>JACATO010002737.1:1065000-2265000 GCA_018389105.1 Nautilus pompilius
CTGGTCATAAATGGACAAAACGTCACATGAAAGTAACACAAATTACAGTATTGATAATTTAAGTAAGTCTCGTACGTTTATTTATTTTTTTCACCTTTTTATAATATTTTATAAACCAGAATCTTTTTTCTTATAATCTCAATTTTATTTTTTTTAAATTTCAATAAGGACATTGACAGTAAACTTTTTATACGATTTAGATGAGCTTTAATTTAATCAATAAATTCCGATTCGTTCCTTTAATAAACTTAACATTTAAAAAAATGTTGACATCTTCAAACTAAACCCTGATGAAAAGAACAATAAAACAACCAAAAACTTATCAAAAACAATCTTTTCCTTAGATAATAAAATCGTAAATCACTAAATGATGCCATGTTTTGTAGAAACACTTTACGAAGTGAAAACCTTGGAAGACAATAAATATGGTCATTCACAACGAGACTGTGTACAGCGAACATCATATGGCCATGCTTGAAATAGGATGTAAGAACACTTCTGTTATTTCTTACCACTCCTAAAAGAAGACCATCCCACATCGCGTAAGTTCTGCAGAGGAGGATCTCTGGTGCTAAGGCATCAACCCAAGACGTCCCAGAGATGCTTAATTGAGTATAAGATCTGGAGAATTGGCTGTCCTAGTGTCATTGTAGTGATGTTATTAACTTTTAACAACCGACAGACCATCCCTATTATGGAACAAAACTTGGATGCCTGTTGTTGATGAAAGAGAAGGACCACAGATTTAAAAATCTGATCAGGTACCTTTGATTTATAGATCAACCTTGAAAACTGGCCAGGAACTTCTGCTAGTCATGATCTCTCCCCATTCTATTACGTTTCTATCGCTATAACTATCGTACCGAAAACAAATTGGCAACAGCGCTATACATTGCGTAGTCAACTTTCAATTTTAAAATTTTCTGGCATTTTGAAAAATTAATAAACTTTAATAGTTTTCGAACATTTTTGGAAAGAGTGAAGGTCAAGATTTCTGCAGATTTAATATTTTGAACTACATTTTGGTCCCAAATCTTCAGTAACTGCTGTTGCTTTCTATAGCAGATAACAATAGCTGGGATTTCCAGAAATTTAATGCTGTTTGAAAATGCTTGATATTTGATTAGGATAATTTATTTAAATGACATACTCTTTATAGATTTTACTGGAGTTAAGTTTACGTAAGGTTTATATTGTATTTGACCATTATAAGTAGACAATACACTTCATTACAATTCATGGTTTGAATTGAATATAATTATTTGGAAGCAAATTCTTAAGTTTTTTAATTACAAACTATCTCCTAACTGGTAAGCACACAATTAATTATCGGATAGAATTATTTCATACTTTAACCAGATCTTGCCTTACACGCCTGAATTTTTTCTAAATAAGGTTTGACTGAATAGATTTGCAAAAATAAAGCTAGTCAGAAGTTAACAAAATTCTAATATAATTAAAGTTATTTTTTTTTCTAAAAAGTGATTTCCTCCCTAATGTAATTAAATAAGATGTACGTTTTTCAATGTTTCGCTTAAAAAAAATGATTTCCTATCACGATTTCTACATTTTTTGTACATTATTTTATTAAATTTTATGAAAAATCATATACTTCTTGTTGGTAGGTTTACGTATCTTCTAGGGGCACAGAGACCAGGCTGGAAAAAACCAGAAATGAAGATGGGCACAAATGCGGCCGATGACTCCGGGACGTCTTAAAATATAACCTAGTAGAATTATTTAAATTAGTTTTTTTAAAAGAAACCGGAATGCCCCGGAAAAAACTCCCACGAGAAATAGGATTAATGGAGCAAATAAAGTGCGAAACCATGTCTTGTTAACCATCGAGATACCGCTCTGGATCGTAGACACGACCAGCGAGCACGCTACGCACCACGTTAATTTGTCGCACACCCTGCTTACGCTTTCGCTCGACCTTCCTAACTTTGAAGAAAGTTCGCTTTCTATGGTTACATTTTCCTCATTTGCTATCAATAAAGAGAAGTTTCTCAGAGTTTACTCGTTTGGGATCCACCGTCTGTGAAAGTTACCTTTTAACTCTACCGCAAGTGCAGTCTGGTATAATATTTTAAAAAAAAAACTTCACTAACTCTAATTTCCCACCGACCTGTGATCGCCCCCAGGCTTCTGTCCCAGCTGACTGTAAACTAACAAGTGGGCTTTATAACAGAAAGTCCACAAAAGTCTCTCGATGTTTGTGGCTTTCACCTAAAACAGGACATGAAGGTAGATTTAACTCTACTTTTCCGAGGACTAAAACTAATCTTTTATTATCTTTAATGACTGGTATGAAGATCCCAAATCTCAATATAGTCAATGGGGGAGGGGCTATATTTAATAAGCCATTAAAAACAAACAAACAAGTAATTTGTATATGAAACTAATTGTACTTCAGATTTTACTTGCTAGCTTAGTACGTCCTGCTGCGTTGCGATGAAGCATTTAATTCCAAGACAGGGATCGGATTTATCTCATCTATTTTGGAATACTTTGAGAGCCGTCCACAATAAATTTTCAAACTTGAACAAAAGCGGTAAATCGTTGTATGGTATTCTATTCTTCGTCTTTACCTAAAAATTGTGTGCACATACACTGCTTTCCAAAAATTGTATTCACCAAATGTTCAATGCAAACTGATCTCCATTTTGGCAAAACTTTTATGGAAAAAATTCTAGTAAAACTTGCCTGTGTTTTACATCCATTCTGGATTTGTTAACCTATTTGTTTCGAAGGGAAACGTTACAAATGGGTAACCGTACTCTTTTAGAAGATTCTTTGAGGAGGAGGGTAAATGGAGGTAATTTCATGGAGATACTGTCCGAATACCAGTTCAATATTGGTCACGGGTCATTTGGCCAGCAGCTCGATCACACTGCGTCTTTGTTGGCTGTGCGAAGGGGATACATCAACCCGACTTGATTCAGATCTTCAATGCTTGAAGATGGTGGGTCACTGTCTTTTGACACGTGAAAGATGTTTACTAAACGCTAAAAATTATTGTTAATTTTAAATTCTTTGACTAAATTCTACCTAATCATACGCGAAACCTGGTGGTGTGAGATTTAGAGAGTGTAGTTGATATTCAACTGGTTTTTGTTGACCATTTCTCTTCCCAGTAAAGTGTTAATCCCAAAAAATGGCCGTACACGTTCCAAACACAGGAGGATGTGCAGGGACATCATCCATAAGCTTCCAAATTTCTTAACGTTGAGAGACAAAATGGTTTTTATTTAGCGTATGGATGTGTGTATACATCTCTTTGGGGCAGTCTTTATATATCACTAGACAAAAACATGTCTCCGGATTTTGGTAAATAACGTAACCATTTATCAGTAAGAACTAGTAAATGCTTTGTAAGCGCAAACTTTACTAAGCAAATTCGAAATTTGAATTTGTATATCAGTAAATAACATGTAAAATCCATCTTTAACACTAAATAGCATATATCAGAAAAAAATTATATCAGAATAGATTGTACAATACGAATTTTGTACCGTAAGCAGTGTGCAGTCCGGAAAGATTTCAAATTACTATTTATCTTGAATTATTAACAGCACATAACAAGCTCAATGGAGGTGTTACGTAAATGAAATAATAAAGTTGACATTTTTATATGTCATGGTCTTCGTTTTCTTGAGCTCGCTGAAGTCTCGAGATAGTTGAGAAGTATTTAGTCAGTAAAAGGGTCGCTGACACATAAAATCCGGAGAGTTTTTGAGACGAGGAGGACGAATATTCAAGAAACAGCAAAGATCAGTATTCTGTTGAACCTGTGCCTCTGCATAAGCCGCTATGACTTTCGACATTTCGTTAATCCAGTTGTAATAAACAGAATTTTCAGTTTAGTCCGTATCTCTAGAAAGCGCTCTGTGCGATTATTAGATGTACGTAATAATCTCTGGTTGGCAAGCTAGCAAACGATGCTACTATACATCATTGTAGGCACAGAAACCATGTGTTATTTGATCAATACACGCAAAGATCAAGTGATTTACTTTTCACCAATATAAAAAGAAATAGAAATCATGGAATTGTACCCTAATCTGCGGTTAACGTGGGCATCGCTGGGCACAGAGTGAAAATCTCTAAATATATTTTCAATTATATCTCTTAAAATAAATTGGTACTTATATACAAAAATACGAAATAATACTGCGTGCGTCCAGTTACGTGCTGCTAATTTTGATACCATTTATTTCAGCAGTTCCAGGATAATTTCTGATATCTGACACATTTATAGTGCATGCCGGTGCGTGTGTGCAAAGAAAACCATTTTCTTAAAACTGAGTCAGTCACTGTAATTACTCTGACATTTAATAAAGTTCAGAAAACGGAGAAACCAACTTTCAATAGCAGTAAAAGGAAATAATCAATAGAAAAGATCAATCACCCGCACACGTACTCCACGCATAAAAAAATATGTGGTTAATTTCAATGGCCGCTGCATCATTAGCGTCATGTAGAGGAACATAAAATCTCCACGTTTTCCATTTGATTTTTTTTTGTCTTTTAAGCGAGTCGGATGGATGTTTGTTCTTCCTCTCCGAGAGAAGAGCGGGATACAGGTTTGTATTTAAAAGGCCTTGTTACCGATGACAGTAAGTCGTAATTCATCTAGCTGTTTTTGATTGTCTAACAAGGTTTAGATGCTGCTAATAGAAGCAGGCATCTGAGGCAGTAAACGATTTTGATCGCCATCTCAGTGGGAACCAAGTTAAACGCGATGGCGGACAACCAGGCGCTAAATGGGAAACATCCCTGTTGTTTCAAAGAAAAGAAGACGTTTATTCAATTTTGATGCATTAGTCGCAGTCTGATGTATAAAACAAGACCGTAAGATTAATAACGGATTTTTGTCCCCAACAGTTAATGGCATTAGTTTGTTTGATTTAAACATTAAGTAAATAAATACAACAGAGATCTGAAACGTTTGAAAGAGACGGAAAACTGGAAGGTTTGTCATTCCGAGCGATGAAAAATCATTTTTGAAATAGGGAACTGCCAAATAAGCAACTTATACTTCTGTGAGGTTGTCAGCGATTCTTGACAGTCCGGGAGACTACGGTCCGTCAGCAAATCTGACAACGCTTTAAACTACAAGTATAATAATATCCGCTGAGATGGAAATTCCACGCTTGTTGCTTGATGTCAAAGCAAACGAACGACGACTGCATACTCTATTCATTCACACTGGTCAGTCACCAAGAGTTGAGAGTAAATTATAAAAAAAAAAAAGAATCGCATGAAATTTTGCATCAAGTTGACTGATTTTCTAAACCAGTGGGAAGCCTTTCATTCCTGGTGGTGATTTATCAGTGTGAAAAACTGTCGCAACAGGTAGAAAAGAGATTTCTGCGGCTGAGAAGGGAATATTCTCGTCGGTGCATAAGAATTCCTACATTGAAAACAACGATTACGTCGAGTCCGTTCTGCGTCACTAATGACTGATAGCACATAACGTTTTTAATCTTCCCTGGATTAACTTTTATCAGCCACCCAATGCTAAGAATTACTACTTCTTTCATAGAGAGATGCTTTAGCAGCTCAACAAATAGCAATTTTGTGCATTTTATATGTAAAAGTAAATAATAGAAACTTCGAAATGCATAAAATATCATACATCCGATGACTTTATGAATGTATCTTTTCATATACAAAACTGAATTCCGGATTAATCTCCGAGATTTAACGAAGAATCGTTCACCATATAAATCACCATATTCCCCTGTTTTACACCAAAAGCAGCAGAAATGATCCCCCTAGCGGTTGGTAGAGTGGAAACTTCATTATTTTGAGATGTGGCTAAGCAGTGGAGTAGTCTTCACTGAGAAATATTTGGTATTTTATAGTTCTTCAGAGATTTCTAGTTCCTGATTGCTTCTTTACCGAGTCTACTAGGGTGTAGCTCTCCTAGCTTTGTCCGACCCCCCCATAATACGCTGGTCGACATTTCCGTTAATGTGGAAACAGATTTCAAAGCCATATTATCGACAACCTCGCCCATCTCTAGAGCGACATCTTTAAAACGTCACCGTCTTATGGTTTGAAAAAACCTCAGCATTTGTCATAGGTGGCTATTTGTAAGAGAAAGCACTAACTAGAATCTCGATTGATTTTTGAATTAGCAAATTTCAAAGGAATTATCAATATCTCCATTCGACACTCTACCCCATCCACAAAATGTTGTAATACTTAATCTATCAGTCGCTAACGCAAACAAAAACAAAAGAAATAGTCATTAGTTATTTCCATGCAGATGTTTATGGTTATAAACACGTGTATCTCAACATATCAGTTTCTAGACAAACTAGTGTTTTCTCCTAAAAAGTGAACTATTAATATTACTAAATTATTTTGGAAATATGCTAATGCAGAATGAGGTTCGAACGTTTGCAACAAGTAATGCTTCTTTACATATTTAACCCTTATCCTTCCGAGTACAGATGAGTCGGTTCTTTCACTTTTACTTCATGTATGTGGATATAACATAGATCTTACTTTATTTCTTTCAGAAGGGGAAGTGCATTCTGGATATGACCATAACGGAACTTTCTCCGTTTACTTGTATCCTGAGAGCCAGTTACCTTGGCAGCTATCACGTAGTTCTGAAGACGTACCAGATTTAGCCAAGAGGATACACGTAAGTAAACTGTGATACGTTTTTTTTTTTTTTGGTATTTCCACTTCAAACTTTAAAGTCACCATTAATTTTAATTTTATTTGAACGATTACAATTTGTAAAGGTTTATCTCTCTACCTTTTAACTTAACGGGCAAAGGAATATCGCTTGTTTCATGTAAGGCAACCCTACCTTGTAGCCTGGCTTAAGTTCTTCGACCATCGTTGCAGCTTTTTGAGATGGTTCGATTTTTATTTTAATTTACTTGATCCTCGGTGATTTGTTTAATTCTTATTTCAAACAGATAGATTTCTAATAATGAACCGAGTTATTAGGCGAAAAGATTGTAGCACTAATTATTCGACCAAACGGCGGTAATAGTTCTATGTGACGCTTACTGGTGCATTATACAGATCTTTGTTCGCAGAGTAATGTAACTAGCATCCACGCGAAGTGTATATAAGAGAGAAGCGGTCTATATAAGAGAGAACAAACAGAATTAACTAAATTTGAATACAAAAAAAAAGTTTTATAACTAACAAACTTGGCGATGTTAAATTATTTCATTATTTTACTCATTAATACAATAAATACTAAGACAGACCTACCGAATTGACTGTAAAGGATTGTAAAATGAAGCGAAAGTGTACCAAATTTCTGGCAAGATTAAATGTTTTACACACTGAAAACGGATTCAGTATGAAGTTGTTCTCAACATTAACATCTTTTCTATATATCAACCTTTGCTTTAATTGTCACCGTTCCTTCGTAATTTAAAACTTGAGGCCGGTGTCTTCTTTCTGTTTTGCTATGATTTATATAAAGTCATTTCTTATTCTGCAATAAAATTCATCTTGTCCGCTCATTCCTTCCAGGACTGCAGCGATCCCACTCCAAAGACAAATTGCTTTATTCTGATTGGTTATATTAACATACTACAACTTTTTCTGTGTACGTCGTGTATTATAGGATGATCGGTTAGTTTTTCGGAAGTGTGTGTGTGTGGTAAGGGGGAGGTTTGAAAACCAAGCACAAAAACCAGGCAATTTACGCTGGAATAGGTTCGAATATTATTTGAAAGGATTGTATCTAATGAATTTTGTTGGATTGCAAAAAAGGAAAATCAGTTTGACTTGTCGATGCGTCTTGATTGTGGATGGCTTCACTAGTAGTGACTGATTTCAACGGAGTGAAGTAAAAACTCGCTGCGAATTCGCCTGAACAAGATTTTTTTGATGACGTCAGTCACTTATAAAGTTGAGTTATTTTCAGTTAAAATAAAAGAAAAAGGAAATCATATCAAATACCATTTTTTTCTCTAAAACAGTGTCTCAGCATGAAAACCACGTGTTTTGAAATTCTGTATCAGCTAGTTTTACTGCAAAAGGAATTCACCGAAAACTGTAACGTAAAGTTAAATTCTTTTGTTTTCTTCCTCTCTTTACTGTCTTTTATGTCGATCCTTTTGTCTCTTAAGGTCACCCCCCACCGGGGCATCATCACAAAACCGTTTTCTGAAAATGTGTTTCGCCATTTTTTAAAATGTCCAATATTCTAGCAAATCAACTCCAAGTTCTGTACTCGAAAAAAATCCAAAAGTGACTCAGTCTCCTTCACTCAGAAGCAATAATCAGGGTTGTGAGAAAAACCTGGTTTTCCATTTAAAAATGTGAAGATAAATCATCGCTATTTTTGAGGTCGCCAGAATTCATTTAATCATGGAACCACCAACTGTAGAATTTAAGAAAGAAATAAAATCTTTTTAAAATTACTTATCCACGATCTGTGAAAAATATTTTTTTGATACTCATTAGCAAATTATGTTTTCTTGTTAAATCCTGTCAGCATTAGAATGTTCTTAGAGATAACCCACACGGAGATCAGCCATTTTCTGAATGATTCCTATCTTATTTAAGTTGCTATTAGTGTCGGTTTTAGTAGTTTGACTGAAGCGGTTCTTTGACGGATAAGAAAATAAAGCAACTAATAGATATTAGAGATTCTCTTATTTATTTTAACTACTTATAAATACTATATACTTCTGCTTAACAGCATCAATAATTTGTATTTATTACATGTTTAAAAATTTAGAAAGTGCTAATCTTTTTAAAAAGAAACTGGCAAAATTCCTATAAACAGATTATCTCCAACCATTGCTAGAGTAATCAGGCGATTAAAAACACACTAGAACAGTACAACGCAGAGGTACTACCTACCTCGCTTTTTTTAAAAAAAAAAACAGTATTAAGAAGAAACCAGACATTACCTTGGGAATCTCCTCCTCTTTACCCTTTTAGTATTCATTAGCGAACCTACGTTTCGAACCTTTTATGTCGCCATCATTAAAGTTTAGCCCTAAGGAGGACTATTTTCGTGAAAATGGAAGAGGCGTCCAAACAGCTCTGAGACCCAACACAGAGAGCAAAGTCAGGGTTGGGATCATTAGAATATGACCAACTCGGCTCCCTGAGAGGAACGTTTTAATACTAGACAAAGTACTATCTAACTGGGCAGATGAACCGGTAGGGGAACCAGCTTTAGTGCTGAGAAAAATAAACCGACAGTCTTTGCTGTCAACCAAACAATAGCGGCTCTAAGACCAACTCCAGTCCAGTCTACTGTACAAGAATAGAAATCAATGCCTACAGACAACATCGTGTACTGTAAATTATGACCACTACACAACAGAAGAGTTCTCCTCAGGACCACACACCAAACGATGGTGGCAGGGAAATCTCTTTGTAAAGCAGGTAATACAATTAGCTTTATTATCAAGGTGATGGTAAATGTCTACTCAAACTGTACAGTTTTTAAAGGAATTAAAAACATCTTGGAATTAAGAAATTGCAGAAAATGCCACACATGGCTATTACTGTAAAGGAATGCTACTTGAAACAGTTTGATATAAACTAAACATTAGCAGATTTCCCATCATATTAATTAAAATGAAAACGTTACTGCAAAAAACAAACAACATTTTAACTGTTGAGTGAAAATCCTGCTAAAGTTTCCATTTTGTTCCTGTTCATATTTTCACATGAGTGCATATGGAGTTAGCTTTGGAAAAGTAAAGTGTGATATTGGCATTTATAGATGCAATAAACTGCTGAAAATCGGAGTCTGCGACTGCCATTGTGCAGCGAAATGCGATTGAGCTCCTTTCTTGTCCTTCGATAAGCCTCGGTTCGAACATTACATAAGATGAAATCGATACAGTGGCAAGAACAGGAATCTTTTGAATTTCAGTGAAAAAAAAGCTGTATGAAAACCTATTGGTACAAAGGGAGGTTACTCGATAATGACATTAAACATCGCGATCACGCTTTCAGGACATTGTATGAAATTTTCAAAGTAAATTTACTGATAATGCCTTTAGCATCACACTCTTTACGACAATACCTTTTGCCAAAAAAACTGTTTCTACTTTCCCACGAAGTTTTACAGGGTACTGTACACGACCAGAAAATGAATAGATGCTAACTTTATTATTCCATTCTTTTCGGAGATAAAGGTGTTACGCTTTTTACATAGATTATTCGGGAAACCATTTTAGGTTTCCACAGCAGTTTTTCAAGAAGTCTGTTAATGGGAAATTCTGTGTTACCGATGTTGAAATGCAATATAGGGGGAAACGATTGAACGATACCGATTCACTGTAAACCATGTAATTTTATGGTAAATGATGCTGTGATTTTCCGTGATGGACTCTTAATAAAACAAACGTGATTTACAAAATGATAGCTTATTTTACTTAAATCTTCTTCGAGTTTTTGTATTTTATTTGGAAATGTTTTAACATAATAACCTTTGCACTAAATAATAATAAAATAATAATAATAATAAGAATAATAATAATAATAATAATAATAATAATAATAATAATAATAATAATAATAATAATAATAATAATAATAATAATAATAAATAATAATAATAATAATAATAATATAATAATAATAACTGTTTGTTAGAAAGATCCGACAGAACTTTTATAGTGCATACATAGCAAACATGGACGAAGTTTTTTCAAATGTAATCTTGCACTCGACATCAGTGGACGCGAAAGCGCTCCTGCGATTTTACTGTTGTCAACGATTTGCGAACTTATCTTCTCTGAAATTTCTAATGCATATAGAGATTATTTTTGTGTGTGCTGCTTAGCGTGATGTTAACTTGCCGCAGGGCAATCAATCTCCTGTAGGACTCTTGACGCGAGGCGAGTTTTCCTTCTCAACCTACTGGGGGAAGAGTTGCTATTGTCTCCATTCCAGTCCTAAACGTGGCAACATCACACATCTTCATTATTTAATGACTCGGCTATTTAGAATTAATGATATTCGGTTATGTATGTGATGCTTGATGCCAGTAGTCCTTCTACCTTTAAACTTTTTAATTGGCAGCAGAAATTTCAATATTACTTAAACAGAATTTTTCCTGCCTCACAAAAAGGCCACGTTGCTAGGCAACATTATGATACTTAATTGGCTTCGAAAGCTGTGGTAGAATTCAAATACCTTTGCATGTCGTTTGTAGCCGATGGAAGAGTCCATCTTATAGATTCACAGTATATTTTTGACATACTAAGAAAATTATACAAATTAACTGCATTAGGTATCAAATAAAAATGCGTAGTGTATTCGGAATTTTTTGTGCTAATATATCTTAGACATTTATAAAGTACTGGAATGTTTCGAATTTATTAGTTTAATGTGCAAAACAGTAAGATAAATTTTTTTTTAGGATCAGCAAGTGGAGGGTTGATGACATTCATCTTCCCTGGAGTCAGTGTTTTTCGTTCTGCCCACACTTTTTGTTCGTAGTGTATTTTTTCTGTCTCTGCTTTCCCACTCGCAGAGGAAACAGCAGTACTTGGTGTAGCCAGTTGCATTCCGAGCAGCAGTGCCACAACTTTCAGGTCACCGCATATATTCCATTTAAATTCCCCATATTTGATTTATTCCAACAGAAGCTTCATGTTGTTGTTGGCTGCGTGAGCCACAGGAATGGAGGGGAACTTATTGCCGTTGTGGAGTAGAACGGCTTTTTGCTTGCTTTCGATGAGTCGATGAACAAGCGCCACTCATCTGTGTTGCATTCATGGCCGAGTTCCGCCATGACAGAACAAATGTCATTACAGTACACCACACCATTTTCAACTGAGAAATAATCTTTAAAAACTTCATGCCGACGACGATTAAAAACAAACTTTAGCATCCTTATGGAGATAATTCCAGCCTTTTAACCTTGAGGCCAAAAGTTCGGCTTTCTGCTTAGACAAATCTAAATCGCAAAACGAGATCATTAAGTTCTTCTTGAGTCATGAAATGTTGTTCATTTGAAGAATGGCTTGGTTCGAATGTTGGATCCATATCGTCCTCTACTTGGTGTACTTTCTCATCACCAGACTCATCCTCAGTCGGTGTCATGCTGTTTGGAGGCTCTGGCACAGGTAATTCCTGACTGTGAGGTACTGTACTGGCCTCATAGCAGATGGTAAATTAGGATACTTCACGGTACGTTTGATTCTTGATGATATACCCTTTATATCTGCCAGGCAAAAGTAACAATCCGATGCGTGATCTTTGGATTCTCTCCAAACCATAGGAACGGCAAAAGTCATACGGGATAAACCTCTTGCCCCATTGTGTGAGACGCGTGACACACTGACGACAAAAAATATGGGACGCCAACTCTACTACCAAAGTAAGCTCATAGCATTTTTTTTCAATGAGGGGGTGTGAGAGAAGATTTTTGGGATTTGAATGTCACGTTACCGCAGATGTAGCAGAAAGGATTCGGAATATTCACACAGTTTCTCGGCATTATAATGGTGGATGAGTGTTACTCACGGCACGGGTAAGGATCTGAACGTACGACGGATATATTACCATTGACAGGAAACGGAAATAAGTACAAAGATACAACCCAGGAGAAGAAGTTGGGGGACTTCTCACCCCCCCTCAGCCATGGGATGCCGACAAATTCTGGAAACATATTTGGATTCAGCGTGGAAAAGCACATAAGAAATAATAATTTGTGTGTAATTAAAAAATCTTTGTTGACCAGTGTTATGTACCTGTCTGAAAAAAACCGTGATTATTTTATTTAAAAATTTTTTTATTAATAAAAGAAAAATTGTAACTAAATTATACAGTTATATTCCTCAACACTTCTGACCTTTTAAATTAATTTTGAAATAATCCTTTCGTTAATGTTGCATTACTTTAAGACCATTACTTATGCGTGTTATTCGTTGTTCATCTTCAGAACCATTGCGTCAGTAACTATAGAAACAGTAGCTTTAATAACTAGCAATAGTAATCTAGGCTATTAAGTAACCTAGGTGACATAAGTAATGAAGCGGGAAAAAAAGCTGATAATAGAACAAAAAGAATACAGATTACTCTTAAAGCAATATTCCCCTGACTGACTGATACTGGAAATTTGTTTTTAAAAAATTATATTTAGTTTGTAGATTGAAGACTCAGTTTTTTTTAAATAGAGTAGATACAGAATAAATGATTAATAATATAACATAATATAACAAAAAGATTACCAACACATATTGCATTTAATTCCCCATCCACGAAAAAAGATGAAATCCAGAGCCCTGATAAAGCAATTTGCCCACTCTTCACATATAAATATTTCAGACCTAATTTTTCATATTTCAGATGTGATCATATTTGTATTCGACGTCAGAGTAGGAAGATAACCATCTTGCACTATCGACGCTCCTAAAATAGTAAAATCTCATGATATTTCATCGTTTATTAAAGCTGTCCAGAGCCAAAGATCTCAACGTTTCTCGCGAAGCTGAGGCCTACACCATCGCCACAGTAAATACTACTGCCGCAAAACCTTTCAAAAGTGGTGCAGTGAGAGTACCGCTTAGCATGAAGATTCCTTTCTCTGACAAACCCTCCCCAACGTCACGGAAATGAGCCAAGGAGCGATTCAACTTCATCGACATCGAGTTGACTACGCACCACGACGTGTCTTGCAATGTCCTCGAGTATTTCCGGTGTGTACTCTTTCCCAATGAGTCCAGCAGATCTTACTAGTTCACGTTTTGAAGTTGCCGACGCCAGGATTCGAAGAAGACCTAACGAAAACCGCCAGCCTCCATGTTTTCAGCCCAGTCATGTATGGGATGCAATGCGTCATGGTAGATGGAAATGGTGTTTGTCAAAGAGAATCTCAAATCTTCTGGATTTATTTCTTAAAAAAAAACAAAACAAACATCTACTATTGTACCAACCAAAAATGCTGAGATTCGATCCCTATATTGCTCAGGATGTTGGCGCTGAATCAAGGTATTTAACTTCTTTGTGGATAATCTAAATCTTTACGTGAACTCGATCGATCACCAGAAAGAGCATTTAGATTCTCACCGTCCGTGCCCTGCCAGTATAATTGAATTAAAAAGTCTCTCACATGGATATGTGGTAACCTGGACCAGAGTATGACGTGAAATATTGATAGAGTGCCAAACAAAGTCGGACCTGTTTGTCAAGCACTAACATAAAGAATTCCATTCTATTTCTTGTCTTTATTTTTCTGTTTTCCTCATGAAAGTATCATATTTAATACTAACAGGTCACCGAATTATTGACAAGGTGCCTTATATGCAGCGAGAGATGTGGACTTTTATGGCGCTTCCTTTATACTCGGCAACAATATAGAAAAACTGTATTAGTTTTTGGCAACATAGTTAATTTGTGTGGAAAAGAAATTACTATGCAATGCAGTGCATTCTTCCCGAGACACAGACCCTGTGGCCAACGTCTGGCTGACAGCCAGCAGAGGTGTTGACAAATGGATCACCCACACATGTGACAAATTACTGCATAGATGGAAGTCTCAGAAACCTTAAATACTCAGTTCTAAACCAGATTATCAAGAAAACTTCGCTAGCGCAGGTCTTTTTTTATCTTGGCAATCAAAAAAACATATGAGACAATATTTCGTAAAAATGTCAATAAAATTATACAGTAAATCTAATGTAAAGACGGTTTACTTAATTTCCCATAAAACTCGAGCTTTTGTTCTGTATATTTCATAGTCAGATGACCAGAAAAGGTAAAAAGAAGACGTAATAATTCGGTATTGGAAAACAAGATAGCTGTTTTGTTTAATTATTACTATTCTAATCCAGTCATCGAAAAATCTTGGTAGAGTTAAAACGCATCTTCATATATTCAGTATTGCGCAAAATGGATCAGAAATTCAGAGAAAAAATTTATTGTAATATATCTTGTAAAATTTGCAAACAGACTGCCATCTTGCACATGATTTTGGAATAAGGAAAGCTGGGCATAAGAGCCGGTTTATAGTTTTTTAAACCAAAAACCTCGGATTAATTCTCTACTTGTAACCCTACAACCACAACATTTTTCTATAATTTTTCAAACTCATGGTGTATATTTACCAGACTATTTATTGTAGGAATTTTTAACTGATATAATTTGGTAGGCATCAGTCATTCAGCTCAGTGCCAGAAAGACACAACGGCAATTTTTACTTATATTTAGAAACTGCAGACGAGACTTCGACCTCTACAGATGACGGATTAGATGACTTATCTCTCGCCTTTAGCACCAAGCCTAGAGTGGTGCCACATGGATATTATGGATTTTATTCCCCATTGAGATGTTTTTAGAGCAAGCGGCTTTTATGTGACTAGAGTTTAATAATACCTTATATAGTCACTTGAATTATATATTCATTTTGTGATATATATATATCAAATTAAAAAACCACTTATAAGTAAAAATTGTTTTAAAATCTGTATAAATAGCGAAGTAATATAATTTAATTTTATACCGCTATTACTTTAAAAAAAATGCCATCTTGATAAAAATAAATCTACTTGTGATGTCACAAGATAATCACAGAATAGCATTAATAGTGACTTCATGCATAAGTATTATTTGTGATGTTTGACTTATTTAGTCAAAATCGAAGCATTTCCATAGAGCAGATAAATCTTAAAACGGAAACTAAATTATTATTATTATTATTATTATTATTATTATTATTATTATTATTATTATTATTATATTATTATTATAATTATTATTATTATTAGTTTTTCAAACGGGTCATTTACTTCACTAGACTATTTAAGGTAGAAATCCTAAAAGAAAAATAATTTGGTTTTCACAAATACAAATGCAAAAAAAATATTTACATAGTAATGATATTATTTATTTACGTCAATTTGAAGTTCGTGTTTATTAGTGGAGACACTGTATCGTGTCGAAGCGTACCGGCATAAACTATTCTTTATTGAGAATAAATGTTTTCCGGAGATTATAATGATGATATATTTAGCATTTATAAAAGTATTAAAACAGCACTCGAGTCCTGAAAGATGAGAATTAAAAAGAAAATAAAAGTGACAGAAATTTATTTCAAAATTGCACGAGAAAACAATGTATCCATAGATGAAAATACAGCGGACTCCTCAATTATTCGCAAGCGTCATCTACCTACACAAAATCGACTTGCGCATCGGCATCCATTTTGTATGTTTTCGTAGAATACAGAACTTCCGTTCGCGTCTCAAAGAGTTCTCTTATTCAGCCAATAGCGCGCGAATATGAGCTGAGGGTAGAAAGTCGACCAATCAGAGCTGCTTCTGACAAATGCGCGAAAGGAAGGTGGCTTCCGTACCGTTCACAGCTCTTCAGTTCTGCACAACAGGTTATCGTGGGCCCCAAACGCTCTTTAGATAGTCTGTCGTCTTCGGCTTTGAAGGAGAAGAGAGTTGTACTGACCACAGAAGACAAGTTAAAGCTAAGCCTAACTTGTCCTACTTGAATGTCAACTATCCTCTCCCCATTCCCCAACGAGCAAATATGTGCAAATTTACTTTCAAAGAGGTTAAAAAGCCCTCCTTGCGTAAATCATGCAGCTAAATGCCTGCCGTTTTCAGTATTCTTTAGGATAAAATCAGTGCTGTACAGTGTAATTTCGATTTATTATAATATAAAAGCGTGACGTCACAAAGTTTAAATATGAAAACTTCTTAAATTTTAACAGTTTGAAAATCAGTTATGGAAAATCTGTTATAGACATTACAGTACCATATTTTAAACGCATGATGTTCGAGAGGATTTAAAATATTAATATTTGCATATTTTGGGAATTAGACACCTGAAAAACCTAATAACATTTTTCATAATTACAGTACCATATTTTAAACGCGTGATGTTCGAGAGGATTTAAAATATTAATATTTGCATATTTTGGGAATTAGACACCTGAAAACCTAATAACATTTTCCATAATTACACTAGTCAACAAATAAAATATTTTTTTTTCTGCATCGCTGACTTAAAATTCTGATAATAACTACATTTTTGGTGCCGATCACGAATATAACAACGGTTCAGCTCTATCAGGTCAGGGCTTTGAGATAACTGGTTCTAGTATCGGGAATATTTTGCTTCCTTGATCCAAAACTTAAACTATAGTATTCGCCTATTAATATATTAAACATAAAACGAATTAGAGCTTGTAACTTTTATTTCAGAAAGGTTTAACAGAAAATTATCAATGCTCAGAAATGAGATTTATTTGTTCTTCATTTAAAATCATCACTAGATTTTTCTCTTCTGAGCATCCAGCAGAAGTCTGCCATTATCTTTGGATCCCATTTTCCTTGAAAGTTTTTTTTTCCATTAAGTCTCGGTGGAACCTTTCACCGTGCTCATCAGAAACATCTCCAAGATATTCAGGAAAAAAATCGAGGTGACTGTCCAAAAAGTGAATTTTTAAAGATATTCACGCTCCCAGATCTTCCTTAATGATTCGCCTATAGTTTGTGGACTTATAGTTTCCCAGAAGGTTCTGGTATACACTCTTGAATGAATTCCAGGCTCGTAATTCTTTTCCTTCAAGATGGCTAAAAATATTCCATCACTGAGGAGAGTTCTTATTTTAGGTCCAACGAAAATTCCTTCCTTTAATTTGGCGTGAGTGATGTTAGGAAACTTCTTGCTATGATATTTAAATCAACATCCGTCGTTGTTTAGGGCCTTAACGAAGTTCTTTATAAGGTCGAGCTTTATGTGGATGGATAGTAGCAAAAATTTTTAGGATCAACTAGTCACTGATTCTTCACATTTTGCTGGCCGGGGAGAAACTTTTCATGAGGAGACTAGTCTTTCTTTACATAATGTTCTTGGGTGGCCCTGCTATCACACAGGCAAAGAAAGCAGAAATATTTTGTAAGTCCGCTTTGCATTCCAGGGAGTTGACCAATGACTTTTAGGTCTTCGCAGACAGATTTTCCATTTGTATCTTTTATATCGAACGGCATTATGAAAAATGGCCATATTTTCATATGTTCTTTTAGATGAACCGAATGACCCGTTGGAACACTTGGGTATTTATTTCCATTATGTAAAAGTACCGTCTTTAAGCTTCGCTTTGACGAGTCGATATAAAAGACGCCAGTCGTTTGAATTACGACCCATTTCAAAGAATGTAAATAAGCCTTCGATGTCACAAAAGAAACTTAGTTGATTTACAGTTGTTAAACAACTTGCCAGTTTTGAGCTTTTACGAAGGGATGTAATGCGTACATTCTAAACTACCAAATTCCATTGTTAAACACTTGAAGCTAGAAGCTCAGACTGAGATTTGGATAAGTATAAGTCCATTACCAAGTCATTCAAATCTTCTCGTGTAATGAAATGCAGACTGTTGTCACTAGAAGGACAAAATTCCACATCACCAGGTTTGTCTTCATGCGATTCATCGTCAGAAGAAAAATTCGACACATTTTTGTCTTTTGGTGGCGTTAGAACTGGAAGCTCATCATTCTGAGGTACTGGCTTAATAGCTGATTCCACCACAGGATAAGCAAAAAAAAAAAACAGTTGAAAATCAGTCACAATTTCAATATAAATTTGATAATATTATTTTATATTTATTATTTCAAGTAAATTATGATAAATATTCAGAATTAAGAATACAGGTAATTATAATCTGAAGGTTTTTTTACCGTAGACTCAATATATCAATCAATATTCCGGTAAACGAGCCAACTTATGTGTAGAAAAATCAAGACCTGATATACAACGATGGAATTGATTTTCGGAATAAGCGCCATCAAATTAGCAGAGTGCAGCCATAATTTAGTTTGATGCAAAAACATTGTTAACCAGTGTAATTAAGGAAATTTAACACGTGGACAGCTGATGGACAGTGAAGAGGAGTTCGAATCCCGCTCGAAACTGGCTCGGGTTAACGTAGTACTTTCATGACCTTTCTTCTACATTTTCTATAGTAGCCAGCCTGGTGGGTTTTCTCCCACATCTATGAATAAAAGACTCTGCTAGGGTTGGTTTTCTTGTTACATGTGTGGAAGTTCCGCGGGTAAGTCTTAACGGGCTTGCACTTCGGCCAACGTTGAAGAGCTTCCTATCATAGCAAGATAACTTGCGTGATCACCACATCTGATACTCCATGACTCCTTCGCTGCTCTGAGATGCTTATAGACCTCATCAGTCAAGACATCAGTTCGCCAAAAGGGAGGTTTTTTTTTAACCCATATACAGTTGTCCACACTCAGAGAAACACTCGAGATAGCTACACGCGGTAAACTGGGATGATGCGGGGCTGCTGGGCTGCATCTGCCTGAGACAGCACCTGGTGGGCAGCAGCGAGGAGAAATGAATAACGCTCTCCGATTGGCTACTTTCAAACCTCCAGCCTATAGCGTTTATTTTATGTTGATATTTTGCTGAATTTACATTAGTATTTATATTACAAAATTAGTAAATTATATTGTTATTAATAATTTAGCGTTAAAAAGCGTGAAAAAATATATATTGCCACAAAAAGCCATAAAAAAATCGCGGAAGATATTTGCGATTCCGCGAATATGCGGGGGTTTCCACGAACAATTATTAGTTAGGTTCTAAGGAAAATTCCGCGAATAACCGGGGCCGCGAATGCCGAACCGCGATTACGCGGGGGTCGACTGTATATATATACAATCTAGTACCACTTACCAGTCGACGTCAACGATTGTCGCAGAACCTGCTGTGGAATTTTCCTCCACTTGTTCTGTAAGGTCTAGGAAACTTCCTGGCGCAGTTGTTTGAAACCGACCACACAATCTGCTGCTAAAGCCAATTAGGCCGACTCTATGGCTCCCGATCACGTTTTCCCTCTTGCCTTCTGATACCCTCGGCCTTTTGTCAGTGTTGGAAGAATCAAACTAACTGTGAAGTTGAGTACCTGGCCAGTTCATACAGCCAACCCAGAGTATATTTTACGCGTGCACAGTAGCACTATCTCATCTGCATAGGAAAATGAGCGCATGGCAACGTCATTATTCGCTTGGTAGCCGTATATGCGGCAAAAGGTGACGTGGCTGGTGACAGTAGAGGATATTGATAACAACTGACCAAACAGAACCAAGCTTGAAACCGTTGTTGTTATATAACTTATTTGAATTATATATGTACGACACGAATTACCAGTGGTAATTGGTGATGCTGCAAAGCACACACTGTGCTTTCTTTATGGATGGTGGAAGTTCCTTGTCGTTAGTCCTTGTTATACCAAAACTAAACATATAATGCAAAATTTAAATCACTTTTTTATAATGTATACAGAATATTGTACAGAATTTTTTTAAAAATTTCTAGTCGGCAGTCAGTTAGATGCAAGCAGTTAAGGAAATTCTAATGAAAGCAAAGATAACTTTATTGATTTCCTCTAAGAAACAGATGGCCAACAGCTTATTTCATATTTGGGTCCTTTAATTTTACCAAATTCCAAAAACTGAGATTTATTTGCACTGTTTGACACAATGAGTTTTCTAAAATTATTGAAGGAAGTGTATTTCTTCGCTGTTCATTAAATCTCTGAAGACGGGTTCTGTTTTGATGAATAACTGAATAGCTAAAACGCGCAAAAATTTACACACATATATATATATATATGCACGAGGGTAAATGCCAGTCGGTCGAGCTGGTACTTTCCATCTCTTTGTTGATCTGCTCTGCCCTGAATATTAAGTCCAAGACGATTTAATTTCCACCTCCTCTCATTATCCTTCCCCGTGATTGCCGACAAAAGGCTAATTTCCGAGAGGGATCGGAAGAAACACAAGAAGAGACTGCAGGTAATTTTCATTACGGGCTTCTTTTCAGACAGGATAGAAATGAACTTCGACTTGGAGAGAAACGAATAACGAAATAAGACAAAGGTACAAAAGTGAATCGTCACAAGTCTACGCCGCGTTAAACTTGAAAATTTCCAAACAAGTGCGTGCCACTTTTCACGGTTTTAGGATAAACTCTCCCTTGCGTCTAATTTTCTTGGATTTAAAAAAAAAAAAAAATTTTTTTTTTCTGTGGTTTTCAAATTTTATTGTACATGTTTTCGCTTATAATCTGTCCGTGGCATAATTAAGTCGCCTCATTGTTTTGTCTCTGTAAATTTCTGAAAATACTTCTTACAGTGCCACGTCCATCAAGACGGTTCTCCAGCGGATCTTGTCAGCTGTCATTTTCAAAATGTGCTGAAAAAAAATCAAACCCATTAACTTCTACGTTGTCTTAAATATTTTTTAAATAAACTAACTTTGTTTTTATCTAAAACAGAACATTTTAAGAGCTAATGAAATGTTTTAAAGGGTGATCCTAAAACTGACCTGTGAGTTTAGAAATCGAAAAAATGTCCGA
This sequence comes from Nautilus pompilius, assembly GCA_018389105.1. NCBI lineage: Eukaryota > Metazoa > Mollusca > Cephalopoda > Nautilida > Nautilidae > Nautilus > Nautilus pompilius. The sequence goes on from JACATO010002737.1 coordinate 1,086,352, forward strand.
TTTATTTTTCCTATTTAAGACTCGATGTTAATATGCGATCACTTCACCTTTAAATTATATAAGATGGGTAAATTTCTTAAAACTTTCAAATCCTGATAAGGCTTTCTTATTCTCTTTATTAATGAAATAAATATAGGAATATAAACTATTTTTATTTATTTTACTGATGTTGACTAATTTACACAAGGAACAGATGAATCTGATATACTGCTCTATTTTAAAAATATCTAATTTAACCAGCCAGTGCCGGAAATAGGCAAAAAAAAACTATACTTTGTAACCCAGTTCTTCTGACGCCATTCTTTATGCATCAATTAACAAAATAAGTGACAGTAAGTAAATGCGGCTGACCGATCCTTTCTCTGTGCCTTGTACTGTGGGGTTAACGATCTGCATAAATTACGTGCTTTGCAGGTAATTCATAGTAATTAGTATCCTGGAATACCTTTTAATTAGTGTTTGGAAATCAAAGCGCTGTTTTGTTGAAAGAGGAAAAGACACTAATCACCGCTAGTTATTACGTACCTAAAATTTTAGATTTATTACTGTTGTTGAATTGTTCAATTATAAGCTTTTCTCAAAAAAGCAGAAAAATTAATAATCAAAAGCACATTTTTACCTTTCATTAGAAAGTAGTTTGCAAAAATCTTAACTCAACATCAAAGTTGTTCGAGATTCTTGATTATTATAAGTAAATAAAAACGAAGAAGTTATTACTTATGAACCAGTTGGAAAAAGGAATAAAATAAACACTAAATATCAGTTAAATTTAAAAATTACGTATTTGGTGGGGTTCAATTGCTAATCCCCTTCGAAGTAAGCCCCTTGTTCCTCCACACACTTAACCAAGCGATCCTTCATCAGCTCCGCCGTCGCATTCCGCATGATGTCCTCTCGGCTCTCAAAGCGGGAGCCCTTCAGTGGCATCTTCATTTTAGGGAACAACCGGAAGTCAGAAGGAGCCATGTCTGGAGAGTAGGGAGCCTGGCGAATGAGCGAAATGCCTTTCTTTGCCAATAAACCTTGGATCAGCTGCGACGAATGAGCCGGGGCGATGTCATGATGCAGCTGCCAGTTTTGGGAGACCACACAGATCCGGTCTCTTGCGCCGAACTACATCACGAAGATGTCGGAGGACTTCCTGATAGTACCCCTTGGTAAATGTTTGTCCTTCTGGTGCGAATTCGTGATGCACAACGCCTCGGTATTCGAAGAAAACAGTCAGCATCACCTTGATTTTTTCTCCGGACCTTGGCGACGTTGGGTGCTTCCACTGTGATGACTGAGCTTTGGTTTCCGGGTCGTACCCGTACACCCACGTCTCATCTCCAGTTATCACGGTATTCTGGAACTCAGGATCCCTGTTGGCAGTATCCAGCAGGTTCTGCACAACCTCAAGACGAAGTTGTTGTTGTTCCTGAAAAAGCAGCTCGGCCACAAATTTCGCTGCCACTCTGCACAAGCCCAAATCTATGTGCAGAATCTTTACTGACCCCAGCCTCATCACCGATTTCCCGCACCGTCAAACGACGATCCTCCATCATCAAGGTCCGCACTTTCTCGATAACAACCGCATTGTGGCTTGTTGATGGCCCCCCTCCCTGAACGCTGGGGTCACTCTCCACCGATGTGCGGCCATCTTTGAACCTGCTGTACCTTTCTTTTATTTGGGTAACAACACCTATGGCATTGTCACCAAAAGCCTGTTAAATTTTGAGAATTGTTTCCGCTTGGGTATCTCAAAGCTTTTGGCAAAACTTGATGCAAGATCGTTGCTCCACACGTTCCATCATCATGGGCGAAATGAAGATGCGACGAGTAAGTAGTACAGCACCTCATACGATGGCTGCCTGACAGCAACTAACACATCCAGGAAGCCCGCCAAAAGCCACGCATGCGCACGAAGGCACGCGGCTCCACTATGCACACTTTCGCCTCCCTAACGTCATTACTTCCCAGTCGGATACTTTTTCGACAGACCTCGTATATATATATAATGGAAACTTTGATGACAATTTTTTTGTCAAAACATTTTCCTAATATTATGTATTGGTGAGTACATTTACAGTCATTCGTATATTTAAGCTGAAATTTGAGGGCAACCAAAAATATTAGCGCAGCCCTGTAAACGTGCTACTATATGAAATAAAGGCATTAAAACTTATTTCTATTTTTAAATTGTAGTTTTCATTTTAATTTTAGGATGAAGTTTTAAGTTGGATAATAAAAGGAAATCAGAAGGAAGAATGAAATATTTGGGGCCTCAATGGCTGCAGTTGAAAAGCTATTCTGAAAACAACAGAAAGAAAGTTTTATAGTTACCTGATAAAAAATACAATACTTCCTGAAATTATACTTATAAACTCTTAAAATGGAACTCTCTCCTTGGAAAAAAAAAGATTTATTATCAAATGATGTATTGTCTGTTGCACGTGTTAGCAGATCGTTTTACAAGAGTTCAACGTAATATGATGGCCCCATCAGCAGCGTAGATCAGAGAACATGCGCATATCTCAGAAAAACAACATTTACTGTTCGCATTTTGTCCATCATGAGCATCGGTTGCCAAGAATTTCAATGGCAAAATATAAATAATTTGAAATAAATGTTGGTTCAAAACATCACAAAGCGTACAAAATCACCGAGTGGAACAAGCGCACAGAGAACGGATACTCCAAGATTTGCTTTTCATCTCGCCATGAAGCCAGACATGGCTACAGGTCCATTAACTCCGTGCTGCTGGTCAGCTTCGGAATCGCGAAGTATAGCTGAGCCATCATCTCCGTAATCACTACTTAGCATCGACGCCGTGCCGCAATATCGGTGGAAATACTTTCATCAGAAAGGTGAGATCGGAGAAAATAAGATGCAGGAAGCGGAATTTGGAAACGTTTGAATTAAGTGTACTAGTGCGTGCGTGTTAAATTTGCATAAATGCATTTCCATTGCGGCAGGTTTTATACTGACCAAAGCATCTTATATAATTGACAATTTACTTTGCCATTTTCTGATTTAATAGTCCACATGATCACTTCTGAAACCGTCGAGAGTCAGACATCGCGACAGATCCACTGATGGATCAAGAATATAAAAAGAAAAATAACCATACTTTGCTTTCACCTCGGATTTTCTACAAATATTAAGAGTTGGGAAATCTGTTTTTCGAATGACGATAGGAAATTCAGATATTTAACTTGGAAAAGGTAGACGTATTCAAGTAAACACAGGTCCGAAAATACAAGTTATTTTCAAAAAAAAAATAAAGATAAAAGATCAAAATATCACAAACTTGAATAATCTAAGTACAATTTTTTTGTTTAAATGCAGTAATTGTTATGGTGATTTTTAAGTAATTGTGTACCTGCGATTTTATCGTTGGTAATAAAACTTAATATTGGTTCCCTTTTACTTAAAAATTTATTTTAGGTTAATTAAAGTTATAGTTAGCAAAAAAAACACTTAGGCTATTCTTAACTGATTAACCTAAATCTTATTAAACTTCCTTAGAATTTCCTATTAGTCGATTTCAACATAGAAATTTCGCAACATTAATCTGTCAAAATTACATTTACTAGAAACATATTAAAGTTGTGAATATATAAGCAGATACTTCGTTCTGTTGCCCAAGTTGTTGTGCTTGTAGTGAGGAAGGGAACATCGCCTTGTTGATTAGATGATTATCATAAAAAGGTATGATTGAGTCACCAAATTTTATTCCTGATTTTGTTAATAACTACGATGCTGCTAACACGAGATGAGCCCCACGCCGCCCATCTCTCTATTGTCAGAGAATTCGAGGCTTTTGACCTTTGTCAGCGGATACTCTGGTTGTCTTCAAAATGAGACAGAGATGCAGCTCAGACTTCTTTGGTAGAGCGCCCACTCAACACAAGAGACCAGAGCTGTAATCGTGTTCGGAATTTTAATAAAAACGAACTTTAATTTCCACTAAAAGCAAAAGCTTCCTCACGAACAAAGGGAGGGCAGCCTCACCGCATTCGATAACACAGGCATCCCGCTGAACCTACGAGCTTGTTTGGTTAGTCGTTTTGCTAGTAGGTTGGTTGGTTGGTTAGTTGGTTGGTGGATTGTTCGGTTGTTTAGCTGGTTGGTTGGTTGCTTGGTTAGTTGGTTGTTTGGTTGATTGGTTCCTGTCGACGAAACAATTTTATCCCTATATTTAAAAGGAATATTCCACGGCCTGGTTTCTTCTCGCCTGTCTTCCTCTGTCAGCCCACCTTGGTTTCCTTTCACATCCAACATTAAAGAGCTGAATTTTAAGTTGTATTTCTACATTATTTCAAACCTGCACCTAACCCAACAGTACATTTTCTGTGTTTAACGGTTTCCCTTTGAAAAGAAACCTTCCAAAATTAAAATATATCAGTAAATTAGAATATGCAGATATTGAGGACAATCAGAATACTTAATTATACATTGGTTTATATAAATGTATATATTTATTTGTGTGTTTATGTGAAAGCAGAAACGGGAGAGATGGGAAGAGAATAAGAAGGGGAAAATGAGACAGGGAAAGTGAAGTTTAAAAAAAGAGAGGCTAAAATACAGGGGATAAAAAAAAAAAGAGTGAATATAAAAAGGAGAGAGAGAGAGAGAGAGAGGAGAGAGAGAGAGAGAGAGAGAGGAGGGGGGTGGGAGTTCCCTGTTGTAAAGCGGAAAGTGCGAGCATTAGTTCTCTGAGGATAAATACGTTCATCGAAACGTTTCTCGTTAAATATATTCAGGTAATTCATGAAAAGCTATTTATCAAACTGGCATGCTGCCATATGATCGATAAGGCTCGAAAATTTAAAGCGATCCTTGCCTTTTCTCCCTTGTGCTGGAACACTTGTTGACAAAGTTTAATAGCTTGTGGCAGTCATTGCAGCTCGGATAATAAGCATCATCAAAGTGTCGCCTCGCAGGCTGTTTTCGTGTCTGCTCTGCATGACTTAGTTTCTGATGATAGAGGTTCCGAAGGAATCGTAACGGCCACTTAGCGATGGCGCTTTTGCTTTAAAGCTGTCACTGCGACTGGGGGGGGGATTCTATTGATTAATGTTTCAGCTTGCCGACCTCACGCGTCCTTATCAGAATAATTACTTCCATTATTTCCCTCTGTAGTTAATTACTTTATTTACTGGTGTCCCCCCCGTTACCTTTTCCTGGCGTGAAGCTTCGGCCATGTCCGCTTTAATAAGTACAACACGCCGGCCGACAAGCCTCACCTACTCTCTAGGCGCCGTCTGCAGGCAGCCTATTCTCGAAGCAGCGAGTTGCTCGTCGTGAGAGACAGTAAAATGCCGAAAGATTTCATTCTTTGTTAGGGGAAGGGCCCGTGCGCAGCTGACTGGTCGATAGTGCGGTGCGGAACCAGACCATCATGTTCGTATTGACAGGTGGGATAAATTACAAAGGAGTGTGATGTTCCCGTGAAATTCCAGATCGAGGCGTAGCGCTGACATATACGCGAGCAGCGGATGCTGAGCACACTCCTGCTATTGACGGACATATCGCACTTACATACTGAATGACTGCTCCGCTATCCCAAAACCTCCCGATACGTTCACAGAAGAGCGGGAAACAGCAACTTTTTCCTCCTCTCAACTTGCACACCTTCCAGATTTTCCCAAGTTATGGTGTTTCCATTTGGCTCTCAGCTTTAAAGGTAAGTCCGCTTTATTTACCCAACAGGTTTATGGCAATAAAGTTGTCACGCAGCAGCCCATTAGCTGTCCGACTATGCGAGTCGCCAACTTCTCTCCTAGACACTCTCTGATGCCATTATGGCCAGAGATATAAAACACTGGACACCCAGGAAGAACTTGCTAATTCGGTCGTATATTCCGATCACTCGCACTCGTGTCCGTCGGAGTAAACGACTTGTCTCCGGAGGTATTTCACCGCTGCTATTCTGGCTTCATAGAAGAAAAGAAAATACCTTTTTTTTCCAAAATAAATACTTGTCTCCGTTTCCAAACCTTTATAAAATAATTAATTAATTAACCAATTGCAATTCTAAAGTTTTATATTATTTCACACATTTTCTATGCATTAGCTAAAACGAAGTCTTGGGCTTCTGAGTGGGATGATGCTGCTATGAGAGGAGATTTTCCGAGATGGATAATGACGGAGTGTCGGTAGGCATTAAAGCTGAAGTTCAATTTATCTTTACAATTGAATGCGAAAGCGACTTTGTCTGATTTTTAATTCCTTTGTCAAAGTTTCGAAAATTTGAAATTGAGTGAAATAGTTATTCAAAATAAGCACTCAATTATTATTATTATTATTATTATTATTATTATTATTATTATTATTATTATTATTATTATTATTATTAGTATTATTATATATTATTATTATTATTATTATTATTATATTATTATTTTATTATTATTATTATAGATGCACACTGAAAAAGAGTTTGCTTTTTGCTACTTCCTAGTAAATTAAACAAAGTTTTTGCTATGGAAATAAAGAAAAAAAAAACTTTAAGAATAAAAAGCCAACGTCCGTATTTCAGTAAATAAAAAGTAATTGTTTACTAATCAAATTTAGAATGGCTTATGCTGCTGTAGCCTTTGTTTATTTACAAGTTTACAAATAAATCAGTTTTCTTTAAAAGTTAATATTTTGTAATTAGAAAAAAAATTTTTTTATAGTTTGGAAACTAGCAACTTTATTATTGACATCTAAACCTTTAGTGAGAATAAAGTAATATTTATTTGAATTGAAATCATTTGTTAAATTTAAAAAAAAAATACAAAATTTTAAAATTTTAAATGCAGGAGTCCAATATTTGGAAATCAGTGAGATTAAAGTGGTTAAATATTAATTTTGGGGGTAATATTGGTAAATATAACTTCAAGCTTCTTCTTGCAGTTTGTTTTGTGAACCGAACTTTGCCTAAAGATGCCGTCATTCCAAAAATTCCATCTTCCAGTAAGTTATCGTTCGTTTGAACGTTCTTAAATATTATTTCTTCTAGAGAAAATTATATTATAAATAGCACGAATATTAGTCACCCTAATTTTTCAGTTGCATCAATGTATATGAATTAGAACTTGACAACCGCAATATAATGGTGAGAGATCTGGAAAATTCCACTCCGCTAATCGCTATACAACTAGAAACTTACAGCATAAAGACCTATGTGAGCGCTGTCAGGTTTTGTTTCTAATTTAACATCCTTCACTTTGCATTGAGCAAATTATTTTAAAAATTTTTATGTTAATTTTTTATTACAATTTACTATACTTAAGAAACGTTAGTGCATTGCGCTGAAAAATTATAATTCTAACTTGGTCTTAATTAAAAAGTAGATATTTGTGTTAAATTCTTTAATATTAATAACCTCAAAAATTGAATATATATTTTATTTAACAGTGGCAGACAGTTTTATTTCCATACTTGCATATTAATATATAATCAATAAATGCATAGCTTGATTATGTAGTGTAAATTGTAGTGATTTTCCGAAGATTTTAAATTATATAGTCGAATAAGGAAAACAGTTTTAAAAAATATTTTTTTTAAAATACATAAATTTGCTTTATAATTAATTATTTTCGTTATAATTATTTTGAATAATAAATAAAAAAATTAATCGAGAAAAGATTTTGAAATTACATTTTAGCATCAAAACTTCCCATTTTAAAGAAAGAATCGATGGGTAACTTCAGCAGTTACTACTAATAACCTAACCAGAAGTTTTCAACTAAGGATCTGTTTTCTGTTCTTAATTTTGTTTTAAATGTTGCTTCGAAAAAAATATTTGGCGTGTATTTCGGACTGGCGATTGAGCAATGTGTATGAAATCGAACACAGTAGCTTATCGATCTCGCATTTATATTGAGAATCGGCCAGTTGGGTATTGCTTGTGTTTTAGTATAAGTAATTGTGTGAACGTCAAGACTCCACCATGGAGAGCTCTTAGCCTTCGTCGGTAGAGCCAGAATCTGCACTTTCTCTCGTAACAGCGTTGCCAGAGTTTCTGTCCAGTCCGCTGGATTTTGCGAGAGACGAAGAATGTAACTGTCAGTTTACCTCCCCCTGATTCCTCGACAACTCGGCGGCCAATCTACCAAGCGGAGACGCCACGCTCGACAACGATAAGTAAAAGAAATAAGCATTTTCTGCCATGGATGCTGTTCATGAGAGAGAGAGAGAAAAAAAAAACAAGTATTGAGTAAACATGCAAAATAATAGCTTTGCGGAACAGAAGTATGTCGTATGTCTGTCTCACCGCGATATGCGGGGAATTAATAGAAACGCTGGCACATTTGATAGCCCGCTACGATCAAGCGGGTTATCTGGTGGCAGTTCCTTGTGGTGATACGTTGAAGCACGAGCAATCAAGCTGGGCTGTTGTGCAAATACTAACTGTACTAAGATAAAACTGTTGAATAAGTAAACAAAGAAATTATGGTGTTAACAATAAAGTCATTATTGTGTAAGAATTACTGTTTTTTATGTGAAATTGCAACAACAAAAAAAATAATTCTTTTTAGCTATGCTGGACATCTTCAATTAGTAACTACATGGCGTTTAGCATCTTTCGTGTTTAGCGCCATGTAAATTACCTAAAGATGATCTTTTGGTTATTTAAAAGATAAAGTAAGTGTAACCTTTCGGTACTGGTAGATATAAAAGACTGCTGCGCATGATAACATATTATTATTCACACGGAAATCACAGAAATGTAGAAGTCGAAGGATAAAATGTCAAAATGCGTGATTCCGGACGAAAGCTGATAGCATCAGAAGCAAAATTAATTTGATAAAATTTGAATTTAGACATCTTGATAATTCGCTTAAATATTCGGTCGTCCGTAGGTAAAAACAACTTTTATATAAAGTAGGAAATAATTTTAGAAAAAAAACGTCTACAATTTTGTGAGGAATATTATTTTGAACTTCTACAATTACGAAGAATTTTTCCACCTGGTACTAAACCTTTTAATAATGTATGCAAAAATATTGAAAAATAATTTTATATGCAGTAGATTAGACAGGCCGTTTTTTTTACTGCAGGAAAGATCTGTAATACAATACACTATTTTTTCTCTCTAATGAATCGCCTTAAAATTGAAAGAATTAGAGCAAGTTATTTAAAGCGACACCATTACTTATCTGTGGACAAGATTTTTGTTAACTATGTAGATAATATTTTGTTGATATAATTATTCAACATTAAAATTTGCCGCAAATGGCAATTATTGTACATCCCACAGTCTTTCACCATCCATTAATATAGCGACTAGAATGTTAATACGATGAACCATTTCTTTGTTCCTTCGCTTATTTCCTCTTTGTAGATTTCCGCTGAGTACTCGAATCCTTTCAGGGATAATAGCAATCACAAGAGACTTTCCTCGACACTTCGACTACATTGGGAATGTACAGTATTTTCGAAACCATAAAACGCACCAAGATTTCAAAAAGAAATAAATAGGCAAAAATATTTTAGTGTATATATTTAATATTTACGTTTACCACTTTGGAACAAAGACAGCAGTGGTACAGAAGAATAACAATACAGCAAGAAGTCTTATTAGTAATAGATGCTCCAAAAATCGTTTTTTTTTTTCCATTTGGCAGCTGTGTCTTTGTCGCTTTACTTTCACTATCCCTGACATTTCCTGGTCAGTTATTATTATATATGTAATTTCGATGCAACTTACAACCACAGATTTCTATTTTCTATATAAACAAAAACTAACGAAATATAATATATGCATTACTTTATAAGTAAGAATACATTATTAAAAATAATTATGGAAATACAGCATACGCACAAATAAGGAGAAATTTCAATTGATGGAGAGGCATAATAAAGTACAGCAGGTTTGTTATGAGAGCCCTTTGATTCATATAAAACACAATACTTTGTTTTCGTGATCTCATACAGGCTATCCATGTATGGCTGCGGAATGCTGTTCCAAATATCCTCCAGCAATTTCCACAGTTCATCCAAGGTAAGTTGCCATTTGACTTGCCCAGTAGCTATTTAAGCCCATATAACCAGTTGCTTATAACAGAACGTTTTGCACGCAAAGGAATCTCTGCGACTTTTCCATCAGTCACTTTACGTTCCAGAACGGTTTTTCCCGACACCGTCTGTATGTATGCTTAGGGCCATTTTCATGTTACCAGATAAAACCGCCCCAATGAGATGGTCAATCCACCGTTTCAATACTGCTGCCCATCTCAGCCTTGCGATTTGATTTCCACTTCTCAGCAAAGAGTTTCGGGCAATTACATACCCCCTGAGACCGCACGCCGAAAGTTGGCCCATGTGGCCCTAATGGACAAGGCGTCGGCCTCCGGAGCCGAAGATTGTGGGTTCAAGTCCCATCAGGGTCGGACCTTGTCTCTGTTCGAACCACACGCGCGCTGTGTAACGTACTCTACCTTTTAGTACCTTTAGCCCCCGCACTCGCAGCCAGGCTATTCCCATGATCTCTACTGGTTCGTCTTCTGTCACGTAAACACAAGCTGGGATATTTGACATCAATTTTGGATAGTCTGGATTTTGTCTCTATTGCTTCTATTGCCAACAATACTAATTTTGCGTACCTTAATCAGAACCTTGGTTTTAGTTCCTTTGTTGAAACATGGAGGCAGGCAGCAGTTTGCCTTCAGTAGCTAAAATTTTCACTTCTATACGCTTGTCATGTGATATTTTCTTCCCAGGAGGCATAGTTTTCTTGCGAGCGTGTCACTTCTTATTTGCTTGCATGACAACCAGTCATAGTGTACAACATCATCATCACGGCACTTTAGATTATTTCATTTTTGCACGCGATTCTATTACTTGTTATTCCCATTTTATACCATGTGTTTTTTTCTTTTTTCCCATAATTATTTCCACTATGTATAGCTACATGTAATATGGCGAGAGCGGGTTGAAACTGCCTGTCTTAGATATCCAATAAATAAAAAAAAAAAAAATTTACAAACACTTTTAATCGCTGACATAAATAAAGTATAAAGTAGAAAATATTACTACTTTATTAAGACATTTTTATTAACCCTCTTACAACAATTTCTAACAAAACAGAACTCCAATAAACAGCGAGAGGGAGCAGAGGATGTGACAATTTAGATTCGAGGGAATAGAGACCTCCCTTTGTGATATTCCTATCTTTGAAATCAACTTAATGAACTGTTGTTTTTCGTATAGGTATGAAGTTCGTCTGTGGAGAGATGGCGTTTGCTCTGTAAAGATAACAGAGATTAGCATCTCACCGTAAAAGATAAAATATTAATTTGATTTACACTTTTGAAAAAAAAATTACGAAAGATAAAATACTGGTGACCGAGAAAAGAATTATATCAATCTGTTACAAATATTTTTCGGTTTCCCCCCCCCTAACCCCACCAATGAGACTTCATATTGTTGCTGAACGTAAGGTTTATTAATAAGTAAGTTCCATTACAATCAATACACTTCTGCCAAAGAGTTAAAAGCTCATTTATACCATTTTGAAAAAAAATCTGCATTTCTGGATTGTTGGTCTTCATTTAACTCTTGAGGCACCCACTTGTCAGGTTTTTCCACCTTTCCGATTGCATCATGATGCCGGGAAACAGTTCCAGTGCTTACGTCAAGCTCTCCAGCAACTTCTCGCACCGTTTTTCTTAGATCGGCTTCAACTGAAGCTGTCAGACGGTCGTCATCACAGCTGGAAGGTCGTCCGCTACGTTTCTTATCTTTCAGGCTGACATCTCCTGATCGAAACTTTGCAAACCATCGCTGTACTGTTCACTCATCTGCTGTGTCCTCGACCCATGCTTGCTTAACGTTACGAGTTGCCTCCCTTGCTTTGTGGCCCAGTTTGAACTGGTGAAGCAAAATGGCACGAAAAACCTTTCTATCCCCGCTTCACTCAGAACCCTGAAACAATATCCATTTTATGATTTTTAAAAAGGTAGGTTTTCATAATGTATGCCAAATCTCACGCTACAAAACGATATATAACTTATCTACATACACCTTCACAAACATGCAAAAAATGAACCCAAAATTAACGTAATATAAAAACCGACAAAACTTTTGTAACGACTTAATACTACGGTTCCTTTTCCTGTTATTTATTATTTTGAATATGAAAAGAGTATAAATTACTAGAGTTTTATCCCCTTTGCACATTCAGTCGACGTCCTAATTCGTAGTCTGGAACTGTTTAGAACTTGCTACTGAAAACTTCAACTGTGGCCTTCAAGAAAGCGATATCAGTGGTAAGACTTCGAGAGACGCTGCTCGGTTATCTGCCTCGGGAACCTGGCCTAGCGTGTTATTGGTAGGATGGCGCCGGAGGAATGTTATTGACTCGCGTGTTGGAGCATAATTATTAACATAACAACGTTTCAGGTGAGCACGTACGCTGGCGACAGGTTGTCGTCGAGATATCAGGTAGGTTTTAAAGAAACACAAAACCACCGATGTTTCCTGGGCAGAAACTGTTTGTTGTCGACCGATGAACGCTTCTCCCGGACAACGGGCACTTTGCAGAAAATAAGTTTGGTACCCGATCAAAGTTACCTCTTGGCAAGTTTGCAGCGCCACTTAATTACAATTGAATTTACTAAAATTAATGAGAAACCACGCATCACACACCGCATCATCCCTGCATATCACAAACTATTAAATATGTGGCATATACAGAATTATTAAAATTAAGTAATTTAAGTTGACATGTGGATTACTGGAACACGTGTCATTTACGTAAATGCAAAATCACAGCGTAACTTCATAATCCTAAAATTCCAAGATTGAAATAGCTTCCTAGTCTTCTCTTAAGAATATAAAATTAACCTCGTATTTAAATACGTAATGCAAGAAGTGTAAAAGAAAATGTATAATATTTTAAATAAAATCATCATGAGAAATACTCGAAAAACTAAATAAGAAATATTAATAAATGTTAATATTTAATTACATTCTATTTATAATAACCAACTAATTTATAAAATTACCTAAAGATCTGAGAAAAGAACTCCATTTTACTTTAGAATGGACCACAGGTACAGAAGGATGTTGGTGCTCTTTCTGCATTACTAGCTAGAAATCTGACACAGGTGTGGCTGCTCACCAATTTGACTGCAATCTCTGCCAGGACGAAATAAGGTTAAGTAGTCCCAAAATATTTTATTCACTGCATAAACTGTCATTAGCTTAAAATCTAAATGGGTACTCTATATTTTCATAAAGTGTGCATTTTAAACTGATCTATTACATAAAATTTCTAAGGCCATTTCATTATCTTTAGCCAGTTAAGATCTATTTTCCGTTAGCTAGATACTATTGCTTGCAATTTTTTATTTTATAATTCAGCACCATGTGATATGACGTCATTTCATTTTTTTCTGTTATTGGGCATTGAAAATTTAAGAGACCTGAAAAATTAGTGTTATTTAGTTTTATTATTAAGCTTTATACACAGTTATTTTTTAGGCATTACGGTTGTATAAAGGTTAACACATTTAAATGATAAATGTAGCTTATTTTACTATTACATCAATAAAGAAGTCAAAACGTGAGATTAGTTAAAAAACTCAAAGCATTTGTTAAAATTCTAATGTATCATCACATGTCTATTTTTAAATAATTATTTTAGGTTTATTTACAATGATTGATGGACAGTCAGTATCATGTATTTTTTTTTCTCAAGTTTTCTTAATTGATTTCTGCCGGTATAGACAGGCACCCCCCCCAAAAAATCCAAAAAGGCAATTTTATGGAAACCAAGGCACCATCATTGATAAATCAGCATTTTTTTTGCCTTTCCTCAACAAATCATGATTCTGTGATGTGTTCGAAAAGAAGATGTCTCTAGACAAATAAAGCAGCCCTTTTCATATATTCTTCCAATTATATATGATATTAAATTATTTGCATACTATGAGGACATGCGTAACTATGGAAACCAAGTGTGTGAGAGGACCAAGGAATAACGTTGCTACAGTGGTTTGAAGCCAATGAAAACAGTTCCTCTTCCTTGAATACGGTGAGTCCCATTGTTCTCTTCAACCGTAACAAAAATACTATGAATAATTCAATAAAGCCAACTTTTATGTGAAAATCACAAACAGATATATTATTTAACTTTTTCCCTTACAGTTACTCCTTTTTCAAATAAATGCAGTTTTCTTTTATGTAGAACTATTTTACTCTTAACGCGGATGTAGACCCAATATCAATAAATGTTGTTTGTCTCTGCGTGACTGATCTATGGAAAGACGCCACAGCACTGGGTTTGGTTCAATACATTTCTAACTGAATACTGCGCTATATTTTAATATATGAAGCTACTGCAAGAACGTGTTTCGAATTAATATTTTGATAGTAGGCTTCTATTTTCAACTTATTTGTTTGTACACCGCTCAGCCTTAGAATTATTACCAGAATAGAATGGAAAAAAACTCAGACGAAAAACAAAGAACCAACCTTAAATTTTACTATTCTGCTGTTTTTACTTTAATTAATTTTGTCAGTTTAAAGACCTGCGCGTTTGTCTAATAGCATTTTTTATGATATAATCAAAGTTCTACCGAGAAACTTATATCTTTTAATAAACTGGTTTAGAGAAGAAAATCAATAAAGCAGGCAGTTAATTAAACTCTGTCTCTGAGAGCCAGATAATTATCAGAAAATCACGTGACGGTATTAACTGGCTCTAGAACAAAACGCTTGTTATTCCTTTCCTCCATTTTATATTTTTTCGCTCCCTTTCAACTGTCTGATAAGACGGCCTCCTCTTTAATACTTGTTAACGAATGTAATAAATGCGCAGAATCCAGGGTCAGAGGGTAGCTGAACAACCAACCCACCGAAGGCGTCGTTCACCAATACAAAGCTCAACACGAACCGCTCAGTCCGAGCAAGAACCTCACCATTTCGAACTACCGCGCGAACTGTTTATATTATTGCATTTGAAAACATATCCTCGTTTATCCATCAGTTCACTTGAAAAGAAAGAAGACTATTTGTATTTTTTTTAAAGTCTTGCTGACGTAAGTCAACTAAATAAAAAGAAAGCAAGTAAGTCTGTTTTGAAGATAGAAGCCACTTTTCAGAGAGCGAATCATCGCTGCAGTTGAGCTGCTTTTTGAATGGCGTGTTTCGGTAACAGCTTTGTGACGAAAGCGGTTCAACTCCATTCGTCTGGTCTTCTAAATGAAAAAAATCTTATTAACAAGTTACCCTCACTTTAAAGAAAGTGAACTCTGTCGAGGGATGATGAGTGTAGAATAGATTACTAGTATATAGTTTTACGTATAGAAGAGTCTTCGTACAGACATATGGCCAAATACGCTCGGCTTGGCAATTTTCAGCGAAATGATGAACCTAAAGCAAGTTGACGGATTGTCTCATTATAAATTCTCCTTCAGAAGGTTTGGCGACTATTTCCTCCAAGATAAAAGCGGAGTAGCACTGCGATTTCCCAAAGCAAGCTGTTTTACAAAAGTTATTCAAGAAAACAAATTGAAACTCAAAGAAAAATCCGAAGAAATCTTACAATACAAAACTGGAAAAGCGTCCTGAAAAGACGTGATCAATTTCATTTTGAAATGCGACGCGCGTGCGTGCACACACACACACACACACACACACACACACACACACACACACACACACACACCACACACACACACACACACACACACACCACACACACACGCACACACAACACACCACACACACGCACACACGATCATAGTTCTGTTAATAACTTGCTCGTGTAGTGTAGTGAACTGATTCTAACCGCTATTGCGTTTCACGTTTTCTAAACACCAAGAACGATGGTTTTTTGTGAAGGGTACGTGCTACAATTACGAAACAAACTAGTGTGGTGTAAGTACTTGTACGTAAAATCGGGATTTGCATTTTAAAAAAAAGGTTAAACCGTTTGAGTTTAGTTACCAAATTTCCAGTTTTTTCATAACAGTGTTTTTATTTTAGAAAGATGGTTCTCCTAAAAAAAGAGGCTGTATCTGTACAAACGCCATCCTATTCATCTTTCTAACATCAAATAAATTTACTCTTGTATTTTAAAACCCCTGTGTGGAAGTCTAGAGAAAATGCGTCGAAGTTATATAGAAAGCCAAAGTGCCAGGCAGCTAAATTCCATAATTGGTCTGACCAAAAACTATCGTCAGGACAGCTTTCGCTGTTTTCACAAAGGATACTTGTATTGATGTGACCCCCCAGATCTCGTCTTCGTTCGGTGTCATCCTGCTGCAATGGTTTCTTGGAGTGTGTACGTATGGTTCTTTAATGAATTTGTCAACGTTTATCCCAGATTTATGTGAGTAGTATTTTATCATGAAACAATTTGTAACCTTTACCAAAGCAATAAAAAAGAGGCCAATTTATTTATTCCAGAAAGCCACTGCTTTCGCTAGAAGGAAGCTATGCACCAATCGACTTGGTAAAATGCGTCCGATTGTTTGTAGGAAGCTCCACTTTTCTGACTGGAGCAGATTTTGGAAGGTAGATATCGATATCTCGGTAAATTATTGCTTAAGCAATAAAGAAATCAAATTGTTTGTTTATTTTATTTTAGTTATTTGCGCTCATGAAACCAAGAACCAAATGCCAATCAGATTCAAAGAATCCGCTTTTTAAAATCACACAAAAACAAAGAAATGGAAAAAAAAACAACAAAAGACAAAGACATGAACAAAAATATATATATATATTCACTAACTGAAAACTCTTCCTTCTGTAAGTTGAACACTGTGCTTGAGATATTTCCCGGTGTTTACTATCACGATGAAATTCACATTATTTTCTATGACGAATTTAAAAAGTAATTTTTCTCCAGTGTTTAGGAATTAGATATAATGACTTGAAGCACGATTGGCTCTTCTCATTTTCTTACTTTTCGAATAATTCCGAATGTTTGATTTAGATATTTAGCTAATTAAATTTTCTGTATTTTAAAATATTTCATTTTAATTTCAATGAAAGATTATGCGTTCACTCGGGCAGACACCCTGACTTGATTATTCTTCTTTAATAAGAAAATGGTCCATTTACATGGGAGAATAGAAGCGTGTCGAGCATCCTAGAAGATCGGTAGAATGACTTTCGCTCGCACGACCGGGAGACATGAAAACTGACGATACGCGAGAATAAAGCGTAACCGTTAAAGACGAGAAAGCGAGAGTTGTTTGGCATTCATCAAAACAACAGAAAGGAAGCAGATACCATCCACTTAAAAATAACCAAACCCGAACATTTTTACTCGGTCGTATCCTGCAGGAATGGAAAAGAATAAGTCTCGCAGTTATGAATTCTCAGCCAAAGAAACCAGGAAACGGTTCTATTTCACAGATGGTACAGTCTGATTCGCTCAAAGGCTGAAGTCGCTGTTTATAAAATTCGGAAAACTACGCGAAAGGTTATGATATTTTTGTGTTTTTTTATTACCGAGGTTCTCCTCTGGCTACAGTTCTTTGCTCGAAGTTGGTAAAACGAAAGTGAACGGTCGGTGTAGAAATTCACGTTGCTATACTCGAGATCGTTGATTGAAATTATAAAATAGTATATGACATCAATTTTTTGTACTCTTAAAACAAGAAGTGATTCAAATAAAGATATAACTTATTCCAGCAACTGAATAAATAGCTAAATAAAGGGAAGAAACAAAATTAATGACAACAAACGTAATGACTGACAATTTCAAGTCTGGTTACTTTATTTTCTGTATATATCAATATTTTAAGTTACATTTTTATTTCTTGTAAAAGTAAAAATAACCCTAGACTATGAAAATTGTAAGGATTTGCTTACATTAATATTTATTCAGAATAGAACAAAAGAAGGATATTTTGTATGATTTTTCTTGTGCAACTACTTAGAGTCGACTTGGACACGTGGGTGTCGAATGATACTTTAACTCTTTGCAAACCTAAGGCTTAAACCGTGACATGTGCTTCTTGTAGGTAATGATCTTCTGGTGTGGGTAACCGAAAATGTCGCATCATTTTCAACTGATTCCAAATACACACTTAGAAAATTTTACAAATAAACCACTTCGGTTTGCCAAAGATTTGACAGGTAGCACCTTAGCAGTACTGACCGTTACACTGACCATTGCATCACCTATTTGATTCGATGTGACCGCACCACCTCGACATGCTTCACCTAGAAAGAATTGTGGCTGCTCCGCGGGACCTTTACGGCCGAAGAAATCGGCTGCAGACTGATCTCAGAACGAAGCTGGGTGGCAAAAAAGCAATTTTCTCTAGACATTACCAGACTGGAGTTGGGCTCTTCTCTTGATGAGATTAAATTCTATTTACCTTTTGCTGATGAGCGTTTGCGTGTTCGGAGGGAAAAGAATCAACGTAATGTTGACTGTAACCTGTTAAGTGGGAAGAAACTGTTCTAGTCCGGTGGGTCATGTCACGTGAGACCCCAAAGTGTAATTTTCTTTGATGGAACCATCACGTGGACGATTCCACTAGACTTGTCGCTACACCGTCTGTGCGAAGTCAGGCTAAGCAATTCACTCTGATTAACGGTAATGCAATGGCGCCCATCGTGCAAGAACAGTCGTCAGCAGCATGGAAGAGGAAAATACCCCACCTTCCATAGCTTGCTTGATTAAAATTCCAGAACATGTCTGAGAGGAACTCTCCCAGACCACGTGCTTCTGAAACCAAAGCATAACCCAGTGAAGCTTTGACAGATGAGTAAAACCGCTGTCGTCACAACAATGAATCAAACATGGTGAAAAGTGAAACAATGTTACGATGCTGTAGTGAAAGCCAAAGGCAGCCGTAAATGCGACTTTATGATTGTTAGAGTTCATTTCCCAATATTTCTGTACCGACTGGATAAATATAATTCAGACGAATGTAAAAATGTTTTTCATAAATTTACAAAATGTTTCTATATGTAAAATAAACATAATTTATGAACATTGTGAAAATCTCATGTGCATCTTTATTGTATTTTAAAACTGATTCTTAAATATTAGGTAATTTCAATTTCTCTTGAAGATGAACGGCGATTCATATAATTCTTGTTTTGATTTAAGTGTAATTATACCATAGGTAATGTAATGTTTAACTGTATGTTTCTGCTTTATTATTTATGTTAAAACACTATGTATATTTCTTATTTATTGACGGTAACAATTCTCTTTCTCTGTGGTTGCAGATCTACAATAAATTAATGCATTAAAGATCATGTTTATTACTCTCGTGACCATTCAAAACAACAGCTTTATGTTATAAATGCATCCTTAAAATATAAATCCCACAGTGAACACAAAATTTGTTTAAAATTCAAAATGGTACAACATTTTTGCTGCTACTGTACATATATATATATATATTATATATATATATATAATATATATCTCAAGTAATAATTTCAGATGAATTCCAGTTTTAAAAAATGAAAAATTATTCTAATTACTTGTACGTAAGGATTAACATATTTTTCAAGATTTAGCCATTATTCGCTTCCAGTGATTGATCATATGCGATTAAAATGATGAAGAGGGATATGTGTGTGTGGTGTGTGTGTGTGTGTGTGTGTGTGTGTGTGTGTGTGTGTGTATATACGTGTTTCTTTTTTCTTAAAACATTCAGTAAAATGGTGCAATACAAGTCTGTTTTTTCACTTAGAGTAAATGTAACTCGCTTTATTGAAAGTAAAGTCAGAGAAGAAGAGTGAGATTTAGTGATTAGTTTAGTGACTGAATCTTAGCATGCATCGATCAGAGCTCGGTTAACTTTTTATTTAATTCCAGAATTTTGATAAACAGCTAATCTTCGGCTTGCTCTATTATTATCGTTGGCCAAATACAATCTGTCTTGTATGGCTGAGAAGAAATCTTTCGATCTCTGATGACCAATAAATTCTTAGCATTTGCCTCCGGTCCTACGCTGCTGTGGTCTCCAGTCGCTGAACAGTGACAAATATTCATCGGCCGTTGTTCATTAATCATCATCCATCCACATTCATCAAAGTACTCTTGGAAATCCCCTCGGTCACAAAGCTGTACTTAACATTTCTCTTCTTCTTCAGGAAGTATACACGCCATCTTTATTTGTCAAGCCTGTTAAATGTCTGTATGCAGTCTCTCCAAAAGGCAGAAAGCAACCCAGGGGCATCGGCGGAGGAGGTGGAGACAAACAGCTTAAGGAAAACAAAATCTGGATGTGTCACAGATGTTCAGATGTTGGTGCTATAAATCTGACCGTTTACTTAGAACACGAAGGTTCCTCTTAGTGTATAACACACGGATGACAACAGTAGAAGAAATAAAAAAAGTAAATTAGTCTAAAGTTGATGGAATGGTTAGGAATAGGGAAGAACTTTATTACAGCATCTGTTTATTGCACAATCAGTAAATTATAAATATGTTTTTTTCTTTAGCAGAGGAATTCGCGGTAGAGAGCACAAAAGCGGTAGATGTAATACATAATCCAAATAATCCAAAGATATTCGAAGAAGCATTTTTTGAAATAAACGTAAGAAACAGGCCGAAACACAGCGGTGCGTGGCACAGAACAAAGGCTCGCGCTACAAGACGTTGCTGGAGTAGGCGACCCACAGAATACACAAGTGGCCAAGTCTGATGTAAAATACAAGAGATGATAAAGGCAATTAAAACAATTGGAAGAGGAAGAGAGAAACATAAAAGCAATGGCAATAAAGAACCGAGATGATTTAATGGTAACGGGAGGGTTTAGTGGAGAGAAAGTCATCACCTGTTAGCCACGGCCAGGCCGCACATATGGGCTAAAGAGACATTAGTCTCTCTGTGCCATTTGACGAGAGAACAACGTTTGGACAGGTGCTCAGAAGTTGTAAGGCGGCATTGAGAGGTGAAAAATACACATGGCACCTTGATAAATTTTTGAACGTGCCGGAAAGGGAAATAGAAGAGAAAACAAGCAAGTAAATTAAAAAGAGAGATTCATTCATAAAATATGTAAAAGAGGGCAAAGTACCCAAAAAAGCTGAAGGAACAATGGACAGGTTATCTTAACACCAGCCACTGATAGTACAAGCGGATTTGAGATGGAAATTAGTATTTCGTCCTGATACTGGTAAATGAAATCTGACACCACCATTTGGTTCAAGAAAATATGGCTGATTTCGTTTATTGAGTTAAAATCTTCATGCATTCAAAGTATTTGTAAATCATCTAGTAGTTATAAAAATGAATTAATTTGCCACTGCGGTTTCAGGAAAGCAAGAAGGCGTCTTTACAGTTTTTTAACGTAAAAGAACTGAATGTAAGTCATTTTATAATTGTGTTACTTTAATTCATTTGATGATTGACGTCGGAGTGACTGATGAATTTTTACTGTAAAATCACAGTGTTTGCAGCACAAGAATTTGACAAAGTAGGAAGATCTTTTGGAGGAAGTATCCGATTAATTGCTATAGTTCTAGAATGAAGAAGATTTTCCAAGTGTCTTTGTCTGCACGTAGGCTGATATAAATTCTGCGAGACGCGGTGAAAGTTTTCAGTCGGAATTAGCTGTTCTGAACAAAAGGATTTTTAATGCGCGTCTGGAAGACACGTAAAATCAATTTTAGATACAAAAATATTTTTGTACTCAACAGGATTGAATAATTAGATGTATTCTCAAGGAGACATCGAACTAACGAAACAACAACCATTTTGAGCATTTTAAAAAGGCAAACAACTGGAAATAAAGTTTACAGGTTTTCTTTGTTTAACAACTGTCACGAAGAATCATTTAACATTAGATGATATTTAAGTGAAATTAAATACGAATGATTTTAACTCTCATGTGAATGAGAGGTCTTTTTGTTCTTCATGTCAGTCAATAAAGATGAAAAGACTTTTGCATATTGGAAATTTCTGATGAATAAAATTAAAACTAATAACTGCTAATTAGCTGATTTTATGAAACATCAGTTTATAGCATGTTTAAGAACTTCCATCAGTAAGTTCATATAACACAAAGATTAGAAATACTTTCATTCTATTACTGCTGAATTCACGCCATTATAATCGGTGGTGAAGAATTACCGATTGAGGAAACGCTAGAAGCAAATTTTCAAGAAATACTTTTTTGACTTATAAATAAATTTGACTTCAAGAGAAATAACATTTAAAATTTATAGAATTGCTTTTAAGGTGTTAATTTTTTGTATTTTCTTTAGGCAAGCTTAATAAAAAAATTCTTGTGATCGGATTGTTCGAGCAGTAAACACATTAGCCATGCTCAGATTTAAATATTCAAAATATTAACGTTGCTTTCCAAGTAGAGTATCACGTTGAGTTATCAAACATCTGCCTATGGACTAGAAGTAAGCTGTAAAGTGATACCAATGGCAATAATTATAGTAAGTGCGCTGTTAGCTAATTGTAACTAACCGGTTTGTAAATCGGTATATTCTTGTTTTATCAGATTCAAAATTATATTTGGCATGTCATTTCACAACATAGTTATTAGTTTATCTTTAAATGATTTTTTTGGAAATTTTATTGTAACATTCTCAGCTAATAGTTACAGACTTACATCCTTTGGAGTCTGCTGCATGCACATAACAAGAGAAAAGACAAATAAAATTTTATTAAAAAGCTAATAAAGATACAGCCGTAATTTAACTACAGTACGAAAAAATAAAATTCAATAGCTCTTCCTGCAATGAAGAATTAAACAAAATGAATCCAACCATTCTCTGGTCTGTGGTCATCTGAAGATCTTTACAAGTTAAGAGTATGTAGAAGTATGTTCAGGAGGGAATGGTCAAGACTGGTCATTGACTCCTGCTAGGTGGTACGTCCGAGTTATTAACATGGAAGTAAACAGCAAATTCTTTGTTTCTGTACTGATATCATCATCATCATCATTCTCTCTCTCTCTCTCTCTCTCTAATGACATCATGTTTCTGCACTGACGTCATACTCCTCTCTCTCTGTAATAACGTCATCTCTCTTTCTCTCTTTCCCTTTCTCCCCCCTCTCTCTCTGTAATGACGACATCTCTCTCTAATGACATCATGTTTCTGCACTGACGTCATACTCCTCTCTCTCTGTAATAACGTCATCTCTCTCTCTCTTTCCATTTCTCCCCTCTCTCTCTCTCTCTCTCTCTGTAATGACGACATCTCTCTCTAAGGACATCATGTTTCTGCACTGACGTCATACACCCTCTCTCTCTGTA
The DNA here is from genome assembly GCA_018389105.1 of Nautilus pompilius. Classification (NCBI taxonomy): domain Eukaryota; kingdom Metazoa; phylum Mollusca; class Cephalopoda; order Nautilida; family Nautilidae; genus Nautilus; species Nautilus pompilius. The sequence continues at coordinate 1,109,529 of JACATO010002737.1, forward strand.
ATGACGTCATCTCTCTCCATAAATTGCTAAGATAATAACGCAATGTTTTTGAATGGTAAGAGGTCATTTCATAAATATTTCAACCATAAAATTATGCAATGATACATCAAATTGCAATAATATGTATTTTTCACTAACCTCTGAAAAATATAATTCGTGTTTTTAAAGTCCACTTAAAAATTATAAGATTTTATTTTGCAGACGTGTTGTAAAATACACGTTTCTTTTATCTGTCACCCATTCCGGGTGATTGGCAGTTTACAGCCCGTAAAAGAGAATAAAATAAGAGCAAACATTTCTATTTTCAAGACTGACTTTTGCCACTGGAAAATTAGGGAATAAGAGTCAAATTCTCTCTTACTTTTAAACATTAAATCGCATAAAACGAAGTACGTTCACCAAGTAGCGTACAGTATATTGGTAAAATATTTCCATTCATGGCTAAATATAATGTAAAATTCCTTAAACTTATTCTTTACGTCAAAATCCTTAACTTATTTTAGACCTTGGTTAATCTTGGAATTGAGAGAAATCTAATCCGGAAGTTTCCTTTAATAAATTTAAAATATTAAATAATGAGAAAAGAATTATATGGGAAACATTTAGAGATATAAGATGGCTGAATTTGCCTTATAGAATAAATCGTTCCACTATAGGGTATTTCTTAATGACTGTATAGTGATTAAATGTTATTTAAAATAAATAATTGTACCATTTAAAGCTAATACATTTAAATTATACTGAACTTATTTAAATAATTTTCTCGTTTATTACATACTAACCATCAGTTTATGTATCTCTATAAAAATAAACGTTTGCACAATATTGGGTACACTGTAAAATCGCTTGTCGTTATTGTATTACATATTTATTGTAAAAATTCATTATGTAATGGTTAAAGTATTCACAAAAAAATCTTACCCTATATTTTCCAATTCAAATGCATTGCGAAATAAAGCACCATATTCACGCTATTGTTTATCAGATACCTTTTAATATTCCATTCTCTTGTCTCTTTTTGTCGGTATATTATTCTTATTTACTATTAGTTCTTTATGAGTTGGTTTCATTCATTATCACGTATTATTTTAATTTATATGTTCCAGTTTCACCACAAACGTTTTTTTGGTTTAACTTAAAAAAAATATTATGTAACAAGATACATTTATCATAGATTCTTACTAAATAGCTAAGAGATAATCAGCGAATTGAATGCAGAATTTACACTCAAAGAGAGGATCGCCACGGGCCTGCTACAGTTTGTCCTGGGTGGAAAAATGTCGAGATTATGCGGTCATGTCAGACCAGAATAATAGTGTAACAGTGGTTATCGTGAGATGAAGATTGGTATCGCTGTGGGTCCCCCGCTGTCAGGTCTCTCATGATCTGAAGCGTTGACTCTGTACATAGCAACCTGTCTTACACAAAGTTCATCAATCACATTGCTCTGTCTACTTCCGCTCCGTGTCCCTGCTCATCGGCAAGTCGGTGTTAAAGTGCCATACTTTCAATATTCAACATATTCATTATAGGAAAATTTATAGCAGATTTTATTCCTAATTTGACCATTATTATTCATATTTGAAATCTTCAAATATACTGGTGCGACTTTACAAGATATCTCATTAGTATCTTACTATACTGTTTTCTTAATTATGATAATATCATGAAGAATCACTCGGCGACATTCGATAAATCTAAGAAATCCATTTGGCGAATGTCATTACACAAAATATCGTCTTTCCTTTTTTCCCTAATGACTACATTGGGATAGAATCATATCTGAATCTCGACAGTTTATTCTTTCACAATGAATGCCATATGGATACCATGTGAAGTTGGTACTTTTGGGGGGTAATTTGTGCCATCATTAAATGACAAGTAAAAATGAAATTTTGTCCAATGCACAAATCGTACATCGGTAAGAAGAGTGTAATGATGACCTGTTTCAATCCATATTAATTTTAGATGCAATATTAATTATAATTCTATTCTCTTTTTAATGAATATGAGCGGTTATGTTTGTTACTCGTCAATACAGGTGAATCTAAGAGCAAGGGTTAATTTCAATATATTAGCAGTTTTGCACTGATTGGCATGATAATGAATAGTAGCTGATAGTTCAAAGATAATCTCCTTTTAAAACAAGTATACTACCGAATCTGCGACTGATGTTAGCAGCAGTGCATATAACCATGGCGAAAAGTATTATTAGCGATGCTCTGATACGTTTAAATGTGCGCAGCCATCTTAGAGGGAAGACAACTCATGTCGGAGGGGGTGAGTTTTGTGGAGATTAACGATCGACGTGAAGTAATTAATGCTGGAGATGTGAAATTACGTTTATATTTCTGTAGAGTAATTAACTTTGTTGATGGATATAAACTTCAAGAAAAGAGTAAGAGATTCCATCCGTTAGAAATAACCAGTATTTATTAAAACCGGTTTAACTAAGCTATGCCAGAGTGTGGCTGGAAAATGAGGGGCGGCGCCGTAATCCAGTGGCACACTGTGGGATGAGGGCTTTGAGTTCGAATACCGGTTGTAACTGGAGTACGTACCTCCCCATCATAGTTTATTCTCGCTCTTCTTTATCAGCCGACCGCCTGAACAAAAAAAGAGGGGGGACGGTCTCTCGTGGCGTGGGACTGGCAACGCCTCCTATCGACAACCGTGGCACTACTCTTCCCAGCCATGGTTGTCTTCCCTTTACACATCGGCGCACGACTCAGACGTAGAAAGAACAGACTGCCTATGTCGATGAACTGATATTATTTGATAAGTGTCGAAGTGAGCAGGTCCGATTATTACCGTTTGGCGGCGGCATACAATCCCAAATAGGAAAATGATGAAATAAAATGTATACTAAGGTAAAATAGAATAGAGAAACTGAAAATAAGCTAAAATGGTAAGATAAATATTAAGATGATAAATAGCAAACAACAGGAAGTAAAAATGAAATTTGAAAAGGAAATAAAATACAATTTAACAATATAATCAAACATAGAGACTTCGAAATCAGATAAGCATCAACGGATTCCCCATAATTGTATTTTCTGCAGAACTCTTGTATAATTATAGGCGTCTGGACATTTTGGACAGAAACAAAAGAACTAAATTATCCCATTATAGTCTGGTAATGTACAGTAAAGTAGTATGGACAAGTAGAAATTGTGTTGAAAGAATTATCGTTATAGAACATGATTTTAAAAGCATAATATAAATATCATAATATCCTGGTTGCTCGATCTGGATATTTAATATCAGTCTCTAGCGTAATCTGTTCTGTAGAGACACTGTTCAAAAGTCAACGAATGCCTGCCTATCCACGGTGCGTTCTTTTCATTCTTAGTGCTAAGCGAAAATTTAAACAGTATTTTGAACGGGTGTATTTCCGTTTTTCACGCTGAGCTATATTCTGTGTAAAACTTTTTTTATTGGGTTTTAAGTTTGTGCTTTAAATAGGCAGAGTAAGGGATTCTATTGCAATGGCGTGGGAGTAGGGCATTAACCGCAATGGTGTTCTGTTGGTCTTAATCATTCGTCTGGAAACGTGAAGGTAATCGGCCAGATGAGGAATGACAACTTCCAGGTATCGACAGAGTTACAACACGCTCTCTGTTCACCGCATCAAACCCACAAGCACGGGCGGCCCTTCCAACGATAGGTCTTTGATTGTAAGCCTGTTTCTTGTTACCGAATTATAATTAAACCAATAATAATATAGAAGAAAACAAATTGTTATCGGAGAAATGTACTCTCCATCTTTTCGAATCGCATCGAAAACTTTGACGATAGCGTTCAAATCCGGGTTGCTTTTATCGATCTGACCATTTCTGAGAGTTTACAGGCATAACAAAGACTGTTTGGTGCCCGTCTTGTTTCATTGCAACTGACTGCTATCCTGCCGGCTTCTCTGTTGTGTCTCTGTGCCAGACCTGTACGCTAAAGTGGAATATGTAGACGTAAAACAGCTCAACAAAAAAGTTAATTAAAACAGGCAAGGAGCGGTAATTCAAGTACTAAGTAAGGAAGAGCGAAAAGCAACTCAATAAAATAAGAAAGTCGTAGATGATAACTGGACGTTGTCGCATGACTGATGAAAAAAATTCCCTATGCCCTCGTTCTACAAATCACGGTGACAAAGTCGTTACTTTATAGTTGAGTTTTATGAAATTTCTTTAAAATTTCTAGTCGCAAATTAAATGAAACAATGCAATTACCAGTATAGATGGCTTCTTGTGCCCTTTACAGGGCCGCTATTTCCACGACTTCCTTCGGCAGTGCGCTGTATGTTGTCCGATCCGATAACAACAGGACGTAGAAAGTGGAATAGTCTCTAGGTTTTGACACAAGATATTTACTGACATTTAGTGATGAAGTGACTTAACTTGGTACGAGCGGTCTTTTGTAAAACAAAAAAGGCTTTTACCTAATATTTACTGGATTTTATGGATGCTGATCGACGCTACCTGATTTATAGTAACTGGCATTGTTAGTATAACTTTAAATGTAAATAATAATATGTTATGAGAATAAACTGAGTTAGTGTAAGCTCATTTATTTCCATAACTCACGATATTTTATTCCTATTTTAAAACGTTAATAGCTTTATGAAACAATGATAAAAATCGAAAAAAAAACATACTGTCATCGTTAATAATAAAACGAACGTTTTATGGTATTTACTGAGTTTTAAGTACTATCCTTGGCCCAAGACCCAAAGGTGAGAGGATTCGCGTCTCTTCCTCGTTTGCGACGGGTTGTAAGGCAGACAAAATGGTTCAATTAATTTTCCTGATATTTACTGACATATTATTGATGTTTTGTCGTTTACCCAAAATATATTTACGTAGCAATAAAGTTCCTAGGTATATTTTGTGGACGTACTGGACTCTGTGCAATTATGTTTTTCCTAACGTTAACGAATACTAGATTTTCTAAGTTGACAGAATGAAGGATTTCAAAGGATGTTCGCTGAACTAATTAGTTTCGACGACGGTTTTGAACTGATTAATGCATTTACATTTTTAGTGTTTCAAAATTGGACAAAAATCATAATTAATACTTGTTCAGCCAGAATAAATAATGGTAAAAACTGTATTAGCAGTAGAACTGTTAGCCTAAATTTCTTTAAAGTTTTTTGAAATTTTAAATGTTTTAAATGGCTCTTGTATTGTTTTTGTGAGCACACGAACCACAAACGAACTGGCGAGATACTGATACGTCTTGGACACCTGCAGGCGCGCGTTGTCAGATCAGACGGAATGGCACTCTGCGAAATCTGTTAAAACACGGTTTTGCTCTAATTTTGTGTTCTGTCCTTATTTAGGCATTTTGAAAGCCATTGGTGTGCTTCGGGTATTTACGAAGAATTGCAAGACGATTATACTAGCCTTTATTGTGGGGTCATATTGGGCCTACAGTGTACATTCTCGGTCTCGATACAATTTGTTAATATGTAATTACAGCGATCAATTTTACACTCTGCTTTAGGTGCATTCGTCATTCACACAGTGAAATGACAGGTTTTTCCAGCTTATAGAACAGAACATTTGGTAAAATCGGTTCCCCCCTCTTCGCTGTTTGAAATTGGCTACTTTCGGTCGGTAAATAAATCGTTAGCTTGGGAAACTAAGCCTTTTAAATCCAACAAAGTCTGTAGTCATGGACACTGATTGAAATCAAACACTACACATTTTTAATTCTCTTTGATAATAACCCAATTCATGTGTTTTAAAGTTTATTTTAGTTGCTTTCATTTTGTGTTAAAAGTAATAAGCGCAACATATCCAGCTCATCTCCCACGTATCATTTAAGCCTTATCAAATTTCTGCTAAGTAACGATTTTCCGAAAAAAAAAACAAACATCTAACTATCGTTCATTTACTAAAACAGGGTTTACTTGGGCATCGACTTGGCAAAAAAAGGAGACAGATTTATTTAAAGTAAAATAATCTGCCTATGGAAAAAAAAGAGCAACTTTTAGAAAATAAAGAATATTTATTGTCTGGAAAATATGTGCGTCACTTGATAATTTCACGAGAATCTACCTAAATGTGAACAAGCTAATTGGCATAAATCATATTCCCAAATGCCACTTGTGCCAGGCTCAGGGAACTTAACCGACCAAGACATTGCTCAGAATTCCGAAAAATCAAAGTAAATATTTCTTACGAAAACGAAATCGGCGTATTGCTTTGTGACATTGTTTCATGTCAAGAAAGTGTGTGGGGACACCGTAGTTAGTTATCACACAGCACCAGTAACTTTTATGGGTATATCTGAGCTATAATCGACACCTGCAACAACTGGCCCCGATCTACCCCTTTTTTTGAGATTATTTACACAGACGTTTACTGCAGATATTGGTAAGAAGCGAACGGTTGTAGATGTTTGTTACATGTATTGAAAAAGATGAAAAAGTAGTTCTTGTGATGTTGATGATGACAGTAAAAGCACAAGCGAAATGAAGCTATATTTGTTGTTACTGATAAGAGTGAAAAAAGGCGAAATACCTCATTAATTTCTAATAAATACACTTCTAGATGCACTAGTAGCGACGGATATTATCAGTAAACTCCAGTAAACATTATGCAAAGATGAAATGTCAAATTAGATACGTATTTCCTTTTAGTGCATATAGAAATAATGAATTTTTTAGATACACAGTAACTTTATCAAAATTCTATGTTAGGCGCTTTTTAAAATAACTTTAGCTTCTTTATTTAAAGAGGACACAAAATCTTGTTAAAGTTAACTTGAGATTTATTCATTTGAATATCTATTTTTAGAAAAGAAGACACCAAACAAAGTTTAAATAGCGACTCGAGGAAACGGATGCTTAGAGAAGAACATTGGAGTACACTGCGACGAATGGAATAATAATAAGGTTCAGTTATTAAAACTAAAGCTAAGGAATATTTGATTATATTGAAGTTGCTTCGTAATGAAATAGAATAAATAATATATACATATAATAGATGGCAACAACAAAAAAAAAAAACTCGAGTATATCGTTAAGCGAGATGTAAGCCGAATAGTCAAAGAGTTAATACTTGGAAAACACTAATTTGAACGAGAGTCAACTTCATGTGAGTTCATAATGAATTAGCTGTCGTTTGTAATAAACGAGGCTTTAAACGCCAAAATAATCGAGCGTAAGATTATTTATTATAAAATCACGTGGTGTGCAAAATTCACATCCTCAGAAGCCTTCTTTCCATCATGGAATACCGAGAAAATTTACATCATATTATAATCTAAATTATATTTTTAGATGAGATTTGTGATTTTCAGATAATGTTAAATGCACTTTCATTTTATGTTTTGAAGTAATTTTGATGCTAAATACATTTAAGTTTTGCCTATAAGTACTAAATCAAATTTATCTTGAAATTTAGAATTTTATCTGAAAAAAAAATACTTATCTATTGCTATGGATATATTATTCAAAACAACACTTTATATGAAAGTTGTAGCAATGCTTAAGTTGATGTTCTAGAAACTTCTAAAAGGACGGTGCTTTACTATGCTGCGAAACAAAACTTAAAAAGATTTAATTTATTGTCTTGCACATAATCACAGAGAAATGCGAAATGTTCAGTATAAAAATTCCTTTCTAAAATATTCTTATATAACAGGAATGCAGTACGCCCTGCGAAGAGAAAAGACAGTTGTCTCTGTGGACTTCACAGAACCACAAATAATTTCAGCGAAACAGGAGAAAATCCGTGTATCTAATAATGACAGAAATCGTCTTTGTTGAGGAGGCAGGTGGACAATTCAGACTCTAAGCAACATGTATAAGATATTCGAGTATCATGATGGAAAGAGGAACTGTTCTCATTCTTGGATTGTTTCTCGAGCATGAACAAAGAATTGTAGTAAGGGGTTAGAGCCCAAGAGTACTGAGATCACGCCATATTCCATTAAGACAACTTGGCCGTGCATTAAAGGACAAAACGTTATTTATTTAATATTTTGTAACTCGCATAACTACCAGGACACTATCTTTGCGCGGAATTTTCCGGATGGCATTCACTATCTTGTTCTTTATGTCAGTTACTGAAGATTATTTGAATATGAATGCCTGGCTAAGGCAGCAGTTTCTAAAACAGCGCATTATCTGAGTGTCTAACACAGAAACACTTTGATTGAGCTTGAAACCTAAATCAATATTTTTGTGGACCAGATGCTAAATCACAAATATATATTACAACCAGAACAAATCGACTTGCGACCGCGGATGTACAGTATAGTAAACTATGCAAGAAGGCAGAGAGTATATGGCATATACAGATGATATAAACTCGAAGTATGTACCATTCTTAAAAGCATTAGCTGAAGCAGATCATACATTACAAATTTCCTACGAAAGAATTCCAAGCACTAACACTCTATTACCAAAGAAAATTATCCAATCTAACGAATTTTAATAACCTGAACAAAGGGCGCTTTCTATCACAATAAGTAGCTAAAGTAAAGCAAAATTTTAAAATTTACATTTTGAGTACATCAAATATTTTAAATAACAAATTCAGCATAAGATATCGACAGGTTTAGCATAAAAACTGATCCATGCTTTCCACTATTTGAGTCAGTCTTAACCTATTTCAAACCGTATATATCATTTGGCGAGTAATGCCTGCATCGATGTCTCATGTTTAGTCTTACCATTGACTAAAGTTACCACCAATCTCTTGGTAACTTGTATCTATTTACTTTCTCATTACATGCAATTTGCTTGTTTGTGACTTTCGGTGAAGACAAAGATGTTCCAACGTAAGCAAAAAGAGGCCATGACCGTTATTGGCATCCGCGCTAGCGAACGAACTCTGCGATAGCCTCTGTTCAGCTCAGATGATGTGGAATTGAAAGCAGATTGTTTCTCTCAGTTCTGACAAGAACACAGAAATGTCGTCTACATCTGCGCTACACCCAGTAAAGCTGTTCTGGAAATCGTTTTTTTTTTTTTTTTTAACGTGGTTAGCTACGTAAGGCTATGCAGCTTAACGACGACTTAAATTAGGGCTGTTTTTCTGAGACAAAATTGACACTTAAAACTTTTCTCGATCTAAAGAAAGCGACATAAATCACTTTTAGCCTCGTGAAGGTCACGTAGATCGAAAAACGTGATCGCAGAAGAAAAACTGGTCAACTGCTACACGCGAAGTTGGCTACCTCCATCAATGTCTGCAACGGATAAAGGCTCGCAAGATACGCATCAGTAAAAGCTCGGAACTGAAGCCGTACGAATAGCACCGACCCTTAAACTAGCCAGCAGAGGCCTCGCAAACTTTGTTCTAATCATGGCGAATCTTTTGCCGGTTGCGTTAAAGTACATTTGGGTCGTGGATGCGGAAGATCGTAGCGCACATGTCTAGAAGTATGCAAGAGGCAATTTCCTGCTATAGCGGTGTAGCGAAAGATAACAGAAAAGATTGGATTAGCCGAGGCGGATAAAAGTAATCTCTCTCGGTCTGCAGTCGTCGGTAGGACCGATATTCCTGCCCCAGCGCAAAGATCGCTAGAAATGCTTTTGTTTCTTTTCGACGTGGGTGGGGTGAGATTTTTCCCGTTCTGAAAAGAGAGAGAACGGCGAACACCTATTTTTCTGATTAGTGCTCGTGTGACACACAGTCATAATGTACAGGTTAAATAATCTCCACCGACAATAATCAAAAGGGGAAAAAAATAACTAGTTGCCCGTTTAGATTCCAAAAAAAAATAAAAAAAAATACATAGCTCATTTCTGTTGTAATGGATTCAGTAAAATAACTTTAGACCGATTTCATTTAAATCACTGCAATAATTACAGTTTCAGTCGTCGTTGCTTAGACACAGATTATATGTGAATTATATTCTTAGAGATTCGAGTTAGAGCCGGTATTTCAGCAGATTCCAAGTTTGTTTCTCTCTTTAAATTATACAGAATGGAAACAACCCTGCCACTCTGGTGTCACTAAAGGAAGTTAACTCTAATTATTTATGCTCTCCCCTTTAAGCATCTCTACTCCACATGAGGAAGGACTTTCTACAAAAGATGGTCTTCACACTCTTTTTCTTTGCAGATGATTCTCTTCTCTCTCTCTTCTCTATCTCTCTCTCTCTCTCTCTCTCTCCGTAATGACGTCATGTCTCTCTCTCCGTAATGACGCTATATCTTCCTGTATAAGGTCTCTCTCTCTCTCCCTCTCCCTCTCCATATCTCTCTCTCTCTCTTCTCTCCCCCTCTCCCTCTCCTTCTCTCTCTCTCTCTCTCTCTCTCACCATCTCTCTCTCTCTCTCTCTCTCTCTCTCTCTCTCTCTCTCTCTCTCTCTCTCTCTCTCTCTCACCATCTCTCTCTCTCTCTCTCTCTCTCTCTCTCCTCTCTCCATCTCTCTCTCTCTCTCTCTCTCTCATGTATCTATATATCCGTGTGCGCACCACGCGTCTGTGATCAATCCTCTAATAATTCATAATCCAAGTCAGTTAGAAAAGCGGGCAAAAATATTTTAAAATTGCCTAATAAATTAGATGTTATCCTAGCAGTGGTCGGTCCATATATACAAACGATGTACCTTTTGAGTACATTCGGGCAATTAATTTTCAAAATGTTTTGTACCTAATTTAGTGTTTTTATATAAATAAGCAAAAATGAGTTAAATTATTATATTATTATTATTATTATTATTATTATGTTATTATTATATTATTATTATTATTATTATTATTATTCTTTATTATTATTATTATTCTTTATTATTTATTATTATTATTATTATTATTATTATTATTATATTATTATTATTATTTATTATTATTATTATTATTATCGACATTAGTGTTCAAAACTGGAATACAAAGACATTTCCTGAATATGTCTGGTTAAAAAACTACGTAGGTGCGCTTCTTGTTTGACTATTTTTGGGTGATACTTAAGATATGCATGTGTATCGCGCCAGAATTATTTGAGCTGCTATGCAAAGTGAGTTTGTTTTTTTTTAAAAAAGACTATGTATGTATTCATTTCGATCATAATATTCTCCTTAAGTAAAATGAAGGTAATCGCATATTTTGTAGACTGGATAAAGTCTCGTTCAGTAAACCTTGTGGTCTGGCTTCATTACTATATACAGGTGAGGATGGATTTACTCTGCTTTCGATTATTTAGTACGTGATTTTTTTATTTCCGTAGACTAAAAACGATGGAACTAACATAAATATATACGCATAAAATATGTAAAAATACACGTTCAAGCGGCCATTTCGCTGATAGAAAAGCAATTTATTGTTCGTTCGATTTACACACACACACACACACACACACACGCGCGCTCTCTCTCTCTTTTCATACATTATGACAAAATTCACGGTACCATAGATTCAAGAATGAACGAAACATTGGTGTTCTGCTACATAACTCACTGCAATATTTGTAACTGAGTTAGTACTTTTTGTCACAAGTACAGTGACGTGTTATATATGTGTGTGTGTGTGTGTGTGAAAATACATGTACAACATTCATTCTCTTTTAATGAAAAATATTCTCAATTTTGTCACAAAACTTTTTTTTAGGAATTATACGAGATAAACTAATTAAGGAAGTACTATTATTTGTTCACATGTCTATAAAGGTAATTTACAACTTTACAACGCCTATGCATGGAGTCTACAAGACGAATATGCCGGTTTATGCAAATATCGGTCAATGTCGACTGAATAATTTAAGACAATTGTTCCTGTGTGTGTGTGTGTGAAAATACATGTACAACATTTCATTCTCTTTTAATGAAACATATTCTCAATTTTGTCACAAAACTATTTTTTAGGAATTATACGAGATAAACTAATTAAGGAAGTACTATTATTTGTTCACATGTCTATAAAGGTAATTTACAACTTTACAACGCCTATGCATGGAGTCTACAAGACGAATATGCCGGTTTATGCAAATATCGGTCAATGTCGACTGAATAATTTAAGACAATTGTTCCAAATTTCTGTTGTTTTTTTATCTTAAAAAGCTTTGCCTGTATCGTAAAAAGGTTTTCTATTAGATTCAAATCAGGGCATTGAGCCATAAATGAAGATTTCTGGTCTGTGGGATACTGCTTGATGATGGCGGCTGAGTGTTTGGGATCATTATCATGCTTGAAAATCCAGTTGAGAGGGAGGTAGTCCTCAGAGTATAGTTCTAGAACATTGAACAAATGTTCAGGTAAACAAATCGATCCATCGTTCTTTAAATAAGGTCTGTCCTTTATTGAGAAAAAAGTTCTTCCTGGAAACACGGCCAATCAATTCGAAATCAGAAAACCGTCTTTGTAAAGTTATTTTAGGTCTTTTAAATTCCTAAAATTTTAACGGAAGTCTTGTGCAGATCCATTTTTGGATTGACGCTTGATTTTCTGATCGATCTGAACATCAATTTTTAGGGTTCTGCCACTTATATGGTGTTTGATGTAGCCGCCCGCCTCTAGATAATGAGCCATTTTACTGCACTATACCAGCTTAAGGATACCGGAATATGGGAGTTTCTTCTTGCTCAACTCCACCATCCGAGCAGGTTTCCTTAGACATGAACTAGTTATTTTGCACATCGTAGAATTCAAAAAAATTATGTATTACTTTACTGTATTCTATTAGTCGTCCGAAAAATCTGCAAATATAAGAAATCGATGTTGGCGTTTTTAAAAGTTTTGTCAGCGCGAAATTCCATCAAAATATAAGAAAATCGGGTATATGAAAAATATTTATTACTGATCATATTGAGGCTGTGTCAGCAAAAGAACAAGAAATTGTTTCTCTGCAATGCCCAAGGCAGGAATGCTTATGTTCACATATTTTACGTGTCCACTTATGTTTGTCCTGCTATCGTTCTTAAACTTTTGTACCCCACTGTATATTTGAATTAGTTCTCTGAAGATTAGCTAAGAACGGAACACCGTGAAAATAAATGAAAACGAAAAAAAAACAACTGATTAACGTTAAAAACAATTCGAGCTGTTTCAATATTATTGCTAACTATCAGTCACTAATAACAAATTCTCCTGATTTTACTGGAAACAGTAAAAAAAACAGTACATGATCAAAACTAAACTAACAGAAATTTAACCATGACAATCGTTTGATTGGCTCTTTTGTTTATTATTAAATTTGTCATTTATTGCTTTATCACGTAATAAATAAAAAAAACAAAAATGGCTTGGTTTTTATCATTTAGTCAGCACCTCAGAATAAATATACTTTGAGAAAATTATTCCTAAGTTTTTTAAATGTTCTTTTTTTTAAATTTTCTATAGTTTTTTTTTTTTAGTTTAATTTACAATTTTATAACTTGGTATTTTTAATTTTTGTGTTTTTCCTTTTAATTGCTAAAGAAAACAATTTAGTTGTCTTTTTTTCTTGTCACTTCGTGATACTTTCGCATGTATTAATTGATATAAGTCACTCACTCGTAATTAAAGATAGCGACTGATATCTAACTGTACAAAAGGATAATAACTGAATAATATTTTTGACTAATGTGCACTACAAAGAGACACTTCTGTTTTTGTTGTAAGTGTAAGTGGACATTGAGAGAAGCAATAAAAATATAAAGATATACAGATTCTGGTTGGCATCTTTGCAGTCCGGTGTTGAAGGTTCTCCTTCTAACATCTCTTATTGACGCGTTTCTGGAGAAAGGTGAAAATTATTAATATTGGTGAGATTATTCAGTGGCAGAGGTGTGAAACCTTTCTTAATGCCCGAGAAGTACGGCAGGGATGTGTGGGTTTAGCGGAGGCTAGCGAATCCTTTGGGATCCTACATGGGCCCCATTCTTAGAGGTAGAATTACCTGCGTGTAGAGTTTAGCAGCGTAGTCTTGAAGTTTCCTGAAATCTTTAGGCTCGTTCTTTCGAACATCTCCAGTTGTGACGTCAGATGGCGTGGTTGTGTTCTATGTCTTCGGAAACCTTAGAAAGCCCAGCCACGGAACCGCGACGCGGGTGCTGACGTCAGGTCACCAGGTACTTCTATGTCCATCAGTATTATCAAAATGTTGGCGCGTGTTTTTTTTTTCGGCTACCGTCGCCAAATTCGACACCGGTTATGCAAATAAACTAGTCGGAATCATTCGTCGTTAAAATGATTAAGAACCTCTTCTCTAATATCAGTTCGACGCTTTGGTGTAAAAGGATGCGTTAATGAAATGGTAGCTCTGTCGCCATACTCGCTATAGAAAGATGGCGTCAATTGATTTTACCGCACGCTGCGTCGCGTCTATCACAACAATTTCCTAGATGCTCAGGATGACGAATCTAAGTGGCATCATTTAAACAGGTGCCTCTAAAGATCTATATAATTTACTCAGTTTAAGTTGATTGAATCCCCCCTCCAATGTTTTTTGGGTTAGGAAATAATATATAGTGAAAATGATTTTACAATTTAAAGTAAAACACGAGACATTCACGTCACGTCTACTTCAGCAGCCATCTTCATTGGTTATTATTCTAATAGTCACGATCCATCCAAAAGAGTTTATAAATTGGCATTAACGTTTTTAAGTGTTCTCATAAGCGCTTCATTTTGGTAAAGATTTCTGTTAAATTAGTTAATTTGAATATAGGACGTGATTCGCAAGCCTAACTAAAGTGTTACCGATTCCATAGCGGTTAGATAGAACCATAATGTCTTAATCGAAATAAGAGATTTTCAGATATATTTATGAATGTTTAAAGCCAAGTTAAAGAATAAATTATAACAACAAAAATTAATTTAAACTAGTCTTTTCATGTTAATATTTTGATGAATAACACCTTTTTAATGACTAATTTCATTCTACCTGGAATTGTTTCAGCTAATGTCTTGTATGATAAAGTATTACCTCAAGCCTCCTTAATGACTTTTGATAATTCTTCTCTATTTCTCGGAAAACATTTAAAAGATATATTATTCATCAATGCCTTTAAGTTCTTAGATTTAAATCAGAAGAAGTTTCAGGATAATCTTCAATTTAAAGAATTTTATTTTTCTTTGACTAAAAGAAGATATTATTGCTCTCTAACGTGGTGCATTATTTTATAAATGCCAAATGTTATCAACAGAATGGAGCTTCTTAGTAGATTTTACAAAATTAGTTCCTAAAATTTAAGTACCAACTTGTATTCATTAATGTTCATTTTGATAAAATCACCAAACTGAAATTATCACTAGTAAAGAAAGAGACCCAGATGCGAACATTTTCTGGATGGTTCTGAATTCGAAAAACACACTTGATTAAAATTTCTCGCCTGATTTTCTTCTGACTCTCAGCACCGCGATTATCAAAGACTAAGATGCAAATAACATCTTGATCCTATAATCATCTACTTTTCAATTTTTGTATTTCCTACGGAATCAAAGGCGCTTTTCCTTTAAAGTGCAGGATTTTAGCTTTGATATGTAATTTTAAAAGCAATTTTTAACAAATATTTTTATTTAAAGATTTATTTGATATATTCTTGGCAATACTTTTTTCCAATTCTGTAGCTAATGTACCACGTGAGACAAGCCTATCTTTCCATTGAAGCATTGCCAAAAAATTTTTCCGTAATAAAAGATTCTTGTAATTTCATCTCTCTTTGGTGTCAGGTCAATTTCGGCCTTTACAGCAATCTGCTGTTTATCAACATCACTTACACAGTTTTTCACATATATCCACAATTCGGGATTAATACTTGAAAAATTACGTAAACTTTTATTGAAGATGCTGAAGCAAGAATGAGGATTTCTGTATATGGAAAAGTCATAAAGAAATTTCTTGAAATCTTAAGAATTTTTTAGATTGAAAGGTAAGTTTTGACAATTTTCAGAGCGTAACAGCCATCTAGAATATAATGAATATTTCCAGAATATTCTGATTGATGCGAGTAACAATTATCCATTGTCAGAGTGTCATTTCCTATGTGTTTGGTGTCAGCTTTACAAATTTTAACCACATAAGTAGGAAGAGAAATTATTTTAAAGAATTTAGAATGAATGCTTCATGTTTTACAAAAAGGCAGAGTTACTGAAAATTAGAATGCGCAAAATTGACTGGCAAAGGCTGTATACTTCGCTATTTCCATACGAGAAAAACCGAAATCTAGCAGGGTTCATCTTCATATAACATTTGCTGATAACGATTGACACTAAATTTACTATAATGGGTAAACTTTAATTTATTCTATATTTTCTACTGCAATGAACTGAGCTGTAACAGTACAAAGTTAGACTATTAATATTAACAGATCTAATGAGTCAGTAGAAGGAATGTTTGAAATTGGTACATATAGGAACAAAGAGAATTACAGAACGCGATAGTTTTATTAATTATTCTGTCAAACGGCTTGTTCGATCAGTTTTCTGAGTAATTTTATTTACTATACCAAATATCGACATCAGCTTATTATTCAGTTTTAAAATAAGATCGGCATCTAGAAACCTGTTTGTATTTCCTTAAAATTTCAAACAGTGGTTCAAACGCGAGCAGGTTCTGCGGTGATACAGGAATATACATTTTGAGAATATTTTCTGTGATCAGCTTATATTACTATTCTTTGATAAGATTTGCCAAATTCATCACAAATCGTTTATTTACACATCATTCGTGTGGAAAATTAGTTTTAATTCGTATAACCTGTGAGATTACTCACAGATGGTTCTCCATATAAACTAGTATTATAATTTTCGTCGTTTACAGCAGCAGCAGAACCGGCCTCGATGGCTGAACTCTTTACGCATCACTCCATAATTATCTCACAATCTGTTGATAGGAACAAATAAATTACAGGTATGATATGTGCATGGTACATTCTAATTATTGCAAAGTGATTTAACCTTATCGTTGTTTTCGATAATATCAGTTTTTTTTTACGAATACCTTTTGAACGCAGTGAATGTATTTTTTTTAATCAATTTCTAGACTCCAAAATCCTAATTGTTAGCATTCATTTTAATAATAATATATGCTAATTATGATTCGCGGTTGTTTTTTTTTGCCAGACCGTGAATCAAATTATTTTCGAGCTTTAAAAACTATATTAAAAATCAATACATTAGTTTTACTAAATTTCTCTCTATTATAATTTTAAAACGAACAGTGGGTAGATAGTAAAATACTTGCTGAAAAAAAAATAATAATAACAAACTAGTTTTCAAAGACAATTCGTTTACTCAAAAAAAGAAGAAAATATTTATTCTGTACACTGTACGTGTTTACAAGAAAAAGTAGCAAGCGACATTCCAGATAGAAGTATCACTGTTGGGTCTTAGTCCAGTTTAAGATAACTAAAGGTGATCACAATCTAAATTCTACTAAGAAAGCCTTACAGGAGCATCTAAATTGATTTCTTATATCCTTTAACCAAGAAAACATAATTTGTTTCTTTTGGATAACACGCATTAAAGAATTTATTAAGAATTGCAAAATCTATAAGAACACCGGAAATACAAGTTAAGGAAAACAGTATAATTGTAACTTCTCAATAATGAGAAAAAAATAAAATATTATTTCAGTGTGCATTAGACGACAGTAGTGGGTTCCAAATTGGACTGAAAGGTAAGGAATCTACTACAAATGGTACATGTCATGCACAATTATATGACATGTAACGGTGTTCTTTTATTCCTGTGGTAATTGCGTGCATTTTCTCGGTATTTTAGTTCACTATTATGGAATGAAAATTGCACTGCATAATAATATACACGAGTATAAAAGAAAATAAAGTACCTACAAAACATTTTTTATGATTAAGGGCATATGTATAACGTATAAAATAATATGGAATCACCAAATAACATTTAAAGCTATCGGTAGATTTGTTTAATTATTTGTGATAATTAACAACTTGTAAACGAACCTTTCTATCATCCAGCTTATGACGAGTACAAAGTGAGAATTTGGCTAGGGTGAACTAGACGGTTCTTTACACGTTATAGACCCGGAAAGAAGCAGTTACAAGGACATTATCTGGCAGATGTAGCAATATGTAAAACAAAAACTGTCGATAAACTATCGAACTTTGAGGAAAATAAAATATCATACAATAGAAAAAGAGTTAAATGCCAAAGCAAGTAAAGCTGTAACAAATAAAGTATCGATACATGATAATTAATAACTTAATTTGTAGTTGTTTGTTAAAATATATTTTAAATTCGTTTTTTAAATTGTTTTATTCTAATGATTTTCCAGTACGATATAGAACACTCTGCTATATTAATAAATACATTTGACCAAAATATACATACTTTAGGTTGGTAATGTGTATACTAAACCGACAGGCGGATAGTATGATATTTCTCTCTCGCTCCATCGTCGTGTTATAGATCATTTAGAGTGTGACCAGAGTCAACATTCTGCTGAAGATCTCGACATTTCTTGGATTTGCGGCCAATATTATCATGAAATCCGACGAAACAAATATCACGGCTGCGTAAAAAAGCAGCCTAAGTGTCGGTTCGGAAAGATCGACTCATTACTCTCAGTTTACACATCCACCGTCGAGATTCTCTTGGTAAAATAATCGTTCATGCGGCGTGAATGGGCACACAAACAAAAAAACGGTGTTGCCTCCTCTCAGTGCTATGTCTACAGGTCTCATCTGTATTTGGATGAAACCTAGCAAAGGTCTTCAGCCTAGTCCATGGTCGTGCATGTAGGCCCATGATAGTAAGAAAGAAATGATATTTGTCGATGGACGGTCTCTTCATTTTAAAGATAACATCTTAAACCATTGGACCAACAAGGAAGGGACAGTGAGATCCGATGGCCATAATCTTTAGAAATATGGCTCAATCTGTCAAATGTTTCGTGTTACGGCAGGTTTGTGCATGAACTAAAGCCGTAATAATAATTCGACCGAGCACCTGTCAAAGCATCTGGATCGTCAAATGAGAACAAGTCCACTCCACGTCGCATCAGCATGTTAGAATGGAGAAAATCTTTGGAAAGAGCATAGAGAAACCTGTCCCAAACTAATAAACAATCTTGTTGATTTAAGCCAATCCCTGTAAAGGTTCTTCGTGTTATAAAGGTAACCAAGTACTAACATAAAGAATTTCATTCTGCTGATTCTCTTTATTTGATGTTTTGCGTAACAACATAAAGATCTTTAATAAGAACAGATAGCTAAAGTATCATCCCCGTACACTATAACTTTTACTCTTTTGTTTGAAAAATATATCAAAGAAAGTCTGCGCAAAATAATACAAATAATGTAACATTATATCCGAAAATACTCTGTCACAAACATTAGAATCATCGAATAATTGACATAAAGAGAGAAGAAAAATTGTAAGCTAAAAATCTAAACGATTCGAATTTCGAAAAGAACTCATGTGACCTTGAAAATTTTCCATTTTTTGTTTGTTTAAGAAACAAGGTGAAAATAGAGGCCAATACATTTATTAACTAAAAATTCTTTAGCACCATCTTTTTTCCCAATGTTTGTGTGATTTTTTGTGCACTAACTTCGTTAAAATCGTATTTGCACATATTATATGAGATGTCCTCCCATCGATTTCTTAATTTTAAACTATTTATTAATTTGTTTGTGAGCTGATTCTATGATACGAATGACGAAAACAAAGGAGCAACTATACCCCTGTATGTGTGTTCTTTTCTCCCTACACAAAAAAATGCAGTGGAAGAAAGATCATGTCGCTTTAAAAGATTTTAAAATACACGAACAACCTTGTACTTGCTAGAGAAATACCTGTTTTAAAGACAATCGACTCTTCTTGCTTTAGAGGTAAACAATTGATGTAACCGATTGTGAAACCGCAGTTTGTATACTATTATTTTGTTTATACCATAGTTATACAATTCAGCATTAATTTTAAATTGTTTTGAAAGCAATTTTAGTCTTTCCGTGGATTTGAGGTAATGGAAATAGGAATTATATAACGGCACGAAAGCTTTTAATATCTGGAAGACAGGCATAAGTTGTAATTGCTCACCCTCTCTCTCTCTCTCTCTCCCTATGAGCACTATATTAAGCTGAAGAAACATAACTGAGGGGACACATAGGATAATCCTAGTATTTATATGTGCACTGTAAACTTGTAATTTGCGATTCCATTATTATTTGGACGATTTTACGGTACAAACAAATTAAAAGGCAACGTATGACATTTTTTTTAAATACCGGTCATCAAAACAACACAAGAAACATCTAAGATATAAAGATGAATTGTAAAATAGAATTATTTGAAATTCTTGTCAAATTCTTTCTGTTGATGCGATTACTGTAAATGCTCAGTTATCCTAACTTCTGTTTTGTTACTGGGTGTCTCTGCTGATTTTCTTAATTCGCCTGACTTAAAATTTATAGAAAACAATTAGTTTTATCCAGCTGACTTTCAAAGGTTACTTTTTATTTATGTTTTAATTTTACAGGTGAGGAGATGATGCTGCTGTGCCTCTTAAACGTTCCGGGTTAATAATGCAAACAAATCAATGGAAAAATTCTATGCCTAAATTATATTTCTTTTAGTTTTAATGAATACCACCTAATCTACTTAACCAGTCATCCGGAAGTATATTATAGGGTATGAATATTTATTACATTTTGTTTCTAACAAATTCAATAATTTTTTATGCATATGCCCTTGATAATGTGCTTTATCATCAGAGAATCCTTATGTTCCCTTTTACTGCTACATCTGTGAAGCTCCACAGAAAAATTCTTCAATGAAAAAAGCCGTGAACGGAGTAAATTTGAATATTGAGTTTCAGTTCATTTAAGACAAATGAACTTTGCATATAAAGAGACGTGCATTGGCTGCATACCTAGCAGAGAAAGCCAATGCACTGAAAGACTTGGGTAATAAAGTAACTGACTGATTATTACAATATAATTTCCATTCACATGCTATCTCTGAATTCTAATAAATCCCTTTTAAGGGAAAATCGTAAATGAAATATACAAAAATAATACAGAAGAGTTCAAAGAGATGTTGGATGAACTGGAAAAAGAAAGTAAAACAATCGAGCTTAGTTTTTATATTAAATCCTGAATTCACAGGGTTTGCCATTTATAATAATTCTTCTCCCACCTGAAACAAGACAAAAAACAGCATTTAATACAATTGAAGAAAAATAGCCAAAAACGTCAGTAGTATGGAGAAGTTTAAAATGCAACGAAAAGCGTATTAGCGCAATAATCTGAGATTTATTGAACAGATCTCTTAAAATGGATACTCATAATTATTTTACCATCAGTAAAAGGGCTGAGTAAAATCATATCCGCCCGAAGTACCACAATGAACTGTACAAAGACCATTAAGAGCTCTAGTATCGAACCACAGAAGACACTGGTACTAGCCCGGAGACGAAAATTGTATTTTTTATTTCTTCTCATAGGGCTATAATAACTCTTTCCACTACCTATAAACAGCTACGACGGACGAACGTTGAACCGATCTGGTGTTCCAAACAAACTAAATTTATGTTTGATTTTGAATACAGTTAGACCAGATAGATAGGTTCTTTGACAAATAGCATTGAAAATAATTACGAAAGCACACACAAGATATGCATAAATAATGAATAATTGCAACTTAGAATTGTATATAATACATACATATTATTTCAGAAAAAATACAGAAAGAAAAAACAAAATGAATACATTGTACAGTTCATTAACATTCACTGTGTGAGCCATCCCTTGCTTTATATAGAACATGACGACACTTTGTTTTCATATTCCCATACAGGTTATCAATGTATGACTTAATATCTTGTAATATTATTTTACAATTTATCCAAAGTGCTTGCTTGTCATTTTACTTTATAGTAGGTATGTAATCCTTATTGCTTCGGTGATATTCATATCAGGAATTTCTGCAGACCAAGGCATCTTTGAGAGAGGTTTACATCGGACTCGTTATGTTCCAGACAGGTTTTCGCCATATTGGCTCTATACCTGGGATCATTATCATGTCAGAAGACTAATCTCTGCCTAATGAGATGTGTCATCCTGATGTGGAAATATCATGATGGATGAGAACTTGCCTGTACTTGTCAGCAATCAGTATAATTCAATGTTATGCAAATCTCTGACAATCTTTTGTTAGGAAGCCACGCACACGCACGCACACGCACACACACAAACACACATATTGATCTTCCGCTATGGTTCACTGTAGCTGCTGTACAATAACTGCTATTCCGCTCTCCGGTCCGCCTTCGAAAAAGCAGCCGTTGATTATTACTATACAGTTAAAACAACATCTGTAAAATGGATCTTTTTTCCAAGTTTGATCATCCCACTATTTCCTTTCTGCTGCCCATTCAGGCTGGCTGTTTAGTTTCCATTTCTCAGCAAATATTTTTGGGAAGATACCCATCCATTGAGGCCACATCGGGCTAATGTGTCTATCACTATTTTTTAAATAGTGTTAACCCTCCTACTTGCGGTTCTCTAATGCATCGTCGTCTGTCACGCGGAGAACACATCCTAAGATATATATTTAGTATCACGCTTGGAGCTTTTAAGCTTTTTCTTGACTGAACAAATCTCTCTTAAACACGAACTCGAGCTGTCTTTCACATGGAGCAGTCTTCACTAGCTAAGAATTTAATTTCTCTATTCTTGTAATATGATGTTGTTTTACCGCGAGCCATAGTATTCACCACACTTCGATAATATCACCGCCTATACTTGTACAGTTCTGCAGGTGTAACACTTTCTGATTGCTCGGAAAATCAACCAATCACAGTGCACTATACCAACACATGACTGCTATAGAGTATTCCGTTTTCACATATGAGATGCGATTCTGTCGTGTATGATTTGCATTTCATGCACAATTTTTCCAGTTTCAGTTCTCATATTTATTTTAAAACACATACACACACACACACACTCTCTCTCTCTCTCTCTCTCTGTCTGTCTGTCTGTCTGTCTCTCTCTATCTGTCTGTCTCTCTCTCTCTTTCTCTCCTCTCTCCCTATCTCTCTCTCTACACACACACACACACACACGCACGCACGCACACACACACACACACCACACACACACACACACACACACACACACACACCGCAGTCATACTGTAAGCTTATTTGTTAATATGAATAGGTTTTATAGGAAACAGGGTTTTATTTTAAAAGTCTAAGTCTACATAATGCAGTAACATCAGAAAAAGATACACTTGATGTGTTGTATGCAGTTTATGTTCATCGCTACACGTACGTGACTAACATGATAATTAATTTCAATGTAACTGACATCGAAGAAGGTACTGACTCCAACGTCACTAACAAGATGGATGGTCTGGAGACGAAAGATATGACTGACTGAGAATCGCCTTAATATAGCGCACAAACGAGCCATTGATTCATATGGGTGGATCTACTATTAGGGAAATGAATCGAAATTCGAAATCAAAAAACAAAACAAATTCGTTTGAATACTGGGACGACAAATATATGGTAAAACCTGTTTTTGTATCTTTACCCAGTGTGTTAATTTACGTGTCTCGCATCAGGTTTTATTTTATAAGCTCAGCGCACACATGTCAGCGTAACCCTCAGGCATTTAAAGCTGACTTGGATTCTTCTAGTCTAGAGAAATTCTCAAACTGAACATTTCTTACTTTTTAATTGATCTACCCGTTTTCGATTTTTAAACTTTAATATGCGTTGTCTTGTGCCAAGTTGGCAGTAACGAGTTAACCACAAAACATTCTCTGAGCGCCATAAAGGGGCTAAATTCCATCAGCTATGAAAAAGAGAAATTCATATATGAATGCTTCTCGCCACTCAGCGAAAGACAAATCAAACAGAACTCTGTCAATTACATCGTTTTCTTAAATGATACCAGCGCATAAGACTTCATTTCAAATAATCTTTGAACTGCATTTAGGTTAAGAGAGGTTGTAACATCTCTGTTTCGTGCATTTCTCAAGCATCTGTAAGAATTTGTCATAATCTTTTCTCCCCTCACCCAACAGAGTTTAATTACAAATCAACTAATTTCCCTGCAAGGAAATTTCACAGTGTAAGATGTCACTGCCGATCTTCTAGATGCTTTCTTTCTTAATACTTTTCGGTTGCGGGCCTCTTCGCTTTTTCTGCCGCCAGGCGTCGCACGCTATACTGGCTACGATCATTTCAAGACAGCATTTTGGTTTTAAACTTTACATCGAATTGGCAGGCAATTTTTCTGCGACGAACATTGAATTAATAGCGTCCGCACAATGAAATATGCTGTCAAACATCTGACTAACATTATCTGAGGGTTCCTGCGCCAATAAGACTGCCGCATCTGTTTCTGTACACAAAACCGCCAAAGAGCCCAATGTTTTAAAAGGAATTCTCTGTTGTGGGTCTGATTTTTAGAAGCGCTCCATTTATTATTGACGGATGTGATTTAAGTTAATCCCTAAATTGCTAATGGAGAGGAAAATGAATATGAACGATAAGATGTCTACACATTTTGAATCTTTATACAAATCATAAATCTTTTTACTCGGTGGATGCGGTGATTGAAGTGACGTTCTTTGTCAATCTTACTGCAATGATCCTCATCAAATGTTTTGTCATAAGACATTTAGAAAGTAAATGTAACTTATAAATTGTTAAGATGATGGCGATGTACTTCGGTGGATCTTCGCAAATCCCTTACATTCGCTGGCTCTTGAAATACTCTCCATCACTCAATCGACTCGACCTAAACTAGTCTGTAAATCGCGGACATTGGTGAGAGACTGAGATTTCTTTCACACCGGACAATAATCAAGTGATAAGCAGTTCTGAAGTGTAGTGGGAGAAAGGTGGACTTGAAAACTGGACAGTATCTGGGGAGGTGTTACTGCTAAGAATACCACTGTTCTGTTATTTCAATCGTTAGATTTTTCATGATGTGGAATAATTAAATAGAGCCAGTCATAAATGCTATGTACAGACATTTTGGGTTTTCTTTTTATAATAACCTTTTTATCAGAGACAGATGTTTCCAAGTCCAGCTCGTACAGACAGCGGTAATTATAGTGTGGTAAAAGGTCAGACCATTTGTCAATATTCTCAACCGATTTGTTTTTGCACACAAACCTGGTTTTGTAGATTCCGTAAATACGAACGTCTCAAGAGATGCATATGTAACGTGGTGTAACTCAACAGGGAACTCTTATTTGTTGTCGCTCATTGAATAAAATGTCTTCATAACTCATTTGTTTTTGTGTGCGACTACAAGAGACAAAACTACCCTACTTTCAGGAAATAATACTGAACAGAGACGATACACGTCACATGATTGCCAATCATATATTATTCTTGAAGGTACTCCGCGAAACACACTAAAAGATGAGTTTGTTTAATGTCCAGTTAAAAAGCTAAATGAAGAAGTGTCACACTTCGAAAAACCCTAGACAAAACGACACCAATTCTGACTCGATTTTCATTTTCAGATACTGCGATGCCATTAAGCAGCCAGTAGTTTAGACATTTTAATCTCAATATCTGTAAGCTGTCTTTTTACCTACAACAAAATAATTAGTTGGTGCGTGGTTTAAAGATAACGTTCCAGGATGTTTAATTATGTTAGGTGAACGTAGTTAAATAACTTTTTGTGAAATTCATTAAAAGTAGAAATGACGTAAAAGGGACACCATTATATTAAACTGGACATTTAAAGAAGTAATTATTTGTTAGTATCCTAAAGCTGACAACGGACACTTTTATGGACTCTATAATACTGATCATAAACAAACAGAAAACCTATAGAATCAAGAATATCTATTATTATAATGGTACATTATTGTATGAACTTGTTTACGTGCTTTATTGGATATATTCCATGTTCTACAGGAATGTGTCTTTACTGTTTAATGTGGTGAATTATCATATCATTTCAATGTGACTGATAAATAATTGTTTTGGAAAACTTTCCAATAGATTTTAAGAATGTAGCCAGAAGATGACATCCTGATATAAAGTTCTATGGCCTATATACATTCATCGAATATTCTGTATTTTAGATTAGTATACTTTTTTCAGATTCATGTTATGGTAGCTGGCTCTGGTCTCGCTCTGCCATTTTCAGTCTTTTTGTTTCAGCCAATGACGAATTATTGCTTGGTCGACATATACTTTGCTAATTCATGTTGGGTATTGACAATACATATGTTTAACTTCCTACTTGTTTATAATTTTGGCTTTCTTGTTATTTTCTTACTTTCTTTTGTTAGAGGTATTGGTGACATTTGGGTCTATCTTGGACCTGGTGGAATCTTTCACAAATAGATAGCGATACTTCTCTATGAATAATGGTGGATCAGTTTCATTAATGTGCCTTAAACGTTTATACCAATTATTGTTTTGTAGGCTACCTCCAGCTGCGTTAGACCCCTTTCTCCTTGGGATAGATACACGTTCTTTGTTTTCTTTCAGGTGATAGATTCTGTGTTTTGTGAGAAACTTTCTATTATTAGTATACAACCTTTTATTCATTTTTAACTACCTATTAATAATGCTGAAGCTGTTGATCAGTACTGGTACACTACGGTTTACTTATTATTATTATTGAACAAATTTTTTAATGAGTTGAACAAATAAATCTATCTGTAATATAGTACACTTCAAACTGTTTCCACGTACACATGCTGATCGCTACGATGTGGAAATGATATGTAATATGAATTACCTGCCTGTGGTATTGTTTTGTTTTATTTCAGAATTTAATGTCGTCATCTTTTACCAGGTATTTTCAATTCTACACCTTAGATAAAACTTTTGAAATTATATTAACGTGTAAGAATAATGTGTTAAATGTTCAAGCCCATGATGGAGCCACAACTTACGATTCGAATTTAATGGAAATCGCTTGTTTATATCTGGTTTCTAGATAGTTTTTTTTTTTAATTTACAGTTAAGTTTTTTTACAAAACAATAACAAGGAAATGCTATTCTTTTGGGCAAGATTTAAACGCGGCGAAAACAAAGTCTGTAGTTGAAATGTAGCGGTGAGTTACAAATGGTTAAAGTTCTCTTTACGTCATCTCTAATGATTGACGTAAAGGCCCAAAAATAGTTTTAGCATGGTACGTGTGTGCCATTTATTTAGAGTAAATGCCATGTAAGTATTTAGTGAAGACGATATTACCTGTCTGTTGTTGTCATTGGATTGGCAGAAAAAGTATCACGTGTTAGCTGCCGTTATTCTGAACGTCTCTCTGATAACTCGACGGCAATGAGTTCCTACTTCCTGTTGCCAGACCGGATGAAAATCTTCCGGGTGTCGATGCCATCGTTCTGCATTCCACCGACTTATGCGCTTTCCGTTTAGTTATCTTCGAAGCAGAAACATCGTTTCAAGCTTGTAAATCCTGAAGAAAAAGACAGTGCCCAGTGACAAGGACAAATACACCAGAGTCGATGCTAAAAAGATTATTCTGCGTCAATTCGACTTGCACCGGTCCCTGAATCACTCCATTCGAACGAACGATACTGCCACCCTAAACTTACTAGTGGTCTCCGTGCTACTCAGACTGCATTTGCCTAAGCAATTTTTGAAAAACTTCTAGAGAGAGCAAATATCTTCATTGATTTTGTAAACGCTTAATGTTGCTTGACGTAAGAGATTTTGTGTGTGTGTGTGCTATAAAACGACTAAGCACTGCGTACCCGGTGCACAGATGGAAAAATCCCAGTAGGCGTTTTATAAATGCCGTGCAGTATATTATATAATAGTGACTACAACCAGAGAGGATCATTTGGAAAGCGAAGGAATTACTTTAGGGATTCATACACTTTGTCGTTTATCATTTTAATTTTGCTATGCATTTAGATTTAATCCAAAGATAACTAATAACTTTTGCAAATGACAAGACAGTCACTCACCAAGATAATAATTACTCAACCATTTTTACTTTCTATTGTTGATGAAGTGTTTATTTCCAAGGATTCATCCATATTATTTTCATTAGAAAGACTGGCTTCCTAGTTATTGGTACGATCAGTTTTTCTTTGTCAGTTACTGGCACAATTTCCTGCTCTGAGCTCGGTGATATCCGGTCTTGCTCATTGGTTACTTCCGGTGGTATTTACCGTTTAAAGAACTCTCTCCTTTTATTGTTAAGTTTACCAGCACGAATATCTCGATTACCAAGGTGACTAGAGATTTGATATTGACTACCCTGGAAAAAACATTAGCTTCTTTATCTTTTCACTTTCACTTAACTTGCAGCTACTTCATCGAATATATACTAAAAAAGAAACAAAACTTTAGTTGGCAGGAGTTTGGCAAAGAATTATGTAATAATCTATGCATTTTTATGTTAGGTTTTTATAAAAGCTTTGTCTGTCTTTTTACTGCAACAACGAGACTTCATACCGTTGCTAAACGTGAAGTTAATTACTTACATTATAATCAATACACTTCTGCCAAAGAGTTACAAGTGCATTTATACCATTTTGAAAAAAAAAACATCTGGATTTCTGGAGTCGATAAACTGTTGGAAGGCAGTTTCAATTGCTGCTTGGTTGGAGAAGGATTTCATACGGATGAAGTTGTCGAGGTGTTTGAAAAGGTGGTAGTCTGTTTGAGAAAGGTCTGGTGAATAGGCTGGGAGAGGGAGAACTTCACAGCCCAACTTGTTCAGTTTCTGAAGAGTCACTTTTGCAACATGACGATGAGCATTGTCTTGCAACAGGATTGGGCCTCTTCGATTAACCAATGCCGGCTGTCATTGAACAACGTTTAATTCACGACAGTACCTTTCAGCTGTGATGGTTTCGCCAGATTTCCTTTGTCATGACAAACGAAAAGCTGATGTCCAACCGACGTTTTTCTTGTTATTCATACAAGTAGTGAGGCACCCACTTGTCAAGGTTGTTCACCTTCCGATTGTGTTCAGATGCTGGAAAGTAGTTTCGGTGCTTACGTCAAGCTCTCCAACAATTTATCGCACTGTTTTTCTGGATCGGCTTCAACTGAGACTTTCAGACGGTCGGCATCACAGCTGGAAGAACGTCCACTACATTCGTAGTCTCATGTCTCCTGATCAAAAATTTGAAAACCATCATCGTACTCTTCGCTGTCTCCTCGCCCCATGCTTACTTAATGTCACGAGTTGCCTCCCTTGTTTTGTGGCCTATTTTTAACTCGTGAAGCAAAATGGCACGAAAATCTTTTCTATCCCTACTTCACTCAGAACTCCGAAACAAATATCCATTTTATGATTTTTAAAAAGGTAGGTTTTGCATAATGTATGACAAAGCACACGATACAAAACGATATATAACCTATCTACATACACCTTCAAAAGCATGCAAAAAATGAACCTCAAATTAAAATAATATAAAAAGCGACAAAACTTTTGTAACGACCTAATGACTTACTGCAAACAACGTACAGCGGTGTACAAAGGTCCTGCATGAAAATGACTAGAGTTAGAAAATGGGTTCTTATTTTGTAGAAATTAGTGACTATTGTATGTTTTCTGTTGTAAGTGAAGGTATCGGTGTCTTTAAAGGATTTATAGCACTGAGATCCATTTTGTAATTGCACAGTCAAAATTTAAATATTATTAAAACAATTAGCATGAAATCGGCGAGTGAAAAAGTGTTGCATCAACTACAAAAAATCAGAATATATATTTTGTGCTATAATAGTTTAGGAGAGTAGAATATAAATGTGAAAAACTGTCATTTTCCACTATTCTGATCCATTTTTGTTCAATGTAGTGATGCCGAGAGCCCGATATTTGACCCCCGAACAGCGGGCCACAATCGTTCGCATGAAAGAAGATGGTGAAACTGAGTGGATCATTGCGGATCGTATCGGTTGCAATCAGTCGACGATATCTCGCTCCCTGAATCGTTGGAAAGCCGATGGGAGCCTAATTTCGAAACTCAGAGCCGGCAGACCGCTGAAAACGACGGCTCGACAGGATCGTCTGATCGCCCGCATATCGAACTCGGACCGATTCCGCACTTCCACCGACATCCTGACAGCCTCGTCTAGGCAACATTGGATCCAAATGGCCTCGTGCACCATCAGACGGCGTTTGATCCACATGGGACTTTTGGGGCGATCGGCACAGAAGAAGCCGTTCATCAGTCTGGACAATCGTCGAAAGCACCTGCAGTGGGCTCGCCACCATCTCCACTGAACCGTGGCCCAATGGTCCAGAGTGTTGTTTTCCGACGAAAGCAGATTCGAGAGGGTCCACTCGGCGGGTCCGGTGTACGTTCGATGATCGTTGTCCGAGAAATTCCATCCTAATTTCACTCGACCGACTCTGCAGGCAGGGGGAGATTCGGCCATGGTTTTGGGTGGTTTAAATCGTCCGGTGTCGGTCCGTTGTATCACGTGGAGGGTCGAATGAATGCTCATCACTTTGCTAAGATCGTCTAGGATATTGTCGAACCGTATTTGCGTGACCACATGCCCCTGACGGCCATCTATCAGCAGGACAACGCCCCCATCCACACAGCTAGGAGCGTCAAGGCCTTGATGGCAGAGTTGCGAATCCCCCTCTTCGACTGGCCGGCTCAAAGCCCGGATCTCAATCCCATTGAAAACATTTGGCACTCGATTAAACTCTGCGTTAGAGCCAAAAAACCGATTTTAAACAGAAAATCGAGGAAGCCTGGTCGGAGTTCAGTAGTGACAATTGTCAGCCTCGTCGTTGTGAACAAGTTATCAAGAATTTCGGATATTCTCCTCATTATCGATAGATCTGATCACTTTCTGCATAATTGGAATTGAATCTGAATTGATTAGATAGCTGTCTAGATTTCATGCAACACTTTTGCACACGTTGATTTGATGCAAATAATTTCTAAAAATTACTAGAACTTTATCCTTTACAAGTGAAACAATATTCTCAATATTATTGGAACAGATGCACTAACAATATATATAGACTTTTACAGACATTTAACAACAAGCTTACAATCGCAAATATAAATATTTAATGATTATATTTTTCCTTCTCAGCTTTTTTCACCACATATACCGAATTCTCTCGCGTCACACCCGGTATCACGACTTGCGTATCACACGTGACTAGGCACACGTCACCTGCAGATTAACTAAGCAGCGATCATAATCCGGAAGATACAGAGACTGAGCTCCATTGTTGTGAGTTGTGAATAACCTTCATTTATCATTATGAGAAGCTTAGTGACTGACTTATGTAACACATAGTTGAGCTGTCTCACAAACAACCGCCATAACAATGGAAGTCTCCCTGTAGATCCGATATGCACGTATAACAAATCTAATTCTAAGTTCCCTTATTAAAATTTATGAATTGTCTTGAATTGTTTTTTTTTTTAATAACATTAATTTTGTTTTAGATCTTTCAGCTAACATCGTTTGTTAAAAATACACACAAATTCGTCAAAACCTCTAACCATCTAAATATATATATATATATTCCTTTGATTCCCTGATTAATCTTGTTGTCAGATGGTCTTAAACACTCGGTCTCTTGTAACGCAGGTTTCACTAATGGGTTAAAATTAAAACAACGGTCTTTGTATACTTAAATTAATCCTCCCGTAAGTTGGTGATAAAACCAAATAGGCACACACAGCGTTTGAAGTCTTTCTTTGTAACGAAGATCAAACGTAGCACTTTTAGTTTATATCAATTAGTAATTAGTAATCTCCTCCAGAACGATGTCCGCAGTCCTACATCACTTTATATTTGCGTAACTAATTAGAAGCAGAAACTCCTTAAACCAGATTCGGGCGGCCGGTCTCTTAGTGGACTGTCGAGGTCGTGGGTACCCAGCTCGGATGGCTGTACTTCACTTGTATACCTCCTCCATTAGCCGGTCGCGTGAGCTTTTTCCGGGTACTCAGATTTAACTTCCGCATCTGAAAACAAAAAGGCAAGCGCGTCGTAGTAAAAGGGTTTTGGAAAAGTTAGAAAGTTAATTATAATAATAGACGAATGAAATCCGTGTTAGTTTCTTCTGCCGTTAAATGGAGTGCAAATGGTGTAAGAACCTGAATCTGGAAAATGTTATTTCAGAATCAGTTTTGTTGTCATCGACTGTGCTGCGTCGTTGGTGGGCTAATTCAATACCGAAATAAAGGCTTTGTCATTATGATTAGCAGAATAGGCCACGTGATTATATATTCTAATTATTTAAAAAATTGGATTTTGTTATTCGAATCATTAATTATTAATTTTACCTTGAAAAAGATTAAATGAAAGCAACTGCATAAACAATAGCAAGACTATTTTAGATGTTCATTTCTTTTTCGCTGTTATTTTTAAATTTAGAAATTCTATATGCATTCTTGAAATTCACTTGCAGCTATCAACGACGACAAATCTATTTAATTCTACTGAAAAAGTGGGAGGGGAGATCCATGTGTAATAAGTATTAAATTTTACGCTAGAGTAAAACTAGTGAACTGCTTGACGATGGTACGACATTATTACTTTGGATCCATCTAAATAAAGCTTTTGAGATCTGTGCTAGAAGTATGTACGCCCGAACCCCCTGTGATGCAGTGCAATAGCTTATCCACAAACAACAAAGGGACAAAAATGCAAAGCATAATTAATTTTTACCTGGTGGTCTTGCAAACATAGCAGCAGCATAAGTGAGAAGTCCGACCTTGACAGGATATGGGACGAGTGGATCTTTCAGAGAAGCAGTTCCAATCACTGGAGAAAAATCCTTGCTTGTTCTTTACTGGATCACGCGAAAGACAGAAAGAAACATATTTACATAATATATGTATGACATTTACAGTCTTTGAATCCAGGTAAAACAATTTACAGGTGATCTGCATGGCGCCCAGCAAAGAACAAGCAAGGGCTTACTGTGCATTACTGCGATACCATCGAACAGTATAACAGCATCGGCGACCATCTGGGGCCTGGAACAACACGACGCGGTATTTAAAATGAAAACTAAGTAAAGATTTTTCTGAGGTTTTACTGTTGGGGAAAGCGGAACGTTTGCAGTAACCGTTTTAAATCAATCGTACTTTCGCGAAATGAAGCCTAGCATCCTGTTATAATACTGGAAACGTTATAGACTGCGTTTTTCTAAAAAATTCTTACTTTGTCTAAGAAAGAAGACCAACCGAAGGCCCGAATGGCGTGTAGCATTTACGTATTTTTGTAATTTTTTTAAAGAAAAATAATTTTCGCGACTAAACAAATTGTCAAAGATTTAATTCCTTTATCTGCAAACAGACGATGTTTGCTTTTTCCTTCTTTGCTAGCAGCGTTTGAATATATAACTGATAAGAGGTTGTACACAATCGATATCCCATTAAAATTATTTATATCAGATAAACGTTTTTCGCTTCCTGTGCATAAAAAGATTTTCTTGAGAATAAGTTATAATATTTATGTGAAATCATAATACAGCTAAGTGTCGATTATTTACATCTCTTAGGACGTAGACCACCGTGTCGACAAACTTCCAGACACAGAAAACAGTATAAAACTTCATTTATACATGTAGTCGCAACTTATTTGCGTCTCAAAAGACCACAGACATATGAAAAAGCATCCTTTAGCAGTAATTTTCAGTCACAATAGTATAGTTTGACTTTCCATTAGGCCATTGTTTGCTTTGAATCGTTCGAAATAGTAAATCTAAAAGTGTATTAAAGCATAGCTGACTCCTTTATCATATTTCTCAATGCGATTTTCAATTTGGGAGAAAAAGAGATAACCGTTAACTTTTGAATTTTAGTAAGTTTAATATTCATTTAAAAAAAAAACCCCCAGCAGAACATACGGCAGCGAAACCAAAATTTCTGTTTGCTGCTGCTCTGCTTTTTGAGAGTTCTAACATCTCAAAGTTATTGTTTATTCTTAATAACTCTCACATTTCGCGTAATTGTAGACTTAGTTATGTTTAGATTAGTTAATCTATCAGCATTGCATAATATAAGGGCTAGAAAAACATGTCTGCAGTTATCCCTTTTTTTGTTGTAATGTTCATTCCTGCGCATGAGATTAAGATATCGTCAGCCATTTTATGTTTTATCAGGAATGCCCACTGAATAAAAAACCTGTTTTTAGTGTTCTTTTGATTTTTAAGCTATGATAACGTCATATTTTTCTTAAGATAATGAAGACTGTTAATGCCAATCTTTAGAGCGATTAACAGAGTTCACCGATAGGGGGAAACCTCATATGATATGTACTGACACGATAAAGACGTACTTTTCTTCAGTAATCCACGACTTTAGTAACGAACGTCGAATTGTGGTGAAAGAAATACAGACTGTTAGAAGTTAGGGATATATATTTAAATAAACGCAAATTGAAAGGAAAATAAAATAAGGAAATAAAAATTAACCTTTCCCCTACTTTCAATTATTTAACGTATCACAATTTAGCTTTAGAACTGTTTGTAGTATAGAAAGTAATATAAATGCGATACTTTGTTGATGTATCTTTCCTGCTATTCTTTCTCAGGTGGAAGAAACTGACACAGAAGAATGAACACTGATGGGGACTTTTTAAAAGTGTATAAAATATGAGATCTGATTGATTACATTCGAGAGAAACAAATTCTGTGAAACATAAATGTAATACAGGTATGCCTTCAATGAAGTTTTGTGTCGGATCATCTTCGAAAGACGACTTCAGCCGAATTCGCTATTAAAGGAAACTGCACACCTGGCAGTTTACCTGACAAAAGCGTTATCTATTAACAAATAAATAAGAAAAAAAAATTTTATGGTGAAGTCAAAATTACATGATGCATGCATTTAGAATAAAAGATTTTCAGGGATAATATTCGGTCGATTAACCAGAAAATATTTTTAAAAAGGAAAAAGTAATGAAAGCAGCTAAAAGATGATCGGTTATCAATATCAGTGGAAAATGCGCTAAAAATGAGAGATAATCGAATTTAATTCAGTTTTGCTCTGATTTCGTTTTTAAAGAAAATCTTAGTTATCTCAGTCTTTACCCGATCCATCCGTTTTCTTTTTTAAAAATTTCAATTTACATCTAGTTTTTAATTATTTTCTTGAAGGAATGATAAAGAGAGATTTTTTTTTTTACTACAGAATATTTTTTAAAATTTATTTGAACTGTAACACTAAAGAACTCAGCTTTTATCGGAAATTAGCACAACCTTCAAGAAAAGGACAAAAAATGCATAATTTTGGAGAATAATTGATTGACTTAAATGAGATTAATCCAAGATTGTTTCTTATCGCTGAATTTGAATTCTTTAAAACTTGGTCTACAATAGCAACCTGCAAGTTGTGTCCCATCCAGCCGCCTGCCCATGGAGAAATCATTCACCTTAGAAATGTTGAGTGTTTTGTATGAATTATTTAGTGTGCTTTATGGTGTCATGGGGAGATTTTAAAAATCATATATTGATGCCAATGTTTCTACAAGGATCTAAGATCTTAGTCAATAATAATAATAATAATAAATAATAATATAATAATAATAATAATAATAATAATAATATAATAATAATAATAATAATAATAATAATAATAATAAAATAATAATAATAATACGCATGAAGACATTAAAGAACTCTTCAATGCTGATGTTGTTAAGCTATTATTCGTAGACAAGGTAATTTAGCTTATAGAATAATTTAAAACCAGTTCCTTTAATCCTGCCGTCAAACGAAAAAAAAAGTGCTAATGTTTCATCAAAAAAGGAAGACAATAATTATATTTACTATCCAATAAATCTAACCAGTGTAGTAGACACGATTCCAAAACTAGTCGTTTACTGGGATTGTATTGATTTTATAGAACTTAACGGCATCATGGCAAATTATTTTTTTATGTTTCGCGATCGCGAAATATACGAGCGATGTGATTTTTATCAGGTCAAGTGGAAATAATACATTTGAAGTTATTCCTCTAGACTTTAGTCAAATCTTTGAACGAATCCCTCATCCAAGATATTAAAGCTGAGGGCTTAAGTACACATAAAACAGTTGTTTCAGGTACTCTACAGAAAAAAATGCTATCATGTCGCTACAAAGCTCTGATGAAACAATCGAAAGAACGTCGTTACGTGTTATTAGATCCCATTGAGAATGAAAGTAGATAAAGTTAGATGAATTCCTTGTAAAGTAATTTTTTTTTTTTGCAGTTTAATATAAAGATAAAATTTCCTTTATTTTTATAAAGATAAAATTTCCTCTTATTTTTCTGTCTACTCATTAAATAAAATGAATTTCTGAAAGACGCTGTTTTCTGCGTGGGTTCTTTTAAAAACCTAATCACGTAAAATCTTGCTTATTAATTTAAACCTGAATAACAACGATGTTGTCGTTGTTCGTTTGCACAAATGTCATTATATACTAACCGAGTGAGCAAACACCCTTCGCGATTTCGTAAGTAGTCTCTTTATTCTATTTGCCAGAATCTGAGAGCAAACATAAATTGGGAAAAACTTTCAGCTCTGCCTGTAATGCTGAACATATTAGTTACAATAACCAACTTGGGAAGTAGTGCGCAAAGAAAAACAAAAAAAAAAATGCAAACGTTTACTAACCAGTACTTTTAATGAAATATCAGCAGAGTCGCAGAAACAGTGAGACAGATAAGCAAAACCAGACCTGCCTAGGCATCTGTACCTGATTTGGTAAACAATTCTCTCGACCATCAGGAGAGTCTAATGAAAGAGAATAACTCTAATAAGAGGCGAGAGCCTAAATGAAACAGGAATAGAAAAAAAAACTCGGGTTAAAAAAAATGTTTTTTTTTTAAATAACGAAACAAAGCAGAATAAAATATATTAAACAGGTAGAAAAAGGAAAAAGCCAAAGTTCTGGAAATTACAGTAGATCGCCAACATCAAAGCCAGTTTTCCTCACAACAGTGGAAAGGCTTCTTAGATCTACTACCCTAAATTAATTGAGGGGTTAGTGGTGAAGAAAAGCTTTACTTGTCAGAATTATAAAAATTGGACTTTTAAGAGGAGAAGTGATATTATTAACCGAAGTATCTATGTGTAGTTTGTATGCGTTGAGACGCAGCATTTATTTGATCGCGGTAAAAATCTACAAAGCATAAACGGCCAGCGTAGGCTGGAATATGCGGGTGGTAACACAAATTTTCCTGGGTAATTTTGACTAGACCAAATTTGTGGTGTGTAAAAATTTATAGGACACCATACAAAGAACATTACCATAGCATCTCACATACGGTGTACTCTGGCATGTGACATTACTGAAGGCCTCGATTTTCAACAGGTTGAGCATTTCCTCTAAATTATGCAGACATGAAGAAAGTACTACACAATCGAGTGTGGTTAAAACAATCCACCAAAATATCACTAAACATCACTATTAAGTGAGTAATTTACAGTTGTATTCCCCAAAATTCGTCTTTGTTCCCAAACCTTAGACCTGCTTAGCCCTGTCAAGAATACCGAGAGAAAGAAATATTTGGGCATGAGTTCACCTTTGGTGGTAAGATGGTGATATGAAATTATGCCAAATAGGGACTTAGCTTCTTGAGCAAAAACCATAGAATCGATAGTTATGGACTTGAATGTCTGTACGACATTCAGGATGATGATAATGATTTGGACGTTGCGCAGAAACAGAAATAAGACATTAAAATAAATATGTTTTCGGTTCGTTTTTGTAGTTCTTCAAATTAAACAGTCACGAATTTTCGAAAAGTCTTAATAAATGGATAACAAAACATTACGCTGAAATTGTAGAGAAGTCAAGGTTGTTTTTTTCTTATTGTTTTTGTGGTAAACATCCAAAGATTGACTTTACTATAAAAAAATATTTATGTATACTTTAGAAATGCAATGGTTAACATGGGGAACGATTTGCTACAAGCAAAGAGACTTTAAAATGTACTGGATAAAAACCTTTTGGAAACATTGGGCTGCAAGTCGCTATAATTATTATGGCGCAATAAAATTTTACAAAGAAGTCTTCAGAATTTAAAGATGTTTTCATAAGTTGATGCTTAAATAAAATAGAAGGTTACAGCACCAATGTATGTTGTTTGCTAATTAAAAATTCTAAAGTATACATGTTTTTTTTTATATTTTCAGATTTAGCTTACAAATTTGGGCAACATGAACCAGTCTCAGAAATTAGATTTTGTGGAACCTGAAAGCGCTAACAGCTTCAAGGATGCTGGATACGACAGCGTAGAATCTTTATATTTAGTGCTTGTCATCTTGAGCATCTTTGCTGTGACAGGAACAATTGGAAACGCTTTAGTGCTGTACGTATTTTCTAATCTTAAACAAAAAATGACTTCCACAATTTTTATCTTGGCTCTTGCTGGTATGGACTTTATAACCTGTCTCGTTTCCATACCGTATACTATGTTGATGGAGTGCTTAGGGTACAAAGTCAAATTCGAAGCTGTGTGCAAGATATATCACTTTCTTATCACGACGACTGTGCCTTTCTCGGCATTTATCATGGTGGCCATTGCTATTGATCGTTATCTCTGCATTTGTCACCCATTTCTCCGAGCGATGACTATTAAACGGGCTCAAATCTTAGTTGGTTTCTTATCAGCATTCGCCCTAACTCTTGGTATAATTGGTTCTTTGGCGTACGGCGTGTCTAGGAAGAAATCTGTTTTCGTCCATTCATATAACATATCTACTTTGGAAGCAAGCACGACGAGTTATGAAACAATATTTCCAGACCAACGTAACTTCAGCCAGTACTTTACAAGATTCAACTACTCACTGGGCTCTTCTTCCAATCTAAACACTCTATCTACCCCTCTTGAAGGAAACCTGTCGCTAGAGTACATCCAGAAGGTGCAAAGGATTAAGTACGTTTGCACATGTCTAAGGAACGACATTATTCTTGGAGCGAAGGAATTTGAGATATACCAAAAATGCTACTCTGCTTTGTTTCTTATTTCCCTTGTCATCGTAGCTCTTCTGTACGCCTTGATTTACAGGTCAGTTCTCGCCCGGCGTAAACAGCGCCTGAAGATAGTTACCAACAAGTGCTGCCTGTTTTGGTCAGATTCTGGCATGCCTGAAGAAACTGAAATTACATCCGTCCCGGTCAACGAAACAAGCATGATTGGCAAGAGCAACATCGAAATGGGTGAGAAAGCGGAACGAGATGCTATACTAAAGCATGGCGCCAGGTCAAAATTAGAAAAGGTCCGTATGGCTAACCTGAAGACAGCTGGCATGTTGTTTGTCGTCACAGTTGTGTTCGTGTTGGCCTTTTTACCAGCCTGGCTAATGGCTCACCAACTCATACCAATGAACATCGTTGTGTTCTACATGTATTTCTTCTACAACGTAGCAAATCCAGTCATATACGCTTTCATGAATCGGGTCTTCAGAAACCAGTTGAAAGAAATTACAAATTGCAGAAAGTGATTGAACGAGCGAAACTCAAGAACTTCACTAAACACAGAAAATGTCAATGTTTGTTTTTGCTGCAATGTTTACGACAAAACGACCAATATGTTTTCCGTATTGGATGAGCAGGACGCATGAAAACTGTTTAAACATTTAGTGCGGTCAAACACCACATGATAGATTGAATATACAAGTCGAGCCAGAAATATTTTCTATGGAATTTCATATTGTTAAAGGACGTCCAAATAATCGTGAATACACTAAAGCACTTTTTCGAAAAGTTATTGTTCCTTGTTTGACTTCATGACGTCAAGAAGTTTGATGTCTCTATGGCAGAAACAGCGGAATGCATTATATATATATATATATCTGTAGCAGTATACACTAATTTCACAATTTTGAAAATACAAGGATGAATATACTATTGAACATTTTTTGAATAAATAACGTATTCAATATTCTGAGATCCAACTAAATTACATATAGTAAAATAAATATTGGCGTTAGTATTATTTTGAAATAAAGTAATTGTATCATGGATTCCGTTAAAATACTTTTTTGGAAAATAGAAGTTTTGTTTTTCCTTTTAGCAAGGCAAGTACAATATATAACATTGCTGTAAGAAATAAACATGCATAGCTTTGATATTTTCCATGCCATTATTAATGTTTTTCTTTGATATATAACTTGCAAATAGAATCTTGTTCATTATTTGTCAGGCTTTGAATGATAATTTATTCAATATGTTTGCCATATAAACGTATTTCTGTTTTTGTCCACTTCCCCTTTCGTGCACAATTATCTATGGCTTCAATTTAAAAAAAAATGCATAGGCAGGTGACCAGTAAATAATATAAAATAAATCTGTTTGTTAAGTGATATGTATACGGAAAGTTACGTTTGATTTCAGGTTTTTTAGCTTGTATTTTAAAAAGGAACTAAATGGGAAAAAAGCGGTATATTGCCTAGTGAGGCCGAGTGTTTAGATAGTGGGGACAACAGCTCAGAATTATTTTGGGAGATTGTAAAATATGGCTATTATAAAAAAATTGTGTATTGCAGCATTTTCTTTACTAAACTAAAATGATATTAATAAAATATTAAACATTTTAAAAAAATATACCTTTCTACTATGAAGAAATATGACTTTAAATGCTGTAAACCACTTGATGCCATTTAAAAAAAAAAACTTTTATCGTGATTTTTCTCAATAAAATTTTCTTGACTGCAACTTGTTAAAATCGCAGTGTATTTTAAAAAAATATTTAAAAAAAATTATTATAACTGATATATTTTGTAAATATTTAAAATGTGACAGCATCTGATACTAGTAGATTACAGTAGTTAGACATTTTGTGCCTGGACAAAGAAGTGGACTAACATCTTGTCTAGAACGCACCCCCCAAAAAAACGTTACAAATATTAGCTCGTGCGTTCTTCATTTTTCATACGATTGCACCAAAAATATATGTACCCGTTCGTAAAAGGCGATAAATAAATAAGTTGTATATTCAAGCTCATTGCTGGGCTTAATGACATTTCTTTACGCACTTATTATCAAAAAAGTTAACTAATTTATTTTGCTAATTATATATTATGTTAAGCAGTTATTCACATCTAACAGTCACCAGTAAAATTCTATCGATCTTTCTTCCATTATAAATTCCCGCTTTACTTTTAAAATTAAGAGAAGATTATGAATTTATCGTTATTGATATTATGAAGTTGTTAGTAGCAGAAAAAACTTCGATTCTACGTCGTAGTTAATCGCCTTGAAGTACGAAAGATAAAAGCAAGCTTTCGTATGTTAACTGACTTAAATATGCTTTATATGTTATCGCAATATAAATGAAATTAATATGAATATCATCATAAAGAAACATCAGTTAAGCCAACGTGACAAACATCGGAATGCACTCGATATTCAAATGTATTTTCTTTATCCTCATCCCTCGGATTCATTTTACATCAGTTTACTTTTATGGAATCTGCTAAATCCTTTTCAGACGAAAACATGAGGGTTGTCTGTTCCTAGACCGGATGTGCTAGGCCAAAAAGGTTTCCATGTTATCTTCTGGTGGTGGATTGTGTAAAATGCCAGCATCATAGGCTGTGAAGTCTCTTTACAAACGTATTCCGACCTACCTAGTGTGACAAGCTGTTATTAAAACATCTACCAACCTCTCCGTAAAAGTTATCTCCAGTACGTTAACACTTGGCATGCCAGAGTCATGTCTTAGATGTTTCAGAGTCTCATTAGCGATGGGAACAGAAACAGCTAAGTGAGAAACCACAGAGCTCTTTTCCGCAATAATCGTCACCTACATTATATAGAGTTGCATTTTTGAAATTCCACTAGTCAAACGAAACAGACAGCTTTAATTTCCTTATTATCAAAACTGAAGATAAATTACCGTAAAAAAATTTTTTTTAAAATAATAAAATCGGGCTTAGTTATACAGAAAATCTAATACTCGAAAAACAGCTTGAATTCTCTAAAGAGCATGATTAGATATTTTGCCAAGACGCTAAAATATGACAAAAGATATCTTTAGAAAGACTTCGTACAAATTTTTCTTCTTGTATAAAGATCTAAGAAAAGGAAATAAGCAAAGATAATATTTTATCTATTGAAAGACAGTTCTTTTTTTTACAAAACGAGAGCGACAGCAGCAAGAACAAGAACTCAAATATTTGCAGAGATATTTTTATGATACATTTTATTGAAATAAATCACTATAACAGATATCACCCCGTCCCCTTAAACTTAATCGTTAAGATCAGATACGGGATAATTCTAATATTTATTCACCATCTATTTTATAAATAGTTTTTAGTTCATGATGAAAATTAGGAGGAATTAGCTGAGCGTGTTCGTCCTTGTTACTTTTTAATTTTAAGAATAAAGATATTACTTATTAAATAATACACTACTTTCTAATTACACGATATAAAAATTCTGTTAATTTCATGCGGAACGAAAGATCAGAATATGTTTACTGACCACCAAACAGATTTACTAGTATCACACAATTGCTAATTTAATATAGTTCTTTACACATACGATAGATGTTTCTCAACTTCTGGGAAGATTATTACATTTGCTTTCCGCTTTCACTTTATATGAAAGTTCACCAGCATCTTTCTTTCCACGAAGCCATTAAAAGGCCACTGAGAAAACCAGAAACTTGCAAATAAAAGATTTATAATTGTTTGCTTTTATATTTTGTTTTGTTTATTCGTTAAAAAGAAGCAGAAATCAAAGTCCCTCAACGGAAGAGAAAAGGCTGTAACACCATTATTAAACCGAACTGATCCGTACCCTCATTATTAACTACAGCGT
The DNA here is from genome assembly GCA_018389105.1 of Nautilus pompilius. NCBI lineage: Eukaryota > Metazoa > Mollusca > Cephalopoda > Nautilida > Nautilidae > Nautilus > Nautilus pompilius. The sequence continues at coordinate 1,152,153 of JACATO010002737.1, forward strand.
ACTGTTAATTCATTTTACTTATGCCATTTTATTACTAAAATGTATGCTATCTAACCGTTGTGGAATATTAGTGAATTTGTAATTATGATATTTTGTGTTAATAACAGTAAATTGTTCAAAACAATTAATTTTATTTCACACTCTTAAATTCTATATGTTTGGAAAATCTGAGATAAAATTACTGTCATTCAACCTCGTGTATTACATTACAGTAAAACATCTGCGAAGCGACTTTATAGTAAGCATAATTCTGACTTTTCATATAAAATCAAAATATTTTGTAGTTATTAAGGTCTTTTTCGTGGTAGTCCACTGTATTATAGGTCATTGCCATTGCTCTAAATAATTAATACACAGATAATAATTATTAGAACACTGTTTGTGTCTTTCTCACTTTAATTCCACAGGTGCACTTCAGCTTATGTTTACATTAAGTTTGCCTTGTAAAACCTCCTGAACAGTGACAATTTCCATTTCCTTGATAAATAATTGTCGTGTACGCGTACAAATGTTGATAAATGCAAAACCTTTCAGAAAATTAAATATATAATATTAATTGCTAATAAGTGGTCCGAAGCCTATGTATTTATTTAATTCTAAGGGAGATGCTATGAAAGTAATTTTTTTAAATTTTAAGATTTAGATAAATATCCGCGCACTGCTGGTTCTAAGATTTTCTGCGGATGACTTACACCAAGTGGTGACTGCGGGATACTGATTGCAGAAGGTGAAGATAAATCCTTTCTAACCCTTATTTAAAAAAAAAGAACTCAATGCAAATAATTTGAACTTTAATTGGACTCTGAAAAGTTCCTAACGTAAATATAAATTATTGTGCACCCACTCGACGTTTATTTTTTTATATTTTCACATAACTCTGCTTCTGTGCCAAAAAATATTTAAAAATTAAAATTAAAAGAATCCCAGGGAGTCCCAGAAGCTTTGACATCGACTACTTATGAAATAGTTTCAGTAAAAAAAATATTAAATGAATATAAGAAGCGATTAATTAGATATTATTAGATGAACACTGAAAAACCCCTGCTGTGATTTTGTGGTAAACCACCAACAGTGTAGCGATGCTATCACCATGGCACCCAGTCTCTCGCACGTTGGTTAGGGGTGTAATTCTACCTCTCATATTAAAAGAAGCTTAATTGCAAATAAATTAATGAAAATAAAATGGAAAAGTAAAATACCGGAGTCTTAGGCTTAAGGTACAATAACAGAATTGCCCATTTATAATTACCCAGCATACGAAGACATAAGAGTAATGTATTTCTTTTAAGTATACAGCCCGTTATCGCTCAGTTGATTACTATTTTAATTTAGAAAGAAAAAAAGACTCAGTAAGAAGCAGCTGGAAACAATTTATTTAATTGATTCTTCACTTGTAAAGTGCGGCAGCCCATCAGCTTTGTTGACATAGATTGAATATTTGCACAGTTGAAGCGTCTAAAGAAAGACATAGTGTGGAACTTTTTCAATTTCTAATGCACGTGTTAACATTATAGAGTTATTAAATAAACAGGTGAATTCTTATGTACTTCAGTAGTATTTTCCTCTGTCACGAACTTCAAAATCGGATCAACTGATGATACTTAGTACAAGAGAGAGAGGATCATTCAAATCAGCGTGAAGTTACTATAAGTGGTGGCTCAGTCTTGGATCGAAGTATAGATTGTTTATAATAAAGATCCGCAGTTAGGATAAATATTACTGTCTTTAATAAAGTCTCCATAAAACATCCTGAACGTAGCTTGTAAATTAAAAAAAATACAATGCATTTCATCGGAACAAATCGTATAAACAAACAAAAGACATTCCATACTAATTAAGGCTTCTTCCGTATCTTCTGTACCATTCTATCTTTGTAGGTTTACTCGTATAGGTGTTTTCTCTTCTCTTTAGTTTAGACTATGAGTTGAAAGTGCGCTTCGCCTCTCAAATATTCGATCTTACTTCGAGAGCTGAGAAGCAGTTCCGACTACGTTTAAAAGCATCTTGATTGAATTAGTACAAAGTAAAAAATAGATAGTATCGCAAAATGGACTGTTACTAAAGCATAAAGTTATATCACAGGTCTTGAATTTTTGTTATTTAAAAAAATAAGCTAAAATGGCGTTTACAATCTGAAAAAATATTAATCAGGTTATCGCATCCTATAGTAAACTTTGATGACAAAAACAATTCTGATTTTATTTATTATATTGTATAAGAACGAATTTTTGATTATTAAAATATTTACTTTACGGATTTCATCATTACTTTATAACGAAATAATCAAATACTTAAAATATTATAAATATCATGAAAATGTTTTTCAGAATTCTTAATGACAATAAAGTTGAATTAAAGATGAATTTTTATCCAGGAATTTCATAGATCTTCTATTTAACTTAGTTGTATTCATGGAAATCCCTTCTCAATCAGATGTTGTCAGTTATTAGTTATTTCAAAAGTTTGTTTTGACCAGTGCTTAAAAATTAGCAAAGAATGACAACTCACTCGTCGTAGCTTTTAATGATCAACGACAGTCATGTGATTTGCCTTTCAAAAATTGTTCAAAAATAAATAATAATATTTCGTTTTCTATTTAATTACTTAATTATTGGATTGCGAAAATTGAAAATAAAACCTAGAGCCATTTTCAGCTTAACACCCTGAGGGTTATAGCCAGTAAATTCATATGAAACTACATTAATTCAAATTAAATACCATTAAATTTATATGTAAACTTTAATCTTTAGATACTTTGATTATTAGTTTAAGGAAACACTGGTATCAGATTCTTTTTACTTAAAGATCTAAAATCCAACGTTTAATTTTTGGACTTATATGTCTTGTAATTCAGTGGCGTATCTAGGGTAAATGGCGCCCGGGGGCAAGCTCGAAATTTGCGCCCCCCCCCCAAGTAAAAAATCGACCTATTATTTATTACTTATGAGTTATAAGTAACTAAATCATTTCATTTTATTTTTCTAATTTTGCCCAATATTATTACTGCTCCGTAATATTCAACCCACTAATTCCAAACCGTCCTTTTTATAGGACATACCGTAAAAAGCAATGAACAAATGAGTCGTTCTTGCAAGTATCATATAAAAATGCTTATACTGTCATGTACCTGTTAAGCAAAGAAATTATTCTTGTCAAATTTCGTTTATCTGCTGAAATGAAGTACGGATATTCCTCACTTTAAGCCCTCTAGAGCTAAATGGGTTAGGTTAGTTACTTCAAAAATCTATGAACTAAGAATTCTTAGACAGTAGTCCGATTTAACCCCTTTAAGGATTTTTTAAAGTTAACTTTATCCCAAGTACTAACTATTGAAAATACCATGAATGCATAATCTACAAATACTCTTATGAATTGAAATGGAACAAAAGAGTAACAGAAAGTATTTACAAAGGGATCTTTCTAGCTTTCATTGATGCAAATTGATCGATTATGTCTTCAAAATCGGTTGTATTTGTTTCTTCGCTTTCGATGCTGAGGAGGGCAAGGTCACGCAGGCGGCTTTGAGACATCGATGTCCGCAAATATGACAAAATTAGCTTGAGTTTGCTGAATGACCTTTCGCAGCTTGCAATCGAAACGGCTGTTGTTAACATAATCTGAAGACCGATGCGCAAATTAGGAAAGACGCTGTAATCTCCGTATTGAACAATAATTTTGAGATGTTCTGGTCTTGATATTGAAACTTTGGCGCGAGTGGACAACAACGCCCGGCAGTCAATGATTTCTTCGAAGAGCTCCTCGCCGTCAATGTCAGCACTGTAATGATTAGCCAACAAAGCGCATTTTGATCGAAGTGCAACGTCGTCTGGAAGTGAGGGATAACATAGAGTACAAACATCAAGGAGGAAATCAAACCTTGCGTCAATATCGTGTAAACGGGCAAATCTATGCTGCATTTCGGATTGAAGACGATGAAGAACAGTCTTCATGATTTGTTCTATCTCATTGGTTGGTGCTGATGTTTCATCTTCGGAATTATCAGAAGTCCGTCGTTTTGGTCTTCCGCGACGTTTGTTGATGTCAACGTTCCAGTGTTGACTAAGCTCAATGCCTTCATTTAGCGATTGGTGGACAAGAGCATTTCCATTATCCAAGAAATGCTGCTGAAGGGCTTTGATATCATCTGCGGCATCCCGGAAGTTCATCGTTGGATCTTGTAGCCGTTTCTGAACCCGGTCGATTCGAGCGAGAATCCTGTTCCAAAATCCAAGCAATGCAAAGAAATGGAAGACCAGCATTTGGCTTAAAAGATGGTCAGCATCACAGCATGTGTCGGATGTCTCATCATTATCATCTACCAAATTTTGCAGAAGGTTTAGAATTTTGTTTAGGAATGTTGCAAGATGTTTCACAGCATCTGCTCTTGCGCTCCACCTGGTGTCCGATGGAGATTTGAGAACAAAAGGGATGGCTTGCTTCAACTTTTCCCAACGCCGTGTTGATCGCGAAAAGAACGCAAACAGGGAATCGATGACATTGAGAAATGAAATAATCTTAAAGCTGCTCATTGCTGTGCTTAAACCAACAAGGTCGAGCGAATGGTTGCCGCAATTCACAAATATCACCCTTTCGTTCAAGTCCGCTGTGCGTTGCTGAACTCCACTGGTGTGTCCGGCCATGACCGCAGCGTTGTCGTAACATTGTGCCTTGCAATCACTCTGTTCCTTCAAAATTATGTCGACAATACTGGCTGCATCTTTCTTTTCGAGTAGGGTGAACCCAAGAAAGGACTCTCGGACACGAACAGTCCTTTTTTCGAAGTCAACGTCGACATATCTCACCATTCGTGATAGTTGGTCCCGATGAGCTTGGTCAATTTTGCGCCCCCTCAAAACGGCGCCCGGGGGCACGTGCCCCTCTGCCCCCTAGTTACGCCACTGTTGTAATTACTTTATTAATGAACATGTTTACAATGAAAGCTGGAAGCACCAAAGATCGAACTTAAGATTATCAATTATCGTGACCAACGCTAACCTTACAAGTCGAATGGCGTACATTTCGCCGTGAATTACGAGATAAGTAGGGAAGATTGTTCCCACAAAAGATATTTAATTCTTCCGTGTCATCCCGTCCGAACACAGAGTATTTTATTAATGTTCAAATTAAATCAACCTCAGTGTAACTAAATATTACCATTAAAGCCATTTGAGATCTTCTGCAGAAATCTACTGCAATCTATTGATTGTAAAAATTTTCAAATCGCCGGGGATTCACAGAAAATATTTCCAAAACAGAATAACGTGATTACCAGTATTCCCTAAAAGTTCGCATTTCTTAAATAAGAAGGGGTGTGCAAGTAGATGAGTCAAATTTCACAAAGCAAACATCCACTAAAAAGGAAAAGTAATCATAAAGTTTCTTAATGATATGAAAGTAAATGCTTTGTGCGCTCTTAAGCCATTTATCAGTAATAACAGCAAAATAATAGATCTATATTGTTTCTAACTTAATGGGAGAGCTACAGTGTTTAGGCTATCGATAACACTGGTCAACAAAATTAAATGTATTATACTCATTATGAATGCAAACCAACTTTTTTAGACTAATTTTTCATGCTGATTTCAAATTTCACTCCATTTGCATGCACACGTATCAGTTTTTCAGTAGATACATGCAAATATTTACATATTTGTATATATGAAATCATTAACGTAATAAATAAGGACATATTATTTTTAGAAAGTAAATGAGTTTATTGAGTTAAAAACCATCACTATCATTCTACAAAGAGTGAATACACAAAAAATGGGTCAGACAAAACAGACAAAGTTAGAACAACAGAGTTAGAAACATTGAGAGTTGGATTTCCTGCGGTGTTCCTGATCTGGTTGATCACGGCAAAGTGTCCAGCAGTAGTCAGCCAGCATACTGTCATTCCAGAAGCCTTGGTACCGTTTCTCCATAGCACTAATGTCCTGGTGAAATCTTTTACCATGTTCATCAGACACTGCTCCAAGGTTATCTGCGAGGAAATCCAGATGGGAGTCCAAGACGTGAACTTTCAGTGCCATGCGACAACCAATTGCTGAGTAACATTTCAGAAGATTCTTGATGCCATCCTTGTAGTCCATTTCCTTCTTGTTGCCCAAGAAATTCTCACAGATCCAATTGAAAGCATTCCAGGCAGGCAGTTCCAGTTCATCCAGTGTTGTCTTGAAGTTGACATCTTTGAGTACTTCTCTAATTTGGGGTCCGACAAAGATACCCTCTTTCAACTTCGCCTGTGTGATTTTGGGAAACCTTTCTACAATATACTCAAACCCTCTGACATTTCTATTCCATAGTGTCTTTACAAACTTTTTCATCAGTCCAAGTTTTATGTGCAAAGGAGGCAATAGGACATTACATGATCTACAAGAGGTGTATTCTTGACGCTAGACAGTCCTGGCTGGTATGATGTTCTTGTCTGCCGGGTTTGATTTCGAATAATGTCTGTCAGTTGCCCGACTATCCCATAGACACAAGAAACAACAGTATTTTGTGAAACCTGACTGCATTCCCATTAACATTCCAATGACTTTTAAATCTCCACATATTTTCCATGAGTATCTTTCATAGGCAATGACATGAAGTAAAAGTTCCATATTCTCATACGATTCATGAAGATGAACGAGTGTGCAATAGGAATGGAAGGCTTCAAATTACCATTATGGAGAAGTACAGCTTTAAAAAAAAAATCTATAGCTTATAAATCTTCTTGATCTCTGGTGTTATTGTACGTTTTTGAGCTTTCACAATAAATTGTCCACAGAGATAACAAAACACATCAGGAGGATTTCTACACTGTCTTGACATTGTTAACACTGTAAAACAAGTAAGAAAATAGATACAAACGGTTATACTTATAATGAATTTGAGATGATGAAATATTTCACCAGACTAATTATGACTGGACAACTTGAGATGTTGAAATACCTATTTCATCAGACAAAACTTGATTGGTTAATTTAAGATGATGAAATATTGCATCTTAACTATGCAGCAATGAATAATGTAGTTTATTTTAAAGGTATGTTTCCATGATGTAAATGAAATACATGCATACTCGTCATTAATTGGAATTTCTATATAATGCATGAGCTAAAACCAAAAAAACTTTCTCATCTTGAAAACTGTACGTGATGTCAAAAAACTAATTGTATATTTGAAATCAGCATTTAAAACTACACTAAATACACCTTGACATATGCTTGATGAAAAATACTTGTTGACCAGTGTAATGGTCAACTTCAGTAGCATCGCATTGTGAGAACATAGCTCTGATTCTTGTCGGTGACAAGCTTGTTGTATCATTCAACAAATCTAACACTAGACAAAAAAAAAAAAAAACAATGTTTTTTGAAAGAAAAAAAACTTAAAGATATAAAATTTTTTTGAAAACCTGTTTCGGACAGAAACTATTCAAAAGTTAGATTTGCCCAGTTTCATTGGATATCCGTGGATGAGAAATGAGAACGAATGAGATAAAGACCAGACTTCTGAAGAATTCATGGCCGTATTAGTTTGAAGACATCTTAATTAATAGAATTCAGCTAAAGAGTTTTAAATGTTTCTGTTGATTGAAAGATCGAAGTTTTTAGTTATCAGGCAACTCTTTGGAGAATGAATACATCTACGGAAACTGTTTAATTTTAAATTATTACACTTTGTAATAGTTCTATGCATCATATTTAACAACTTTCACAAATATTTCTGACAGGTCTGCAATAAGACTGATGCCATTATATTATTATTATTATTATTATTATTATTATTATTATTATTATTATTATTATTATTATTATTATTATTATTATTATTATTATTTATTATTATTATTATTATTATTATTATTATTATTATTATTATTATTATTATTATTATTATTATTATGCAGAAATATATTTAGACGTAGAAAAGGTTTTAATTATAAACTTAAATAATCTTTAGGGGTCTCTATTTCTAGTTTGTACCTTTACTGGAGATTATCTAAATAGTTTTTAGTTGAATATCTTCAAGTTTACAAAATGAATTCAACTATATCTATAGTAATAAAAATAAAAAACACAAAATCGGTTTTAAAGCAGTATTCCTTCATGGAGTATCAGGGAATCTCTTCTAGATAGTACATGTAAAAATCACATGGTATTTTATGCTACCTAATCTTAGTTACTGGCTACTAACACATGTTTAGTTAGTTATTTCATCTTTTCCAGCGTTTGCGCGAAATAAATACATTTTAATGTATAATTATTCGTAATACAAGGTGTCAGTTTATTAAAATGTATTCTACTTAAATATGATCCTTGCCCTAAATGAAAATATTCTCAGTATGTTGTTGTTTTGGTACTTAGTTTTTGAAAACCTTTTAATCACTCAGCCGTCCTGGACTTTTCACTGTACAAGATTTCTTTTATTTTTCGAAAAAAAAAAAAGGTTTCCGACATTTTTTCTGGGTATATTTTAGTTATGTCTTTCTACCAACACTTGGTCTGTAACTTGACTGGTCATCAATGATAATATCTCGCACCAAGCACTTGTCTTTGATGCTGGTAACTTTGAGAGCTTGATTGAAAAGATCTATGTTAATAATTATTACATTTTATAGCAATATAGAAAAAATTAACGCTATTAATTGCATTGAAACACAATTATTTTCGACTGACTTTTCTTTTGTCTATTTTTCTCTTGTTAAATTATTACCTTCGCTTTCATTATAAGAACAGCCAACACAAGCGATAGAATTTCGGCTTTTTTAAATGCAGAAAAACCATCGAGTCCCAGATTTACGTTCGATATAATCTAAAACCTGTATTAAATAAAATGTCTTAAATACTTCTAATAAAAAAGGTCCAAATTAAAGAGTAAATATGAAGTTAAAAATATTCTTTATGTTTCAGCTAGCAGATGTGTCATCGCACAAATCATTCACAAGAAATTTGTGGTTTTTCTCAAAAAAGCGACACGCGCGCGCCCTCTGTGAATTGGGAGTTTATTGCATGGAGCAATTTTATCACCTTTGGATTCAGAGACCTGACTAACTTAGCTAACAAGCGTAACGAATACATAGATGAGGTTTTTTAAATTAAAATGTTGCTTAAACCATATTATACTGATTTTATTTGGTATAGAACCGAAAGTGTATTTTAATACAAATACAATTGCAATTATAATTTTTAAAATGTTGAAGTATTTTCCTAAACAATTTATTTCTTCAAATTATTTTACTCATAGTCTACCCACTGTTTGGAACGCTATGGTAGCTTAGTAAGTTCAAACTTCATACATTTGAAACATCTGTAGGTGACACCGTAGCTTTCCTATTAAGACTAAGTTTCTGGTTGAGGTTCCTATGGATTCTAAGCTCATCACTTATTCTAATCCTACTTTAATAGAGCGTCAAATCAGTGAGCATGGCCATAGTAGCAATATGGAAATATTTAATTAATTTAAACTGATCTTCATTTGAAATTTGTGATAAAATCTGTATTCTTGAACCCAAATCATAAATAATTTATGCTCAATGTTCTTTTATTACTGAAAGTAGACATTAAAGGATTCGACTTCATTTATTTTATAACCAAAGCCTATAACACTAAAAGCATGTATTTCCTAAGTCTCTGCCTTCATAACGTATTGCGATATATTAAAATATCGTGTGACGTGGCGGTTCTTATAAAGATGGTGTTGGTGGCTTATGACCAAAACTATAACCAAGACGTTTTGGGTGCAATCAAAATTTTAAAATTTTATACGTTTAATTATAAAAGATTAAAGAGAAAGGGATCCCTTGTAATATTGAGAGTTAAAAGCACATATCCCCTATGAATACCCAGTATGGCGTTCGCAATGAATCAGTGATCATCTGCTTCGATTGTTGATCGAGAACGAAGCGTAACATGGATAATTCGCTTACTCAGTAATATATCAACCAGTCACATATTGATGTGCAACTTTTTCTTTAACTTTTATTATTAATTAAGAAATAGTTTCATAATAATAAATAACCGATAAGTACTGTGTTATGAAGCATTATTTACTTCGTGGTAACAAGTAAAAATATTAATAACAACTTATGCACCGATAGACAATTTATTGGAAAGTATTTAGTTAACTTAATGTTGAGTTTCGCTTCTGCATGCACTGTAAGAGTTGAGTAAATTTAATTTTAAATTATTACTCGACAGCAACAATAAATAAACGGCACTTTTAATTTTATTTTTAAATGTTCTTTAGACATAGAATGCACAGTTTTACAACACTGACTTGATGTACCTAAAATAGCTTTAAAAATGTAGCAGACACTAACTGTTGCAATTTCATTAGTATGTGACGCTCAGAGTTATATTGTCATCATAACAACACGGAATTTGCTTCTTAAAGTACCTGTGCCATCCATTAGGCGGATATGGTACAGCACTGGAAAAGTTAGTGGCTTGCATTCGAACCCTGGTTGGAAGCTGCTCAGTATGGCCCACTTTTCTGATGCATTTTATATTCGTTCTTCTTCTCCAGCCGTTTTACTTTTTCCTCTGGTTGCGTCAGTTTTGCCTCAGATCTAAACTTGTATGGGGCTGGCATGAGTTTCTCCGCCGAGATCGACGCTACCACCCATTTTCTCGGATCCCGATTGGATCTCCATGGAAGAGTCCAGACATGTACACATGCATCGAGACTGCCGATGTAGGTGTAATCAAGTTTAATCACGATTTATTCATCTGCGCCACGTGAATCCCAGTCGGACTGTTTATCCTGTGATCTAGACTACGCTGAAAACGATTAAATTTATTCAGTAAATAATACTGCAATTTTTTAACGAAGTCCACATTCAAAATCTGCAATGTTTTGTAATAACTATTACACTAAATCACAGTATGACATCCAGACGGACTATAGTCTGTAAAATAACAGTCTGTATCTCCAAGGTGTCAGTAACACTTAACCAGCAGAATCACACTATATGAATCATGTTGTTTTCCACAGTAAACGACTTTGCCTTGAATAGATTTAGATGTTCCTTAAATATATATAAGTAAGACCAGATGAAATAATTATTTAAATCATGTTTTACGATAATTCAGTTAAAACTAAGTTGACAGCTTGTATGTTATTTATCTATTTTAATTATTACATAGCAAGATTACTTTAGTATACTGTAGTTCGGTCGTTAAAATGGCACATGCAATAACGCAGCCCCAACTCAGGAGTGATGAGAAGATTAAGATGCCTATCTAATATAACAGGTATGATGTGTACTGTCATAATAATCGCGTTCTTCATGTATATTAGAGATTCTCAAGAGATACTTCAATGTGTGACATCAGACTTCAATAGTCGAAAGTTGCAACGAAAGTATTTGTGCTGTTGGCATTTACATAAACGTGATGCTGATGTCATTCATCGTCGATATTGCATTACGAAAGCAAACATTCTACAAATTCAATTTGATAACTTACACGAGGAGTGTTTCTTTTTTAATAAGCTCAGAGGAGGCTATTAATTATTCGATTAGACAAGCAACTGATGCGGTGGTCATTTAGGGCAGTGTAAAATCTTGGAAAAACTTCAGGAATGATTTTGTTTTCTACCCTGTAATGTGTTGGATCGATTCCCGCAGTCACGTGGCAGTATCTTACTGAAGAGGCAGTTCACAGTTCGGTCGATGGTACTGATCGATGAAAATTTTGGCTACACAAGACAAAAACAATAAACGACAACAGCACAAACGAATAACGTGATGATTACTGGAGCACATAATTTACCTGAATAAATACGGTATATGTAGTAATATATTTGTTTTTTGAAATTCCGAGTTTCCGTTACAAAAACCATTTAGAAACTTGGTAGGGTTCAGATTTCGTCATCCGAAAAATCGGCTGAAATCAGAATTTGCCTAGTTTCCAAGTGGTTTCCACTATAGTACATCTTAAAAACGTTCTATATATACCTGGGTTACTTTGTCCTGCTCTATCATCTCATTTCTACCTTGATCCGCTAGACCAGCATCGAAATGGAAACGTTGACAGATGAAAGAGTGGCCAACGAAAATGGCCAATGCCTGTCAAACTTGGCTGCTTTTAAGTGAATCTTCTGCTTTTAAAAGGAAAATGACAGTAACTATAGACGTTCTGTCATATAAAAACACAAATATGCGCTTAATGGTTGTTATTATCAGCACAATGGACGTACTGTATACGAGTTTTAATCTTCCAGTCGAGGACCTATTCGGATATTTCCCATCGTCTTATTGGAAGATACCAATTCCGCCGCGACTTTATCTGCCTAAAAGGTCTGTCTTCAATGAAAAATTACTTAATTTATCTACAACTTATCTGTAGTTTTCTCATTTTTGCTCTACTAATCTGAAGAAAACTAGAATACTTAGAGAATCACTTTAAGTCATTTGGCGCTCCTTAGGCAAATTCACCAAAATCGGTTTGATGATTTCAGAACCAATGTGTTCGTGTTCTAAAAAAAAGTGCACCATTACTGAGGCTATAATGGTCAAAGCGGTTTCGCTGGAATGGTCACGTGGGACGAACGGATGAGTCTAGGCTCCGACAACTATATTCTGAACTGAGTTTCGGTCCTAAATGGGATGAATACTGGTAATCCATATCTAAACAGGAAGTTAACGATTTTGAACGAAATAGGACTGTCAAGGAAAATGAAAGGCGAAGGAAGGGACATCAGTCAGCCACGTCTTCTCTATCACTTTCGTAATCTTTTTACTTAACGTATTTGTAGTAAAATCTGTCTTTTATCATTGTTCTGGAACGCCAGATAAATTCTTATCAAAATGGCGCCAATCTCCATATTTGATTTAACACTTTCATTTTAATAGCTGAGAAACAATTTTACTCGATTATCGAAAAACTGTTTATAAGTAGTTAATAAAATAGTGAATATCCCACATTTCGGTTAACATTTTCTGTCGATATCATGCAGCTTTAATCTTTAAAATACTATTTTGGCTTCACCATCTTTTATTTTTATTGCATAAGTAATGTGAGTTAGTCTTAGATCCACGACGCGTGGTTTCTGCTGAACCCTGACTCACTACATCACTACCCCAAGCTAGGAGACCTCGGCAGGGCGAAAGAGTAAAATCAGGGGCGTCAGAGAGAGCGTGAACTCTGTTGGTAACAAAGACTACAATCATTGAATCCAAATCATAAATTTGCGGCCTTTTCTCGATTGATAACGAGATTCGAGAGGTGCAAGATCCATGCAACTGAAAAGCAAACACTGATGAAGGCGGAGAGTGTAGTGGAGAAAGAGGAAAGAGTGTGGTGTATCTCCCACGGGTGGAAACGTAATGCTGAGGAATCTAACAACAAAGAAAAGAACTCTGGCACTGATATAAGGAACTGGATGTATTTACGGTTTGCTTTAAAAAGACAAAATCTACTTGAAAAAGTCTCTTGCCGAGATAGATTATAAATGTGCCAGGAGATATCTAATAACGGAAGAACGGGCGAGGGTAGATTAGGAGAGCAGTAAGAGAAATAATCTGATGTGAGAACTAGGATGGAGATTAGTTGTATGGTTTCGGCGATTAGTTTTGTCTGATCGCTTCTAATAAATAAATAAAAACATAATCAGTTCGCTTTGTGCACTAATCTGCTGACGATTATAGCAGTCAGACTTTCACTGAGCTATTGAAAAAAAAAACATTACATAATTAATAACTGTAAAAGAACATTGAAAAGCATAAATAAATTAAGTTCACATTCATTACTTTTACTTGTAGAAGTAAAAAAACAAAAGAAAATAACTAAAACTGAAGCGGAGACGATAATACAATGTTTTCTCTATCAAATTATAATCAAGAAAATCATACGACTTATAGTACTGGATAAAAGCAATCAGAACACTCTATGGCACTTCTAGTTTCTAGTGTAACTAGTTCTTAATCTACAGAATATTAATATCAAATTTACATTAACGGTAAACCTGCAATTTCTTGATATTTTTAATGTGAAAACGATCCTTGAGCTTGTATTTTATAGGTAACAAGCATAAATGTCATCATGCAGGTGATAAGAATCTAAAGCGCACATCCAACTTGTTAAAACAGTACTGGCAAGGTAAGTGGACACTGAATGACAGGCCAGCACAACGACTTAACGTGAACACTGCCAAGAATAGAAACAAAAACGATGACAGCAAATGTCAATGAATTATGCACGAGGCGTACTGAACTTTATTTTACACAATTACATTAAAAACCATGAGAGTATAGACAAAAGAGCTGAAGGGATCACGCAAATATTATTAATAATTATTAATTTTTTAAATATCATAACTTATTGCTATATATAAAAGTGTCCTTACTTGTCTCGCTTCTGTCATCAGGCATGCTAAACAGTATTTATTTTGTAATAACATTAAGAGAGATTCCACTATTTTTATGTAGGCTGTAATCTGTTCCATGGCATTTGAACTACAATAATATCCACACACTAACCCGTATCAGTGTTTGAGCACGCCTCAGTAACAATTCAGTAACCAATTTGAAGAATTGCTGCTCTTTTTTGTAGTATAAATACATAACTTATAGATCTATACTCCAGACTATATTCAAAGCATACAGAAGTACAAGTTAATCTTTTATGCAGCGTGATCTAAATTTTGAGGAGGTTAGGCTTAGAATGTTTGGTTCTAAACAAGAAAGTTTTTTCACTGATTATCCGCACACACGATATGCTTACAGAAAAAACAGTTGCTATCGTTTCTAGATGCTATATAGTGCTAAAGCGAATTGCATCTTTCAGCTTTTTTCCTTTTCCCAAGAAGATTCTAAACTAACTAAAAAGATGCAGCTGACTTCTGCGAATAACTTTCCAGACGTTGATCCACGTCTCGTTCTCAGTAGTTATTATCTTTCACACTGGCTTCTTTTGAAAGGATTTTCAAGAAAGTTAAAAAATCAATAATAATTGGTAATTCTAACTAACAATGAACGCCACTACCTATTATCACAAACATTTAATTATCTGCATATTGCAGCTTCGTCCAAAATGATACTTTTATTTAGTATAAATAAGAGGCTTCGTTTACAAAATCATTGTTTGTGTACAATACGAAACCAAGATTTTAAAACAAAAGGAAGGATAAAAATCTGTTAAGACTTCACGTCAGAGAAAATCTCTGCTCAGTCCAGAATTGTTTCATCTATAATGACAGAACAAATGCATTTCCGTTAATCGCCAAAACGGATACAGTAGCAGAAATAAAAGCGAAATAATAAAAAAATCTGTTTTTGATTTTATCTCTACTCCATGTGTGATGGTATATAAATTGAAAGTTTAAGAATATTAAAACTTTCCAAAAACAGTTTAACCTAAATGGCTGCCTCTAGAGTCTAGACCAATGAAAAAAGGCCATTTTGAGTTATCTTATACTTATTACCCTTTGTAATCTGTATAAATTAATGCATTTATTCACAGAAAATGTTTTAAATTTCAGTTGTATCATTGGCAAAGTATATAGTTTAAAACTAAATACTCAAAGAATCTTTAACTGTTAGGTTCTTTATAAATAAAACTCAGATTTATTCTCACTTCAATATCACAAAAGAGATTCAAAATTTTCCCACAGCAGCTGGGTCAACATAAATAGAAAAGCGTAATTATTATTTCTACAGATTACATGATTTTATATAGAAAAACTATTATGGCAAAGAAAGGCAAGAAAATATCTCTAAAACATCGTTTGTATGCACAACTTTGTTGGTAAAGATACTTTAAAGTAAAAATAAAAATAATTGCGGAGAACCAAAGTAGCAAAGTGGAATTTTAAAAATACGTAAATAAAAATACAGGCTAATCCGCAGATATGACTAGCATAAGATTTTTATATATACGGACAGATAAAATTGCAGATTAAAAGCACAGAAGAAGATAAATAAGACAGATACATTTTTCTAATATAAAAACGATGTAAATTTATAAATAAATCGATATTAAATAATTTAAAGTTTGTAGACTATAGAAGACTTGGGCAGAAGAAAACATATCTAGATTTAAAAGCACTGTGGGTATAAAGATGATAAATGTGCATTAAAGCATTTTATCTAATTATTTTGCCGATGTAAACCACTGTAAACGACGAGATTTTAATTAAGCAGACCAAGTGCAATCTGTCAGAGACAATGACTCGATACCCACATAGGAATAAAGAATCAGTCGTGCATTTAGATTGAAAGCGGTTTTCTAAATTCTGGAATGGATGCCAGTTTTTTATTTAATTTTAAGTTTGTTTCTTTATTTGAATAGTATTGGATAACAAAACAGTGGCCTTTTAGGAGTTGTAATCAAAAGAGGTTAATCCTATTTTAGTTAAAACAACATAGATAACAGAAAAAGAAATGCTATTCTGAATAGGTAGATCAATAATGAATTCAGGGTCTTCATGAAGTATTTAGTGCCACTACCCTCTCTGTCCGCTTAACCTGGCGAATTTTATAGCGATGACAATAGTGAAGCGTCTAACCCAACGAAAAGCTTATTTATTTGGTTGTTCAAAATTTGATGACAGGAATCAAACATATTACATATTCTCACGAAATTTTGAACTACCTTCACATCCTAATTAAGTTGATTTTATTACATTTTGTTTCGTATTCTCATTTTTCTCTAACTGTACGCCGAGCATAATGCATCGAGAGTGTACTCCACCTGGGCCTGCATTGGGAAAATTGTCCGAAAACTAACAACTGATTCTTGTAGATTTTTTTGGGTGCTGTTTTCAGTAAAATAGTTTAAAAATTCCATCACGTACCATTTTTCCACAAACACAAATTTTCGATTTCAATATCTCCAGAATCACTTTATTAAACTTCTAAACAGAAACTTAATTATAAGCAATTTTTCTTTTTTTACAAACTCCTTTTTGCTTCCCCCTCTCCACGCTCCCTACTTGGACTCAGGTGCAATTAAATCTTTGTTTGAGAAGGTTCTGTCATAACCGGTGTACTTCTCCAGGCCTGTCATTTCTGCAGAAGTTTACTTTTTCCTCCTTTTTCCTTAGTGGTTTCCTTCTGTCTATAAGTGTACTAAATGGCTGCAAGGGGTTGTCTTAATGCACCTGATAACTTTTGCTAGATTTGTGGGAACTCTGTAGTGAAGAAACAGCAAAGAAACATTACAGACTTTGTTAAGAAAGTGTATTATGCGTATTTTGGTGTGAAACTTGGTGACTAGGATAAGTCCTGGCCCCCCACATAAAGTGTGTTCTATTTGTGTGGAAGAACTCCGACAGTGGTATCGAGGTAAGAAAAGGTCTTTCCGTTTTGGGATCCCTATGATCTGGAGGGAACCCCGAAATCATAGAGATGACTGTTACTTTTGTTCGTGTAACGTACAGGGGTTCAATCTAAAAAATAAGGAAGAAATTTTCTATCCGAAGCTCTCGTCGGCAATACGCCCTGTACCTCATGGCTCCGGTATACCAGTACCTTTAACTCCAGAAAAAAACTATAAGACACGCCTGAAGACTCTGAAAAAGAAGGCCAGGATTCTGATGAAGACTTTCACGATGTTTCAGGCAGCAGCGAGCCCCAACTTTTTTCACATCTTGAAATGAATGACTCAGTCAGAGACTTGGATCTTCCTAAAGATGCAGCAGAACTGTTAGGCTCTAGGTTAAAGGAAAAGAACTTGTTGGCCCCTGGTACCTCTTTCTCATGGTTTAGAAATAGAGAAAAATATTTCATTCCATACTTTTCTAAAGGACACCTGGTTTACTGTATCAATGTCTCTGAACTGGTGGAGAGGTTTAACATGCAGTATAACGTGGACGAGTGGAGGCTCTTTATTGACTCGTCAAAAAGTAGCCTCAAAGAAGTGCTTCTCCACAATGGCAGCAAGTACGCTTCAGCACCAGTAGGGCATTATGTGTATCTGAAAGAATTCTACGAGAATTTAACCTTAATTCTCACCGAACTGAAATACAAGGATCATGGATGGACGATATGCGGCGATCTAAAAGTGCTTCTTGGACAGCAGGAAGGATACACCAAGTACCCCTGCTTCTTGTGTGACTGGGACAGACGGAATAGTGGCTAATACTGAATCAAAAAGGAGTGGCCGTGTAGGGTAGAATTAGAACCTGGAATCAAAAATGTAGTGCGGGAAAGTTTGGTTGATCCAAGAAAAGTCCTCCTGCCTCCATTTCATATCAAGCTTGGACTGTTGAAACAATTTGTAAAGGCTCTGTCAAAAGAAGGAGAGTGCTTTAAATACCTGCACAACAAGTTTCCGGGACTGTCAGAAGCAAAGGTTAAAGGTGTTTTTTCGGTCCAGATATTCGGAAACTTCTGAAAGATGATCATGATGTATCTGAAACAAAAATGGAAACAGTTGAAAAAGAGGTCTGGAAAGCTTTCAAAGAAGTTGTACAGAAATTTCTTGGAAACTATAAGGACCCAAACTTTAAGTGTATTGTGCAAAACATACTGATGAAATTCAAAGACTTGGGTTATTTCATAAGTTTGAAGGTGCACTTCCTGAATTTTCATTTAGACTACTTCCCCGAAAATCTTGGTGCTCTTAGTGAAGAGCAGTGGGAAAGATTTCAACACGATATCAAGGGATGGAGAACGCAGATACCAGGGTAAGTGGAACGTCAACATGATTGCAGACTATACAAGAGAAAAAGTACCAAAAAGGCAGTATAATGGACTTGTAGAGGTAAGTGTTGAAAACGGTTTTAGATCAATAATTTTGTAAATGAAACTGTTTTTTTATTTTTTTTTCAAATAAATGTTTCAACCAGAATACGTATTAATAATCTCTTTTCCCATATTTTCGGATTCGCTTGGTGAAAATTCTTACGTGATAAAGAAAAATGGTGGTCATATTTGAAATCAGCACACCAAACAACATAAGAATCAGTTATAACATTGCAGACAATTTTCAATGACCCAAATTTTGCAGGTACGTGCAATTAATGACAATAAATTTATTTTGCAAAAGGTGCACACTTTACCTAGAACATATCTCTAATAATTACAAACATCTAGGTCTTTTTGTTTTTGATCTCTCTCTCTCTCTCTTTCTCTCTCTTTCCTCTCTCTCGCTCTCTCTCTCTCTCTCTTTCTCTCTCTCTCTCTCTTCTCTCTCTCTCTCCTCTCTCTCTCTCGTTCGAAACAACAGTTATCACATTAATCATGGAAATGGATCTTAAAATATAAAATTGATGGCTATCTACGAGATACGGGTGCGGCGGATAACGTAAATATTTTATAGATAATGAATATATTATTATGACAATGGAAGAATCTACCATCTGCTATGAGATTTGTTGCACGTCAGATCATAATTATCATAAACTGCAAATGTTTTAAAAAATTGAAATATTTATACTAATTTTTAAATACTAGAATGGAAAACGCCATCCCATGTCATTTTGGTCTACTCGGTATTTTCAGTTTGTTTACTGCTATTTTACAAGTAACACTTCAGTGTAAATCACAACAATTGTTTAGCATTGCAATTTCTTACCCTATTAATCTGATGAAAGTAAAGAAAATAAAACAAAATAAATTGAAAATGGTTAGATGTAATTTGCAACATAAAATGCTTTTATCAATTAGAATATTCTGCAAATTTATTATATTTTAGATGAATCATGATCTTTCTGTTATATTCTATAAACCGTCGAAACTTTCTTTCAATCTAGAAAATTTTCGAGATAGCGAAGAGAATTTATTTATAATTTTCTATGTATCCAAATAGCTTCTCATATATCAGCATATCCAGTCTGCACTTTAGTAATTATCAACAAAAAGCAATGAATCTGATTTGTATAAGTATTCTTGGATCATGATTGCTGTATATGTAGAAATAGGTCTGAAATGTTAATAAATTGGTGAAAAAAATGGTCTTGAATTAATTACTGTAGGGAAGGTTATTGGAATAATGAAAACTGAATACTTTTTCATAATAAAAAAATTAGTTTTGTAAAGGCTTAAACGGAAGGATAGGTTTGCTTCAAGTGGTGAATTAGATAGATAATTGGAAGAAAGTATTACAAAGAAAATATCAGATAGAATTGTTAGAAGATATTTGGTAAGAATTGGCTTTAAATTACATCCAAGCTAAAATCCAATACGTTCAAACAAATGAGACTTTGATTTCGCAAGAAATTAGAAAATTGGTAAATAGAAGATTGAAAAAGAAAGTTACCTGAAGATGAATGTTCCCTTAATGATTTTTGGTAATCGCGGTGCTTCGAGAGTCAGAAGAAAATCAAGCAAGACATTTAAATTAAACTGTGTTATACCAGTTCAAAGCATTCAACAAATGTCACATCTGAGCCTGTTTCTTTGCTAAGATAAAATCAATTTGATTTGGTAATCCTACCAAAATTAACATTAAAGAATACAAATTGGTATTTTAATTTTCTAACAGATTAAGTATAAACTGCTATGAAACTCCATTCTTAGAATAAAATTAAGATTTTACAAGATAACTCATCAGGTTACAAGCAAAGAAGTCGTCCTCTCTTGGTAAAAAAAAACAGTTTGTTTTAAAGCCAGCTTGGAAATTATTCTGATGTAAATCCAATTCAAAACATATGTGCAGTGATAGAGCAATATATTTTAATAAATTTGTCCAAAGAATAAAGAATTATAAAATGTCATCAGTTAGGCTTGAGAAAATATTTTATTATAAAAAATATTAGTTCAAACAATAAGAGGTAGAATTAAAACAGTAATTAGCAATAAAGGTTTTTGGTTACAGGATTAACAGGGAAGATATCTTTTCAGTTTTAATTAATTTTTTTGATATAATTAAATTTGCAAATATTTTTATCATCCATATGGATAAATACTTGGTAAAACCAATATAGTTTGACCTGATTTTAAGCCTTTATGTTTAAAATATACGTATAAAACATTGAAAATTACTTACTAGTCTAAATTGCCTTTGCATAGTTGTAGTGTGGTATTAATAAACATTAAATAGATGTCCGCCATTATCCTCTTATTTTATTTACAATAAAAGTAAAACAAATAAGTCAATAAGCAAGGTAAATTTGTTAAGATTAATATGTTATGTGCATTTGCAGGTTTATCGTTTCCTTCCATAACAGTTCAGAGATCTAATATTATAGAACGACGAGAAACAGTGGAGAACAGGATGTGATAAACTTAATGCAGAGATGTCTTGATTTTTTCTCCAGCATGTACGAAAGAAAGAAAATATAAAGCACCCGCTTCTGTCTTTCTTTATACTGAAGAACACATCAAATACCGTGTACGTAATCCAAAAATGTTTCTGAAATGGACCTAATTACAGTGGTGTGCAATAGTCTGGCATAAAAATAATATTTCCTGTATATTAGCTCGCATTTTGTCGAAAGCGTTGTTACCAAATCTTGCCCATTAAAGTCTTTCTATATTACTGTTGTGCATCTATTCCAATATTATCAAGCATATGTTTCATTGTATGAAAAGTTATCATTTTTAGAAAATCATTTGCATCAAATCAAAGTGTGCAAAAGTGCTGCATGAAATCTAGACAGCTATCTAATCAATTCAGATTCAATTCCAATTATGCAGAAAGTGATCAGATCTATCAATAATCAGTAGGATATCCTAAATACTTGATAACTTGTTCACAACGATGAGGCATGCTGGCTACCACACGCTGACAAATGTCACTACTGAACTCCGACCAGGCTTCCTCGATTATCCGTTTAAAATCGGTTTTATTTTTCGGTTTTTTGGCTCTAACGTTGAGTTTAATCGAGTGCCAAATGTTTTCTATGAGATTGAGATCCGGGCTTCGAGCCGGCCAGTCTAGGAGGGGGATTCGCAACTCTGCCATCAAGGCCTTGACACTCCTAGCTGTGTGGATGGGGGCGTTGTCCTGTTGATAGATGGTTGTCAGGGACATGTGGTCACACATATACGGTTCGAGAATGTCCGAGACGATCTTAGCATAGTTATGAGCATTTATTCGACCCTCCACGTGATACAATGGATCGACACCGGACGACTGAAAACAGCCCCAAACCATGGCCGAATCTCCCCCTGCCTGCAGAGTCGGTCGAGTGCAACTAGGACAGTATATCTCGGACACCGATCGCCGAACGTACACCCGACTCGCCGAGTGGACTCTCACGAATTTGCGTTCATCGGTAAACAACATTCTGGACCACTGGGAGACGGTCCAGTGGAAATGGTCGTGAGCCCACTGTAGTCGCTTTCGACGATTGTCCAGACTGATGAACCGATCGCCCCAACAGTCCCATGTGAATCAAACGCCGTCTGATGGTGCAAGAGGCCAACTGGAACCCATGGTGCCTTGACAAGGCGGTCTGGATGTCGGTGGAAGTGCGGAATCTGTCCGAGTTCGACATGTAGGCGATGAGATGATGCTGTCGAGCCGTCGTTTTCCGCCGTCTGCTGGCTCTGCGTTCGAAATTAGGCTCCCATCGGCTTTCCAACGTTTCTGGGTGCGAGATATCGTCGACTGATTGCAACCGATACGATCCGCAATGACCCACTCAGTTTCACCATCATCTTTCATGCGAACCATTGTGGCCCGCTGTTCGGGGGTCAAATATCGGGCTCTCGGCATCACTATATTGAACAAAAGTGAATCAGAATAGTGGAAAATGACAGTTTTTCATATTTATATTCTACTCTCATAAACTATTAGAGCACAAAATATATATTCTAATTTTTTTTTGTTCATGTAACACTTTTTCACTCGCCGATTTCATGCAAATTGTTTTATTAATATTTAAATTTTGACTGTGCAATTACAAAATGGATCTCAGTGCTATAAATCCTTTAAAGACACCGACACCTTTCAATTAAAAAGGAAAACATACAATAGTTACTAATTTCTATAAAATAAGAATCCCTTTTCTAAGTATAGTAATTTTTATGCAGGACTTTTGCACACCGCTGTACGTCTTAATCACGGGTAAAACTATGAATTGATAATTGCTGAAAGTTCAATAATTTTTTCATCTGCCTGAATTTAAAGTGTTTTATTCTTTTATAACTGTTAATTTTAAAAAATTTCGTTTTTATTCCATAATGCAATTCAAGCAAAATTATAGTGAAGCAGCTGTAGACGGTATTCGATTTTATTTATAATGGAGTTTTACATTAAAATTTATGAAAATCACTGCCTTTTACTTTATAGAAAAATAACAAATAACTAACTTCAAATTAATACAATTTAATATATCGTATTTGAATGGTAAAAAGTCCTTAAAACGAGAAATTATTAAAATGAGCCGATCACCAAATTGATTTTGAAACTCAAAGGAAACGGAATACTGTTGGTAAGTAATTTAGAAACTGAGTTTCATCATTGATATAGCTTTTCCGGAAGTGCCGGATTGTGAAGGACATATAATTATATAAATTGCATATTGTAGTTTACTTGCCTTCTCTATATCTTTAATTTCACGAATAACTATTTGTACAAAACGACGTAGTTTGAATATATTTGGTATTGCAACGACTAAAATGTGTAATTAAGTTTAAAATGCTTTCAAGCAAACATTTCTCAATTTTCAACAAACGAGAATAATTACTTCACATTATAAATGAAAAATCTTTTATAATCTCTATCATATAAAGTCTAAAATATATCGTTTAGTGTAAATTAATGTTAAAGAAATTGAATAATTATGTAATTTTTCAAAAAAATTCTTCTGATCTAGTTGTTAAATGGTAGTGAGCACGTAGGATATATATTCTGGGGTACCAAGCCTACCGCCAATTATAGTTTAGCTATAATTTAGTTCTTGATTATATTTCTGCATTTTGAATTGTTGTATAATACGATTAACATAAAAAGTGAAACGGAGACATTTCCTCTGTGTTTTCGAGGAAAAGTGTCGATAAACCTAAGTTATTTTTAACACAAAAGAAAATCTTTCATGCAATAGTTAAGTTGTATGCAGAATAAACTTGTTATAAGATGAAAGACTTGAAAATAAATGATTGTTATTTTATAAATGAGGAGCAACGATGGAAATATGACTTTCTGTCTAGGATGCAGGAATGAAGATAGAATTAATTGCAGAGAAATAATATTTTATAAGCATGGCTTCTTATTTTAAAAATATTAATCTTGTTTTCTTTTACAATTAATGCAATTTTACTTCTGTAAGTGAACCGGGGAAAGACCAAAGACATTAATATTTACAAGACATTTCAGTCTTTAGTTATATGAACAAACTGCCCACTCACAGACAAACGCATCTTAGTCAGCTTATTGGAGAAAATTTGGAAAACCATTATGGAAAGAATAATTCCTTACTTTAAACTAACATTAAATCACAGATCATTAGCAGTTCCCCTGTTCCATTCTAGAAAGAATGATATGGACTGCATATAAAAATAAATATGGTCTGTTAGATTGTTCGGCGCTTTCTAATTTAGATTGATGCTGTAATTTTGAATGTGTGACTCTGACCTCTAGTGGGAATACATCTAAAGGCATTTTCTGTTTTTACAGACCTTTGTTGGAGTTGTGCCAAATTGTACAGTTTCATCATGAGTCTTCTAATATCTCTAATTTATCTGCAAGTTTGCTAATGGCCGAATCCATGAAAAAACTTTGATTAATCGCGCATGGCGAAAGCACAAAACAAAGAACTTTTAAAGATTTAACATGTGTACTTCAAAACATCGCTCCATTATGTTCAACAACTTTTGGATAGTTGTATTCGGCGGGTCGACCGACAAAGACAAAGAACAAAAGATTATCAGCCGCTTTTTATAGTACGTAATCACTGAGATTAACAGTAGTTTGGTAGGCTTAGCGCTAATAAAAGCTTACCAAAGATAAGGACAGAAATTACTAGAAATAGGCTAACAATTAATTCTGCAAGATTTATGCTTAGTTATAGTTATGTACGGAAAACTAAGTAGGAAGCATTTCGATTTAGATAATATAAAGCTCCTGTCCCATAACACAATTTATCCGTTACCCTGCTGTTGGTATCACGATTTCTATAAATTTCTAAGACCTGTCTACATGTTCTTTATATTAAAAAGTCTAAATAACCCAGTTTTATCTGAACGTTATCTTCAATAAGCGCGAGCAGGACGATTAGGTTTTGCTTAACACCAAAATTACCATTTCCGGACTGTCTACAACCATAATAAGAGAAATTGAAGCCGGACTGAGCACTTTAAATAACGTCTAACCAATAATCTATTTAAATATATAGGACCGACAGTATCTGCAGTGTCTTTACTTCTAACAGATTTATCATTATGTTTTCCTTATCTACCCCGGACGGACTACAATAATTATTACATTTTAATTTACAAGGTATAAGAAGGTGAAAAATTCTAGATATGACTAATGCTTTGAGACATAGTGATACAAGTGTGTACACCATTTGCGTAGCTCTTTCCAGATTAATTGTTTGGACTATAGTTAGCTATCGTACATCATTTTGGGGTTCCATCAAAAACCACAGGCATCAGTGAATTGTCTTTTAATTAGAAGAAATTATTCCTACTACGAAAAATTTCGTATTTGTCCACACTAATATATTAACTGCAAAGTACAATTTTAAAAGAAAAATTGCGACTTAGTTTGTTGAGATAAATCAGGTTTCTTCGCCACGAGGAATACAAACATATAATACACAATGGAAAAATGTCTTTCAGTAGTTTTAAAACTGGTTCGGAACTTATCATATAAAAATTATCTACGGATTTTTCAAGAAGAATCCGTGAAGATATTGTGTATTTGGACACAAGAGAGCTACTTCGGAATATAAAACATTCAGTGACTGTCTTTATCCCTTTTTGTATTATTGTTTTCTTTATTATTTCTATATGAATTTTTATGAAAAAGTACTTACTAAATTTATCGCCTTTTGTAAGTACCGTTTTTTTCTTGATAAAACTTATCATATTAGAAAAAGAATCACTGATAATTAATTTTATCCTACGTTGTACTACTAATTAATTTTATATGTAACATTTAAAAATAATAAAAAAAAATTTACTTAGAAGAAAATCACGTAGAGAATAAGTTCTACTCTTTTAAAAGTATTGTTTCATCCTTTATCTTTTATAACATCCCACATTCCAGAAAAGATTTAGTGATTAATTTTATCTTTTTTGTATTAATGCTTTCTTCTTTACTTAAAATAAAATTTTGGAACAAGTAAATAGCTTCATAACTTTTACAGTACTATTTTCTTCTTTATCCCACACCAAATCTCTACAAATTCGATCTGTATTTACTCATTGTATTTTAGGAAAAAAATTCTTTGTGGCTAATGTTTTCCTTTACATAGTATTATTTTCTTATTTATTTCGTATACAATTTTAGAAAAAAAATAGCGACTATAAATATATCAGCTCAATTTCATATTCCATTTTAGCAAAAAGCAGACAATGACTTACTTTATTCTCCTTTGTAGTACTTTTTCCTCTATATTTTATGTTGTATTGAAGTATAAATGCACAAAGTAACTGAATGTACGCTGTTTTGAAGTACTACTGTTTCCTATATTTTACGAAATTTTAGAGAAAAACATCTGATAATTTCCTGGATTTTTAAAATGGTAAAGCTATCGTATATATATTTAATATGCCATTTTAGAAAAAAATATTCAGCGACTAATTTTTTTCCCCTATTGAAAAAATTTAAAATTATTATGTCACATTACATTTTAGAAAACATTACTTTGTGACTAACTTTTTCTCGTTTTTAATACTATTTTCTTTATTTAAAATTAAATCATTCATTGACTCACAAAATATTTTTAAAAACACTTCAACTCCTTTGTAATCCTATTCTAATCTTTATCTCACAAAACATTTTGAAAAAAATAAACTAGTCATTTACTTTATTCCGTTTTTGTATTACATTTTAATCTTTATTTCATATAACATAAAACCAGTAAGAAACTAGCTATATCTGCTTTTCCTAGTTATTTTGTCCTTTCTATTTCATATGACATTCTGTAAAAAAATCACTTCGAGGATAACTTTATTCCCTTTGCATAGTATTTATTTTCTTAATTTTCTCACTATACTTTATAAAAAAAACCCTTTAAACTAACTTAATCATTTTGCTAGTGTGACTTTCTTCGTTATTTTGCTTAAAATATTAAAATAAGCCCCCAGTCACTAAATTTATCCGCTTAATTTCTTATTACTTTTCAGAAAAATACATAACTTACTTTATCACTTTTAGTATTCTTTTCATTTATATTTCATATTTCATTTTAATATAAATATACATAATGACTGTATTGATTCAGTTTTGCAATACTTTATCTTTTTAATTACTAATTGTATCGCTTCTTGTACTGATGTTTTAACCTTTATCTTGCAAAACATTATATTTTTAATTCTGATAGATACAGGGGTTAACTTTAACACTTAGTGAATAATTTTATCTCCTTTTTGATGTACACTTATTTTCTATCTCATAATATCCTTGAGAAAACACTTAATGATAAACTTTATTTCCTTTTTGTAGTTATGTTTACTAAATTATATCCCCACATTTTATACAGAAGATACAGTTGGTATTAAAAGCTTTATGCTTTTTGGCGTACTTTTATTCTTTATTTTACATAATATTTTTTGTTAAAAAAGACAATTAGTAAGTAATTCTAGCGTCTTTTGTAAATTTATTTTTGTAGTAACCGTTCATTTTTTAATTGACATGAAAATTTTAGAAAAAGCAAAACTTAATAACTAACTTTATCTCATTTTTAGTATTGTTTTATTCTTTATTTCATACCTTTTTTATAAAGAGGAACACAGTGAGTATTTTATTCGCTTTTTTAGTACTATTTTTAAGATTTATTTTACATATCTTAGAGAAAAAACAACTACTTTTAACGAGCCGGTAAAATATCCTGTTGTATCAATCTTTGTAAGTTATGACCACTTATATAGGTTAGACCAGTGGTTCTCAACCTTTTTTGGGCCATGCCCCACCTAATCACCTCTAAAATCCTGATGCCCCCCATGTGGTGATATATAATTCTTATCATTTAAAAAGTAACTCCGTTTCAGCTGAAGAAGCTTAAAACGCCAATACCTTGGTTTTAAACAAGCTTCAAAAGAACATGGCATCCATGAAAAATGAAATAAGTAAAAGACAGTTAAAGTTTTGAGCAATAAATTACTGAAAAAATTGTAAGAAAAATATTAAGTGGTATTAGATTTTAATAATGATACATGTGATAATAAGAGAGAATTCACAGGTAATAAAGAGAGAGAAAATTTCTATATTTATGAAAATATTTGTGGATTGTCTCATACAAAAACAGCAAATAAAAATTCAAAACGTGTAATAGAAAACTGAAATGTACTATGAACACAAACTAATTTGAATGGAAGCTTATTTGATCATTTTAATTACTGTACAATAAAGTATAGGTTCCTATCAAATGCAAAATGCCATTTGAACACACCTCAAGAAAAGCAGAATAAAGTTAGTGAGACCCTTGTGCTTCATGCCTGCTGCAAAGAGATTTTATATTAGCCACTAATTTAGTCAGCTTTGGTCTCAAATCTCCTCGTTTACTGATATCCAGTGAATTTCTTTTCTTCAGTAGCAAATCATTTACAATGCTAAAGCCACATTCAGCTAAATATGAAGATGGAAACGGTAACAACAGTTTCCTTGCAAAGCTAGTTGAATTTGGGTATTTAGTTTTTGTCTCATCACAAAGCCATGCCATCGCTCCTTTTATGTTGAATAAAGTTTTAACTGACTAATCATTTTTTATTTCCGAGAGTTCTTCTTGGTACTGCACTGAAACATCAGATAAATCCACAAGCACTGGCTGCATCACCACGATGGAAAATTAAATTGTTTTTAAATCAGAAAATCTTTCTTTAAAATCAGAGGCCAATATTTTCAGATGATCCACAATGACAAGCACAGCAGCCTCAGTCGGCTCACATTTTTTGGCCAATGAAATTGGTCAAAATTTTTGTCAGAAATATTTTTTTTGGCATAACTCGATAAATGAAATAAAGCCAAATATCTTTGCCTTTGCATCAACAAGTGTTTTATTTGTTCCTTGAAGTTGTTTATTCAACACATTCAGTTTTTCGAAAATATCTGCTAAATAACTCAAAAATGCTTTTCCATCAATGGTTAGCAAGTGCTTCATTTCAGGCTTGTCACTTAGAAAGCCACTAAGTTCATCAAACAGTTCCATGAATCTTTTCAAACAATTCCCTTTCGAAAGCCACCGTACCTCAGTGTGAAGTAAAAGTCTCACATAGTCTGAATTGTTATCTTCACAAAATTTCTCGAAAAGACACTAACATTTGGCATTAGTTTTGATAGCATTGATAGATTTTATAACTGATTTCAGTACCTCATTAAGTACAGGAGAAATATTTTTCGACACTAAGTTCTCTCTATGAATAACACAGTGCACAAGAAGCATCTCCGGATTCTCATCAATTTTAAGCAGCCATTTTTCTTGCCCATCATAACAGGAGCACCATCAGCTGCACAAGATGTTATGTTTTCCATTGGTATATTATTGATATCTAAGTAGTATTTTAGTTTATTATATATCAGCAGCGGTAGTGGTGGTATTTAAAGATTTGCAGAATAACATTTCTTCAACAAATTCACCTTTATCAATATATCTTACATAAGTTATCAATAAGGCCTCACTGCCTCTCACAGTTGATTCATCCATTTGTACTGAGAATTTTCTTGATTTCAGCTTTTCAACAAGTTGTGTTTCAATATCTTCACTCTCATTTCATCTATTCTTCTCCTAACAGTGTCGTTACTGAGTGGCATGGCTTTAACATCTTTGTCATCTTTTTCCAGAACTGTTTTAAGAAATGCAGATATTGATGGTTTAATTAAATCCTCCCCTATAGTATGATTTTTTCCAGATTTAGCAATGAGTAAAGAAATTTCATAACTTGCCTCAAGAGTACGACTGATAGTAACAGTTTGTGCAGTGAACAGAGACTTTATTGTTGATCTTTTTTCAAACTTATTCTTTAAAGATTTGAAGTAATTCAAATCTGAATTTACATACACACTATGTTTCGCCTTCAAATGCGCCTCAAGACGACCTCGTTTCATTGATTCGTTGGTCAAGTGGCATAAGAGACAGAAAGGTGACCTTTCATCATGAGCAGCGGGTATGAAACCAAATTTCAAAAATTCCTCTGAATACTGACGAACTTTCTTTTTGCTTGCACTACTCATTTTATGCATAGGGGCTGCGACTGAAATAAATGAGTAATCTTAAGAAATGAAATGCACTTTCAGAATTTAAGACGTTTAAGTTAACACAAAAATGAAATAAAATAATTAGAACGTTCAAGTAAACACATAAATGAAATGAAGTTAACACATAATTAATAAAACAATGCCGATTTGTTTTATACAGCATATAAGGACAGACAGTGCGGTACACCAGATTTTTACGAATGTGTGAGAAATTTGTATTACACACGAATGTATTGACGATAATGTCTGACAAAAATATGCACACACACATACACAATGAATTTGGCAAGACTATGTATTATATTAGCATTTGGACTATTAAGTTTTCATCTCTGACACTTTATGTATCTTCTCGTATCCATAATACTAAACAATCAAATATATTCACGAGCAACCAAAGAAATATGTATCAATTACCTTGCGTGAAAACACCAAAACAGCTTCTTTGTTTACGAGCTCTGAATTTTCAGAAAATGTAAATGCTCTCCTTTGAGAGAAAACGGACGAAACAGTTATTATAATGGTAACTTAGCAAAAGCCCTTTGAATCGCATTTCTAAATCAAATTCAATAAATAAGGTTCTTCCATGACCTTGTGCACTTTGTGTGATGTGCATGAAGAGCGATGGCACAGTGATTATGTAATAACTATACAATAAAGACCTTTTTCACTAAAAAAAATATATTTACTCAAAATAGCATCTGAAACATAAACTTTACCTAATGGAAAATCCAAAGAATAAAAATCGAAAATTTGGTCCCAGACCTCTTCATTCGTACTCAATTGCCTCCCTTGAAAATCAAATTGCCCCCCTTAAAAATCGAATTGTCCACCTGTGGGGCGTACGCCCCACGATGAGAACCACTGTGTTAGACATATGTAGTTACTATTAACGGAAACCATTCGGTAACTCAGTAACGTCTGGATTCCGTTAGCTTAAACTAGCCAAACACCAGATTTTTATGCGTTGATGCAATTTCCGCTATACTGAAATTCAACTTATAATTCAGGAGAAGCAAGAGAAAGGAGATTTTGTTTTGTGCCACGAGTGTAGCGAATGATTGGAAAAACATATGTAAAGGTTATCTTTTAATGAAATATTACGGTCTTTACTCGCGGAGTTTACATCGCCTTTAATGCGTTATAACGTAATTTTAATATAATATTTGTAACAGAATTATACGTTTGGAAGAAAACGTTAGATTTCTTCCAACAAAAAATCTAAAATAAAATAAAATAAATTAATTAATTAGGCTATTTATTCATTGTTTTGATCCTTTGTATATCCTTTAGGTACATTAACACCCAAATACTTTTAAAATTTTAATAACCCTCGCAGGTTAAGGTTTAGGGACTGCCAAAAATAGTCCTTCATTAATGTAACTCTTTGTGGCAGCAAACCTAACTTCACGTGTTTTGCATAACAAGTGCGCTGACCAAATACACAGCCTATTCAAAATAAATACTAACTTGTTCCTTCTAGTCTGGGTTGGCATGAGAAAAGTAAACACACAGTGGTGTGCGGAGGGTTAATATAAGCAAATAATTTATTTTGCTTTATTGTTCATATAATTGATGAGATCTTATGATCCTCAATTGTCAGATTCGACAATTTACTTCGTCTGTAATTAAGAAATTAGATCAGTACAGGTACTCCCCGACTTACGACCGGGTTCCGTTCCGACCAACCGGTCGTAAGTCGATATGGACGTAACTTGAAGACCTATACGTATTTGACCATTTTGGGGGATATTTTATATGCATTACTAGTATGTACTGTACTAAGCAATACATTTCATTTTATCTCCTGTTACTCGGACACTATGCAGATTGTATCTTTTTTTTTGAAGTGATTGAACCATCCATTGCCTGCTTCAAAGTTTTCCTTGTAGTCATCTCCTATTCGTTCCTTCAGAGTCTCGAAAATACTTCCAGCCTTAGCTTGAACTGTTAGTAGACTTATGGGTACACGTTTTTGTATCTGGTCTTCCATCCAGAGCATCAACAATTTCTCCATTTCGTGGATAGGTCCTTGTCGCTTCTTTGTTATTATCGTCGACTGCATGGCGGCTGAACCTTTTACTGCGTCAAAGACTCTTTCCTTGTCCTTAAGAATAGTGGACATTGTTGAATGGGACAACTGTAGATCACGTGCGATTAGCATTTACTTTCTCCCCTCCTTCATGTTGGCAAATTATTTTCATTTTAACTTCCAAATCAAGTGACTTCCTCTGTTTCTTGCCTGGTGTATTGGTAGATGGGGAAATCTTCCTTTTACATGACATCTTTGGGGTGGTAAATCCGTAGAAGCTAAGCGAGATACTTGCGATATGACTGCTGAAGTATAACTGATGCCGAGAGAAAATGCAATGCTGCTGCTGGGAGAGACACGTTGCCATACTGACTCTCATACGGTGTATGGGAATATTTGGATTTTTTTTACACATGGTCATAACTGCGGGTGGTCGTAAGTCGGGGAGTATCTGTATAAGTTTTCTTAAATTCATTAAATCATCAACACTTAATTAGCGTTCCCTAGCAACGTGTGCGGCGTTGTCATGATTCAATGTTTGGATACAAATAGAGAAGACGAGGCTCAAAATGATCGAAGTCGTGGTAATTGTGATTCTGTGAACACCCAGCAAAGAAGAGAATGTTGAAAAATAAATGGGACGAACACATGAATGCAAATTACATCGAAACCTTCTGGCAAAGACCTAGTGTTGCTCTGTTGATTTACTTAAAACTTCTTTTTTTTTCTGTTTTGATGGAATCTGTTAAAATAAGTCTTCATAATCTCATAGAAAGAGGAAAATAACGGAAGGAACGCAATTAGCCGGTGGTTCTAAAGTATAAAGATCAATGAGGCATGTTTTCTCATTTATCAAAAAATCTGCTTGGCGAGACAGAGACGTGTGACTAACAACCATCGGTCTATAAATACGATGTTTCGTTTTATAAAAATAGTCCGGAGAATTATTATGAATCGTATCTCTTTCCCATTTCCCGAAAAGACTATGACTATGAAAATGCGTTTGCACACGACAATGATACTTTTATATAGAAGAAAAATGTTTAGTTGAAACCCATGACGCCAAGTAAACAATTTGCAATAGCAAACATGGTTTTCAGCGTACACACGGGAAACAGGTTGCATGCCCTCACCAAAATCATTACCAGGTGTGTTTATGATTCGTATAAATATAGACGCGGAGCTGCTTTGCAGTATATGAAAAAGCTACTGAAATTTATTCTGCTAGGATGCAGGAAAGGTGGGAAAATTACACTTGTGGTGGTCGTTGCTACACAGATGAACACTACTAGTCGCTGAATGGAGTCGGTAGTTCTGTGAAAAATCTTGTGTGATCCTGGAGCTGACCTGCTAGAATATTAGGAAGATTTGTAGATATTTCTGGAAGAGTAGCTGAGACAGTGTGATTAAAATCTAGTGGGTATACTTTCACCACGATTGGCTGATTCACTTTTAAGGTTGACACTGATGACGCTCCAAATAATGATGTCACCACAAAAGCAAATGCTTTGCTTGACGAAAGAGCTAGAAAATCTTTATCCCTTCGTTTGCTTCACTATCAGCAGATGACACAAAAGCAAGACTCTTGAAAAAATCTAAGCGTGAAAATCTAAGCGCCTTGCTTCGAGTTTGTATCAGGGAAATATCAGTGTATTGTGACGTGCTTTTAAGCTGTTACCATTTACGGCTATTGGCATCGGAGACCAATGTCTCTGAGCTGGCTGGTAACAGCTGACATGCCCTGGTCTGCACAACCGAACTTCTAAGCACAGTTGTACTTCTCACGACACGGTTAACAGACTTATGTCTAGATATTAGTTGCAACCCATGCGTGTCCCGATCTTCGTCAGTCAGTTATTATTTATACTTTAAATCGTTATTTGCTTAAAAACACCTTTCGAACTTTTCAGGTATTTCCAACCTTGAATAAACTGGATTACATCACCGTAAACTATTCAATGAAACTGCTCTGGTATGTTTAACGGTTTGTCAATAAGCTTTTAACGTATTAAGCAAAAATAATTTTTTAAATGTATACGTGATCTTTATCGATCATTAACATATCTAATTTTTCGTGTTGTGTGCCGAAGTATTGCCACAACCGGATTAAAAACTATTGAAAAACAACGAGAGATATGGAACTTAATGTACTAAAAATGCCATTTTAATTTAAAATTTAGGATTACTGATGCAGAAGCATCAAAGGTTTATGTGTCGACTTTCCTGTGAAACAAACAATCTCAAACAGGAAAGTGTTACTTAATCTATAGAGAGAATAATCAGTATCTAAATCTTTGGACTGCAGCATCAGTGGGATGACACATTTGGACAGTTGTGTCTCCGCTTGAGCTGTACGGGGCGATGCTGCCACACTCTCCAGCTGATCCTGGGAAGATGTTTCCAAGACGGGCACCGATCTGCCAACATGATTCGACAAAATCCTCACTCGGCGAACAACGATCGGGGCGGATCTTTTCAGATGTTTGATTTGCTCCACAGATTCTCCTGGTTTGAGAAAACGAAAGTTAGTCAGAGAAGATTGACTCACTCCCGGAGCAGAAACATTTGTGTAGTTATTTACATTAATCATTACTTTTGAGGAAACATCAGTAAATTTATACTTTTGATGCTTTTAAAGCATCTAGTTGTGACGCCATTGCTTTCCCGATAAAGAGACCCCAAACAGTTTCGAATGTGTTACAGTGATGCAATGTGTTATTATGCGTCATAGTTGTGCAGTACAAGGCGCGCATCATGAATTCTGACGTTACTTTTTACCCACACCTAAAAGTGCTAAAATATAAATATATCAGCGGCCGCCAACATATCGATTTGAGAATGTTTAATACATCGATTTTATAATTATTTGTTATTTTCCTAGTTCTTTTAGCATTAAACTTAAATCACGACGTTGAAATCTACGCGTATCTTTAATTTCTATCTCTCTGAGCGACATACTTAATCAATGGTGGTTCTTCCTGTAAAGAACTTTGTGGTGTAAATCTACGTTATTTTACTTATTTGTAAATCGGCTGTAGTCAGGGTCGCTTATGTAACCTGCCAACTAAACAGTCGTCGCTGCAGGCAATACGTAAAATGCTGAAGGAAATATTCTTTTCCCACCATGTTACTTTACGACCATTTATTTTAATTAATTCTGTATTAGGAATATATTTTTATTTAATTATATTATGTAACTATATATATATTTATAGCTGGGTAAGGTGATAATTATTCTCTTTACCGTTTCTTGTAGAAATGCATAGTAATGTTCTACTCATTTGCTTTCTGTAATAATTCTAAGCCCAGCCGCTCTGTGCATTTTTCGGAGAGAGGAAGAAAAGTAAAGAACGGAGACATGCGTTAAAATTAATAAAATTTAAATAAATACAATACACTTGTGGGAATTAAATAATAATTTGTTAAAATAATCAAATTAAAATAAAACTGTAATATGTTTTCTCACATTGTGATAATTTATCTCAAAGCAAATGAAAATAATTGATGATGATATACAAAAGTTAACCAACAGATAAACGTGCAATAAGAATTTTCCTGGGTTATTTAAATTTAAAATAACGATAGTGAATTCGTCGTTTGTTTTATATATCTACGCGTTAATCACAAAGTGGACTTATCTGCAGATTTTCGATAAGTTGAAAATTGAAAGTGCAGAAGCTTATTATGAGGTAAAAAGAAAAAAGTCAAAGAGAAAAAAGCCAAATAAGGGGTGACAGATTACAAGTACAGGCCGAGGGGAAAGATACGAAACCAGATACTACAACTGTATTAAAATGAGACGCTGTTTCTTTACTCATCTCCCAAACGAACAGATTCAAAGAAATGAAAGAAACAGATAAGAGATGCAATAAATGCTAGAACGGTTGATCTCTATGGAGAGCACCATCTTACACCGCTATGACAAACCGCAAGTGAGATTTGTATTTCTTCATATGCAGATATATATCGCGGTGATTGCAGTTAAAACTGGAATTCTGAGATTACTAGCTAAAGTTTCTGCTGCTTATTTCTGTATATACATAACATACACAAAGATATATACATTTAAATGAAAAATAAAGCTGAAATAGCTTCAAACCAATAAAGAATTGTTAAATTTTGTAACGCTTAGTTGAGAAATAGAAATAAAATGTTTAAACAGAAAAAAAAAAATATATATATGTAAAATTAAGTTTTTGTATATTTAATTTTAAAAGAATTTACCAAAACGTATCTTAAACATAAACATCAACAATACCTGAAATGAACTTTGTTTCTGTAAAATCAAGACTTGAGTAAGTTCTTGTTGGCCTTATACTGAGATAAAAATGGATTTTATATAACAATATACCGAACAAAAGAGGACTTCTGTTAATGATCACATTTAAATTGAAACTGATATTTGTTATTTAACATGAAGTTATAGCTTTTGATGTAAAGCAGTGGGCAAAAGTCTTGCATAAAAATGGGTTCTTATTTTGTAGAAATTAGTAACTATTCTATGTTTTCTGTTGTAATTGAAGGTATCGGTGTCTTTAAACGATTTATAACACTGAGATCCATTTTGTAATTGCACAGTCAAAATTTAAATATTGATAAAATAATTTGCATGAAATCGGCGAGTGAAAAAGTGTTGTGTAAACTACAAAAAATCAGAATATATATTTTGTGCTATAATAGTTTAGGATAGAGAATATAAATGTGAAAAACTGTCATTTTCCACCACTATTCTGATTCATTTTCGTTCAATATAGTGATGCCGAGAGCCCGATATTTGACCCCCGAACAGCGGGTCACAATCGTTCGCATGAAAGAAGATGGTGAAACTGAGTGGGTCATTGCGGATCGTATCGGTTGCAATCAGTCGACGATATCTCGCTCCCTGAAACGTTGAAAAGCCGGTGGGAGCCTAATTTCGAAACGCAGAGCCGGCAAACCACGGAAAACGACGGCTCGACAGGATCGTCTGATCGCCCGCATGTCGAACTCGGACCGATTCCGCACTTCCACCGACATCCAGACCACCTTGTCAAGGCACCATGGGTTCCAGTTGGCCTCGTGCACCATCAGTTGGCGTTTGATCCACATGGGACTGTTCGGGCGATCGGCACAGAAGCCGTTCATCAGTCTGGACAATCGTCGAAAGCGACTGCAGTGGGCTCTCGACTATCTCCACTGGACTGTGGCCCAGTGATTCCCAGTATTTTTTCCGACGAAAGCAAATTCGTGAGGGTCCACTCGGCGGGTCGGCTGTAGTTCGGCAATCGGTGTCCGAGAAATAACATCCTAGTTGCACTCGACCAACTCTGCAAACAGAGGGAGATTCGGCCATGGTTTGGGGCTGTTTTCAATCGTCCGGTGTCGGTCCGTTGCATCACGTGGAGGGTCGAGTAAATGCTCATGACTATGCTAAGATCGTCTCAGACATTGTCGAACCGTATATGTGTGACCACATACCCCTGACGGCCATCTATCAGCAGGACAACGCCCCCATCCACACGGCTAGGAGTGTCAAGGCCTTGATGGCAGAATGGCGAATCCCCCTCCTCGACTGGCCGGCTCGAAGCCCGGATCTCAATCCCATCGTAAACATTTGGCACTCGATTAAACTCAGCGTTAGAGCCAAAAAACCGATTTGAAGCGGAAAATCGAGGAAGACTGGTCGGAGTTCAGTAGTGACAATTGTCAGCGTTTGGTAGCCAGCATGCCTCGTCGTTGTGAACAAGTTATCAAGAATTTCGGATATTTTACTCATTATTGATAGATCTGATCACTTTCTGCATTATTGGAATTGAATCTGAATTGATTAGATAGCTGCCTAGATTTTATACAACACTTTTGCACACTTTGATTTGATGCAAATGATTTTATAAAAGAATTATAACTTTTGTTGCAATGAAACAATATGCTCGATATTATTGGAATAGATGCACAACAGTAATAAAGAAATACTTTAATGAACAAGATTTGATAACAACTGATTTCGACAAAATGCGAGCTAATTTACAGGAAAAATTATTTTAATGAATACTTTTGCACACCGCTGTAAATGTAATTCTTTTGGATGAATTATTAATATTTTCTAAATCCAATTATAAAAAAAACTGTTTATTTTGTTTTCATATATTAAAAAATATATTTATTTTTCTAAACGCTAAACATAAATGTGAAAGTATTAAACTAAGAGAAACATTTCACACATAAATCGTCCAGTATTTGCATGTCTAATTCTAAGAAAAAGGCAAAAGTTCATCTTCACTTGGCGCCTGTAACCCATTAAAAAGGAAATGCGAGGTAAATAAAGATGCTTATATTTATTCTGTAATGAATTAATTAACCGAAATTTATAGTTATAAATTATGGACATATAGTTACAGCTTCTTCAAATAAAGGACAGTATATGTTTCTGTTGTAGTGTATTTTATAACAATAATTAATTATAATATCAGCAGTAAATACAACAGTTAGCACCATTTATATAAAATTAATGCTTGACATTTGCATAAAGGAAAAATAAAACTGTTTAGAAGTTTTCTTATATTTCTCAAGATACATTTTTATGCACGCGGAAGATTTTGAAATGAAAAAAAAATTGGTAAAAATGTTTAATTCTTTGAAACAATTTTTATAGGAAGAATGAACATCATAGTAAATGTAAAGATATTTTCATGATTAATGAATGTATGATATTTGGAAAAGTACTTGAAGATCTATTATTTATTAGTTTAATACTTTAATACTTCAGTGACATTCAAAACGATGAATCATTCTTTCCTACAATCTAATAACTGAGATGAAATTTTGTTTTGCCGCGATCTTGCCTTTCGCAAAAAAGCATTTCGCACTGTACAGTATTTGGAGGGAACTTCAGAGAAAATCCCTTTTAAAGTAATAATAATCATACGATTGATAGAACTTAACCTCTTAATAACGTACTGTTGTATGAAACACAGAGGAATCTAGTTTAATCCACCGTATACCATGTCAGTTTTCACCTAACGTATATATCACATTTTAGCCTCCCAGCCTCTACATGAACTGGAATTTGCTTTGAACTGGATGTGTATTTTTTTTTTCGTCAACATATTTGTGGGGCTGGAAATCTGTCGATACAGGAGATTTATATCAATGAAGAAGGTAGTCAGGCCCCTTGACTCAATCTGTGCTGAGCAATACAAATATGAAGTATGGTAGAGTGCAAATGTCACAGTTTATGTCTACCCAGTCTTTTCGTGACTAAATCAACGAAATCGCCACATAACTTTAAAAATAAACCATTTAATCTGCAAGGATGCAGTAATTAAAATTTCAATGAATTATGATATTTGATTATGGTAAACGTTTTTGCTCTTTTACGAACACAGGGATGTTGTTTAGAAACGTATGCAGTGTTTAGGGAGTTATCTGGATGAAGCCTCTAATTCCGAATATCGTATTTGATTAATGTTTTCCTTGTTTTCTCTTAGTATATTTACAAGTAATATTAAGCATATTGCTAAAACGCAATTAGTTTATACAGAGTAAAAGTATCAAACAGCTGTGCGTGATTAAACTATATAGAATTTTAGGTAAAGTATTAAATAGAAGACGTCGAGAAGATGAGAAGAAAGTGTGGACGTGCTCGGGTGCTTTAAATAACACAAAATGTGAATACCTCAAAGAGCATATCTAACTTAAAGCAATTTTATAAAAATTCAACAAGAAAATGCACTAATAAACCCTCCACTGTTAAGTCGATTACCGTACAACTGGCTAGAAGTAATGTCATTGACGCTGCATGTTCGTGACGAGCCACCACCTAAATCGGGAGATAATGATCGTGGATAAATCTAATAAAAGACAGAGTTCCGAAGTTTGAATATAAACTAGTGCACTTTTAAAGTGGAGATACTGTACACCGAGTATACATTACTACACTGGTTGGTTTGAACTAGCAATACAAGTCGAGTTTAATCTGTGCATGAGCGAGCTGCCTTTTCATCAACGATAATGCCTTTATGCATAAAATATCCCAATTAAATACACTATCAGTAAAAAGAATTCTTTAAAAACTGTTTTTTAAAGTTGATACTATCGGCCATATTAAGATTGTTTCCCTTACACTAAGGACAACTTCATATTTAATGACTGACATGAGCTAGAAGGTATCTTTACGTGCGATTTATACGGAATTTGTCGTTTAATGTCATGTAAACACAATGCAAAGATGGACTTCATTAAAGATGAAGTAAAAATGCATTTTCTCTGAGAGTAAAAACCACGTCACGTAGGCTTTCATAAGTCCAAGCAACTTGAAGTCTTGTCGATATAGTTAGCATCAAAAGTTCAGAACCGGACATGTAAAACATAGCTACAAATGCAGTATTTGGTGACGGAATTTGGGACTAGACCAAATAAAAGGATACGGAGAGTAGAATGATGTTCAACGCTTCCAGTTCATCGCTTTTATAACAAACACTTAGCGGGGGTCTGTGAAATTGCGGGCTTCCAAATCTCGCTGTAATAAATACATTAAAAAAAACAAAATTGTTTGGTATTTTTGACAGATTTTTTACTGACCTGGGTAGTTTATTTTCTAAAAAGCAGAAAATTCTTAGGAAAAATCATTCTTAAATCCGAAATGTTAGCTGTATTTACTTCAAATAAAACAATGGCGGAAATACGTCACATGGCCTGACTGGTCAAAGGCCATTTACTATTTGCTTGTGGGATCACATTTGCTGGGAAAATATGTTTTTATTATCAAAAAGGTCCAATTTTTGTGATTTCAATGTAAGTAATACAAAAAGGTCACCTTTTACGATGCTTAAATTGTTGTGGCATGAATCCGCCTCTACAACGGTGTACAAAAGTCTTGCATAAAATATTTTTTCCTGTAAATTAGCTCTCATTTTGTCGAAAACAGTTGTTACCAAATCTTGTTCATTAAAGTCTTTCTATATTACTGTTGTGCATCTATTCCAATAATATCGAGCATATTGTTTCATTGTAAGAAAGTTACAATTTTTAGAAAATCATTTGCATCAAATCAACGTGTGCAAAAGTGTTGCATGAAATCTAGACAGCTATCTAATCAATTCAGATTCAATTCCAATTATGCAGAAAGTGATCAGATCTATCGATAATGAGCAGAATATCCTAAATTCTTGATAACTTGTTCACAACGACGAGGCTGACAATTGTCACTACTGGACTCCGACCAGGCTTCCTCGACTTTCCGTTTCAAATCGTTTTTTTGGCTCTCACGCAGAGTTTAATCGAGTGCCAAATGTTTTCTATGGGATTGAGATCCGGGCTTTGAGCCGGACAGTCGAGGAGGGAGATTCGCAACTCTACCATAAAGGCCTTGACACTCCCAGCCGTGTGGATGGGGGCATTGTCCTGCTGATAGATGGCCGTCAGGGGCATGTGGTCACACACATACGGTTCGCTCCACGTGATGCAACGGACCGACACCGGACGAATGAAAACAGCCCAAACCATGGCCGAATCTCCCCCTGTCTGCAGAGTCGGTCGAGTGCAACTAGGATGGTATTTCTCGGACACCAATCGCCAAACGTACACCCGACCCGTCGAATGAAACCTCACGAATTTGCTTGTGTCGGAAAACAACACTCGGGTTCACTGGGCCACGGTTCAGTGGAGATATTCCCGAGTCCACTGACTTCGCTTTCGACGATTGTCCAGACTGATGAACGTCTTCTTCTGTGCCGATCGCCCGAACAGTCCCATGTGGATCAAACGCCGTCTGATGGTGCACGAGGCCAACTGGATCCAATGCTGCCTTGACGAGGCGGTCTGGATGTCGTGGAAGTGCGGAATCGGTCCGAGTTCGACATGCGGGCGATCAGACGATCCTGTCGAGCCGTCGTCTTCCGCGGTCTGCCGTCTCTGCGTCTCGAAATTAGGCTTTCATCGGCTTTCCAACGATTCAGGGAGCGAGATATCGTCGACTGATTGCAACCGATACGATCCACAATGATCCACTCAGTTTCGACCATCTTCTTTCATGCGAACGGTTGTGGCCCGCTGTTCGGGGGTCAAATATCAGGCTCTCGTCATCACTATATTGAAGTAAATGAATCAGAATAGTGGAAAATGACAGTTTTTCATATTTATATTCTACTATCCTAAACTATTATAGCACAAAATATATATTCTAATTTTTTTGTAGTTTATTTCTACAATATAAGAACCCATTTTCTATGTCTGGTCATTTCGACATATGGTATGCAGCACTAGATTTAATTTTATATCAGTTAAAAGTAAAACCCAGCAAGAATAAAGAATCTTAAGGTTTGTGATATCTGGTATCAGTTTTGATTGTGCTGTTATTATTTTCAAACAACATTTGCGAATGCCCTGATCAATTTGAAAAAAAAGTATACTTTGCTAAGTTGATTTACGCATGTGCACAGTAGTATCGATTTGGAGTACAAGTCTGATACGGAGAAGTTACGCACAACCCAAGAAATAACAGACAAAGGTAAAGGAAAACGGTTGGCTTTTCTTGCAAAGACACAGGAAGGCAACTTGCAATGCATCCCTTTGTCATCAGCTATCTTATTTCTAAAGTTTGCGTTCACAATACAATTATTTATAGAAAAATCAGTCGGTATCCTTGTAACCTGACACACAATGAAGTCAAAACTGCTTTTTATGAAACGTTACGAAATCCTTTTCAACTGTGTCATATACTTGAGAATCTTCTGTAAGTCTATTAACAGATGTTTGAAGTACATTAGTTACCGCGCTCATCAATCTGTGAAACGTTCCAGGTTGACAGATCGACTTACGTAAGTTAGATTTAATCGTCAATCAATATTTCGTGTAAAATTTATAGACATGGAAGAGGGCGCGTTGGTCTTCATTGTCTGCTTATATGTTGCTTTTGGCTGTGCATGATATGTGTGCCCCTCCCATGTTAGAGCCTTACCTTTTGACTGGAGCCCTGTCAACAGGTACCGTGGGTCCTCAGGACAAATCACTTGATTTCACTACTTATTTATCTATGAGCCCTGATTTTAACCCTATAGATTATCTGTGAGATCGAACCTAGGCAGCGTTACTCTCGTTACTGTCCTTAAAAGCCACAATTACTTAGTGACACTTTCACTGTCCAATATCGATAGGTTGTAAAGCGATATTTAGTACCCAGTTTCTATTGGTTACGTTTTAGTCAATAAATAATTTTCGATTACACAGTAGTTTT
This sequence comes from Nautilus pompilius, assembly GCA_018389105.1. NCBI lineage: Eukaryota > Metazoa > Mollusca > Cephalopoda > Nautilida > Nautilidae > Nautilus > Nautilus pompilius. The sequence goes on from JACATO010002737.1 coordinate 1,195,639, forward strand.
GCATAACATTTACTTATTGAAAAATATGGCAGAATTTAATTGTGCATATAAAATGTAATGATTCCAATAAACATCTACCTCTTGTGAGTAAACTTGTTGCTGAAATTCATTTACACGCCTTTTAAAGTGACTGTTGCTTCAATATATCGAAAACACAAAGAAAGAGGAGCGCTGTAAGTATCTCTCTTTGCATGCGATATATGTATAACACCGCAAATTTTTATGTCAAATAAATGTTCATCGACGTGTTCAAACTTGCAGGATATCGGTATTTATGATGATATAGTCACAGTTAATATTTAGAAAAGACCATCCTTAATGCCAATATCATTTTTGAAACGGCGTGGCGTGAAGACAAGAAAACTTCTGAAATATTCGGTGGAGGCTGATGTCGACAACAGCAGTTTTAAATTAAAGTACCCACGTAGACCTTTACCGTTTTTACCCCATTATCTTCTATCGACTATTCATTTTGGTTTAGATTAGTACAGGCAATAGTTGGGATCATTGTCCTGCTGAGAACTTCCTTGCTGATGGAAACAATTTTCCCCCCAGAATCGATACATACCTATTAAAAATATGTTCTGCCAAATTCATTATTGAGGCTCACGGCCACCTGACAGTGCCTTGTAATTACTGTACTTAAAAGCGGACGGACACTGCATACTTAGTGTTAAACTCTTCCCCAGGCTGCATAAAAAAGTATCTTTTCTTGCAAACATGGATCTTCATCATTGAACATTAGCAGTTCTTTAACTCTCTCATGCGTCATTATTATTATTATGCAATTTCTTACTTTCTGGAGTAGCAGTTATGACTTATCCTTTACTACTCACCTAAATTCATTTTCTGTTCTCTCATTTTATTTTTTAGACCAACGTTTCTAGGCTAACATAGTCACACAATTTCTCTAGAGTTCTCCCTACGCTTCCATGGACTGCTAACTTTCGTCACTGCAATGTTGCATCGATCACCAATCTTATCAGATCAGCACCGAGCTTCTTGGCCTCGTTTTCATGTTGGACAGCAAATAACCCCTCTCTTCCAGCTGTTTTATCATACGATGTACGCAAAAACACGCTGCTTACTTCCATATCTTCTCTCAATGATAATTAAATTAAAGAAATATTAAAATCTGGTTACATCAAATTTATTGCGTCGAAAACAATGCATAATTTACTTATGAAAATAAAGATATGCAAATTGTATTTTTTATATATTAAATACCAGGCGAAGAATACTTTCCAGACACGTAAACACAAACCAGTAACCATCTTTTAACAAAGCTGGTTACTTGAAGGGACTGAATACTTAATTCGCTCAATACAACAGAGAACACTGTTTAATAGTTACTGTAAAATCAGAAGTTCATTAATATGCATAAAATCAAAAACGCAACAATGTTAAGTTTGATAGCTTACGAATTAAGCTATTTATTAACCATACAGAGCTAAACAACGGAGAGATGTTTCGTATATGACTCCTTGTCGACCATTCGTCGTCGCACTGACCTTTGTTTAAGGTGTTGTATGACTCTTCACGTCTTTGCCATCCCAAAGCTTACGTTATGTGACATTTCTATCATTGAACTTCTGCTTGTATTTATCTGCTTCTGGATGTAGTCTACCTATAAAATCAATACCGCTGTAAGACGGTTTTAAATTTGCATGACAATGGAGAAATTGATTATAAAATTGTTTTTCTCATAACAAGATTATCGATCATTGAAAGCACAGCGCTTCGACGACGGCTTACTGATGAGCAGCATGGCTAGGCTACGGAATGAAAATAGACAGACAGATGTGGCTTCTGAACTTTTACTTTGTGTAACATAGTGTAATTGGCCGACTTTGGGTGAGGTATTTAGAGATCGGATCAGTTTATGATATACCCGGCATGATCGCCACAGCAGTACTGACCGTCTCTTACAATAACAATAAATAACCTATCCGGCTCAATGTCACAGCCGCCGATCTGTCGCATCAATATCTCCGACCAGACGAAATTGACTCCGCTCTACCAATAGCTTTTACAAACTAATAACACCAGTACAAGGTAGAGCGAGTCTGTAAACTAGAAGCAAGCGGACGCTATTGGTCATATTTGCTTTATTACAAAGAATATTCTTAAGTAAGGAAAAGATCTTTACTCTAATATAGTACAGTTCTTCACATCAACATAGTACTGTAACCGATTGAGAATTTAATGTCGGAACATCACGCAAAGTGGATTTAAAGGTCACCAATATAATACCATTTGTGAGAAGTTTGAGAGTTAAAATATTTTACTGCTAAGCTACATGCATTTTGATACCAATAAACCTTTTCAATATTTAAATATTATAGATAAATTGTGGTTCGAACATGAGAAAATTAATTATAAACCGATTATAACTGATTCGTAATATTTTTATCTTATATATAAAAGTTACTTTTCATTTTTTAAAAATTTGTAATTATTCTGTCGCGAATATAAACACAATTAAAAAAAAAATATATATCGTAAAAACACAGAACGTAAAATTTCTTCTTCTTTATTGAAAATGTGTAAATTGAAATAACGGTGATATTTTCTGCAAGTATATTTTTGAACCTGTTACACAAACAAGTGATGCGTATCTCTGGAAGACAAACGAAGTGTGAAAGATACGAAAGTAACAAAAGAGAACGAGCTTTCGGAATAAGAAATTTTGAAGTTTTACTGGCAAATATGGCTTTTAGCCTATTTAACTATACATAGCATTTCAAAATTAAAATATTTAAACAACTTTATATACAATTAAAAAAAATAAAAAAGATTCTGGAACAGTTCCTTGATGACAAAGACTACATCATCACAAAAAGAAATTGTTGTGTGGATTTTATGATGGCGTATTCTGACGACGCTATATTTTGTGAAAATAACTTTCTTAGTCATGAATAAGTAACTTCAGAATTTTTCGTACATAAATGATTTATCAGTTCACAATGCATCATAACCACTGATAATTGTTTTACTTTCAGCACTGTCGAATTCGTCGTTTACGACACTTTAAAGGGAAAACGGTTCGACTCTTTCACGTCTGGCAGCGACTCAGCCAGTTCCATTTTTCAAAAAAAGAAAGAATAATAAGAAGAAATAGCAGGACAGCAAGAAGCGAGATACCTAACACAAAGGAAAATCTTCCGTTTTCAGACTTCGCTCTTCCACAGCTATAAACACTTCTACCTTGCGCGCCTGAATATCATATTAGCCGGAACTGTACAATTTAAAGAGTATTCTATCCCGCTTCACTGCAGTGGTAGGACTGGTTGGGTTCGTTTATATGTATTAATGAAAAGCTGACTCTTATGACAGCTTTTATTTAATGGATTTCAACGATCGGGTAAAATCATACAGGGCAGAAAAATTTAAACTATCAATGAAATCCTTCATAGTTACCTAGAAAATCAACAATTCTTAATTAACTCAAATTTGCTGAAAATAAAGCCGTGTAGTGATGTCGGGAATGACAAAGTAACCATTGGCAACATATACGGTGGAGAGATCGTGGATAATACGGGTGGTGATTCCGCCTCGCAGCGCCCCTTTGGCCAAACGTTCTGTATGCCTCTTTCCCAATGCAAAATATCGCCTGATCTTTAGCTGACATAAAGCGCCAGACCGACAACGTGTTTACGTGACATTTGTGTCTACTGAAGTTAATATAATCATGCGAAAATTATTTTTTGATTGATTATCGCAGTCACCGAAGAATCAATGTTCCTCCAGCGATTTTCGGTTACGCGTGAAGCTATTTGAAGGTAAACAGTGACTTATAGAGGTGGACACGTGCTCAGCTACCCGAGCTGCACGCCTCGGGGTGATCCCCATCCATCTGTCAAACACGCGATAGAGTTTCAAATGCAATATTAATCTTGTAAGCAACCATCCTAACTTCTCTTTTGGAGGAAACTATACCTGTTTTTCGGAACAGGTGCTCGACTCGTACTACGTATTATACAAGACACCAAAATTAAAAAGGCAAACCAAAACTATACCTCTCTGACCATTTCATAGAATGGTATTATCTATTCGGCATTATTTTGGATATCTTTTTAGAGAGCGCTGCGTTAAAGAGTGTTGGAGCAAATAATTATTGAGAAAATGCTCAGAAGCCATAGAAATTTTTAAAAAGTTATGGTAAACTGAGTAAGTGAGAATGATGGAAACTACAAATGCCTATAATGTTTCTGAAAAGCGATTTCAGAATTTAAAAAAAAAATATTTCAGAAAGTTCACCGGAGAATTTCCTCTTAAATGCTTTTGCGTACATTCGATAGACTTTGTTTCTGAGGTCTTGAAAGTCATCTGAATAAAACGTGGCAAAACCGAATTGATAAGCACATCATTAAAAAGTCTTTATAGAGGAATCTGTACTTTTACCATCAACTAAAGTCTCCTGCAGTCGTTACTGCAAAATAGATCCATTTGATCTCCAGAAAAAGGATAAATAAATACATCACTTTAATCATCACCAACTTTATTTAATGCAAAATTTTTATTGAATTCTTTCATGAGCAGAAAGTACAGCTTACCTTTTCTCTTATTTCTTTAGATAACCTGATAAAAAATTACGATGATTAAACGGTAGGGAGCCAGGTGTGCTCCTTTCTATATAATGTCATGAACTGATTCTACCAAATTAATAACTTTGAAAATTCGTTACTTGTAGCAGCACTAGCGACTGAAAACGACTTCCTATTCATTAAAAATCTGGGGAAAGTTGGATAAAACATAGTAATCTTTCATTAATCTGGTAAAATTTAAATCTAAACGTTATTTTAATAAATCAAAAGGTTAGGAAATTCATAGCTGATATACTCTTTTTTATGGCTACGCTTAAAAAGAGCGGATTTCTCTTCTTACGCTCTTGGGTAATACATTAATCAACTCTAGAAATGCAGCAGGTTCGAGAGAAGATGTTATAGAAGGAATGGATTCCGGTTTTGTAATTAAACCGATCGACAAAAATAGTTCGCTAGTTCTATCTCCACTTTGCGATATAATCCATGGTTTACTAGTCTCTAAGTCTTGGCACAGAGTAAAGATCCCTAAATGACGTCACATCAGGTTGGGAGGGGGAAACTTTAGCAACGATCGCACTGGAGAATATTCTTTATATTAAATGACTAATGTAAGGACCCTAACTACAGAACCGTTTTAGTGTAACATAAAACCTAAAATATATTAAATATAATCTAAATATGTACTTTTGGTTTTCATTAAGCATTAACCTTAATCCAGACGATGTATGTTTGTTACTCCCAGAGTTGTCCACTAGAAACTGTCCGGACATTTCTCGCAAAACGGGGCCGTCGGGTGTTCTAGCGATGAAATCTTGTATACATTACTTATCCAAAGAAGAATCTACCAAAAATGAGATACCCTTGTATAAAAACACCAATTATTTTATTAATAGTAGCAACACTGTTTGTCATGCATATTCATAGAAGAATAGATATAAATGATGCAAAATTTAAGTTATTTCCCTGATAAAAATGTAAGGTTATTTCCAACAGAAGCATAATATAAATATTAATATATATATATATATATGCTATTTTTTACTGATTTATGAATAATTTATACAATTTTAGTGTTAAGTAATTTACATACAACTAATGTTTATTTCAGAGAGTCAAAAATTACATCGCTAACCAATAATTTAGGTAAGATTAATCTAAAATGTTTCTACAAATGCCTATACTTATAACATATCCTCAACATTTTTCGATTTTTTTCAATTCTTATCTTACTGTTGGTTTATCTCCATTTTATGCTGTTTTAATTTTAAAGTCGATTTCGCTTTTATTTTGTCTAAACAATGACGTCTTCCTTGCGGTGTTTTCACGTATCTCTCGATATCTTCTCGCCTCCTTACAGTTCTCTTTAAGTTGTAACTTAAGAATTTGTCGTGGTATTTAGTACTTGAAATGAAATTCAATCGGTTTATTTCTTAGCGTTCGTGACGATCGTATCCAAGTAGTGACTTAAAAAAAAGCATATTTTTTTTGTTTTTATTAAAAGAAATAAATTTTCAAAAAATTAAAATTTACCATTGCTGGGTGCCTTTTAATAATTATACAAAAATAATGATGTATTGACCGACTACTTGTTTAACATAGTTATATGACAATCACTTGTCAGTAAAGTAAAAATGAAAACTTTCAATTAAATATTTATAATTAGTCTTTCAGGAACGAATTTGTATTAAGGACTTTAATTTCACATTTTCAATTTGTTTCTTTACAATTAAAAGTCGCTTTTAACAAATGAATTTCAAATTAAAAAAAGTTATTTGTTCCTTTAAATTTCGGATGGTATTAATCATTTTTCAAGTTTTATGGGAATATCAATCAGAAATACATATGGATTTACAACAATAAATAAGGAAATATAAAAAAAAAACTAAAACACTATTATTAATGATAATGTTACTAAAAGCAGTCATTTACAGGAGTTTTTGCAATAAAATCACAAATATAAATAAAACATTAAATGTTGGTTTTAAATTAATTATTTTACTTTATGCTATCTCCCTGGCTAGGCCCAAGAACTTTAAACTTGTGACCAACACACACAACCTTGGGAACGGGGAGCCCGCTACCAGGCGAACAAATACAAGATAGCGAATACACAGTGACGGTCAAAATTGTCGACATATCAGTAAAATAAATTTTCTAATATACTTTTCTACACTTACGCTTAACTTTGCGCATTAAAAAATTAATTAACGATGAAAGACAGAATATTTCACCAGAGAGTCTACAATGATTGCTGACAAACATAAAAACCCCGGATATATCCCGCAGCTATTTGGGACTTTTTTTTTTAGGTTCATAGAAATTTTATTTAAATTTCAATTAGTAACAAAAATTGATAATTTTTTTTTAAATGAAAACTTAGCGCGTAACCGTTATATTTTATGCAGATACAGAGGCTCGATCTGCTCTTGTAAAATTTCTGAATGTCAATAAACGCTGTATCGTTTCAGCGTTCATGGGAACTACTTCATAGTGCGCCGGCTTTCGATGATACCATCTGAACCTTCACCAATCTACATATTGCTAAATCTACTTTGGAATGCGCCATGAAGATTGCGTTGGCAGCTAACCGTATCCAGAAGGATACTAACCCCGAGCACGGTGACTGTCCGCCTGAGGTGTGGATCCTTACAATATTGCATAGGAATGTTTGCATCTGTATTCTAGAGTTTAGCGGAACTATTTTTCCGGTTGGCCTTCCATTACATCTCTGCCAACTGTTCAAAATAATTAAGAAGGTTCATTTTCCAAACCACTAAATAAGGACGCCTATGGCAGGCTAATTTGAATATGGTAATTAGGTAAAACTCTTACAATCTCTAGCGAATGAAAACTCAATGTAAAATTAATTGTATTAGTCATTTCAAAGGAGGCAGCGAATATAAACGTCATGCATAGAATTTTCTAATTTACACTATTTTTTTTATAGAAAAATTAAAAAAAAAAGGTACCGAAAATGGTAAACCTGAAAAACAAATCTAGAATTGGAATTTATTACTCAACTAAAAGCAGGAAGTAATTACAGGTCTAAACAGACTTCGCGCGGTGACCCAGGGAGAAAAACGCTGAATGCTGTTTGATTGTGAAACGTCGGGGTTCTCGGCTTCGTCAGGGAAAAACAAACCTGAAATGGAAAGAAATCAATTTTAAATAGAAAAAAAAAAGAAAACGATAAAATTGCTCAGACAAAAGCGCCGACTCCGGCCTAAAAAGCAAATTAAAAGCGATTTTTCCTGGTAGCCATGTAATTAGAAACAGGATTTATTACCAGCGAACACAGTTACTGTCTAGAACGTGAACGGACGCGCGGTATGCTAGCGTTTAGTCGACTGGACCGTGAAGGTTCGATCCTATCGGTTCGGCGTATTTGCCAAGAAAATTTCGCGACCTCCTTGGATACTTTGTCCGGTGGATAACTGTGACATATTACTCCCGTTTCCGTCGTAGACGCTAATGTATCGATACAACAAGAGAGAAATGTAGCATTTGTAGATAGAACGTCTTCTCTAATACTTTGAACTACGTTATCGATGTTGTTACACTAAACAAGTAAAAGATTTAAACAGATCAAATTGAGAAAGTTTGACATTTTCGGTACATAATTAATAAACAAGCACTAATAAAAGGGGACAAATAATTAAATAAAATTAATCTAAAATCAGTTTTTTATTTCCGAATTAGCTTAGAAAATAGAAAAATAGATTATGAAAAGTGTAGAAACTGAAGGTGGAGATTGAAAAAGCGAAGGGAAAGTAATGTTAATAAAAATAGAACATATGAAATGAAACTTTATGCAGAAGATCTTTAAAGGATGAAGAGTGTGTTTTAAAAGTGAAATTTGATTTAAAAACCGCATAGCATCTATCACGCTAAAAAGAAAGTCTAATACTGAAATTAGATGGATAGTTCTAGCATAATTATATAATCAACGTTTCTATAATATTTTCCTTCAACATATTTAGTGTAATTGTGAGTAAGATCGTTTTGGGTCTGCAGTGTTGTCAATTTAAAGTAGATATAACTGGAAATTTTGGGGGGTAGGGTACAATTTGGTTTCCAAGTTCTGTAAGTGTTTTTCAGATCAACGTTTTAGATCCTTGCGCCACCAAGTTATCGCGTATGTATGAGTGTGAGTACATGCGTATATATGTGAGTGTGTGCGTGTGACTCATCACTAAAAAAAGTGTTTACGTTTCAACACGAATCCTTCAGATTTTGTCACTTAAATATTTTCTCAGCAGATGCATACAGATGATGTGTTTTCCTTACCATCCCGAAATGTCTCTTTGAAATTTTTCTGAAACGAACTGATGTCTGCTTGTTTTATGCATTTTTTTACGTCGCTTATTCAACGGAAAATCCTCTGTCTCTGAAAGTCGTTTGTCCGGGTTTGGCATTTACTCACTTAAGATCGATACTTCATCAGATGTTTTCTTTCACTTACTCCTGTGTCGATCGATCTGTTAAAACCGCTCTTTTGTGTTCGATGAATGAAACAATTATTTTCTGAACTGTTATCAGTATAGAACCTTTGGGAATCCCTTCCCCCCGACGACAAGGAGGAGAGACTGAACAAATTCGTTTTGTTTGCTATCCATCTGTTTATTATCACGACAAATAAGATTTCGTAAGAGCAAGCAAGTTCATCACTAGGAACATGTGGACGGTCCAGATCGATCTTACAGAAAAGAAGAAAATATATATATAATTACTATGACATCAAAAAATATTGGGGACCTTAAAACAAAATCTGCCATTTATCCGTTTTGCAAAAACTTCGAGAAACCAAACATTTTAGTTAAAAATGAAACAGTATTTTTTTGATAATCAGTTTAGCTGTTTTATTCGTTACTCGTGACATCAGTTCGCTTTGCGAAGCTAATTTTTTTTGTATTAATTTAAAAAGAAAAATTCTGAGTAGGAATCTTGCTTCTTGTGGAGTCACCTTTATTACAGGAGTACAGAGAAGAGAGCTAACATAAAACAAACGCGTCTGCAGTTATTTTTTTGCAAACGAAAAAGATACAAAAGAAGTAAACCATCTGCAGGCTCAGAGGGTTTTTATGCATATCGCCACGCACAAGTATCGCGAGCCGATGTTTGAAACCGAGGTAATTTTAAATTTATAAATAAGCGATAAAACAGTTCAAAATAAAACTAAATTTTCGGTTCGAAGATCGTGCATTTATTGTATGAAGTTGCATAGGTTGAATATAGAGAAAAGATGTGGATGAATGTCAAGGAAAACCTAGAAAATAAAAGCTGCTGCTGACGTAAGCTTGACGCTGTTCATTAGCGGTCAGTGGCCAGCCAAGAAAAGTTCAAAGCTCGAACGACCTATTCAACGTTAAGTATAGAAGAATAACACTCACCTGATGAACTAAACAGATTGACTACTTTAATTGAATTTTACTGGCTATAATAATGAATGGAGAGGAGAGACCATCTTACAAATATTTAGGTGAAGCTGGATATAAAGTAATGTAAAAAGTCCATTGTCACGTAGATACGCCAAGCAGGAAATTTAGTTCGGTCATCAAAGACCAGTTTACGAGAAGTGTTTTATCGACATGTCCACTTTAATTTGAACTTACTAAATCGCTTTCATCTGAATGTTTCATAGGGCATACTCAACATAGAATAGCAGTTTAATAAATAGTTACTTTCTGACCAGGAATCTTTTGATAATCCGGTAGTCCGGCAGTTAAAAGCTACGGATCTTTTAAAGTAGAAGTTTCGGGAATTAATTCTACTGGAGCGTAAAGCGTTGGCTCCTGGTGTTTCCTACGCATCCGTATTTCACATAACTTTTGTGATTTTTGTTAATAGTGGCCGTTCTTAGAAGCTTGAGTGTTTACGCAAACTATTTTGGAGTAAAATAAAGCACTGACCTTAATATTAAACCGAACAAAACAAGTAATTAAGTAGAATATCACCCTGACAAACAGCTAAATGCTAGTCATCTACAAGTCCAGAGACATTAAAACCACGTGGAGGAATATAGCATTTGACATTATATTTCTGCAAATCAACGCACTTCATATTGTCTAACGGAGATGCCACACCATTTCTGATATGTAGGGCATCTGCCATATTAATCTTGTAAACCTCATAGATTAATTATTCTAAGCTAAATCTCTTTATTTCGGCCGGGAGTATGTAGATGTTTGACGTTTAGGTGAGCAGAATGAATGAGCCATTAATCACTATGTCCGCACTCATTATCACCATTATCTGGCCGTCGTGGCAAATAGAATTTAAATGCCTCAAAGAACTATCTGCCTGGCTACATGAAGTTTGTAGCTAAACCCCATACAACCGATAAAGACGAAACACCACGGAAGGTCTGGCCGGAGGACATGACTGGTAAAGTTACCCTTAGGTATTGGCTGCCTGTGCTCTCCTCCGATAAGTCGAGATTTTACCAATTAATACTTAAAAAAGACCTAACGAAGTTCTTCACCGCGATATCTTCCGGGCGCGGTGAGATATAAAAACGAAAGTCTGGTGGTGTGGTGGGCTGCAATCTGATGTGGTAGAAAGGCAGAATTTCTGCTTGTCTAAACACGTCCCTAATCCACCGGATACTTTCCCATCATAACGACACATCTACGATTGTACCTACACTGCGATTGGGATGATAGCCGCAGCACCTTTTGTGTAGTTGCATCTGGGAAAAAAGATTCAAATTCTTTCCTAGGCAAACTAAAACTCTGAAATAAATTTGATCTATCATCTACGGTCACATCTGAATCCGCATTGTCAGTTGGAAGAAGCCTGTAACCGTGAGAAAATCTTGAAAATATCGCTATACAAAATCTTGATTTAATATAAAATCTTTCATGCTGCAAAAAATGTGGAACCACCATAAACTAAGCAAAACATTTAATTTAATTGTATGTTTTTACTTTCGGTTGTACAAAAGCTAACAGACTGCAATAAAAACAGTTTGTTTCAGGTAGTAATGACAGGGCACTAAGGATTATCTTACGCTGTTGCTATAATAAACTACAATTTTCTCCAGCGAAAAAAATTGAATTAGTTACAAAACACAAAAACAAACAAGAAATCAGCGACAACAAACATTAGCTTACCTGTTTTCCTCTAATTAAAAACGGCATATATTGGCAAAATGTCGTCTTTACTATTTTAATGCCTCATATGAAGAGCCAAAAGGAAATCTTTCCATGACGTTTACTATCGTTCATCTTTAATTTAATCTAAATTATTGGATAAGGCTTTGAACTTCTATAAAGGAAACTACTGGGAAACAGTTCCAACTGACTATAGCCAGACACTGAAGGTTTCCCCTTTTGTTGAAAAATCGTCTTTTCAGGCAGAAAACATTATGTAAAGGTAAACTTTAGGTTCTCTCTCAGTGCAAATGAAGAGTGATATACTTCTATTGCTGAGAGAGCCTTTGTGGACAGCGGACTAAAACTTCAGAAATCTACACTTTGAAAAAACATTTTCCATGGACAAATATTTCACTGGTCTTATTTTTGTGTTCCTTTATTTACTTAGCGTAGAAGATAAAGAGAAAGCAAACGTACGCAGTCGGAGTAAACCTGTTGTATTCAGTTGAATAATTGAGCACCGATTTATGTAAAGAGTAGCGCCCTTGGCGTTCACAGTTTCTGGCCCTTTGTATTACATATTGGATAGGTTCTTTTCGATCGTCCAGCCAGAGTTGGCGGGCGTGTTTGAGCCTGAGATATCAGGAAAGGAGGACACCATACAAGCAAAGAAAGAAGCAAATACACGGTTTGTTGTTGGAAAAGTAAAATTTAATCGCAATTTAATAGAATAAAATGTTGTCTGTAACTATGACATTTTTGTGAACATTTTAATTTATTCTTCGTTAATATACCGCAACATTTGTACATGAATGTTCATTTAGGGTTTGGTGCTGATATTCTATAATTTTCAGAGCAAACCATTTTACCAAATTAAATAAATGGATCATGATGATGCTTCATGATAACATTTTCTGTAAAGATGATAATTAGCGCTTTATTACACATTTAATTCAAAGGGATTAAGATTTTCATCGTTTTCACATAATTTTAAAAGCAAAATATTTGTACAAAAAAGGGGTGTACCTGTATATTAAATATTTCCTTAATAATTCTCACCGAGATCAATTCTTCTTTACCAGCTGGTCACCTGGGTATCCTCTAAGCACTTCTCCCCTCCTGCATCTAAAAGAGAAGAATTCTGGAAGGCTTTTCCGGGTACGTGTGGAGCGCTAGTAGCAAGTTGTCTGATCTCGGACGTTCCTTGTCACAAGTTTAGAGTGCGGTTGGTTCACGAACTCGGGTATCCAGGTGTTTGTTTGTGAACGACTTTCGATAACCTGCGACGATTATAATAAAATTATTATTATTATTATTATTATTATTATTATTATTATTATTATTATTATTATTATTATTATTATTATTATTATTATTATTATTATATTATTATTATTATTATTATTATTATATTATTATTATTATTATTATTATTATTAGATACACTTAATAAATTAAGTAAATAATAAAAATAGCTAAAACTGTAACTGTTTTATTATTCTGTAAAAATTTTTCTCGAGTCAAAGCTGCTTTTAGCCGTCTAATTACGTAATTTTAAACCTCTGATGAATTTTATGTTGTGCAACTAAGTCTGCCATCTTGAATTTTACACAATGAACTTAGTTATGTACGAAACTAGAAAACCATGGCAGCTTCAGTGTGGCCTTATTAAACTACAGCAAAATATTGTGTTTGTAGCATTACTGCATAAGTATTAAACACACTTTTACTAATCTTTAACTAATTTTAAAGCGAAAATTAACAGATAGTTATTCATTATAACCTCACAGTTCGAGAACGCCAAGAAAACACTTCTAAACCATGAGCATTCGAACTGCCTCAGATCACAGATTCTGTCAAATATCTTGGGATATCTTAATGACACTATCGTGACTTTTATTGTCACTTTGCAGAATGCCTCATCTACGTGTTTGACGCACACACCAAGTTCTTATGTATCTTTCTCGCAAGCCTTGCAAACTGTGGGTTTTTTATAACCTGTCTCAAATAGGTCATTTTATAAAAAACTGACACAACTGAAGCTAAATATGAAATACAGCAAAGAAGGGGAAATACATTAAAAAAAATTTTAATCAGGGAAACTATTTTCAGGTAATTTTTAATGATTTCTGTTGCAATTCACAAACATAAATTCGGAACCTACTTTTAGGAGATAATTCATTTCCCGAGTCAATCATCTGGACAAAATCTTACAGCTGTGGAACTAAATACAAAGGTTAAATATAGAATCCTACTAAAAGCAAATACATGAACATAAATAGTAAGCTTGGGGTTGTCAGGTTAAAAGCGTTAACACCGACGGATTATGCACGGTAAAAAGATTACCATATAAAAGGGTCATTGACTTTAGGCGACACTAATTATAATAGGAAAAGGTTACCTCTATCACCTCAGTAAAATTGAACGAAGGCCAAAAAGAAATCTTTATACTCTACAATTACACCGGATATAATGACCTCATTACTTCGCTATTAATTACTAACATTAAAAATAAAATGTCCTATTGGTAACCAACGTCATTAAGTCACCAGTTGTTGCTTTCGTAGATTTTTGTCAAATCAGTACCATTAACTTAAGGATTATATCTCATATCATAAATAAATTTTAAAAAAAAACAACAAACAAACAAGAGTTTTGTGAATGCAGTGTTCAGCAGCTAAAGCAAAAGCTCAGTATTTTTAATTCTATCATGTGACATTTTTGGTTGAGTTTCCGAGCTATACTTGTACACGGTGATAATATTAGACTCGCGAGACCACGAATTTATATTTCTTATCTCATTAATGTTAATCGTGGTATCAAGCCATTATTTCAAAGACAACCCAAAATTCAAGTAGGGTATAAATGTGCCAAAAGCACTATATATATATATCAACCATGAAATATTTATTATTATTGTAACATATTATTTTGGTTAATAAAACGTAAAATCTGATGGTGCTTAACTCAGTAATATTACTATTAATATTTGAACAAAATAAGGAAAACAGTTATACATAACGCTTGCCATCTTTTCATCTTGATGATGTGACTACTAAGTTAATATTGCAGCCATACTACGAAAAACATTTTTTCCGAAGAGTCCATATTTGTACAATTCCCTGACAGTGGTTGTGTATAGGTACGACGCCGTCTAGCAAAGGAACTTTTACTGAACCATATGGAAGTCATGACTAATTTGGCGGTTTGTCTGTCAAGATAAGGGATGTGAGTTGGACCACTGAAAGTCAAAAGTAAAGGTATGCAAAGAAACCGTAAATTTTTCCAGCTCATGAAATTTTCTCAAAGGGATTTCTAAATTCTGCTTGACTATGCCAATGGTAATTTCTCTGAGGGCAGAATTTTATGGAGGATGACGCACACACCATCCATGCAACACAAAGTTGCAGAGCCAGGACGTAGCAATTCTGCTATGACGTAACCAATCACTTGACAAGAATCTCAGTGAGAAAATGTAGGCTATCCTCATCTTATCACTGCAAAAGTGTCCAGGTATACCAACTTTCCAGAATCTGTGTTAAGATGGGCTGCGCTGATCCTATCCACACTGAACTGCGCCACAAAGTATTAACGCCATTCATATTTTACAGGTGTCATATGTGGTTCTAGAATAAATAGGTGCTCTTTAAAATTTGGAAGTTAATTGACTTATGGCAACTGTATAATTCTAAGAATCACACTGATTTACATGTTAGTTCAAGTACAGGGGTATTGACTTTTTCCATTAACGTAATGATTATATTAATCAATATTTTAAACAAAAAGAAATGGCTAAGGGAAGAAAGATCTTTGCCACTTTTTATTAATGAAAAGAATATCTCAACGAAAAGGGGAAAAAAGAATTGTAAACAGCAAAGACAGTATTTTAAGTTCATTTTGTTTTATCACCACAACTCTGAGTAAAGTGATAGCAGTTGGTTATTGATAATATTGTTAGCCCATTATGTAGATCATTTATAATATTTTAAACCTAAAATTATAATTGAATTGTTTGTGATAAATTATTTTCAGAAGGTGATAATTTCTCAGTTAGGATAATAGCTTGTGGCTAATTAATAACTTTGACTTCACTTTAACTATGTTCAATAGACTGAGAAATAATTATTCACTGTGAAAACAGGCAGAAAAATGGTAATTATATTTAAAATAATTCTGCATATTTTTCTCATTTTTACCAGCTACTTTTTATTTCTGTAATACGTTATTAATGAAAAAGGTTGTATTAATTTAAGGAAAGTGAAAGTTAATAAAAACTCTCGTTTTTTGATTTCAAATCATAAAATATTAATTCATGTTAATTTTTATAATGTTTTATTGATTTTATTTCATTAATTTAATAGAAATTCTTTTGAGGGTTGATTTGCAATAGATTTTATGATCGTTAAATTATCTTATTTAATACAATTTAAATATCATTTAATTAGAATTAGATATGATTAAATATTAGAACATAAATCATAATACAATTTCCTTAACGTTTCTAAATAATGAGATTTAATGCATTCCATTATAAAATAAAAAATTAAAGATTGAGGTTCATGCTACATGCTCTGTATTGGTTTATCTTTCTTCCCAAATGTTCTTGAATTGCAGCTATATACCCTTTCTCATTGTTTGGTTTTTTTTTAGTCAGAGGTATATCGCAGCACCTGTCCAACTGGTTTGCAGTTATACAATGCCTGTCTTTCATCAGACCTACTCTTATGACATCGTTATATGGAAAGTCTCTTGTAGAACTCTACAAAAACTGTCCGAAGAAACAGAAAACCTGGAGGAAAGAAAGCCACTAAGATTGACTGGTATTAGTTTGGCCTTATTAGCGATCTCAGTCATACGAAATAACGTTATGGCGTGCCGCCTGTGTAACAGCCATATTCAGATAATCCACTTTATCACAGCGTCGAAATTTCAAACGAATTGAACAGAACGGAAATTCATCTTTGAAGGCCATTTTAATGTAACATTTACACTTCCATATTAAATCAAAATCATCTTTTGACTCTTCATGGCAGTTCCTTAAGAAAAAAACAAGCAGAAAGGTGCACTTTTTCTTCAAAGATGATTCCCGCGCTCACAGAAGACCATTTCATTCACAAAAATGAATTATATTATTATCTGAGTCAATAATTTCTTCCATAAGTTAAATCTTAGCTATCATTCGTCAAATTTTGGAAATCCATCAAATATCGTAGAATGAGGAGAAATTCTACGACTGTTGGTTTACGTACCAACAAAATGTTTCCTAGACAAAGAGAGTTTGTTGAACACCATAGTGAAAATAACTCCAAACGGTTGTTACGTTCGGGGACCCATAGGAAACATGGTTGTGCTTGTGAAGATTTACCATTAATTTCTTTTATTTCTTCTGATTATTAGGAACGATGCAGCAGTCTACGAGTTCGAGCGTTTTGTCTGAGAAATGTGATTCAGAGGCGAGTGAAAGTTTGGATCTGAAAGAAAATTTTCGTTTGTCAGCAGAAAAAAGGGAGATCACCCATTCGCATTACTCCCCAATACCAAGCTTGAGTTGTCAGATCACTGATAAAATATTAAATTATACTAGATCTACTTTCTCAAAATTATTTAAAGTAATTTTTAAAGTTTTAACACGCATTAAATGACTTTTAAAAGTAACAAAATTATCGCTGTAAAAAGCATTAAAGTTAGCGTCTATAAAATTATCTTTATGTTCTTGTATAAATGGATAATCTCTAAATAATTTTTCAAAAATGGTTATTAAATTAGCACTATGCATCCAGATGCATAAACCGTATGGATTTTGTTCAACAAGTTTAAACGTTTTTGTTGATATTATTAAACTTATGCCTACTAACTCACTTTTCGCATTGAATAAAAGGTTAAGGATAAAGAAACTGTCGTAAAAATTACTTATCTTATTTAAAATAACTACACCAAGTTTTAAATTAGAAATCCACTTATTTTGCGTGTCTTCAGCACGTGAAAATGTCAGATCTTATTAACAACGTATTATTTACTTATATTATCTGTATTTCTAATAGGAGGTCTTAAATTAAATATTTTATTTGCATGTTTTTTATCAACAGCTTCATTATTTGATGTTCTGCTGCAGAACTCACTGAAATATTTGCAGAGTTAGTGCCTTTTGTCACAAGTAGAATGATGTGTTGTATATATGTATTTCCAATATCTCAAAATACTGAAACCATATATACATCTTCATTTTGTAATTAGTAAAAATAATTAAATTAAAAAAATTCTTCATGTAATATTTAAGACAATATCATTCCTTTTAAGGAAGTTCAGTTTTTTTTCTGACTTTCTGCTAATATAAATCACACTAAAATTGCATCATCGATTCATATCTAGATTTAAAGACACAGCATAGTATTAAATTAAACCGCATTAGTGCTTTTATTATGAAAATTCTTTATACATGGCGAAAGGTTCTCCATAAAAAGTTCAATAAGCACAATATGCATGCATATGAAATTTTAAGAAATAGGATTATATTTATAAATTTATACCTCTACTTGGTTATTTTACTTGTTATGGATAAAAAATATCTTCCGAAAAATATTGCAAAAGATCTTCCAAGTTTTCTTTCTATTTGTAATCTTTATTTTGGGCTGTCCCAGTATCTTACACCTTTGTCCGTATTCTAAATAAAAATAATTATTTCTTACTATATTCAGCATCTATCAATTTGCCAGCTGACATATAGATAGCAGAATTCCAATAAGTTATAATATATAGAAAAAAACAGCGTTCTATGTTTATTAACTTAGTCCTTAGTCTGATAATATATTAATACATATTTTATATATTATATCCTGTAGAAGCATAGACACTAAATTTGTTGTCTGACTATAATGACAACAAACTTTATTTCATATTGCAGATTTTATAAAATTATAAAATAACGTAAATCGTTACTTTTGTACGTATCAGCAGCTGAAACGTTAGTCTCTTTCAAAAGTATTCCAAAAACAGTTAAAATTATTATTTAGTGAACCTTCTGCTTGTAAATAAAGAAAAATTTCACCACCTTTATCTAAATTATAAGGACAACTGATATTAACATCATTAATTACACACATGTTTTTTAAAATGTTAGTATCAAGAGTGTTATTGTCGGTGATTTAAAGTATTCATCAAATAATGCTTCACTATAAGCTATTTCAGATGGAGCTTTCTTGTGCTGTACTTCATTGCCTGTTAACAGTACTCTCATGGTTTAATTTAATCTAATGCAAATATTATTTATATTTAAATAATTTTGGAATGTAAACCATGAAAGCATCTCTGATGATTTTAATGTACCAAACTCATATCTACTTATTTGAAATAGCTAATGTAGATTTAAAATGTCCTTAAACAAAATTTCTTGTTCTTTACTTAAGGCAGAAAACTATAATATAGGTTTATTCTACCTTTTAACTGAAATTTTATATAACTTTATTTTGTATTTTTAATAGACTTAAAGTCTTCGTTATCAGAATTTAAATCGAAAGCAGCATTTATAATCAAAATAAATGTTAAATAAAGAAAATTTTCAATAAAATATTATTATTTTAAATTAAAGAAAAGAGTTTAATATAATTCAAGATATATAATAATTAGTTTGGTACGTCTGTGCTTAAGTTTCTTAATAATGTGCAATTTACGATTTTTATCTTTAATCATTTTATTAAATTTTGTTTCATGTACATTATGTGGTATAATCACATCTGCTGCATTCATTTAATAAATACACTAAACATTGTGCATAGGAAACTAATTCTGGCTTCTAATCTATCTAATAATTCTAGGCATAAATGACCACAAAGCGTTTCTTACAATTATAATTTTTAACTCTTGGATATCAGGCTAATAAATCAAAACGAACATTTTATTAACGTTATTCCGACAATTATTTAAGTTTCATTTCTCTCTGATGAATCAAAATCGAAAACTTCAAAAATTAACTTGTTCTGAGTTGATTGGTATAATTCCTCTCATGAAGACACATCTGACATTAAAAATACAAATTACATGTTATTCTTTGTAAAAATTTGTTAAATAGACGTTGTTAAGGATGAAAAAAGAAACGGATACTTTAATCACTTACTCATACCATTCTTTAAAACTTATATTTAACATCTCTCGTCTTTATACCAACACTGGTTTAATCCCTGTGTATTAATGAAATCATCTGAATATGCTATTAACTCTTTCATAGCTGAAAAATACTAGAATAAAACATTCTTTAAATTTTTGGCCTGCATAGCTATATATTACGTGATTAAACAAAGTCATAATATCATTAATTGCAAATTTTTACAAGAAGACAAACTATCAAGATGCTTTTTAGTAAGAACATCACAATTTTATTCCTTTTGAATTGCATTGACAATTTTTTAAAACTGATAATTAAACTATATACTTATCATTACTACACATTAATAGAATTTTATGGTTCATTATTAATATAGCCATACTTTCAGTTCTATTTTTTTCGTAGCTACTTTTTCGGTTTGACATTTAGTTTTGTTTTAATTTTTTACTTTCAAGAATCTTTTTTTTTTTGGTGCTAAAGTTTGGGGTGTGTGTGTGAAGTTGCATATGTTAGATTGGGAGCTGGGTCGGTTCCACTTGCATTATTTACTGATTTAAACATAACATCTAGTATGCATTTCAATTGAAAAATCTGGTCTATTACTATTATTTAGCGATCATTTCTTTTTCCTAAGCCCATACTTGTACAGAACTTAAGCATGCGAAATACCCTCAACTAATAAAAATATTAAAGCAGCAAGCTTGAATTTTAGATGTTTAAAAGATCTAAAACCAGTTTATTAAAAAAAAAAAACAATTAGGGCCCTGGGTTTGTAAACAGCGACACATAATTCTCCGCCAAGTTTTTTTTTTAAAAAATACAATTTTTAAGTGGAATAATTTCGAGGAAATCTGAGTATTAATCAATTTGAGATTATTTTTATGCCATTTCTCTTTATTTGGCATCAGTGAATAAGCTATAATTACTTCTTGCCAGACTAAACTTATTAGTTTATACCATTACAATACCAATTTGTAAAAGGGTCCTTTTTGGTGAGAGAGTATAAAAGGCTTAGAACAGAAAAAATATTTTATCTTTTTTGCTAACCTGAAACCCATTCTGTTTTGCTACAAATCTATTATTCTTCGCTTTATAATACTGCCTATAATATTCCAAAAAATTTTCGTACAAATAAAGAAATCAATATCAAATTTAAAAAATTATAAAATTTTTATTTTCTTTCAGCTCAATAAGCCACATTTTTTGTAAGTTAAACGAGTGATCAAGAAAAAAATTCAAATAAAATTTAAATATATTATTAATTTATTGCAGAAATGAGATTTTAGCAGTATAATCAGTTGCTTCAACGAAGGGCTAACAGTCAAACTACTGACTTTCTCTTTCTTCTACCAACATGTTATATTATTTATGAAATTTGCTCTCTTGCAAAACTGAAAATAGTTCCTTCCAATTTACAAAGGATCTTGGCCTGGAAGTAAAACTCTTAACGTTTTGAAAAATTCATTAGTATTCCAATTTTCAAAAAACAAAAGTTTGAGAACGAAGCAGATAACAGTAGACCAATTCCCCTCACGGCTACTTGGCTAAACAAATGGAAAGAGTTATATAGCAGCATTTGACTTAGCAGCTAAAAATTCACCATATTCTTTATCACAACAGGCGGCATTCACAACAGTAGGATCAACACCTGATTATTCATTTCGGTTTTAGTGCAAGGTGCGTTGCACCGGAAAAAGAATACATTGACAATATGTACAGGCCTACAATTAGCATATGCCAAAGGATGCAAACCTGGCCCTTTTCAATGCTTAACGGTTCCAGTGCGAGTAACCAAATAGATTAATCTTTCATTATTGAAAAAAATAATAAATTGTGAAAACTGATAGTTGCATGTCGCAGCATCATATCTTGAGCAGTCAAACACATCTTAATTTCATGAGCTATGTCCCTATTAATATATAAAATGATATGATAGCTTATATAGTGACGATATTATTATTTGTGTCTCTTCTAAATCTATGGAAAGGAAAAGAAGTTAAATTAAATCATAAACGCTGTTCCAGTGTGGATAAGGTTTACCATACACTTCAAATAATTTACAACAAGTGTTACGTCTTCATTACAAAACACCTCGATAATTAAGGGCTACATTAGATCAGAGTCTCAACCGTTTATTAAATACGGCCCATTTTCACACCATAAGCAAAGCACTTGCCACAATAAGCACCCTAAATATTTGTAAACGTTATACCAGTGTTTACTAACTAATATAAATGAAGAAAAAAGTACACACAATATTAAAATAATTATAAAAACAAGGTAGAAAGTAGATTTAAAATGCAAATAACACGGTATACAACCTCATATCGTGTGTAAAATAATAAAATGGCCGACATTGCAGTCAGATGTTGATTAGCTGTCATGTAAGCAGTCAGAAAGTTCAAAACCTGCAGAAAAGCTATACAACTATAAACAGTGATATCATTGTAACAGGTTAAATATGTTTTGACTACTATAGCTCTGGGAAAGGAAATATCACATGAAAGGCGTGCAGAAGTCAAAGTCTGAATTATTGAAGACTACTTATTTTGGCAAATTGCAGTTAATCTTCATGTTTCAGAAGGGGCTCTCTATGGAAGACTGAGTGGAATAAGCGACACTGGTATTGCTAACGATAGACGCCGTTGAGGTGGAAAGCCTAAACCCTCCAAAAGTGCTGTTAAGTACCTCAGGATTTGCTCTATACGTGATAGACAGTGAGCTAGTTGAGATCTTGTGAATGAAGTAGCTACAAATATGGATGTTAACGTTTCTTCAAGAATGGTAAGATACACATTGTCGCGAACTGGCCTTAGTATTATTTGAAGCTGCCACCAGAGCCCTTGCTGAAAAGACGCAACTAAAATAGCAAGTCTCAAATGAGAAGTATAAACGAAACCGTGAGATGAACAAACCTGGAAGAAGCTGCTCTTTACAACTGAGTCTATGTTTGAACTGTTTGGAAATAATCATCGGTAATTTGATGGAAGGTGGACTGGGAGCGGTATAACGGTTTGTGTTTAACAGCTACTGCAAAGTATGAGGATGAATGAATCAATATAAATGTGAGAGTGTATATCAACCAAAAGTTTCAGAGCTTTGCTTAGTATCGATAAAATACCGACTTCCGACAGGTACGGACAGGTTCTCATTAATAATATAATTCCCAGATATGTAAATGAGAGGAGATTTATCTTCTAACATGACATTGACCCAAAGCATACAGACAGTGTGGCGAAAAACTATCAAGAATGTAAAGAAGCCGATGGAACACTCACAATGATGCCTATTCTACTCAAAATCCTGATATGAACACAATTAAAGCTGTTTGGCTGCTAAAATGTTAAAAGGCAACAAAAGATCTTGGATACATTATGGAAAGTGATACAGGATATTTGGAGCAGCATTCCATATATTGATATCGCGTATTGGAGCATGAAAATAAGGTGTCATGGTCTATATAAAGCAAACGATTCACATACTGGATAATAATGCATTTTGTTTTATATATTTTTTAATAATTTATAATGCACTGTGTATTCATTATAAACGTGGTTATTTTGAAATTTTTTTATTTGTACATATTTTGTGTTTCTAGAATTCTTTCCGATACTGCATATTGATAACTGATGAATAGTATATGAAATAAACTTTATGTGAGCACAAAAATACATACATTAAAATCTTCTCAAAAGATATCATCATAACTACTATTGAATTTATTTGCATACATGGACAAAAAATGTTACAAATGAAAAGGTTGTATTTGCTTTTGCTTCACAGGTTTTTACTCAGGAAAGTGATTGCAAGTTTATAACAAAGGTTGTCTTCAGGATTTAATTGCCTTCGAAACTTAGACTTAGTAAACTATAGAATGTCGTTTCGCATAAATAAACTGCAGGAGATGATAGATGGAGGCGAGGTCCTCTTTCAGAACAAGATGGTCAAACAAACGATTTACCAAAAACCAAGATACTATCTTAAAAACTAGGTTTTCCTAGTATCATTGTTGATGAACTCAATATATTTTCTGGGAAATCAACTACGTTCACATTGGATATGTTCCTTGCTAGCAATTATGGTATATCAAAAAAAGTTTGGAAGTAATAAAAAAGTTCTTTCAATTTATTCAAGTGACTTTTGATAGTGGCTGGAAATCTTTACTCAAATTAGATCATATTATTTCATGTAGGAGAGGAGTGTTGGAAACATATAGGTGTCTTTCTGCCACTGCTCCAGTTTCACTTGAAATCCGTTGAGGTTTCCTGAAAGGTACAGAATTTTCTCATGTGGACTTTTTAAGTGATCGACTGTTTCTTTAAGAACGTAAAGATGTCTGCCATTTTCTGAAAATATTTGGTATGACGGAAACATTGTTTCAATTACCGTTTCCCTTACCTAAATAAAAACTGTTTCATTTAAACTTCTAAATTAAATATACGTTTCAGTACCTGGCTATTTGATAGGTAACCAACCACTGTGGGGGAGAATCAGTTTCTCTGCAATACTTTTGAAAGAGGAGGATTTTTCGAGAAATGGCTTTGTAAAAATTCACTGCGCTTTTAATAACGGATAATTTCCGCGTAGATTTGAGGGCGATGTATTCGCAGCTGTCACTAGACTGTAAACCCTGAATTACGTTCCAATTGCTGTTGAAGAGAATTTTCATTAAATAGTTCTCACTACCGTAGAAATAACCAATTTAAAATAAAAATCATGCCTGCCATTTCTTCTTGTCTTCACGTGTTTTCAAAATAGAAACTCATCTCTGTAATTCCAGTCTTTCACATACTGGAAATAACCAAGCAGTAAGCCCATTCAGCAATATCTGTTGATTCATCATGCAGTGAGCTGAATTAACCAAATAGGATGGCTTCTGTCTTTTCAACAACTTGATTGATAATGTTACCTGACATTCGAAATTCTTCTTTTGCATGTATCATTTGATAGAAAAAATATTTCGTTACTTTTTTGCATGCTTTTCTTCAAATATAATACGGTGTTTCTTTGGAGAGAGCAGAAAGTTTTCGGCTATCGTGTGATGCGGCTTGGCGTTAGGAATATTTAGGTTATAAAGTATGATGTTTCCAAAGCAACAGTACTTTGCTGCTGGAATGACTTTTCTATGTGAAGCCAACCTTTCTCCAATGTATCAACTTTCCATTTGAATAATCCTAGTATCCTTGTTAAAAAGCTGTTGATATTTTTTTAAATCATGTGAAACTTCAGTTGGTTTGGTTCAGTGATTCAGCCGAAAATTTCTATTGCAAAATAACACATTGCTGTCTTTCTTTGTCAGATACTAGTATAGATGAACCTAAAATTAATATACATCACTGGTCCAAATACTAGTATAGATAAACCTAAGATTAATATACATCACTGGTCCAAATACTAGTATAGATAAACCTAAGATTAATATACATCACTGGTCCAGATACTAGTATAGATTAACCTAAAATTAATATACTTCACTGGTCCAGATACTAGTATAGATTAACCTAAAATTAATATACTTCAGTGCTTTTTTTCATGTTAATTATTCTTGTAAACAATAGAGTGGCACAGAGCGGGCTATCGCAATCAGTGATTCTGGATTTAGTTCTCAGTGTCCACAAGATCGTCGCGTCCTATTAACTTGTCAGTGGAGTGAACGCCTGCACTATCGAGGTATTGTTTAAAATTAAGGTATTCACTGTTATTGTTTGAACACAACAATAGAATTCTTAAATTGTGCCTGGTTGGTCTCAAGCAAAAGAATATACCATGGACTGATAAATATGTGACGGAATAACAAATTGAATTGATAAAAATAATAACAAAATAGAAATAAAGCCGAATTTTGTAAGATTATATACCTCGAGAACAGGACTGAATCATGAATAGAACAGAACGTTTACCACATTTGTTTCGTTGATTGTCTCTGGACCCTTGAAGAATCACAAGATTTTCCAATGTATCGTTGCTATTATATTTTCTAAATATACAGTAAACTCTGGGTCGCAACGCATAGATTTAGAACCAGTGCGCTAGCAAATTAGGTGAGAAATGAAAATGCATTAACAATATATAATCACTGAAAAACTGAAGATCTTGCCCCATTACCAGCATTTAATACGTTGCCATCGGAAGTCTACAAAACTGGACCGAGCCCTTACAAGAAATTGGATAAGCTCAATGTTATTCAAAATAACCAGAGAGATGTATAACTGGCACAATGTGCAGCATTCATACATCAGTCTTTTAACAGAGGATGATATGCTTCCAGTTACATTACATCTGCAAAGAAAAGCAATCAAATTCCTGTAAAAATCGAACATCAAACTGAACGAAAAGTTATGAAACTAAACTCTTTTTGTACGCGGTAAACATCACATATGCATTACCAAAAGGTAAATGAGATGTTTGTGATCAATATGCTGACGGAGGAGAATGGTGATCGGTTGACTGAAGCCCAACAATAAACTCACCATGCGTGGCACTGCTGAGTAGTATAGTTAATAAAAATCTTACCCTGCCATGTTGTAAATCAGTGTACTCTCCGTACTTATTCAACTTGCGCATAAACATTATCGGAATTATTGGGGATTTACTGTATACATACAGATGGAGGGTAAAAGATGGGCTTTGGTCTTACGTAATAATGTCAGATAGAAAAGAAAATAAGGTAGAGGTACCATGCAGAGTTCTATAGCAGTCACATAGCAAAGACAGATTGCAATTTTAAAAGCTTGAAACACCTACTTTCACTTAAGCTACTTTGTTATATAATTATCTTCACTGACAATAAGTCTTTCTCCTAAATCTCTGAAGGCCTCAGTGAAAGCTGATCAAGAGTTTTTATAGCAACGAATACATAATGTATTTAGAGAACTATCTGAAGGATGTTTCGAATTTGTATTTCAGTGGGTAACAGGACACGATAAATACCAGGTAATTAAAAAGTTGAAGAGGACAAATCGGTACTGATTTCAAAAAAACATTTAATCATATATCAACCAAAAAAATTTAAAAAAAAACTTTGGTAGAGTTTAGTCTGAAAACAACACCTTGATTTGAAGAAAATTACGAATATACAAATGTATAAAGTGATTTTCAAATCTTATCCACGGATCGGCAGGTAAAGATTGACAGACTACGTAATATGTTTCACTACTAAATGTGTGTCCACTTCATATAAATACCCCAAATATAAAAACCGCTGAACGTGTTAAACATTATCATAGATAATGCCCAAAAATTACTCAAAAAGAGAAAAATCTGTTTGGACAACAACTGTTCTTATCACTGCTGAGATAATATTTAAAGCATTACACTGACAAGAGTTTTTCAGGAAGACAATGGAGTAATACTCTGAAACTTCGGTGAACCATTAAATAGATACGTGCAACCTTTTCCAGTCAGTTTGACTCAGTAATTTTCAGTGTTTTATAGATATATTTAACGAAGGCTGAAAGCCAGGTAAAATGTTTTAGTTTTTTTCAGATATTTATTACCAATCATGTTAGAATGATTTTACAAACAAATTAAACGAGAATAACAATTAATGAATAAAAATTTTAAAACGCTCTGGTTGTGTTTTATACTTTGAAAGCGGATTTTGTTTTTAATGTTTGTTTGCATTTTACCTGGCATTGTTTCCACATGTTTTCTTATGAAATATTTTTTGCCTCTTTAATGATGTTTGCCACTTTCTCTCCTTTCCATAGCTGACTTTGTTCAATATATTGTCCCATGGATGCCCATGTTCTCAAATGAATTTAAATCAAAGCTACATAGCTAGAATTAAAGTCAATGAATTTTATTTTTCTGGAACAAAGAAAATACTTTTTGTTGTGAGGCATGGTTCCTTAACACATGAAAGATAAATTACATCAGAACCGATTTATAGTAGTTTCCAAAAAATCTGTTTTCAAAGGATTTAAATTCCAATTTGTATTTATTTATGTAATGTTTAGGAAGATTACCCATTTTTCTTTACAATTAGTAAAAAGAACAGGACCAGATGTAGAAAATTTATGTGTATTTTTGGTTTCAGAAAATTCAGTTTGATTTAAATCGTTTTTCTAATTTTCTTCTGACCTTAATCACAATTTTAGAAAAATCCAGTAAATATTTATCTGAAAATTTTGTACTACCCTATTTGCCAATTTTGGTATATCTTACAAAATCGAAGTCTTTTTAGTCATTGCATGGCGGGGAGTTCTGGTTTACTGGCCTGGATGTGATTTAAAGGCCTCTGTTAGTAAATATCTTCTAACAAATCTATCCGATATCTTGCTGGCAATATATTCTCTTGAACGTTTGCTCCAAACCCGTTCTCTTGATTAACGGTTTTTGTTAACAGAAAAGTTTCCAGCTCTCTTAATCATTCTAATAATTCTGCTAACAGTTTTTACTGGAAGACCAAGTTTTTATAAATTTCTGAATATACCAGGTCCATTTAATTACTTTAAATTTTACTGATGACGCTGATACATAGATGAAAATTTCTAAACATGATGATATAACTAAGAACTCTCTTGATTGAAAAAAAAAAACGTTTTGACAGTTTCCAGTATAAAACAAAAAAAAATCAGGAATCATTTAGAAAGTCATGGAAAATTCTGCAATATTCTGGCTGATACAACTATGTTATTCTTGCAAAATTGAACCAATTTACTTTTAAACTGTTATTTCCCATGTTAGTTCACCCAATTTTAAATCACATGAATAGAGAGAGAAGTTTCATTGTTGGACAGTCGCTTTGCATTTAGATTGAAGAATTTATTTCTAAATAAAAAGTAAACATTGAAAATCAATGAGCACGTCCAAATGAATGGCTAAGGCTGTATATTTCCTCTAAACATCGCCTTGGGAATGATTCTTGTTATATATTTTAGTTAACCTACAATCTGATCATCAAATTTCCTTTTTTCAGCAATTCACATTTAACGGTGATGCAATAAAATTATATTTCAATAACAGTAGACAAAAGTTAATCTCTCTCATTTTTATAGAGAATATAAAGCTCATTTACGCTGGTAGCAGTTTTCTTCTTTTAGTCTATAAAATCCAGTTATCTATGCGTGTGTGTTGTTATTCATTCAGTTTTGCTTTACTATTACTTTATTTTCACTATGCACAAAATTTCTGTACTGCATAGATTTATAGTAAGAGAGGAAGAGTTGAAACGTATTACCGGGGAGAGATTATTGGAACCTTATGTGGCTGGGGGGACTGACAGTTAATTATCGACTTTTCTAAACACCGCCTATAAAATTACTTGTTTCAATTTCTCACATTTCAGATTTGCCGCATTTCTGTCTTGTGAGGATGATGAATTGTAGCCCGGAAACATCGAAAAGCTAAATTACTCTACGCATATATTACATGTATAAATCATCTTTTTCTGCCTTTGTTTTGTATTCCTCTCGTTTTTGATAGAAATCACTTGTTTTATATATACTTTAAGAAAAGATACGGAATATCTAGCGCAGATTTTCAACTCGGTAATTCCAATACAATCCTATTGTACACAGAACTATATAAACTGTAAGGAGATTGTAGGGATATCGAAGTTCAGGGTACACGTTTAGAAAATTATAAAAACCAATATGCAAAGCATCGGGTATTATCAACTAAATTGTCTATCATCTAGCGTAGGCGATACTTCAAAGGATGCACCGATGCAGCACTTGCTTGTGACATTTCATGATTCTCGATCTACAAATGCAGTCTCATCCGCAGCAGTAGTTCAAAGACGTGACAGTTAGCCAGAATCCTTACACTCAAGCTCTTGGTCTATAAAGTAAACGTCAGGCTAAAGAGAACTTACTGCCGTCATGTCAACACAGACCATTAAGCAAATGTCCCCGCGAACCAGGGTCGACCCTGCTTTCCAGGTTTAACATTAACTGCAGGTATCTGAAGAATATCGTCAGAAGCCGACTTTATAATGGAGGATTACGCACCAGATATCAGGTTTTTGGTTCCTTTTGGACAACCGTCAATATCTTAGAGGACTAGCTTGGGCAAATCACCATTATTAGTGGACGAAAGTACACTGAGAAAGTTGGTTCAACTCAATCGTCCCCGATGACAGGTTGCAGAAAAACACTTTTTATGCTGCTCATGACCACAAAATGATAGGGTCACTGCGGGTAAGACAAACAACATCACCCCAAAACGATTGGTTAAGAATGTGCCGGATTGTCTTATATACTGACCGCCACTGGCACGTGCTTACAATAGCCATTACGACTAGAAACGCTCTCACAGAATCTGGGCGTGGCTTTGACTCAGAAGTAGCAAGCATTACCGGATGTGGAAAATTAGATAACCGTGTACCATGTGCCAGACGCACAAAATTTTCCGGCTAACCCAAACATCGGACGATGAATGAATCTATACAGAGCCAGTACAATTCATAACACTGGTTTATACTAAGATATGCACTAAAGAAAATTTATAAAAAAATCTTATGTAAAGAATTAATTTTTAGCTGTTTTTTAAAAATTTTATTGAACTTATGTAATCGCACTATCCTATCTGTATTTTATCATTAATATAAAAGAGGAAAATAATTAAAAACAAAATAAAAACAATACAGCTGAGGCGTTTATTTTCATAGTTGAGAGAATAATCTAACCATCACATGAATACGCTTTTTTAAATACGTGAGTAAAGTTAGAATTTCTTCAGTAACCAGATAAAAATACGATATTACTGCGTACAGAACTTTAAAAAAGATAGGAACACTTCCATAACATTTCAAATTAGTAGTGTAATTATTTCTGTTATTAACATCATATGGACTGGAAAACTGTCAGGCAATACGAGGAAATTGATTTGTAGTAACTAACACTGTGACTTTAACTCCAATTGTTTGCATTTTTAAAATTAAAATTTATGCAAAACTGCATAATAATTAATAGATTTTAGAATTTTACACTCGATGATTTAAATATATATATACATTAATCACACTGGATGAAAGTAAATATTTGGTTAATCTTTGAAATCTTACAATAAAGTGTCCCCACAATTACTTGGCATTTACATGCTTTGTACCATCTTTTATATGAAATTCTTGAAGCATCACTTAAATCTGCGCGGGCGAGATAACCCTGAATGTGCCTTCAGCAAATGAATATTGCGCTTCCTTCACTTATTGCAGCTACAAACCTTGCGAAAATTCAGGATTGTATCGCCATATTTGTGTAACTTAGCTCGACAACGCCTATTATTTTGCGTGCATCTCCATATCTGCTGACAAATTCTCTGGTTATAAAACTAAAGGCACTTCGTGCTTCAAATCGTTTTCCTATCTCTTATTTTGTTAATTCGGATGCAGTTAACGCAGGTACTCATTATGGGCTAGACAGAGGCTAACCCGGGAAGGATTTACTTCGGTGATGCTCGTCTTCTTTATGAAAACGGAGACCTACTGCTAATAAGAAACAACAGTGTTCACGCTTCCTGTCTACTCGTAATTAGCAGCTGAACAGCAATTTACTGCATGACAGTCACCCGAACTCGGACTGGAAGTACCACAGTATCCCAACACGGTTCAGCAAGAAAGAATCGCGGCAGATTTATGAGATTTGTATCTCCGAGGACTCAGCCAAACTGGATGCACCCTACACCCAAGACAACATGCCAACAACAGGGTGCTGGTGACCGAGACAGGAGTGGACTAACTGCTCTGCACTTTCGCGCACTGGAGAAAAATCTGTCTTTTCGGTGAAGTTAAATTCCAGCTTCTGATGGTCGGTTCTTTTTTCGCGGAAACCGCAGGCAATGTCTGACTTGGCTCTAGTCTAGGGAATCTTCGTTATAAACGATAACGAAAGAACCTTACCATCCAACAATAGTCGTAAATCACTGATGCGATACTGCATCAGAGCAACTTCATGACACGCAGGTACAAGACAGAAGTGAACACACACCATAGATGCTCTGACTCTAAGGTGAGCAGGTAGTCGATATCTCTTGCCATTATGGCATCACTACACACGCCAAACAATGACCAGATATTG
Source organism: Nautilus pompilius (assembly GCA_018389105.1). Lineage (NCBI taxonomy): Eukaryota > Metazoa > Mollusca > Cephalopoda > Nautilida > Nautilidae > Nautilus > Nautilus pompilius. Next base: position 1,227,398 of record JACATO010002737.1, read on the forward strand.
CACCAAACGACTTCTATAAGTATAATTTTGTGGGGAAATTAAGAAATGTTTGCAAATGTTGTATCTTCATAAATTATTGCAATTCATGTCTCACTATCCCTATTTTGTTTGAAAGCAGACATATTAATATTTATAATTCCAAACGCACTATCAAAACGTATTTTTCTGCTTAGACTATACATCATTGTAATATATGCGGATGGTTAAACACTGAAATCAGGCATGAATAAGCAATTATCAATCAACTATAAAATATTTTCTTGGAAGTCATTGTGGGTTTGAAATTGAATATCGCCGGGTGAAGGAGTCCTTTTATTTATTATTATCTACTGGGTATTATATAACAATTCCGAAATGCAGTGCATTAATATAAACATAAAAATCCAATTACAATATTTGTCTGTAATTTACCATTAATCTTTGAAAATATGCCAGTAATGCTGCACCAAACTAACTTTGAATTGACTGGTGGAATAAGAACTCAAATACAGCTTTAAGCAAATAAGGCTGTAGTCAGAGGATTACTATTCATCAACTTCAAATATCTAGTGGTGCAGTGCAACAAGCATTGCTGCATTTTGAAGGTAGTAGAACGTTACACGTCTCCCATGATGAGGACGACAAATAAGCTATTACAAGAGAAGATCCATCGTTTAAAAAGGTATTAAAACAGATGCTTAGGAGCGCTTATCGTTTGACTCTCCAGTAGGATCAATCAAAGAAAGTTATAGTAATATGGTTTAGATGGACAAGCTACAGATACTTAAAAACATCGTATATTGAACCGAAGACAAAAATAATATATTAATGATTAAAACTGCGTACAAAGCCTGTCAGAATCATTTGGTTACTTTAAAATTGAGTCACAGATTAAGTTATTTTAGGGGGGAAAAAAGACCGGCTTGATTCGGCGTATCTCCCTAGCACGGTATCCTTTTAACCCTTCATCACTAGCCGGTCGCGTGGATCTTCTCACATTGGGAAAATAAGGATTTCTTGTCAGACGTTGCATTCCAGAGTCGAAAATGCCAACCCCTGTGTGGCACAGAATTGGTAACGCTTCATGGAAGACAACCGTAGCACCACGCAGCTGGTTCAGAGCTTATTTCCTTGTAGATTTCGGTGTTGGACACAACAACTGCAGCAGAGAGTTTTGTCATAATCTCGACTAAGTCTTGTAATCTCGATGAGGTCGGTGCTCTTCTGTCAGTCCACATTCACCTCAATGATAATAGTCCCACCTTTGCTCATTTCGAGAGCTCAGCGTTCCCAAATACAAATATTTCTAATTCCCTCTAATATCAAGTTGGATACAAATTATAAATATTATGAAAATAAGGTAAGTATAATTTAGTTTCACAGCGAATATATCTTATCTTATAATCTGTTTGGATTATTTATTTTGAACCTACTGAAATAGTATATTGTGTATTAATAATAATACAAGTGTGGTCGCGGTATGACTTCGTGCAAAAGAATCGCTTGAGATTCGACAATGGAATTGGATTTTAGTATAACTTCCTAAAACATGCTGCCCAACTAAATAACTATATAAGAACTGTAATAATCGCAAAGAGATGGCAGGAAAATCAGAAAGTGACCCAATCAATAACACGATGCTTATCTGAATGAAACTTTCTGTTACACATAAAGCATATGGCTGCCAGAGGAATGCCCGCTAATAGGCAACAACTCTGGAAAATCGTTGATCAGGAAGAAAACCCTGTTAATTGGAGAGGAGAATCGAATAAAAACGAACCTAGATTTAAGTTTTTGTTTTGATATAGTAAGTGTAGTTAACATACGGTTAGAGATCTTGTAAACTGCTTATATTTTTATACATAATTCAATTTTGTATAGTAGGTTCAGACTTATGATCAAGACGATCTAGTGCGTGAAAGCCATGCACAATATCAGCGTTTCAGGTCTTTCGAAAAATCTCTCCGAAACCAACGAGAGATAATGATTTTTGGAGAACCAGTTAACTACAAAAATAAAAACCTGTCGCTAGTAAATCTATGACTACCTGTTTTTGTAAAACATGTATATAAGCAAATAAATGAAATATTAAAAAATCCATATTTTGAAGCAGCAAAAGATAAGAGATAAATACATCTAACGTAACCTCTCTTATAATATCTAAAGAAAAGAAACATTCAAATTATAGGTACTCTGGTTCTAATTAAAACACTGATAAGTTTATTAACACGCAGTGACATATGTTTCATTATTTGGAGAACCAATACGATAGTTCTCATTGCCAAAGCAAGTTGAAGAACAAACGAATTATTTTGATAATATAATTCTAAAATAAAATGTTTGGATCAAATGTTTCAACAGAAAAACCTGGGACGGTTTATAGTTTCCTTAAAATATCACTTCTGTAATTTAGTACTAATATTCTTAACTCTTATCAATAACTGCACGCAAAGTATTTAGCAGTCAGATATTCCAGTGATAAATCAAGAGAAATACTTTGAATCTTTAAAATTTTTTTCTTGGTAGAATAAAATACTTATGTTTGGGGACTTCAATGTTTGGTTGTGAAGTAGTTTCTGAATTATATTATCCACGAAAATAACGAAAAATAAACAATAAAAATACAGAGAGAATACAAAAGGCACTGGAGAAGTCTTTACTTCTTCTTAAATGGTTAACATTAAGGAAAAAATCATCTTTATTTGGTATTTCTATAACATTTACTATGATCTAAATACCACGTAAAGATGGTCCTTTGATTAAATATTAACTTTTGCGCCAGTCCAAGAAACGATCGTCTAAACGGCAGAATTTAGACAAAATAAAAAGAATAGATTAACCTAAATACAAATATGGAAAAATTACCTTTCTGAAATTTAAATTAATCACTGGTTGAAGAAACAGTTTTTATATTATCTATTGGCTATATTAACAAGTCAAAAGATCGAATTTACACTGTATTTACTCTTTTTCTTATTTATTTGGATAAATACCATGTAGAAGCAGACTTTATAATTTAGGAAAATCAAAATAATTTATTAAAGGTATGTAAATAATTACCCTTGCTCTTTAAAGCAATAATATTCAATGAAAACCTCAACTTTCGTTTGATAATCAATGTAAATACCTTTTCATAATAAATAAAATGTTTAAGATCGATTTATTATTTAATTTTTTTCTGTCTTTGCACTACCTTTACAAATATGTTGAATATTTAATTTAAAACTTTTAAAAATCGTCGTCGACGTAGTTCCACAGTTACTTAGCCGCAGATTCACATCTTAGTTACCAGATTATGGATCGTCTGTTTACATACTAAGTCTTTATTTAATATATACTTTTAAATAGCAATCTTTATTTTTTTGAAGGTATCCAGTTATTAGATTAGTGAAAGGGCAAACTAACAAGCATTTACTAAACAAATTAAGAAAAGAAACCTTTCTAAGACTTTTTATGAAGAACAAATTGTTTCTCCTAGTGAAAGAATCAACCAAGAATCAAAAGGAAATTGGTGAGTAATTAATTTCCTCTCGGTGTTTTGCTTAAACCACAAAGTCTTCAGGCCTCTTTGTACCAGATAAAGTAAAGAGAATCAACAAAAGATAATCTTCTTTGATACACAGAGAAATCTGCCTAACGTTGCCTGTCTTGTCTTGCACCATGTATAAAACTCGAATGTTCAAGAGATACAAAAACAATTAATTAAGCTGCTGATGCTGCAGGCACAAAAACAATATTTTATGTCATCTGACCAAATCATCCTGTTTTAACTCGTTTCCGGCGGTAAGGGAGTCATATTCACTATCTATTGGTTTATCTATCCACCAGACTAAACATTTTCTTGTATGTCATTATTTTGTTGTGTCGTAAAATTTCAACCTTAATCAAGTTTAGGGACTTATTTATAATGGCATTTAACACCAAGTGAATTTTACCAATTTCTATGCAATAAACAAATTAGATTTTATTTCTTAAATTCCAAATATCACTTTAGAATAAAATTTATTGTAAAAAATTTTTTGAACTTCACTCTAAATTGTCCATATTCTTTAGAATATTCACCCTCAGCTTAAATTGTATATTTCATATAATAGAAGATTCCTCTGAATATAATAAAAGAATAAATAGAACAATATGAATTGTTGATTTTGTACAACTTCTAGGCACCGTCTGGAATATTAAAAAAAAACACAGTTAATTTTATCGATTTAAATAGGTAAAGCTTGTAGAAGTTAATTACCTTGATAGGTGGACTCTTTCTGGTGCTAAGTTTTGTTGTAATAAACGTCAAGTCAAGAAGCACATCTTCAAAACCATCAGTACCTGCTGTGTTATCTGTGGCTCTGTTTGTGCGTAATCGGTGGGTAGATACAGATTTATGTTTTTCCAATATTACTGTTACAACTTAAAGGCAAAAACAGGCGCTATTTGCGAGATTGATAGGACACCTTCGGTTCTAATCTATTAAATAAAAGTTCTTGGAGAGAAAAAACTTCATGAAGGATACTTACCAATTCGTTAGATCTAACTTTTATATTTACGCGCATGTCAAAATAAATCGGAATGAAAGTCTGATTTTTTCTGATAAACACAATCGTGTAATCAGAGATAAGAGAAAGTCAAACACGCGCTCTTACTGATGAGATATGTTTAAGTGTAAAAGAGCTTTCTTCCGAAACTGCAGTAGTGATGACTGACACTTTTACTTCGTACACCGCTGAAGGTTCTCAATAATAGAAACACTTTAAATATTTATTACAGAATCGATGTTAGTAATAACAGTTTGACATGCTTCAAGGAAAAAATAAACAAAAGAAAACAACGATTTAGATAGAAAACTACAAAATATTCAATTTAACAAATCAATCGTGTGTAACAAAATTTCTACTGGGCAGTTCATCATATTCAAAGACACATCCTTGTTTAGCTGGTGGATGCTTTGAATTGTTATGGTTGTTACATAAAATACATCTTTAAATGTTGAAGACAAAAGTAATTATACTATTAATCAGAGTGTTATGAAAGTCATTCAATATAATTATCAAACAACCGTAATTATGCAACTTTTCAAAGCAAAGCAAAAACCCTGGCGTTAAGCGCTATTTGTGCAAATTTGATGAGATACAGATTTATTCTGTAATGACAACTTTAGATTAACAGTAAATGCTTTCTCATTTATTATATGTAGAATAATTTTGAAACTAATTGGTACTTCAGTTTCCTGCCATTTCCCCCCCCTTTTTTTTAAAAAAAAATTTAAGTCCATTTAGGGTTCCTGGTTTTAATACACTCGCGTACTTTTGACGCAACAGTAGACAGCCTGTAGTTGTCTGGAGCTCTGTATTCCGTCAAACTCTATCTGATGCGTGGATAGTTTTCTCACCGATGCAAAAGACTATAATTATGAGTCATGTTTTAGATGTCTTCAACATGCAGCACTGGGGCAGCTGGCAGTCTGCGCCGACCGTTCACAACACATCAGGAACAGGGAAGATTATCCGCTCTGTTTAATTGTTGGAAATGTCTCGGTAAATCATAGTTAGTAGCGAGCGGAGAAAAGGAAAAAAAACAAACAAAAAAACAAAAAAAACAACATCGATTTAAATCGAACATTCAGATCACACTCTCGGAAGAGAACGAATCTAACATTTCACATCAATATCAGATAACTACAGCTTGATTCTTAAATCGATTTCAGATTTCTTTTCTATCTTTCCTACCACTAGAAAATGGAAACTCGCCTTTATTACCTCAGTAAAAAATAAGTCCACTTTTCCATGTTATTTACTGACGCATTAAGATCGTTTTTTTTTTGGTTTGGTTCATCAACCTCATCTTTCTTCAGCTTCTTTACTTTGCATATTATCTTAGATTTGTATAAAGTTTAATACATTTCTCGCTGCTTACTTTTTCTGTTCAGGAGAGATTTTATGCAGAAATTGTAGAAAATCTTTTTCAATTAAACAGTGAACGAACCGTGATATTTAATGATTGAAAAAGAAGACAACTTTACATTTCCTTTACCATCTGGAAATATGATCTGAATGGCACCGAGGAATGGTTCATTATCTTAGTCATCCAGGTTGAGGTAAAGATTAACTTTCGCCTGGAGGGTTTTGAATTTGGAAATTAATTTCCCACTAAATGGTGCTTGACACCGTCTTTACTTCCTGACTGAACAGATTTAATAACCAAAAGGCCATCTTTACAGAATATAATATACAGCCAAGTATATGAATAATATCTGAACACGATTTTTATAAATGTCGACGGCTGGTTGTCAGTGAAAGAAAAAATTGATAGGTGGAATCAACTTGAGCCAGGAAAACACACAAATCAAAGCAGCATTGGTTATGTGCAATGATAATTTATTGCTTAATCGGCTGTTAACCGAAGGTTTTATGGACATATTTAACAAATAAGTGTTATAAAAGTCTCATATACTGTATGCTGTATATATATATATATGGCCATAATGTGAAATTTTCGACTTAACATTAGACTAAAAAGAGATTTAAAGATTTAAATACATTTTCGTAACAGCGATTTAATTCTTGCTTATTTCTCGCACATCTCGTGCACACCACGTTCCTTGCAGCCCAAACACGTTTCATACGGCGTCGATTTCTGTTTACCGCAGTAATAGTCAAGAGGTCCTCCGGTTTTCCACCTGGAGGCCGTTTCTACCTATCCCCACGAAATGGCACTGTACCAGTAGTTTTCTTCAAGGAATGTGTATGTGCGACATACATTATTTGTTAAATGCCAAAAGCCTTGGTAAGTTTACAAACCGAATGCCGTGGGCTAGGATTTTACTAAATGTCTGCATAAATTTCTATTCTAATTTCGTAATCATTTGTAGTACGATCACTTTGCCTAACCGCGCTTGTGTTTATTGCACGAACACATTTACGCTCTCTTTCAGTTGTTTCACGACCGTTGGACATTAGTATTAACAATGCGTTTAACACGAACTTCCTCTGATTGCGCGATCAGCTGTGGCCACTACTATCATAATGGGCTGTCTTGAACGTTTTGCACAATGATTATTAGTACTAACCGGCATTGTGTTTAACATGGAATATTTTGGATTTATCATGCGATCGATACTACTACTACTACTAATAATAATAAATGCGACTTTAACATAGGTTGCTTTGTTTTAATACATGATGAATAGTAATATTAAGAAAACGCGTTTCACACGCCTTGTCTTACTTATATAAAAACTATTCGTGTAGCGATAACATGGAGAATCAGTTTCATGGTGGGTAGACTATTGCCACAGCGCTTGTCGTTAGCTAAATTTCTTCAGATTATCATTTCAATAAATTCCATTCAATTTAATAATAAAATGGCCACACGCATAAAGGAGTATGGAAAGGGCGTCTCGCAAACGTCAGAAAATAAATCGCTTTAAATGTATATATTTCTGTCGTTCGTGTTGATCCACATGAATGTACTTGTTTGTACTTAGGTATATTTTATTCTGAATCTAAGTTATGTTCGCCGGTGAATATATTGTACACACAAAAAACCCCATTCACTAGTAACGTTAAGATTAATGAGTTAAATGCAGTATTTTTATTGCTTTGATAAAAAAAAATTATCTGCTTTAATTTGCTGACCTGATAGAATTCACAATATTAAAATACGATATATAATCGCAAGTGTTATTTTTACATAAATAAATGCGGTTAATGCTATCGCTTATATCACAACTGATTAAAGGGCAGTTTATAGCAACCATTACTTTTAGATATGTCACATTTAATTAAACAAACGACAGAACTAAAAAGAAAATAGACAAGTTAATTTTTTTCTACAGATTTAGCTAATTAGTACATTTTTTAACTAGTGCCCCCCACACACAATGCAAGGAAAATATGCATATATACACATAAAATCGAAGTGAAAATAGAACGACTTCCTTGCGCGCAGAGCATACAAATGAAGTGACCATGTGATTTCCCACACCTTTTAAGCTGTAAGAATGTAGTATCTTGTTATGGTTCAGCACAGATTTGTCACCCTATATGCGGCCGTATTTTGCTGCGCACTGATTTTACAGAAGAAGAAGGCTGACCTTTCCAGTCAGTCCCAAGCCTCTGAAACCAATCCCTTCCAACAGCTCTGCTGGGACGTCTAGAAACGACGCACCGAAACACTTCTAAAGATGCCTTTAATGGACCAGTTGGGCTACAGATCTTGAGTATTAAAAAAAAAACAACAAGTCTGTTGAAGCAAACTTGAGAAAGCCTTGGATTTCCGACGGTTCCTGAATTATAACGAGCATCTTCAGGACGGAACTGGTGACGTCATTTTACAGAAAGCAATTTTTGTACTCTAACTGAACAAACATGAATTAAAGCACACCATTCTGAAGAAAGCAGAATAAGAAATGAAGAAAAATCAACTCGATTACTGGAATTTAAAATCATATTTATTTACGTTTCTCTGAGAAAACTATCAAATAGTTTAAAAAAATAACTAAGGATTATAGTAATTTTTGTAAAATGTTCTCATTATAGGCAACCTTCATTTTCCACTTAAAATCGTTTTAGCCACTAGTGAGTACAAACTCCAACACACTTGTTTTAATAACGATATCAGCCTGCATTTCAGCTCTCCGAACCTGCCAGTTATCTAAAAGATTTGACGATTTCGATAATGCCACCAGTAGATAATTATGGCTTTTGTTTACCTCTTGCAGGCATACAGAATGAATTTCAATACATTTTCGATCGATTTTAACAAAGTATACTTTTTTACCACTACCACTGAGAGTTAATCCCTGTCGATGAAAATAATAAACGGCAAAGTCAGGAAAAACACAAAAAAAAAATTAGAAATTTCATTAAATGTGGGGGTTTAAATGATAAGAAACACAAAGTTCAATGCACTTTTTCCCCTTTTCATTTGTAAAATATTTTGAAAATAATTATCAGTTTTATTGTAATAAATTTAATTTTTGCATACTAATGTAATTCTAATTTCTTATTTTGCAGTAATTATGCTGGCTGAGCGTGAAAATGACAAGAACATTTTATTTACGTTAGTTATGGCAACTGCTGTTCTTTAGCAGCACTACCCACGTACCGGAATTAGAAGAGACTTCGACTTTAATAAGTGATTTAACTTAAAAGTATACAGTTTATTTCTATGTTAATGATTGGTCTGTGCACAAATGACAAGCTTTTAAATAAATTTGTTTAAATATTGAAGTTATTTCAAAAAAAATCTTGGATATAATGTAGTAAGATTCATTTAGGTAACTAGGTACTTTGAATGAATAAAGATAATCTCCAAAACGAACAAATAATAAAATACATTATTATTATTATATATTATTATTATTATTATTATTATTATTTTATTATTATTATTATATTATTATTATTATTATTATTATTATTATTATTATTATTATTATTATTATTATTATATTCTTATTATTATTATATTATTATTATTATTATTATTATTATTATTATTATTATTATTATTATTATATTATTATTCAACGTTTTGCACCTGGCATTACAATTAGTAAAAAACTACTATCTAATACACTCACTCAACCATTTCACGTGTAAACAACCAATAAATACGTAAAGAATAATTCGAAAGGAAATAACTTTTCGTTAAAAATATATATAAACAGCGGTGTGCAAAAGCCTTGCATAAAAATGACCAGACTTAGAAAACGGGTTCTTATTTTGTAGAAATTAGTAACTATTGTATGTTTTCTGTTGTAAGTGAAAGGTATCGGTGTCTTTAAACGATTTATAACACTGAGATCAATTTTGTAATTGCACAGTCATAATTTAAATATTAATAAAATAATTTACATGAAATCGACGAGTGCAAAAGTGTTACATAAACTATAAAAAATTAGAATATATATTTTGTGCTATAATAGTTTAGGATAGTAGAATATAAATATGAAAAACTGACATTTTCCACTATTCTGATTCATTTTCGTTCAATATAGTGATGCCGAGAGCCCGATATTTGACCCCCGAACAGCGGGCCACAATCGTTCGCATGAAAGAAGATGGTGAAACTGAGTGGATCATTGCGGATCGTATCGGTTGCAATCGGTCGATGACATCTCGCTCCCTGAATCGTTGGAAAGCCGATGGGGGCCTAATTTCGAAAAGCAGAGCCGGCAGACCGCGGAAAACGACGGCTCGACAGGATCGTCTGATCGCCCGCATGTCGAACTCGGACCGATTCCACACTTCCACCGACATCCAGACCGCCTTGTCAAGGCACCATGGGATCTGGTTGGCCTCCTGCACCATCAGACAGCGTTTGATCCACATGGGACTGTTCGGGCGATCGGCACAGAAGAAGCCGTTCATCAGTCCGAACAATCGTCGAAAGCGACTGCAGTGGGCTCGCGACCATCTCCACTGGACCGTGGCCCAGTGGTCCCGAGTGTTGTTTTCCGACGAAAGCAAATTCGTAAGAGTCCACTCGGCGGGTCGGGTGTACGTTCGGTGATCGGTGTCCGAGATATACCATTCTAGTTGCACTCGACCGACTCTGCAGGCAGGGGGAGATTCGGCCATGGTTTGGGGCTGTTTTCAATCGTCCGCTGTCGGTCCGTTACATCACGTGGACGGTCGAATGAATGCTCATGACTATACTATGATCGTCTCGGACATTGTCGAACCGTATATGTGTGTGACCACATGCCCCTGACGGCCATCTATCAGCAGGACAACGCACCCATCCTCACAGTTAGGAGTGTCAGGGCCTTGATGGCAGAGTTGCGAATCCCCCTCCTCGATTGTCCTGCTCAAAGCCCGGATCTCAATCTCATTGAAAACATTTGGCACTCGATTAAACTCAGCGTTAGAGCAAAAAACCGATTTTAAACAGAAAATCGAGGAAGCCTGGTCGGAGTCCAGTAGTGACAATTGTCAGCCTCGTCGTTGTGAACAAGTTATCAAGAATTTCGGATATTCTACTCATTATTGATAGATCTGATCACTTTCTGCATAATTGGAATTGAATCTGAATTGATTAGATAGCTGTCTAGATTTCATGCACCACTTTTGCACACGTTGATTTGATGCAATGATTTTCTAAAAATTGTAACTTTTCCTACAATGAAACAATATGCTCGATATTATTGGAATAGATGCACAACAGTAATAAAGAAATACTTTAATGAACAAAATTTGATAACGACTGCTTTCGACAAAATGCGAGCTAATTTACAGGAAAAATTATTTTTATGTAAGACCTTTGCAGACCGCTGTATATATACTTTTTCTCCCCACGTTGTTGATAAATAAAAAAATTTGAAAACCTAAAGTTAGTAAATCTACAATCAATTTTTTTTAAATTTTATGTTTGCAAACAAATTTCTTCGGGAAGGAACCCAGAAATCTCTAAAACACCTGAAGATTAATGTTGGTATTCTTCTTCATCTTCTTTTCTGTTATATCTCTCAATCTTGTCAGGCATAGTGCCAGCCAAATCCATAATATCAGTTTTATTTTCTGTTAAAATTCTTGTAGTGGCCAGATACTTTATTGCAGATAGGATAAGAACACTTATGTCAATGGGCTTTGTATGAACACAAATAAAGCCTTTCCATTAGTAGAAAAATCTCCATTTATCAGTTCTTGCAAATGTATGCAAATTTCTAAATTAATTAGGTAAATTTGCTTTATAAATAATTATATACTATCCCATAATAGGTCATTTTAAAAACATTTTGTGAAACTTTAATTTTCAAACTTTAGAAAATAAATTGTTGAATTATGTAAAAGTCATGCTTGTATGTATCACTGATAGATTTTAGTAAAACAGCTATATTAACATAAGCGCATTGCAATACTACATTTTAACGCAAGCGAAAAATGTAGTTCCATTAATCGGACTGGCGCTATTAACATGACTTCTAATTCTCTCATTACTTCTGAATTTAAAAGATCATTAATGAGATCACGGTACAGCTAACTGTAATACAAGGCTACATTCAGAGAGAGAGAGAGAGAGAGATAGAGAGAGAGAGAGAGAGATTCAAAGCAGATGCCCTCAAGAAATGATCGCTTGAAATTCTTTTGCTAACAAGATGGTTTATCTGTCAGGTGATCTGCATTCACATCCAAAAATTCTTCGAACACTAAATCTCGCTTTTGTGGCTAAATTATATATGAGTTCAAGATTAAAAACATTTTTGGTGTTTGCTTACAGCTGAGATACTGATATGATTAGTTTTCCTTTACTTCTCTTTGGGTGGGATGTTTCTTATTGTGATCATTCACAAGATGACATCAACCAATCGGTAAAGATCGAGATTATCGTTATCAAAAAGGAAATGTGTCAGCACGACTAGAAAACTCTCAAAGTCTCTGGAATAAAATCTGAATGTACTCTACCCTGATGAACAGAGAATGACTTTAATATAAGAATAAGTACATTTTGCTTACTGAAGATTTTTACCTAATCGAAATATACTGTATAATGTAGCCTCTCTACCCTGAAAACCTGCACCACGATAAAATTATATATTACACACACTTCTAACGTTATTTTCTTAACGGCGATATTCGATTGTTACCATGCATTATTTAGCTCAGGAGAAGAATTAAATAAATTAATTAAAGTTAAAATTTATTAATTGAATTGAAATTATGGTAACATTTACATAAACTTAGCCAGTCGTTTTATCTAGATATTAAATATAAAGTTCAGTATTAAAACCGATAATTCGAACTATCGCAATTTACCTGGTACGTACATTGAAAATTTAGTACAATCCTATCATTTAATGCTACAAAGAGACTTCATTTTCAATGGAAATTATGAAGTAAAACTGAAACTATTATTAATGCTTGTGTGGTGTAACTTATATTAGTTCCATATTCATCTATAAGAAAGGTAAAATTTGTGAATTTTGGGGCAGAGTTATAAGAAAGCCGGCTGTTCAACTTCTTATCAGCAAAAAATTGGGTCTTTTAAAAGCCTAGATCTTCATTAAAAAATACCGTCGTATAGCCCCTGCCATATTCTGGATCCCGATGTTAAATCAAGTGACGAAATTCGGCTTATATTACGAACAAGACTAAAATAAAACAACAGAACTTTCTATCATGTAATCAGAAACATGCTGTTGTTATATGTCAGAGATATTTGCTGGAACTGTCGACTTTCATGAACAGAGCATGTGGCTTAAGATCTAAGGTATGCCTCTGGGAAAATGTCGGTTGCTGAGATACCAGACAAGAATAAAAGCAGCAGCACAAATAGGTTTAATTCGCACCAGATTTCGGGAAGAAACAGTTAATGAGAATTTCGAATACCATAGTAGATGTCTTAACGTCCACCGAACATCACTGCGCCGTCAGGATCAGCTTCTAAAGATGCCGACTGCTGCGATTCCCAGACAGGAAGAAATTCTTCTGCAACATTTTAAAAATGATTCTAGAAAGTAAGAAAGGCTGTCAATAAACTCGTTGATATCAAAGGAAAATGAATCAATAAAAAGTGTCAGTAGACATAGTCTGTAACTGTGATCAGATGCTACTTCAGCAATACAGCGTGGGAAGACAATGCTAGACTATGAATAATTTTATAAACTGAGACATCAAGGATGATAGTCTGACTTCTGTTCTAAAACCATTCGCGGTTAACGTGAGTTTTACAGACAGACAGGGTCGACACCAACATAGAATAGGTTGTTACGAAATATTCATCCGGCAGTGGTGGTTTTGAGGTGTAGGCTGCCATTAATGTCAGATTCTAATCCAAGCTTCTTGCTATAAACCGCAACATGGATCAGCGAAAACATTTCCCGTGATCTCTCACTCTGCTCAAGGATTTAGACTTTGTGTGCCTACCCCAAAAGTCAGAATAAAATGGATTTTTCAATATAGAAAAATCCAGGTATTTAATTGGCAGTAAAGATAGCGGGTTTTTCTCAAAGCGAAGCAAAGATCCATCATCAACGAGACAGCTATTTTAGACAGAGAATATTGCAATTTCCAACTGTTATGTGACCCGCATCACCACAACAAATTTCACGGAGATCGAAACTTGCGCTGAATGCCAAATGTTTAAAGTTATCTAAAATTTTACCGTGTTAAATATTGGCATTTCTTTATGGGGGAGTGGAAGTTTATAGAATGTTAGAAAAGTAAAAGTAATCATCAAAATAAAGAATACAACGTTAAGCACTTAATACCAAGTTAAAATATTAAACAGTAAATTGAAGGGGGGGAGATAGGAAAGAAATACGAAAAAGCTTTGCTTTACCACAATTCTTGCATGACAGCGACAGTGCTTCTCTAACGCGGGACGTTGGTACGAGTCCCGCCAAAAGTAAATCACTACAATAAGTGAGATTTATTTATCAGAGGGGAGAACCTGAATCCAGGTGCTAATGTTCAGCGCAGGTGAGTTCTAACTCCACCGCAGTGTGGCGCTAGGGTAAAGTGGTGTTAGAATAGCGTGGATTCTAGGTGTGGATTAAGCCGATTTCTTAAAGCCTGTTCAGAAAAAACTAGTCCCAGGAACCCTCCGCAATTCCTTCTAGATAGAACGTGTCGACATGGCGCGGTCACTCCAAGCCCGATAGATGACGCAACGATTATAGCGACGGCCACTGCTGCCGTGGTGCCCCAACAGAATTTACGTGAACTGAACGGCCTCTTCGTGCCTTTGGTAAGGTGGACTATAATTATTTACGTCACACAAAGTTTATCAGCCATATCTTCTGTCTACTTCCGGTGCGTAGACTTGTCATGGCTAGGTACTACTGCATATCGGCAAGTCATTATTGAACCGTGTAATCCTATTGTTTAGTAACTATATTTTGTGAACGTTTATGTCAGGTTATATGACAAATTTAACAATTGTTAAAGAAATTTGGAATTGCCTGACAGTTGACTGACATTTTTAGTACACAATATTCAGAGACAAAAAGCCACATGGAGCACCTGAAACAGTAAAAATGTCACACGACTCAAGCTTTGATAGAGAGCTAAAGGATCGCACAAACGCCAGGGCAACAGTAAATATATGTACAAGAGGACTCATCCAAAATGCCCCATTATTATTTTGTTCCACTCAGTGTGTGTGTGTTTGATATCATTTAGTCATGGTTACCTGACTCAAACAGAAAGAAGGTATAAAACAAGAGTTAATCTGCTTTTCATACACACTGTTATAGTCCGATTCGTGGTCAGTAGATATAGTTAATCGATTCAGTCACGTTAAACATACCGTTCGTGGACAAATATTAGCGAAATAACTCCCATGAAGACCAACTTTACGTGAAATTTACTTAATATTAAAGATGAAAGAGAGTAAATGGGATCCACGGAGGTTCTTCTGTTTGTGGAGGTTAATCAATAAATCATGAAGTATATGAAAGCGTTCTGCAACAGCAAAAGTGAAGTCGTTAGCTAAGTTTGCTCCAATCTTCGATATTAGCGCATACGCAGATTACGCGGCGAATTTTCTAAGAAATATGTTGAAGTGGAATTTTATTTAAATAAGAGATCTCCTTTACGCTTCTTCTTCTTCTTCTTCTTTAAGGACAATTTTCCGATCTTTAGAGAATATCTGATTTACTGATTAATAACCAAAAGACGAAACTTACATAGTGACTTATTTCAAGCAATTTAGAATTTTAAAATTGAAGATGTGACACCTCTCCACTAAAGAAGGCGGAAAACAGCTTTCTTAAAGACTTCATGGTTGTGCCTTTGGTCTGCGGTTTTTTTAACCACCACCGCTTCCTTGGCAACTCATCTTCACATTTCATTCTTCTCAGGATGGAAAAGTAGCAGATACCGAAATTGATATTTGGCAAAATTTAACCTTAACTTTTGTATGCATTTACTATTCTGAAATTAGTAATATTGTCATAAAGACGAATTATAAGTAGTAAAACAAACATTTTAAAATTATATGAATTTTAATATTCCGTGAATTTAACAAAAAATTCCCTGGCATTAAATGAAGTTGTATGGAAGCCTAGATTTGAGTTCGATCGGCTTTGAGTTGGCTCCTGCGACTGCTTTTACGTATGAAAATGAAATATTTCTAAGAACTAGAAGCAGTATTAGAGAACACGCCGAGTGTGGTTAGATTTACGACGTCTGGAAATTGGCGATAAAATGAACATAGATTCAGGCTTCTCTTTTCCCTTTATTGAATTAGATAAAGTGTAAGGGGAATCTTTTATCTCACTGCCATTATTGTTTAATTTCTAAAACAAGCAAAAAAAAGGAAAAAGATCATCAGCAAGAAAACCGCACATAAAAGATTTGAGGACACAAATAAATTCTTCAGTAAAAGTCAGTATTATTAGGATAAATAAAAGTATCAGAGGATTGCTCATCTAATATCGGGCGTATATTGAGTGACTACTCTTCTACACGAATACGCTTTGATATCAAATTTCGCCTATATTTTGTGTCAGGGTTAATGAAAAAAAAAATTAATATATGCATTACATTGAAGCTTCTAGGAAATAAATGGTTCCAGTGTCAAAATCGACAGACGTGTTAATACTAGTAACTTCAGAAACCGTGCGACTGACCGATTATTTTCACAGAGTAAAATGAAGCTGTGGTATAAATTAAGATTATAAAATTTGTACGCAGTCGCTGAAAGAAGAGCTTGGCCATCTTTGGATAGCTCAGAGTCAGCAGCTATGGCATTAGTAACCTCTGCCAACGAGCATGCTCATTGGTAATACACACCTAGCAAAATTTATTGCAGTGAATGTCATCTCTATCAATAAAATACGAGATGCTGGCTAGTGGAATTATCTGACTGAGTCGCTCGTCCTTCCACTGCGTATCTTAAGTATCATCCAGAATATCATGTTCAACAACCTGTACAAGTCTGTATGCACTTTATTGGTTCCTTTCTAGTCGTAACCGAAAGATCAACGGACGATTAAAGCTGTCAGCCAAAAACTAACGTTTCGACAATTACCAGAATTGGTAGATGAAATATTAGCTTGATGATTTTTTCCGATTACCCGATTACCACGAATTAGTTTTAAAGCTCTTAAAAACTCCGAATGCATCATAAATCGGTAGCTTAAAAGTTACCAGTGGCTGATTTTCCAGTAAGGTATATGCAGTTTTGACAAATATTGTGAAAAATTCGATAATTCTGAAATAAAATTGTAATTAATTCTATAGTTAATAAGCGTCTCTTCTTAGTGTGCAAAATGAAACAGTATAAAAATAATATTGAAAAGTTCAGTTGCAGAAATTGCTAAGAGTAGAGAAAAATTCTGATTAGCTTCTGAAATAGAGAAATTCAAGATAGAAATGACAAGGCTCTAAGTATAATACAGAATTCAGTGAATTGAAGATATGCAAAGCAAATTTTAAATAAAGAAAAATTACAAATTATGAGTGCGTACAACATTGCACCATGCATAAAGAAGCCTTGGACTTCGAGACAGCTGGAATATGATAAAACAACTACACAAATATATAGAAAAACAAAAGAAATAACAATGAATAGACAAGATAAGTGTGGAGGAAGGAAGGTTAAAGTGATGAGACATGGAAAATGGGACCACCAAGAACATAATTTTTTAAACATTTTAGTTTACGACCAATTAGACGAAGTAACATTAATATTTGATGGGGAATCAGAGGTAGTTGTTGTATGGCCTGTAAGAGCAAAGCAACACTTGAGCATACTATATCACCAACTTGTAAAGCAGCATTAAGACAGGAAAGGTACAGATGGCGCCATTACAAAGTTTTAGAGATGCTGGAAAAACTAATACAAAGAAAGAAAGAAAAAAATGCGAGTCAATTGAGAAGTAACATAAGATGAGAAAAAGAAGCATAGGGAGGAGTTCCTCATGGCTATGCCGGGGATACACTCCTCAGGATATAGTATAACAAGCGTTAGACATCAGATGGCCACAGAACACAGGCGAGTTTCGCTATGGATTTGACAGTCCCAAGAGATAACGGAACAGAAAAGGCAACCGAAAGGAAATAAAGAAAAATTTCAGCGTTCTTTTTCAATAGAAGTAGATACCAGAGGATCGTTAGAAAGATCGGTGGGCAAAACATCAATGGTTTTCTATCTAAAGAGTAAAAGACAGGGAGAATGTCGCAAAGATATCAAGGTAACCACTGCTTGGTCGTTCGTATTTGGGTGATAAACACCTGCCTAAGCCGATGGATGGTGGGGACTGATCCGGGCCCCCCAACGTCCCACGAGGAGTATGCTTATTAGTCAGAACCCCGTTAAAGGATAGCATACAGCTGTCTATCAAAAGCTCCTTCAGTACATTTAAAAGCCATTTGTGAAGGAAAATTCTAACTCGATGAAAAGTAAAGAAGCGAATGATAATCTGAATATGGTGAAATTCCTGACATGAACATTAAGTGAATACATATACCGCAGATAAAGGCATAATTGTTCTGAAACACATTCAGGGATTTTTATCTGAAATTGGGAATTAAGTAGATTTCTAAAATCACTGATTCATTCATTATCCTCCAGCCTTCTTGCTAAACGTTTCAAGTATTTATATCTTGACTGATAAAAGAATATTTTTATAACATAATCTTGCCACTGGATTAATTTGTTTTGTATGGATTTAATTGAGTACTACGCAGTGAATTCTTCACTCTATGATATGGCGGAATATCGAAAAGCCATCAGTCAACTACTGAGTATTGTGCAAGACAGAGAAAATTTTATACTCAGTTAATTTTAGCTGAGTATGGACAAGAGAGTTGAAAGGACGTACTATTAAAATAAGTACACGTTAGAAAATGATGATTATTAGTAATTATTAAAAGACATATTTGCATCCGTTAAATACGCAGGTTTATTTTTAACACGTTTGACGTTATGTATACTGTACAAAATGTTTCTTCTATCGTTGTCTCTTCAATTTATTCTCGTCCCATTTAAAGCTGAGCTGTTTGTAAAGCGTTAAGTTAGGCAGATTTATTTTAATCATTAATTACCTGGATATTGTTAATACTTACTTTGCTGAAATTTTCGCTCTGTTCGATTATTATCAACAGAATAAGCAATACAATAAAGGTAATCAATATCAAATTTTTAAATAAGTAAAATGTTTGAATGTTTTCCTTAAAATATATCGGCACAGTCTCTCTCTCTTCCCCTAAACAAAAAGAGTGCAAATGGCTTTTTTGAAGATGCGTAAAATATCTGGAACTTTTAACTGAAATATGCAGTTTGAAAATAATCATGGATGCACATAAGATGCGCACATATAATGAGTAATTGCAACTTAAAGATGTTTATACAACGTACACAATACATATTGCAGAAAATATAGGAAAACAAAATGAATGTTGTAAAGTACATTAGTATTTGATATGTGAATCCTTTGCATTTTATAGACCATGACCCCTTGCAGGTTATCGATGTATGACTTTTGAATGCTGTTCCAAATATCCTGTAGCAGTTTCCGCAATTCATCCAAGGTTTTGATTTTCCGTTTGACTTTCTCAGTAGCCATATAACCGATGTAGCCTCAATGATATTCAAATTAGGAGTTTATGCAGGTCAGGGCATCTTTGTGAGCGTTCCATCTGCATCTTTATGTTCTAAATAGTTTTCGATGAAATGGCTATATGTGTGGAGTTACTGTTATATTAGAAGAGATCTCTAAGGAAAAATACATGATGGATGAGAACTTACCTGTACTTATTGCAGTCAGTATAATTCAATTTCCTGAAAATTTTTTGACAATCCTTTGTTATGCAGCCATACACTTTGATCTACCCCCCATGCTTCACTTTAGCTGCTGTACAAAGAACATTATTCCTTTTCCCCGGTCTGCCTTCGAACAAACTGTCGTTGATTATGGCCATACAGTTAAAACTTTAATTCATCTGTAAAAAGCATCCTTTTCCAGATTTGACCATCTCACTGTTTCATTCTTGTTGCCCATTTCAGCCTCGCTGTTTATTTTCCTTTTCTCAACAAAGATTTTCGGAAAGCTACTCATCCACTGAGGACACATCGGGCCGATGTGTCTTTTTACTGCTTTTTAAATAATGTTAAAATTCGTACTTGCAGTTAGGGAATTCCAAGGATCCCTACTGGGTCGTCGTCTTTCACGTAGAGAACATATCCTAAGATACTTAACATCACTTTTGGAGACTGACCTTTCTTCCTTCACAGTGTATATTGTCAACAGTATCATTTTTGCGTATCCTCCTCAGAGTCTTGAATACAACTTCTTTCCTAAACATGAAGTGGGGTTGCAGTCTTCCACAAGGAGCAGTCCTCACAAGCGAATAAGTTAATTTATATACGCTTTTAATGTGACATTTCCTTCTAACGGGCTATAATGTTCACTATAAATTCACGACACTGCAATGATATCACTGCATATAATTTTAAAGTCCTTCGGCAGGTGACACGTTTTGATTGCTTGGATAACAATGAAAGTGTACTAGATCAAAACGTGACGGTACTATATTTGCCGTAATGATTTCAAACACTAAATATATGTACATTTTAAAATGATATTGAAAATAACCCCATACTTTCTCTTCAATTAAATTCTATTAATAAAGCTACCAATTAACAGAATTTAAAGAAATTTTTCCTATAGTTTGTTGTAATTTTTGTAAAAACTCGGTTCTTTAATGACGCTATTTTACCTTCCAGCTGTACATTTAATTTATATAAAAAATCAGCTGGAATTAAAATGTTTTTAATAAAATAGATTTCACAAATATAGATAAAATTCTAGTATATAATTCGGCCAAACTTTAAACAGCGAGGAGCTTGAGATGAACTCGAATTACATTAACAGGGCTGAGATTTACTTTTGTTTGTCTTGCGGTATTACATTTTTATTGTTAGCTACAGATTTTTAGAGCTTAGACTTATCAGTTTATTTAAAAAAAAAAAAAACACAAGTATTTAATTTGCCTACATAAACCGTCTGAAGACTGTGTTTTCCAACTCTGCTGGGCTTTCGCTTCTTTGCAGCATCGATCGGTCCTTAGGTGTCAGTACGTCATCTCTGGTTGGCTGCCTTTCATCGATGAATTACGATGGCGGGAATCACGTGGTAACAGCATCCCAGCTCTATCTTTCGCACGAATTTACTTGGTCTGATACCAGGCTACACACATCGAGTTCCATGCGGGCGAAGCGATAAGAGTTATGCGCCGTTGTGCTTATTGAGGCGATTTCTTCTTGCGGATAATCTTTGGGGTGGAAATAAAGGAAAAAAAATCGACTGAGGAAGTAAAAATGTACGAAACACCGAAAGCTACGGGTCGTAGGACAAAGTGTTTTCCGACAATCTCAGAAAAATTCCAAAGATATGTGCTTATAAATCACGAGATTAAATTGGTCGGGCTGATGCCTAAAACGAAAATAACAAGAGATTCCCCAAATATCGCCTCGTAAGATTGTTTGTAAATTTCACGAGAGGTGGACATCGGTTTCAAAATAATTATCGCTAATAGAAACACAGAAACAATATCCTCCGCAATTCTTGGGATTTGAGACGAGGTAGTGTCCCGTGCAATCACTACATTATAAGGAAAATTCCATCTAAATATGCTGTTCGTTTTCTATCATTTATCTTAAGTATTATGAAACTGCATGAATATAATAGGCTACGACACCTGTTGGACTGTTTGCTTTGCACAGGAGGCCTCGTACAAATGTTTTTAAATATATCTAATATAAGGTTCCCTCACGTCTTTAAAATGGTCATGTGAACGTCACCGAGCATTACTCCTACGCTGAGAATCAGAAAATTTAAATTGACAGTATTTGTGACCGATGGTGTAGTTCAGCCTTTTAGAGCCGATTTTATGTTTTGTTTGATTATCCAGTGGCAACATGTCGATATTTCCCGGAAAAATCGGTAAACGACGGCTGACAGCGCTAATGGATACTGGATTTTTTTTTTTAGCTGCTATGAACTTCGGTTATCTGAGATGTCTTTAAGTATTGGGTTTCGAAGCCGGCCATTGCTATAAATGTATCTTCTAACCAAGAGACATTAATTTTTATGTCCACGCCCTCTTTCCGTATCCAAATTACCATCTTAGACAGACTTGAAGATTATAGATGGCATCATTTTTGTCGCTGCGCCAAGAATATAAAAAATACAATAAAGATTAACATTTATTTGGAGTATTATTATCCCTCTAGCTGCCTTTTTTTTTTTAAAAAAAAAAACTAATTACATAGGAATATATTACGGCAACTTAGTTTTATTCTGCATATATATGAAGCGGATCTTTTTGCTTTTAATTTTTTTGAAATTTCGTTTCTGGTGCATATGGTAAATGTCAGTGATTACGATCGCTGCGGGTAAAGGGTTAATAACGAACATTCTATTTGTACCGCTCTAACAGCGTTACACCACGCATTGTTTCAACTGGTTTAATAAAGAAAAGTAAAATAATCCAGGAATGTAAACAACTTCTAAGAAAATCTTTGTTTTAAGGTAGTGAAAATAGAGTCATTAACTTATCACTGAAGTAATTTTACTCATATTCTGATTGTAAAAAAACACATGAAAACTGTTGTCACCAAAGATACTTTTGGCGCATTGTTCAGTTTAAATAGGAACAAATCCATTTCAGAGATTTATGTAAATTTTTTTTTCATTTTTAACTATTCATTCTGAAAAAAAATGTGTGAAAATAATTATTTTAGATTTTTGAATTTGTAGGTATGTACTTTTCATAAAGCTGCACTATAATAACAGAGTCTGTATTATCTTATTTTTCCTACTAGAAAATTCTGTTTGGATTTCTAAAACTCTTCTTTAAAAGCTTGCATTAATGTAGATGAAATAATTAATATTTTCTTATGATTCCAAACTCATTATCAGTTCTAATATTAATGAAGTAAAGGTAGCGATTCAGTTAATGTATTGATTCCCTACTCCTTATGCAAATATAGCTTTATGTTGTTATTTTATACTAAAGATAATTAAAGTAATAAAATATGGTTCTTTATATTATTTTTTCTTGTTTGAAGCTGTGACAGAAAATTCAAATCTAACTAATTTTGATGTGGCGCAGCTGTTTTTGATCTGTACATACATAATTTTTAAAGGTGGTCAGCTTTAGGGATATGCTGCTTTTATCATTGCTTAACAGACATTTATAAAAACTGCTTTCAGATTTTATTGAAATTTATTAACCTTATATATTTTGAAAAATAGCAAATCTGCCATTTTTTCTTCAATCAGAATGCATCTGTTTTTCTAGTTAATGATTATTATAGTTTATTTGTGCATCCTTTTTGAAACACCGTTTTTTAATAATAACCAATAAAATGTCACATTTTAAATTTGCTAGTAAACAGCATCCTTATCAGAAAATGCTATTTAAAGATAGACTTCACTATTAGAACTTTCTCTCGTTACCTCTTATTTTAAAATATTGACAAAGAAGGAGAGTGATATACAGACAGGTGCCTGGTCAACCTCGTACCACCACACTGAGAGAGGACCATAATAATAGGTGTGATCATCAGATGAGTCAAAATCTCACAAAATAAACGTTGATGGACGCTTTAATTGGTGGCCTCGACAATGTGAATAAGTAAAATTCATTTAATTCAGCAACCTGGGATCCATCGCTTGCAATGTACCGGCATCTGGCTGAACTAGGGTAATTCATCACCGGTATGCGGCACTGTAAACTAGTGACTTTCCTGTACTTGTTGGTGTGTGTGTTTAGATATTTAATATTCTGTGAAAACATTCTTATTGCTTATTTCTCCAGTAAACGTTCATTTTCTAAAATTATTTTATAACATCATCAAAGAATAGTCCTCCAAGTAGCCATGAAATGTAAAAGAAGAGAGTTTTGTTAAAATTAGCCTACTGTACATGCACAGTTTAGTCTTACCGGTACTGTACATGAGGAAAGCCTTGTTCTTCTACACATAAAACCCTTCATTCTCCATTTGATTTGGGTGGGTTTTCCTTACAGTATTGTTTATTATATTTTATTATACACTACTATTACAGGGTAAGTTATTGTTATTGCGATTGTCTGTATTATTGGTAAATTATTCCTATTATTTAACTTTGTGGATATAAACCGGCAGATTATTTAATCCGGAACCTATGAGATTTGGTACATGCCGGATTAAAGGAATGATACTGTAGTAAGGGAGTGAGAGTATTAGCAATACTGACAGATGTAGAAAAGGAAGCATTTAGGTGGTATTTGGTTTTAAGATACCATTCCATATCTTTAATGGCCGTGAGAAAGGTAAGTGTATTTGAAAAATAATGTGACAAGCATTATCTTCCTTTCTTTGAATATCACGGGGTATATTGCATATCTCTTAAAATCAGTGGGTGCGCTCAAGCCAGAGAATGCCAGCCCTATCTACGGCACCCATTGTTAAACTTGTCCTCTGGTTTTGCATCAAACGAACACCTGTACGGTGAGACTACGATTAACACGTTATGCATTACTACACACAGAGCCTATTAAGTCAACTCATAGCTGCAATTCTTCAGTGATGGCAAACAAAAACTCATACCGTGCTTTGACATAACCTGCGTATTGTTTTTATTGAACTATCTGCTTTTTAAATCAACATATAAAAAAAAACGATAAAAATTGCTGGAAGTTTAGACTCTCACATTTCTAAACTTATTCAACTTTTCTTGTTCACTCCTCAGGGATCATTCAATAAACTGAACTCTTCTATAACTATAATTTTATTGAAAAAATCAATACAAATATTTTTTTAAGAAATGTCTACTATAATCTGCTACTAATCTGTTAAAATTCAGGTTAACCTGTCGTACGTCCTTCCGTAGTGAAGTCTGTTCCCAACGGAACTCTCCTGCTGACGGAGACTCTTTTGTGACTGCAGCATGAACGGCTCACAAAATGACGATCGACGGCGAGCATACGCGGAGACACAAAACATTCCATTAGAAAAAAAAATTTTGCCACTATTGATGATTCAATAAGTACGCTATAACAGTTTAGAAAGCAACACGGATTTATAATATTAGGAACTAGTGAATCGCAACAGAAAATGTCAAAATTGTGTGTGGAAATAACTGATTAGACATTTTTTTTAATGTTCTTTGTTGATGAATAACCAAGACTAAGTTTTAAAATGGCGTCCTCTCAGTATACAGCCCACGGACTGGCTGGCATATGTGCCGTATTCTGTCTGCGGGGACGCTGAATGATCAGTCAAGAAAGTTGTCCGATCTCTTTGAAGATAGGGGAGGGTCATAACGCTGTACAAAGAGAGTCGGGAACAGAATATTGTCCACATAGCGCTGGCTATCAGATTTTCCTTTGAAACTGTTTACTACTTAGAGCTTTAATGTTCAGAGCAGCCCATGCTATAACTGTACCACCTTTTAGTTAAAAGGATGCGACGTTCAAACAGTGGCTAGTATACGCGACCACCCTGTATAGTTATGATTACCCCACTGTATGACCTTCTACACTTATTACCGACAACTATCGATTTCGTAGATACCTCGTTGCTGTATCAGTCGGCCTTGATCCGTGGCATTTGAACGCTCTGAGGTTCATCTTAAAAGCAAAACTAACTTCGTAAACTGCTACCTTCAACAGATTATCGGGCTAAAAACACGAAAGTACAAAATCAGTTTGCAGGTGACGTCCTCTGGTTATCCAAAGACAGTGCTTAACTGGCCAGAAAACGTCATCAGTAATGATGGCAAATATATAAAGTTGACGGTTGGATATGGTAAATTATTTCTTTAAAGGAATGCTGTGATTTCGAAGTATTTCATTCGCTGAATGAACTATCTCGTTTATTTTAATAAAAATCAAAAGTATCATTCAGCGCATATTAAAGCTATTGTTTATAAAATGCGAAAAACAACAGAAATATATATACAAGCATTATCATTATATTTTATATTATTGACACCAAAAGTACTATTATTAAGCTTATACTAATACTGTCTTCACTGGTAGTAGTAAAATTACCTGTAAAAACAAAAAAAAAAAAAATGCAGTACAATTGTCTCCATTCATTTTAGCGAATATTTTCGCATCTTTGTTTGAAGAAGTCAGCAGACTGCACTTTTATCCGGGGTTCAAGAGCAGAAATGTATTGAAGCAAACGAAATGTAGGTAATCTTCATTTCCATTTGTAAATTCATGTAAGCATCAAAAGAAGTGTCTGGTACCTTGACAACATTCTCTTTATTTTTTATAAAATTATAACAGAACAGGCACCCTGAAAATAATAATATTGGTAAGTCCGAAACTTTCTAACGACTATGTATTTCATTAGAAAGCCGAGAGATTTATTCTTCTGGGAGGTAATCTCGAATCGGTGGCTAAAAGCTGTCAGTCGATAGTTAATTATAGCGCAACTACAAACGAGATGGGAAGGAACACCGTGGTTTCTGTTGTCCTTGAAAAGTAAAAGTGCCAGATTTGTCGACGTCGTATCGGGACGGCATAAATGAATATGTATGGCTGGGCATACAAAAAGGTCAGAGCAGCCAGCGAAGATATTAATCTGACGACGTGAACACATGGCAAAGGTAGACTACGACAGTAAATCAGATCTCCTTCTAATCAAAAAAGATTAGATCGCAATAAATGATTAATATGAGTCCGAAACTATCTGTGGCAGAGGCTTCTGGACTCATTTGGTACAGCAGTAAGTAATTTAACCTCTCGTTACGTTGGTGCTTATCTCTTCACTGTATCTAGATATTTTTAGCGCGTTTCTGCATCATGTGGAAAATTACTATCATCAATGTTACATCATTAAAGTGGATAGTTAATGCTTTGACACACAGTTCATCTATAATTATTTTCTACTGGGTGCCTTATGTCATTTTATAGTTTTCATATTGAATGTTACATAAGGTATTAAAGGACAAATAATGCATTTCTATTACTTTAAATTTTCTTCATTGGACTGCAGCCAAATAAAATTATGAAATTCTCTAAAAACTAATCATTAGTATTCAAATATAAACCTAAAGTATGTTTTAGATTAAATTTGAAAAGAACTCTTTAAAGAATAAAATGTACTAACTTCCTTTAGATGATTCAATTAAAATTTTTTTCAGACTATAAATGCAGACATTCTTTAACTGTAGTAATTCTGGCACTCACAATGTTGTTACTCTTGTGACATTACGTGGCATTTCGAGATACCAATGACCAAATCATGCCGTACTGATGCATGAGTTTTGGTATCAAGCTGCACTAATTAGATTAATTTTTCAAAGCTGTAGCGTCTACCTAGTGATTCAGGGGGGAGATAATCCGTGTCTTAAGAGCACAGGTTGTAACTGCCAGATCAAAATGCTAAAGAAAATATTTGCTTTCCAGACAGTTTTAGTTACTAGGAAATAACTGTAGTAAAACCCTACGTTGTTCTGCTCTTATAGTGATATTTAAGAAAAAAAATAGCAATAAAACTATGAATTAGTAGCATAAAAATCTATGTTATTACGCTCTTTTAGTTACTGTAAAAGATCTAATAATGCAGCATGATAAATAATCAAAGCCTACATCTAACGAACCATTTAAAAGATAAAGCGGATGTTACTCTGAATATGTCATGGCGTGACCTTCATAAACTCCTGTCATTAACATTATTAGTACTTATGGCGGTATATGGTACTTGCAAATGTCAATGAGCTAAGGAAAATTTAAAAGAAACAAAATACTTCACTCAATTATATTTGAAGATTATTGGGGTAAAGACGAAAAGGTTGGAACACTATAGCAATTAAAGGGTTATTCCTAAAATGTTGTTTAATAGTGAAATTAGATAGGTTAATTTATGATTTCTTAAAACTTTTTTATCACTTATCTCAGAACAGTGCTACTACTACTAAACACGTTTTTCATAATTTTCCAGAAATTTATATATATATATAAATATGTTACTGCAGATTTATTCCAAATTTTATCATTGAAACAGTCAAAAGAATGTGAATTTTATCTGTTCAGTAATGCAAACAAAGTATTTCTGTTGGTTTCAGAACAATAAATTTTGATCTAAAGGAGAAAATAACAAATCACCGATACCATTCGGGGTATTTCTTACTTTTAATGAAGTAATTTATAATGGTTCACATAAAACCTTCAAAAACTAAAAAACTTAATAAATAAAAAAAAACATGACGTAAGATGTTGCACATAATTGTATAAATTAATAATGAAACAAAATAAGTATTTTGTAGAATTTGTTTAGCTTTTACCATTTAACTTTCATAAATCTGGATACGGTTAAGACCGCATCGTCATTTCACGACAACACCTTTCAAGAACTGATCTTTAAATTTTATGAGGATAAATCCTGAAATTAAAAAAAGTCCATAACATAAAAAATATATTTTGTTTTTTGTCAATTTTTAATTTGTGCAAATTGGACACGAAGTATCTGACCAAAATGTATCTTATGTAATGTGATATTTTTTAAAATAAAAATCTGTAGACAGATCAGAGTGAAAACTCAAAAGTCAATTATTTCCTGCTTCATGGCCCCCCAAAAACGAGACAATTGAAAATTAGTGCATTTTCGAAAAAAAATTTGATTTGTTGATATAAATTCTGACGGGAGTTTTAATTAATTATACAAATATAAACATAGATATTTATATTCAGATACAAATTATTGCAAACAATTTTCCTTTTCTTTCTACAGATGGGCCTTTGGGAAGAGATGCGTCATGTTTTCGAAAAAATATTTATTGGGTTCAGACGTCTCGAACGAATTAAAAAACTGTTAAATTTACAAACGTTTAGTTGCCTTGTTCTCTCAAAAATTAAAATTATTAACACAAACGATAATATATCGATAAATAATTATTTCAATAACGTTAATACTTTTTATGAAAATATATATTTCACTTATAATTAAGATTCTTTTAAATTATACATCAGGATAAGTGAATGATTAATGCTGGTTATATTATTTTTTCTAAATTTAACCAAATCATATTGACTGATTTTCTTAATTTGGATAAAATAATTTACTTTCATAAGTTTAGTAAAATTCTAAAGATCTTAATCCCGCAGAAAACCAAAGAGGTAAATATACATTTATCAGTCAGTTTAAAATGGCGGTTTTTAGACGACTGGGCTGCCAGAGTCGATAGCCTAGGTTTGGTCACGTGTCTGCTTCAGTTTCTTTACTAGCCGGTTCTATGGGTTTTCTTTTGGCACTCCTGTCTGTATCCTCACCTGAAAATAAAAAAAAGAGGCGTCCCTGGTGCTTTCTGGTTTTCTCGGATATCTTGATAACAAGTTACACTGCATGATACCTATAACTGTTCTTGATGCGCGGATCTGCCTCCAACCATCATCACTATAAACAGTCTCACGCGCCAAGACGTTCGCCAGGGAACAGCTGTTCTCGATTACGAGTGGCGACGAATATAAATTGAAAATAATTATTAAAGGTTCTACACATTCATTAAGCACTAATGTCAGAAATTTATTTCAGTCTACGTACTTAGTAAATGCTTTCAGAGAAGCGTGGGTACAATTTCCACCAAGTTTAGTTAGAAGTATACAGGTAACTAATTAATACAGCGGTGTGCAAAAGTCGTGCATAAAAATGACTAGACTTAGAAAATAGGATCTTATTTTGTAGAAATTAGTAACTATTGTATGTTTTCTGTTTTAATTTAAAGGTATCGGTGTCTTTAAACGATTTATAACACTAAGATCAATTTTGTAATTGCACAGTCAACATTTAAATATTAATAAAATAATTTACATGAAATCGACGAGTGCAAAAGTGTTGTATAAACTACAAAAAATTACAATATATATTTTGTGCTATAATAGTTTAGGATAGTAGAATATAAATGTGAAAAACTGTCATTTTCCACTATTCTGATTCATTTTAGTTCAATATAGTAATGCCGAGAGCCAGATATTTGATCCCCGAACAGCGGGCCACAATCGTTCACGTGAAAGAAGATGGTGAAACTGAGTGGGTCATTGCGGATCGTATCGGGTGCAATCAGTCGACGACATCTCGCTCCCTGAAAAGTTGGAAAGCCGATGGGAGCCTAATTTCGAAACGCAGAGCCGACAGACCGCGGAAAACGACGGCTCGACAGGATTGTTTGATCGCCCGCATGTCGAACTCGGACCGATTCCGCACTTCCACCGATATCCAGACCGGCTTGTCAAGGCACCATGGAATCCAGTTGGCTTTGTGCACCATCAGACGGCGTTTGATCCACATGGGACTGTTCGGGCGATCGGCACAGAAGAAGACGTTCATCAGTCTGGACAATCGTCGAAAGCGACTGCAGTGGGCTCGCGACCATCTCCACTGGTCCGTGATCCATTGGTCCCGAGTGTTGTTTTCCGACACAAGCAAATTCGAGAGGGTCCATTTGGCGGGTCGGGTGTACATTTGGCGATCGGTGTCCGAGAAATACCATCCTAGTGGCACTCGACCGACTCTGCGGGCAGGGGGAGATTCGGTCATGGTTTGGGGCTGTTTTCAATCGTCCGCCGTCGGTCCGTTGCATCAAATGGAGGGTCGAATGAATGCTCATGACTATTCTAAGATCGTCTCGGACTTTGTCGAACAGTGTGTGTGTGACCACATGCCCCTGACGGCCATCTATCAGCAGGACAACGCACCCTCCTCACAGATAAGTGTGTCATGGCCTTGATGGCGGAGTTGCGAATCCCCCTCCTCGACTGGCCGGCTCAAAGCCCGGATCTCAATCTCATTGAAAACCTTTGGCACTCGATTAAACTCAGCGTTAGAGCCAAAAAACCGAAAAATAAACGGAAAGTCGAGGAAGCCTGGTCGGAGTCCAGTAGTGACAATTGTCAGCCTCGTCGTTGTGAACAAATTATCATGAATTTTGGATATTCTACTTATTATTGATAGATCTGATCACTTTCTGCATAATTGGAATTGAATCTGAATTGATTAGATAGCTGTCTAGATTTCATGCAACACTTTTGCACACGTTGATTTGATGCAAATGATTTTCTAAAAATTGTAACTTTTCTTACAATGAAACAATATGCTGATATTATTGGAATAGATGCACAACAGTAATATAGAAAGACTTTAATGAACAAGATTTGGTAACAACTGCTTTCGACAAAATGCGAGCTAATTTACAGGGAAAAATAATTTTTATGTAAGATCAGGGGATCTTTTCAAATCTACGTTCAAGAGAAAAGAATCACCATCAGCAAAAGATCGCTAACAGCAGCATCTACAGCTAGTCAGTAAAATAATAGTGATCGTTTGTGAAAATACCGCTGACAACGGACCAGAAGCACACCATTGATAAACGTTCAAGGAAAAAATATCATCATAAGTTATTTACTTTAGACTGAGTAATCATAATTGAGGTTTAGAAAATAATTAACGGTTCTTAACATGCGGGTAGGAATAGTTACTTTCAGCTTCGAAATAGATGGCGCAACTAAATGTGCTAAGGTTTTCTCTCGGTTCAGTATCACAAAAACAAAGATGATATTAGTGGAATAAAGTAATGACAAATGTATTAGTTAATAGTGACAGTATTAATCAATTTAAAATTATGTCATTAAATTGTTTTGTTTGGATACTTTGCCTGCCTGATCTGTGTTGATTTTAACCAAACTGCAGTAAGTCACATTGTTATACCAATTCTTGTAGGTATTCTGAAAGGCACTAATCAATATTTAATCAAAATTATGATCTATGTGCGAAACCTGGAGCAGGTAACTAAGTGGAACAGGTACATTATAATTTACCCTTTTACTTAAAATGTATAAATGCCAAAACTAAATTTTCTTGTTTATATTTTAATCAAAGACAACAAAATCAATCGAGTTAGCAAACGATGTAGGTGTTCAGAATATTATAAACGTTCGTAAAATAGGCAGCTACGATATATTATAGTTATAACTAAGCAAACAGAAACCGAAATATGCAGTAAAGACACAAACCGATCGGTATTGGCAAAACACTCGCAGAGCCGGATAATCGTCTCCTAGCTTCTGACAATATTAATGCCCCGTTGCCATGTTAAGCAACGGAAGGTCAGATAAAGGCCGTTAAATGCGGATGAATCCACAGCATTTTCAGGATGGGCGCTGTCTTGTGACGTTTGGCTGATGGGAGCGGACACAATAGACACAGAGAGCTTAGCAGAAGATCGAATCTTCGTTTCTGGGATAAATCTTATCAAAGACCACCGATGAATGTTTCCTCTCACATTTATGCGGATAAACATGCAAGTTAATTCAACCTTTCCGGTATAAATTTGTCTATGACATTGTAAATTCCTTTCTATGGTATCTCATTGTCATTCAACGTAAACTGTCTAAGCTGAAATAAGAACCAGAAAATATTGGTGAACTGCTATTTGGAGACGGCACGTGGTTTGTTCGGAATTTTTAAAATCCCCTCATAAGTTGTGCATTCATTAAGTAATAAACCCACTATCGTTATCACAGATTAGTCCTAAAATGTACATTGCTGTTATTTTTAAGTAGGTTTCCTTGCTGCATTCATACGTCGTGTGGTAGATTCATACATCCGACCTGCTGGGAGCTATATTTTTATATGGATATTTTGCACCACGACACATTTTGGGAAGTTTATACCTTGCTGTCAGTTAACGATATTCTTGTCGATTTGAACCTGGCATTCAAAAGTTCCATGAATGTGTAGATGTTTCATGTGTTGTTTTGTTGAAAGAGATGTAAATATTGCTTTCTTTACTTTCTGCTGGTAATTGGAATCAGTGTGCAGGTGTCTATCCTCCACGCGTACACTGGAGATTCGTCTGCTTTCTTCCCTAAAAGAAAAACATCCAGGAAAAGTTTTTATTAAATAATTTCCATTTTAAGGTTGATAGATGGATGAAAGTTGTCGGCGTGTTTTAGGAACTGGTCAAAATTTCTTTTGTCATCAATGCCTCTTAGCCATTTCTTACGTTCATATTAGCAGGTGCTATCCACTAATGTGTGCACAGATAAGAGAGAGGTGATCTCACAGACGTGCCCTCGATGTGGAGGTTTTATGGAGCTAGAGAGATACGTTGGTGTTTCATAGAAAGTTTTCAGTTAATTACCTCGACGTTTATGTTGGTTCTACTCTACAAATCAGTGCTTTGCTGAAGTCGTTTCATTGCGACTGATAAGGCCTCATTAGTTGGAACATTGGTAAACATAAGCACTTACTATGGGTGTCAGAAGCTTCCGAAAAAATGTTGCAAAATGGCATGATGATTTAACGCAGCTGACTAACGATAATTAACTTTGTGGATCTAAGCAAGAGAATATATATGAGGTGGCTTGCTGTGATATTGACATGTGCACTTAGCCATTTTAGTGTCATCATATTGCAGCGTCTTATCTTAGTGTTTAATCTTCTTAATTACAGACGATTATGTTGGATCCCTTGACAGCTTTTATACTTTCTACTTTGTAGATGTTCTTAGATATTTCTTATATTTCTGTTTATTATATTAGGAAAATTATGATGTTATCTCTTTTGAAACCAGCTTGATTCATCTTTTATAATGATAAAACATATAGAAGATGCAACTTTTGGGATTTTTTGGCGTTCATTTACGTTCGTTTCCATACTTTCTTGCAAGTTTATGGCAGATATATCTATAGTGCAGTTTAATATAAACAGTTTATTTTGTTTCATTGCAAAGTTAAAGCCATTAGATATGTTTTCTTGTTTGGATCTGTCAATGAATGGTCATTGGGGTTTATTACCTTGTTATTAAAGCCAGACATCTGCTTCTGAGAATGAGATCGTTTACAGAGTCTCTAAAACACTTTGATTTATTTAACCTCGTATTCACGACAGTTTCTTTGGGGGAAACTGTTGAAAGTTTGTATAAATTCGTTCATAATCGTGATTGTAATATGTTCGAAACTATGCACTAACTTCTGTCAAAATATTTAAAGAAAACAGTTAAAAATCATTTCTTGAGATTTTGGAAAAAAATGTTATTATTTTATCAATTAAAATTTATGCTTCTTTTTTCGGAAATTATCCCAGTTGTCGGTTTTATAGTTTTACATTATATTTTATTGAGGTCTGTTCTTATGACAGGAAAATTAGGTAACTTTTTATACGTCAAAATAAGTGATCTCCTGCGAGGCTGAGCCTGCCTAATTTGACAGAACTTCAATTAATACATCCATTCAGAACAAAAGCTGATTTGTAACATTGTCAGAGAATAATATAATACCTGTAAATATGCTGTTAAATGTTCTTAAGGGTTTGTGTGCGAATGATTCATTTCTGTATTTTGAGTGATATAAGTATTTACCAGCCTGTTTTAGATTTAGCCATAAAACGCTCTCTCCAAATCGTTTCAAGTCGTTACAAAGTGAAATAATTTTAAAGTATTCAATTGGTGTCGGTTCTATGTCTTTATTATAAAAATAATCATAACAGAAAACACGAGTGCATCGGCATCTTTTCAAAAGTCTGAATGACAACACTCATTTGCCTGAATTTCATGAAATACAAAATTTATAAAAACGCATGATAAATCATTGATTTTCAAATTCAGCTATTCTTATAATATTTAAAAAATAAAAATTAGATAAATGGTTTTATTTTTTAATAAAGGTACAAATAATTGGTATCAATTTTAATCTGATTCGAGCACCAAAACGTTTTTCTTCGGCGCAATAAAAAGATTTCCGTTAGCACTTTTAATAAAGAAACTGTTAATCTATTCAATCCGAGTTGGTTCCGGTACTCAGACAAAGGTTTAGACAACTTCTCCAGATGTTATCAATAAGCTGGAAATACTTTCATCGTTTTGTCAGCAATTAAGATAAGATATTCACTAGTAAACTGGTTTTAAATTTCTGCGCCCGTTGGGGTCGATGTTGGATGTAGTTTGTTGACCCTCTAAACTTCGCAAACAAGGATGCCCCGAAACCTATAACAATAGAATATATATCTGTGATCTTGCTGCTTAACATTTAAGTTAGAGCATTTGGCATAGTTTGCACATTTTATAATAGTGCTATACTAATAAATTAGTTGAGTAACGAAATATAGTTTATATATATTATATATATATATATATATTATATATATATATATATATATCTTTCCACTGAGACTATCGTTCTGGCGATTTTCTCTTAGATGCTTAAATGTAATCAGAGTAAGGTAAGCACAACAGCGTGAAATGTATTGGTTAGAGCAGGCGTCTTGCTTTAGCTGCTTTTGGAGCCTTTATAATAAGTGGTGTCCCAAAATAGCTGAACAACGAGTTTTAATAAAAATGATAAACTCACTGCAATATATGTACGTGGCAGATACGATAATAATATCAATAACTTTTATTCACCAAGAATATACTGCATCTAAAAATTCCTGAAAGTTGCTTAGTTGGTAGATTTCTTATCATGATGTTTTCTCAATGGTAAAAATAATTATTTCTTCAATGGTGATCAAGAACAGTGGTGTTAAAAATTTAAATATGCAAATTAAATTTGTAATATATATTATAATAAATATGTTATCACAGATGTACCTGCATTAAGTCATGTTTCAAGCTATCGTTCTTTTAAATTCTCATAGCGGCGGAAGTAACACGTGACGATATTGTTATGAATATTTCGTTGAAGTTTTCTTTAATCGTAACAGCTGACTGCAGATGAGCAGCTGTAAGTGGATTAATAGAAAATTTGAGAGAAATTATTTATAGTTAATTTAATGTAAGCACAAGATAAATACAGTCTGCCCTCCGCGTAATCGCGGTTCGGCATTGGCGGCCCCAGTTATTCGCGGAATTTTCCTTAGAACCTAACTTATAATTGTTCGTGGAAACCCCCGCATATTCGCGGAATCGCAAATATCTTCCGCGATTTTTTTATGGCTTTTTTCGTGGCAATATATATATTTTTCACGCTTTTTAACGCTAAATTATTAATAACAATATAATTTACTGATATAAATACTAACGTAAATTCAGTAAAATATCTATATAAGATAAACGCTATTGGCTGGAGGTTTGAAAGTAGCCAATCCGAGAGCGTTATTCATTTCTCCTCACTGCTGATTGGCTGCTGCCCACGAGGCACTGTCTCAGGTAGATGCAGCCCAGCAGCCCCGCATCATCTCAATTTACCGCGTGTAGCTATCTCAAGTGTTTCTCTGAGTGTTGTATTTTTATTAAATTATTATTATATATTTACTTATATCTTACGTTATATTTTGACGTTTATAGGCATTTTTATGGACCACGTCTAATATTCGCGGTTTTTTACTCTTCGCGGGTGCTCTAGGAACGTGACCCCCGCGAATACCGGGGTACAACTATATACAGCAATTAGTTATTGATAAACTTTACTTCAGGAATATTTGCAAAAATGTTCCTTTCGTTTTCTCACATCTGTTAGACTTTCCAGATGGGACCAGCCTGGTTAAGTTACGCAGAATGTTTTGTTTATTAAGTAAATCTGGTTTGAAGAGGAAATTACTTTCCTCGTCAACATTGTTTTCAGTCCGTCCATGATCGGCTTCAAGATAAATCCAAATTGCATAAAAGACATACGATGTTTCGTGGTTGGAAAGTATGTGGAGTTTGTTTCTGTTTCGGTAATGGCTTAATGGCTTGTCAGTCCAGTAATATAATTTTTTTTTTCAGTGTGCTAAAATGCATTTAAATGAGGGAACTCACTACTCTATCTGAAATAGACAAACGAAGGTACTTCTTGGTTTAAATAGTAGACAATTTTTAAATTATATTTCTGTTCCAGCATCTTTAACTATACATGCTTCCTTACTTTAAATTTACTACCTTAAGACATTTTTTCTAATAATCTATCGCTACTAGTTTTATGAACTGTTTTCTTAAGAAGATGCCTTTACTGCTATTTTTTAATGTCGAATGCATTGACATGTTTCGTTAAAGGGCAGGTGCTAGTAATATTCCTTTCGGACTAAGGTGACAAAATGTGGCAAGAGTAAGTCTAACTTCTGCTGTAAATTTCTTAAACAGATTAGTTGGGTGTAGAAAAGAGAGAAACGAGAAGTAATGTGTATTTCATTACATTCAACTTCTCAGAATTCTTTGGCTGTATTTTTGACTTCATTCCACGCGACACACATCAGTGTTCTAATAAAGAAGCTCATTGCTGCTAGGTGATGCATGGTCAACAATTTTGCTGTACTTATGCTTCGTGGGCAACGATCGTTTTTGGCGGTCTTACCAGAAATAAGCTGATGAAGGAAAGAATCTTTCCTTAATGTAATATTGTTTTTAGTTGCTTCTACCTTTGTTAACTTTATTTGAAACAATGTTGCTGAGGCTGGTGCTCTATTTGCTTGTTTCCAGATTTCCTGCTTCAAGAGGGATAGTGCTGTTGTAAGTCTTCGCTCGAGCAATGGCTTTCTTTATAGCTTTTGACTTGTCGGTTGGATTTTATCGACAGACCCTTAATTATCGTTAACGAAACGTTTAAAAAGGGGCCCATCTGTTGGTAAATCAAGAAAATAATCATGGTCAACAACACGATCCGGTGTAGTTATGTTACTGATGTACCTACTCATCTCTTAATTCTGAGTTGTTGTTGGCATTTCTTTTCCGAAAGTCCGGAAATCCGAATCAAAAGAACGATAAAATATTGTATATTTACAGGTAGGATGTTAATATATTATAAAAATTATCATGAAAGCAGAGACCGAGCGGAAATTAAGGAACTTAAAAATGTAATTGCGAGCATATGAAGACAGATCGTACGCCATCTAGAGCCATAAATGTTTCGTTTTAGTTAAGTCGTATCAGTTTGTATTTTTATTTAAAATGCACCGATATCTTTCAAATCAACATTAACAGCAGCAACGGATATGTACTATTAATACCGTTATTACGGAGAAAACTGACTAAACTACATCTTTCTGAAAGTTTTTCAAGAGGAGAAAAACGTCATCGACTATACAGATTTACGACTGTTTTGATTTTAATTCAGTGTGTAAAACGCGTTACAGTCATGTACTTTAGATCACGTGTGTCCGCGAACACGGCTTCCTTTCTAAGCATTGGTTGTAAAAAAAATATTATCTCATAGCTCCTAAAATATCTGCCGTTTCCTTTTACTCCTCATTTATTCTATCTGAATTCTTTGTTTTATTTGTTCACACATATCAGTATTTTTATTGAATTAATCAATCAAATAACGAATTGAAATAAAATAGACTTTTGGAATATGATTGAATCACGTAAAGTATTTAAATTTGTTATCTTATTTATTTTCATTTTGGTTGGATGAAAGTTATGCAATGAATAAATGATTATATACTAATGAAATATCAATCTTTTTGTTGTGCTTCTAGATATCACAAGTGAGAAGGAAATTATCAATCAAAGTGTCTCCATTATATTCGATTTTAAAATGGTCTTCTTCCCCACCTAATCACAACAATATTTTGATTGAAAATAATTAATATCCGGGAGGTAAAGAAAAGCCTTTAGATATTAACCTCACTCTTTATTTAATACATCGATATATTGATTAACGGAAAGAACTCAGGAGCTACTTTTCTTGATATTTTGGAAGAGATCACGGATTCAAAGTATAATAAACTATTTATTTATCATTTTCCTTTTCGCTTACCAGTGTCTACAAGATAGACAACTCCGGTGAGGGAGCGTAGCGATGCAGTTATCCGCCATAAATCGTTGTTCTGTACCACAACCACTCCGCCTCGCCAATTTCAGTCGTAAGAATAAATCGGAGTATCCGGAAAAATTCACAAGACCGGCTGGGAAAAAGGGTAGAATAAAGCATGTGAGGAAGGTATTACAAATAGAGCCAACATTGACCGGGGATCGAAATGGGGCTCTCAACCGCGGTAGTCTAACAGGTTAATCGCTCCACGGTGTTACTGGCTCCCTAAGATATTTTTAAAAGGTATTTTGCATTTTGCGGATTAAGATTTTGATCCAAATTTTTCCTCTTTGTTTTCGTAAGATTTCATTAGAACATAAAAGAGCCGTCGGTTTTGGGGAAGATACGAACTCTATTGATTCGCCTGCTATCTCCTCTTGTTGTTTGTTTAATTTGCAGCTGACCTTGGTACGTATCGATTAACTTGCCTGCAGCCATTACTGTAAACATATCTCTGATCAGTCAGACTTTCTATCCTATATCTATATGTTATATTCTCCCCACCACATTTTTTTAAATACTAGTTATTTTTAATTAGATTAGGCTTTTGTGCATTTTGTTTAAAGGAAGAATTTATTTGGCGTTATTACAAAATTATGTGGTATCTGGTTGTTGTTATACTTTTCAAATCTAAACACAGTTAGCAGTTTAAAATATTAGAAGGAACAAACCAGGAACAAAACCATCAACGGTCTCTTTGGCAAATGATCCTCAATGGAAGGATAAAGAAGAGCTAAGACATTAGCAATTTAATTCAAAATAATTAGAGCATTAACAAATATTGTTTATTAAAATTACTTCCATAACTTTTTAAACGTAATTTCGCTCATGTTTATTATGGAAACTCTCCAAAGTTACTAGAAAACATTGACATCATACATGACACGGAAAGAATTAAAGTAAATTGTTTTATGCAAAATTACTGTTTTTAGATCGTCTTTGCACGCCATTAAATATGAATGGTAATGAATGGCGAGTAAATGTCATGTGAACGTGTTGTCTCTCTTTAATGCAGTAATTAGAAAATAAGATGACTTTTCGTCTAGTGGTCCAACACCTGAGGAGATTCTTCTTGCGTATTAAATGTCAAGAATACTCTCGCTTTATTTTTAACCATGAAGGAAATCTATCATACAAGTAAATTATCTACTTTGCAAATGCAGTAGAAGAATTAAATTTTCAACAAATTATTTTAATCAAAACATTCAGTTTTGTATTTTTCAATAATTTCCTTCTCTTTTAATAAGTAAAATCGCTGACAACAACAACAACTACAACAACAAAATTAATCAGTTTCAATGTATTACTGATCAGATTAAACTTACCGTCGAATCTCTTAGTTTACTGTACGAACAAAATCGATCGCTGAAAGTTATTAAAAGGAATCCAAAAATCGTACTAATTTAATTGATAAAAGCCTTCTATCTATAAAGACGTTGATTTCTCTTATGTTGTAAAGATCTAACTGAAACATGTTAACGTGAAACATTTATCTTTTGGATTTTCATATTATCTCTGGTATCTCTTTCACACACGTGAAACAAAAGTTGATAAGTCACTGCTCAGATTTATATTTTAACCAATAATTCCAAAGCAGGATTTATTGTTACAGTCAAGTAGAATTTTTTTAAAAAAACAACAATTCTGCGTTTTTTTAAAAATGCAGATGATCATCGCTACCATCCAATTTTTATTGTTTGCTAAGCACGATACTCGGTACACGACATCGGTAATTTGCAATTTTTATGAAAAAAACTGTCTTTTTCTTTAGCCCAACCAACGCTTTAGTAATAATAGGGTCTTATTTTCCCAAAGTTAGTTTGAATACGAGCTGCTTATTCCGTTTTTCTTTTTCGAATGAACCGCAAATATTTGGAATTGTCTTGCCATCAAGGAGATATGTTGACGGAAGAATTTCTTCCTTTCTCGCCTTGTTTGAAGAGCTGCCGACAAACAAGAGAACTGCCGAAAATATCAATATTGTCTTTAAAAGATTATGAGATGTTATCGGAGAAAATAGTATTCTTCTTCCTCTCAAAATCCTTACGCCATACAACATGCACGTTTCCAGATGCTGTTGTGTGATTTGCTTCGGACAGGGTAATTCCTCAACATCCGATGGTTTTTCCGTACTTCATTATACCTAATATTAGATAGCTACAGTGTTTATCCTAACCACGGATGTTGATAGCCTGGATATCCTTTAAATTATGAAAGTTTCAAAAAAATCTTATCTTTATATTAACAACGATTACACTGCAGCTGAAAATCATACTTCATCTTTAATGAGTGGAAGCAAAATATAAAAGGAAATTATGACGCTCGTCCTAAGTTATAATCTACCATTTTAGTTAAATTAATAATTATTTAGCTTCATGAACATAGGCATAGTGAGGCCAACTAACAAGAGGATCAACAAGAGAAAACGACTCTCGTTTCTAAAGATAATTATAGGTTATAATTACTGGCATCTATAAAATTAATTATCTTGTTAGAAAAACAAGGTGGAATGACTAGACAACCTTTAAAAATAGTTCTTAAATATACACTTAATAAAAGCCGATGGCTTAACTTATAAACCTTAAAATTAATATTTATTTTCTTTAAACACAAAATGGAACGTGTAAAGTAAATTCAAATGTATTTATTTATTTTTAATCTGTAATGTTAATACAGAAAACGAAAGTATTAAATTATTGATTTCATTTCTTTGCTATGCTACTGCGATCGTCTCAATTTTAGTATATTATATATTACGTCAACTCTCTTAAATGTTTTATGTATATTTGTTAACAGCATGTATACATTCTTAACAGTCTAATATAAAATGATATTTTAGTTGATCTCTTTAATTTTAATAAATAGAAAGGTAATAAAAATTAAATAAGATTATGTATAATAGGATGAAGGAGTTGTATTGCGTTTAGGTGCGTACCAAAACCTTCATCTTTAATCTTAGAGCTGAACATAAAAAAGAAACGACCATTTTTCCCTGGTGTTTAGATGACAGTAAACATGAGGTGAAAATATTACACAGGGTCCTTGGATGTTTTATTGCAGTCGTTAACTTACAAGCATGCACGTGCACTAGAAAAGTCTTTACTATTTGCTACGGACCTACTATCAGTAGCAAACCTTACTACGCAGTATGAAATCTTAATATTTAAAAAATAAAGCTATTTAGAAATTATTATCCAACATTAATTCATATGTAACCACTTTTCTTTGTACACTTCTTTATTTCAACTATTTATACCTTTATATTAGGATTTGAATTATGCGGGTGAAATATTTGCAAAATATGTCAGGTGTCCTTTTGATTTTTTGGTGGTTACACACATATCGCCGTATTTTTCCAGTAAGATTTGCTTCAAGAATAAATGCTGGCCAATCTATGAAATTCAGTACCATGCTATTTTATACCTTTTAAGCACTGCTTCATTAAATTTATCTGAATCATTATCCTCATTAAATTTGCATTCGAGATTGTTAATTCAAGAATTTCAACAATAATTCAGTATTACCATGGTGTTTCAATAATCTATTCCAGTACCTTTTAATATTACACAAAGAAAATCAAAATATATAAAATTAAAACAACTTTTAGAAAGAAATTCATCTACTGAAGTTCAGTAATTTATCTTAGATAAAAAAGAAGTAAAAATATTTTATGCAAAGAGAACTATAAAAATGTTTACAAAGTTTACGGATAGTGTACGATAATGATCGCATGAATAAAAATTTTTGAAATTGTATTATTTAAGTGAATCTTAATTTCAATTTGTCTATAATTTGCAAAAAATTTATAATTAATGATTAATTGTACACATTTGTAAGAACGTTTGTTTATTGTGTTTAAATAAAGAATTTTTTCCTTTTGTAATGCTTTTTAATTAATTAAATTAGAATATAAAATTATTTAAAGTCATTGATTGGTGTTTTACATCTTAGCGTAATTAAAACACGCTGACTGTGAGGGAAGTTTGCAGTGTATAGAACGATTTGTTTAGCATGCTTCAATGGGATAATATTTCCAATAAGAATTAACAACGCTGATAATGCTTGAAAAATAAATGGTTCATATTATATGAAAGACAAGTTAAAAAAAAAACAAACTTTTCTTTAGGCATTTATCACTTTTCATTAAATTGATATTTAAATCACTGTTTTTTAAAAATATATATATTAATTAGAGAAATAAATCTGCATCCCTTTTTACGTTCAAATTATTTTGTAGTCATTTTACATTTCAAATTTTATTGTGACAACATTTTGGAAAAGAAAATTTAATTATATAAATTTTGACAAAATTACTTGTGAATATTTTTTATTTTATTAAATGTCGAAAAAATGTATTATTAATTTCAAGAATTTCAGTAATCAAGCTACTGGCTTACGAGTAAGTCTTATTCAGATGTCTGTTAAAGAAAGTAGAAGTATGATAATTTAATTAATTTAAAGAAATCAAAATTGTTGATAACAAACATTCCTACGGGTTTCCTATAAAGATGGAAAACAACTTAGCATGCCTGCTTCATAGTTGTGCACAGTGGTGCCTTGCTTTTCAGTTAGCTATTACAATTTTCAACATACTGAGTTGAATAGAATCTGAATTAATTTTCAATCATTTATCTCGTACTTTCATTTTAAAGGAAGTGCAATACACAGAATAGTATAAAACTGTGACCATAAGAAACTTTAATCAAGTATCTTTTATATGGATCTGATAAATTGTTACTGGTAATTTTATAACTTAACTTGAGTCATAAATAACAGCGTATGGTAAAATTATTTAAGTTGATATATTCCTTTGAAATCGGTTTAAAATTCTTTCCAAATTATTAATGCTATCTGTGTACGGTATAATGAAATTGGGAATAATATTTGGAACTAACTAAATATTACTTTTAAAGAAATATAAAACGTAAAGTATCTTTGTGGGTAAATTATTTTAAACAGATGCTTTACAGCTAGAATTTAAAGTTAGTTCACGATTCAAGATAAATCTACCACTTCATTAGAGATAGCAAGTTACCAAGAAATTAGGGAAAGAAATGTTGCTCAAAAAAAAGAGAATTGTAAACCGAACCTTTCAATTAAAACTGTATTGGATCCAGATTTTCTTTTTAAGTATTAACACGATTTTATTTGGAATGTAATCACTTTCAGAAAGTTTATCGATTTTT
This sequence comes from Nautilus pompilius, assembly GCA_018389105.1. Taxonomy (NCBI): domain Eukaryota; kingdom Metazoa; phylum Mollusca; class Cephalopoda; order Nautilida; family Nautilidae; genus Nautilus; species Nautilus pompilius. The sequence goes on from JACATO010002737.1 coordinate 1,271,229, forward strand.
TACTGAATAAAAAATAAAAAAAAACAACTTTTTTGAATATATATATTTGTGAAGTCCCACATTAAAGCTACAGAAATATAATATTTTTGGCGTAGTTGTAGCAAAACTTAAATCTACGTAATAGTAATTGCGTTAGCACTACGTTTTTTTATTTTTTTAAAAAAAAATATGCCAGCCGTAATGTCAAAGAAACGCAGGCATTTTTGTTAATTTCCCCAATTTATCAGTTATCTTATACCAGTTTTTACATAAAAACAAAAAAAGGAATTATTTAAAGGAGTTATAAGGATTATTTTGTTAGCAGAATACGTATAAGTATTTATAAAAGGAGCATTTTATTAGTTGTCAGTTTTCTTTATTGATACTTTTAAAATTGTTTTCAGCACGTAACACTGCACGAGCATCTATCTTTATTTGAATTTTATTGAAAATCTTTAACAAAAAATAGCATTTTACGTAGTAATTAAATAGCATTAAATATGAAACAGTAAATTACATGTAAAGGAATTTTGAAAATACTTCAAAATATTACGTTGTTACAAAGGATTGGTCGGATTTTCTGATTTTTAACCGCAAAAATGAGATTTCATATCGTTGCAAAACGTGAATTTTATCAATCAAAGTAAGTTTCAATACAATCAATACATTTCTGCCAACGGGTTACAAGTGCATTTATAACAATTCGTAAAACAAATTAGATTTATGGAGTCGACAATCTGTAGGAAGGAAGTTTCAACTGCTGCTGGTTTGGAGGATTTCATACGGAGGAAACAGTTGAGGTGTTTGAAAATGTGTTAGTCTGTGGGAGACAGGTTTGGTGCTTCAATCTGTTCAGTTTCTGAAGAGTCTCTTTTGCAACATGAAGATGAGCATTGTCGTGGAGCAGGATTGGGTCTCTTCGATTCATTCCTCAAAGTCGGCTGTCGTTGGGACAGTTTCTGATGAACAACGTTTAATTCACGACAATACCTTCTTTGGATGGAGGCTGGTTTTTGGAATGTGGTTAGGTGCCTTGTCTCTGAGAGTCACTGTGCTGATCGTTGGCGATTATCATAAAGGGTCCATTTTTCATCATACGTAAGGATTCGGTCAAGAATTTGTTCGTTTTTGTTTCTTATTACAAACGGAGAGCATATCAATCAACAAATTTGTTGTTCATTAAACTCATGAGGCACCTACTTGTCAAATTTTTCACCTGGCCGATTGCGTCAAGATGCCAAGAAACAGTTGCAGTGCTTACATCAATCTCTCCAGCAATTTATCTCACTATTTTTCTTTGATCGGCTTCGACTGAGGCTTTCAGATGGCCGTCATCACAGCTGGAAGGACGTCCACTATGTTCCTTATCTCCGAGGGTCAACATCTCCTGATTGAAACTTTGCAAACCATCGTTGTACTGTGCGCTTATTTGTTGTGTCCTCGACCCAATCCTTGCTTAATGTTACGAGTTGCCTCGCTCGCTCTTAGGTCAAATTTGAATTCGTGAAGCAAAATGGCACTAAAATCTTTTCTATCCATACTTCACTAAGAACTCTGAAACAAATATCCATCTTATGAATTTTAAAAAGTAGGTTTTGCATAATGTATGCCAAAGCACAGCTACAAAACGATATATAGCTTATCTACATACACCATCAGAAGCATGCAAAAAATTAACTCCAAACGAACATTATATAAAAATCAACAAAACTTCTGTAACGACCTAATACTGAAAACCTCTGTATGTATTCACTTGGTAAACAGATGTATGCAGAATTAAGAAGCAAAACAATGACTGAGATTCAGTATGCGAAGTTAAAGAATAACTTTTAAACCAATGGTTCAAAATCAAATTTTGAATATGGTACAAGAATCCTAGATTAAAGCTGATTACTAAATACCTTTCGTAGTTTCCTTAAAACTGTGAATTCCTTTTTACAACTATGTAATTTAGATAAGTTGAGAGTTGGATCCTGACCAACACAGGCTAGCTCACCGAGATAAAAAATTCTATATGCTAGAAGTAGCCAATTTTCTTATGAAAATTGTCTAAGTCGATCAGAATTCGTCAACTTATTTCCTCACAAGATATCGTATCAAGGTATAAACGTATTCCAGTGAATTTAAAAAAAGTAAAATTCTTCTTTACACAATTAAAAAACCACTGATATAGAAATAGATCGATTTTTTGAAATGCTACTGAACTGTACGTTTTAAATCTTTACATCTAAAAAAAAACTATAATCATGTTAAGTGCCAAAACATTTGCAATAATCAATAGGAATTATCAAAACAAGATAATATTTTTTAAAAAATTTTATAGTGCCATATTTTTATATATTGGGCTACGTTGTCAAGAAGTAAATGTAAAAATCTTATATAAATTAAATCTCAGTTTATATTTTTAACAATTAGGTGATTTTAGACTACCATAAATTTACGAGAAAAAACAAAAAAATTTCCTTTAAAGGCTTAGTGAAGATAACCAAAGTGTTTTTTTTAGAATTATACTGGAATATACAAATATGAATCCATTTCGTATCACTACGTGCAAATATTTCGTTCTTAGCTGTAATGAATGACATAATAACCATAAACCACAATCATTCCTAGTATTTCCTAGTTGCTATGAGGCAAATGCTATCCAAAGATAGTCTTTTGTATTCTAATGTTACTTATTTGAAGGTACACTTTTGTCCAGTGCATGATACTGATAGACATATTAAAAGTCGTGTCGTAATAACAGCAATGTAAAATTGGGATATTGTGGGTTCTAATGCAGAAAACAAAACTGTAAAGGGTAGAAATATTAAATGACTTAATTTACAATAACATTTGAGTAGAAAATTAAATATATTTATTAACATGATATGAAAAGTTATCTTTTCTTTGTGTATAATGTTTTCACAAAATCATATATGTCCTCAACGGCGGAGCAGACGGAAGACATCAGTGTAGAAGGTCATCGGCTGCGAAGACGAAACATGGTTGCAGCAGAGGAGGGCTTCCCAGTCGTCAAGGCTTCCTTTTCACTGGAACCGAATTTATCGTTATCAAGGACTGTGCGTCTGTTGGTGTTCAATAGCGTTCCCACGTAAAAAGATGTCGCGCACAAGACGTCTACCAAGGGAGACCAGCACCCTGTACCATAAAGTCCTGCGGCGATCGTCGAGAGGTGACGGGGACAGGGGTGAAATCTGGAAGTCCCTAGCCTCGTCAGTCGTTTCTCTCTTGGGAAGATACAGGGGACAGACTCGGCAGTTTTCTCCACGAGTAAACAGCTCTTTTTAGGATCCTCTCTGCTCACTCCCAAGGGGTGGTGGATATAAAAGGTACATCAAACATATTCTGTTCCATCCCCAAAACTGGCTGGAAAACCATGTCCACCGGTTCCATCCTTGGACCCTCTACAGAGGCCACCTGAAAGACTTGGAGAGGTACCTCCAACGATGCCTTCGACGGATCCTTCGCATCAATTGGGAGGACAGACGCACCAACATCAGCGTTCTGGAAGAAGAAACAACCATGACGAGCATCGAAGCTTTGGTCATCAGAAACCATCTGTGATGGACCGGCCACGCGATGAGAATGCCAGATTCTCGGCTTCCAAACCAGTCCTCTACGGGCGGCTCATCGAAGGATCTCGAACAAGAGGAAAAACGAAGCACTTGTTTCACGGGTCGGTGGATTTCGAACAGGCGCGGCGGTGAGAAGAGGACCGGAAGAGGATTCTCAGGAAGGCGCGTGAAACTACACAGCTCCAAAGGCCTCGCCTCCCTCCAGGAAACACCTGCTGTCGATGTTGTGGATCCAGAATTGGACTCATCAGTCATTCAAGGGTCTACCGAAAACAAAATGAACTTGGTAGACGGCTCATACTCGTTCGCGAGTGATCGCCGATGATGTATCAAAGTCAGAAAATGTAAATATATTAGATGTTCTATCTTGTTCCATAAATCTGAGCCGAGGTTGATTGTATCCGAAGTAATAAAGCTATAAAATGTAAAGTAATCAATATTTAATCTTTGATCAGTTGGGAAAACCACGACGCCATCTCTCTGTGACTGAAAGGTGCGCTGTCACACGCTATGGAGTATATTCAGCCTATTGCGGATCGCTGCCAGCGTGCCGAATTAAGAACGTAAAGAGTTACAGTAAAGTACGCTACGATTATATTTACAAATCAAGCTTATAGTGCAGTTAAGTTAGCAATCAAAAGTACATACACATACAGAAGAAATTGCACGGGGTTTTCCTACTTCACAAATCGCAGAAGTCACACAAGTTTCTTTTGTACTGTTGCGCAACAAAACGTACACTGGGGGGGCGTCCCGACCGCATAAGCGTGAATATTAAACAGCTGTCAGGTGATATTTGGTGCTGTGCGAAAAATGCCATCCAGAAAGACACCTCAAGAAAACCGAGAAATTCTCAGCAGATCTGGACAAAGGAAGACCAAGATGCGATTGTTACCAGTCACCGATATCGTGTAGGAGTTATCTTGGCCCATCAAAACAGACTCTTCCGGCTCCTGGACACTTGCCTGCGCAAACGGTCCAACGTCTAGTGCATAACCAGCAGGTGCACAGTGATGTGATCTGTGTTACCTACGGTGCAATAAGCTCCAGCTTACCTGTGCAAGCCTAGCTAGACACAAATAGCCCGTCCAAGGTGAATCGAACCGTCCAAAAATCCGCGCTCAGAACTCGAAGCTTTCTACCAGCCAGCTTTCAAGGAAGAATTTTCGTATTATTATGAGATAGTTATCTTTTTATTTCACTCACAAAAGTTGCTTTTACCGTTTTTATCATTAAATATAAAATTTTTCATTTTTATTTACTAAGAAAAAATGCGCTGCTTTTAGAATTCTTTATTGAAAGCGTAAGAATTTTTTTATTTGTGACTATAAGTATTTTCTTAAATTATAATATTTTTCATTTCAGATAACATCATAACGTGATTATTATTATTATTTTTTATTTATATGCAATATATATTATTTATCTTTAATGTATCATTCATTGTATGTCTGAATTTTCTCTGTAAAATTCATATATTTATATTCTAGTTTATTCTAATATTTAGATTTTTCAGAAAGCTCCACATAATAGCAGGGAAACGTAGAAAATAATAAAAGTGGTTATCTCCCTTGCACATAGTGCGGCTTAGTATTATGTATTGAAAACTATGGTCTCTGAAGTCAAACTGATTAGTGGTTTTCTTTTAATGGCGCAGATGAACTCGTATGTTCTTTTATTTGGCATGACAAGCGGACAGATTTGACGACATCGTAAGTGTTAGAATTAATTGTGCTTGAAGTTTTAAATACTAGATGCAAAGCGGTTTGAACGTTTGCCATATCCATTTAAAAAGTTCTGCGAGTAAGGAAATGGAAAAAGAGGTCGATGTGTTTCTTTCCAGTTAGAAGCTTAATGTCAAACAAACAGTATACACAAGAGGTGTTTAACTAATAACCGAATGGACTTAATATTCATTAAACTTTCATATTTCATTAACAAGACAACACAGGAATTTGATTTTAAATTGTTTTCATCTGCATTTTTTTGCTCCATAGCATGAAATTCTGACACCTGTTATATAAAAAGCAGCTAAAGACTTTTAGCATACTTGCCTTCCGTTTGTATTCAATCATCCCTAACTTACAGGAAGGCGTATAATTGCTAACACGCATAAATCCAGCTATTTATTCTTTATTCTTTTGAAGTTACCAATGATGTGTTATTTGTCAACATATACTGTTAAATGACTGAATCTAGTAGGTCATTTTCCAAAACCCCCAACAATGTGTATAAACCAGCTTCTGGAGACTTCGTTTAGCTTTTACAGTGACTTACATCAATCACAAATCGCGTGGATGCTGAATTCGGTTAATTGACAACTATATCGACGAGTTAGTGCACAGTGGAAGTGTTTTGGATTTCGTAGAAACCTTGCAATACAATTCTTTCTAACGTCTTCTATTTTGTAGGAGACACTGAAAAGTTAAAACCTTTGATATATCTAACTGCACAATCCATGACATAAAGAAATGGAGACATAATTCTAACGCATTAACTAAGTGCGTATTTATGCTGTAAAGAAAAACTACAGTCACATATAACAGAAAACTGTTTTTGGCGTGGGTAGTTTATTGTTTTGAACGCCAGTGTATATAAGTATAAAAATGCAACGAAAATTTAATAAAAAAACAAAATGAATATGCTAAGTTTATATTTATATATTTGTCATTGAAATTTTAAAGAAATTAAATTTAAACTTTAGTATCTTTACTTTCCATTATGAGAAAGTTATTTTCAAAATATGGTAAAATTTAATAGATGAAAAGTGCCTTAGTAAACGTTGAGAAAGATACCTTTAGTAAAGGAAATTATTCGCTATAGTGCAATTTCGGATTTCATACATCTTATTTTCATCTCTCAAACAAAAATATATGTATTAATTATTATTTTGTGTTCAGTTTATATGAAACCTAAAGACCAGTAAAAGGGAATTATAGAGGATTTTCAAATACGAAGAATGCACAAAATCATATCGTTTTGAAGGAAGAGATAATAAAGACAACAACGTAAAAACAGCCTTTCATACTGTATAATCTGTACATCAATGTGGTTTGCTCTAAAATACAAAAATTAATCAAGTCCGAGTTTGTTTTTTTTTATTCAGACGAAATACGAAGATTTTGTTCAAAATATTTACCATAAATTTACAGCAATGTAAATAATATTCAGAATTTAAATGTAAGTAAATGAATGCTTAAATATGGTTATCAGCTTTGTTGTCACCATGGTTAGCCCGCACCTGATACTACTGAAACAGTATATTAAAGTTGAAATTTATATCACTTTAATCAAACAGACATTTTTTTCTTTGCTTTGTTTTGTTTTCTTTCAGAAAACTGGCCTATCTTTTAAAAATATTCAACAGTTAACTTTAAGTTTAGAATTGTGAAGGCATTCCAATTTAACTATCACTGAGCTAAACGAGAAAAATTTCTGCTTCTCTACTACCTTTTAATCATCTATATTATCAGCATTCAGATAATTTCTTTGTAATATTCGCATTTATGAGTTTTTATATTTTCATTCACTCTCTTCGAACGCGGTTTCTTCTTGTTTAAAATTTATTATCTTGGTTTACAATAAACTAAGCCTACTTTACATATAATTTATATATATATTTAGCACCATTTCTCAATCGGCTTTTTAGTCCGAAGACAAATTAATTTTTCAACTAACTATCAGTCGCGTAATTATTGATTTATTAAATTATTTAAAGAGACACAGTAAACCATTCTTTTAAAAATTTCGCTAATTGATATTAATTATAAATATACCTTCTTAGAAATATGCTTTTACTGCAAGTAACGTAAATAGCGGGGCGTCTTGCTTTAATGTTAACTACACAAACGATTAGTGCTCGCATATTAAACATCTTCACAATTACAGGTAGTACTACGTTAGAAGACTCTAAACATACCATAGCATGATGCAAACAGTTGATTGATAACTATTTCTTTTGGAAAGGCGGTGCCCTGATTCACTAGCGCGTTCATATCATTTCGTTTCCTAAAATACGTTATCATCGACGAGAACTGTTTAATGGCTGATACACGCAAATACTGTGTGATGAAATCTTTAACATTTGGTTGGCCATGAGGGAATCAACACCCATCATTTAAAGTAATTACAGGTCTGAACGCCTAAGTTCCTTTGTATTATAAATGATTTTTAGGCATTGCAACCATTTTTCAATAGCAATAATTTAGAGGCTTTTACAAATTGCATCATTCTTAGATGTGTTTCCTTGAATATATAAATATCATAAAAGCCTGCTAATCCGTTAAGCAGACTGAAGGGAAGCGGTAGCTTGTTATTAATCTCCTTATCGTATTTTAAGGTGGTGTGTATAAGAAAACTGGGTTTGGTACAGAGCTAATCAGTTATGAAAGAGATCAAAGATCATAAAGCAAAGGCTTTGATGAATTTTAGTCTTAAGTGTGAGAAGAACAGAAAGACGGGCAATTAAGTACTGATCTATATCTCGTGGTCAGAATAGAGCGCGCAGTCATCAGAGAGGAAAATGGCGCTGGAACAATTAGAGTTCACCCCTGGACGCGTGTTTTTTACTAACGATTCAAAAATAAAAATCAGTCAATGAATTTTGTTAACATTTTTGTGTGTTCTTACAATACATTTGATGATTTTTTCTTTAATACAATCTACTCTACATCCGGAACAAAACTATGCTTTGTAAATTAAGATAATGCATTTTAACTGAATATTATGGTATTCATAATAACTGTTTTAGATGTTTCCCCTGCAGCGTTATGCGATATTACACGAATATATGTCAAGGAATTTAAGTTAGGAAGATCAGAATTTGATAATGAAGAATTTGAAAATAATGTGTGGTGTTTTCCTTTTGCTTTAATGGCGAAATTTTAAGACAACACAATTTTATATTTGCTTATTAATATTTATTTAAATAATAATTCATTCTTCACTGGTACACGCGATTTACCAAATTTAATTAATGGCTACTGCATTTCTTAGGAAACGTCTCATCGTTTAACAGCATATCCATTGTCACATTCTTTACTTTTATTTGTGACTATTTGTAATTGAGAATCAATAAGCAACGCTCCCCTTAATGGTTGACTTCTAAGAAAGGCTAGGCGATAGAATGACAGTAATTGAACTGATTATGGATCTTATGGAAGACGTAGATAAGATCGACCAGTAATAAAAAGTGTCAGCATAGAGTAGAATTATGCATTTACACTTTTATTGAAGAACGGTGACGGAAGAAAGGCTTATCGGAAAGTAACGGCGGAGTAGTTAAATCAAAGCGTTCAGACGTGTAAGTCACAAACACCCAGCTATAAACAGAATTAAATTTCAGTTCCAGGTATCTTGCATCAGTTAGCATAAAATGTGATATACTTAAACGGTTGGGATAAAGGCGAAATTGAAGATATACTGATTTAACTAAACAGAAGTAAGATAATGCAATGTTAATTTTTGATTAACAATCATACCAAAGTATATACTCTAGAATTTTGGTTTTATTGTAACATTTGTAGTCTACAGCCTACTTTTAACCGGCGGAAAATTTACTTTCAAAGCATAATAATAAAACATGGCTGAAATGCAAATTCGTCAATTCATCATGAAAACCGAATATATTTAATAGTTATAAATGACACAAATATAATTCCTTACGTTTATCATTTCAAAATATGCCATTTTCATACACTCTGCCTCCCTGTTGATAATGTTTACCCTGCTAGGGTGCGTTTTTGTGTTGTTTACACTTTATGCCTTTTCTTAAAACCTCAGAAGATGCTGGTTTGTCTTTTTCTAGGTGTTTTGTCAGGAAATTTTAAAAGTGAGCACGTTGTCTCAAGTAGAGCCATCTTCAGTCGTTTCCACCCGACAAACTATAGTGCTGAATTATCACCGTCAGCTGAACTCAGCAGCTTGTCAGGTGCAATAAAATACTAAAATGTATTTGTTACTTAAGTTTGGTACTAATTTTATGTCCCGCTTAAAAAATAAATAAAAGATAGTTTGAATATTTAATTAAGTGCAAATATATTAATGAATTAGATTATTGTTTTAGAATTAATTTCATATATTTCGAAAAATATGTAGCCTCAACTTTAAATTACATATGTAGGGAATTTATTTTAAGACAAGAAAGTAAAATTGTTTTTCATAGTCTTTAATGATTTTCAGGATTTAGCTTTACCTTAACTTGTAGTAGTAGTATTTTATAGTAATACTTAATAAAACCAATTTTAAATTTAGACAAATTATTTGTTAAAAAACCTTATCTTATTTGTTGTCTACAAATATTAATTTCTCATTATAAAAAATTCCTTTAGTAATTTTTACTAATTAATGCATTTCTTTCTTTAAATTTTAAAGATTTTTTTTACAATTTAGCATTAGATTTAATACTGCGATAAACTTTAGACTAATCTGTTTTGCTGATATTTAACAAAAACATTTAATAACCAATATATTTCAAAGTTGAGGTGAACTCGGAATATGCGCTAAAATTAATTTAAAATCGAGTTAACTTCCAGAGAAAGAGAGCCAAACTTATTAGTCAGGGAACTGACTGCATCACAACGATCGTGCTCTCTGATATACATATCTATCTGCAGAAAAATTACAACGTTAAAGTCCGTTAGTACATGACATAATTAGCAGAAAAAACAAACGATCTTTGTGAGCTCGTAGTGGGCAAAAATCGATATTCTAATGTTTAATATTTATCAAAATAGTAACATTACGTTTAATGCAAAATGACAGAAAAGGCAGCAAGATTGAATTTTTTAATGTGCGCAGGTGCACAGTACTTTTTTAATATTGTGAATTATTTTACAAGAACTGATTTTGTTCATGTAGCGCCGACATTCTTTTGTAACTGAAAAAACAATTTTTATTATTTACTATAGGCTTTCAGAATAAAGTCACATAATCATGATAAAATAACTTTTCACCCAAACAGTTAATCTTATAAAGTACGCCAGTAATATTGCAATAAATCAAAATGACTATAAAACGTACATGAGGAACAATTCGGGATATTTTTTTCTTTATATTATGCATCAGGCTACAAAGTTTGTCCATTTAAGTAGATGTTGTTTCGCATGGTATTGACTCATAAAATATTTATATAAGTACTTACATTGGTTGATAAAAAATCTACTATGCATTCGTTACATGCAATACTTCTGTTGTAAATATCATCTTCTGTATGAAGCCACTTGCATAATGCATATTAAGTGTAATGAAAAGCATCCTTATCCATATCTTCATTTAAATGTCATGCAGAAGTAGATTTTCATACGTAGTAGCTACATTTTCTTAGTTTATTTTTTATGTTCTTTGACGCAGTAACACCTCTGTGATAACCTGTTATTTTTTTTTAAAATTACAAGTCGATTTTTCTCCATACAGAAAGTAGACATTTGCTTACATCGACTTAAATAACTTGACATAGACCACATTCAAATAAGATTAAATTACCAAAGAATCTATATTTTATAACAATTTCGAACGTTTCATAGTACATAGTATCTAATTTACTACTTAATTTTTAAAAAAAATCTTGCTTTTTTCTAATTAATAATTTAATGTATATCTAAATAAGTTTATTTAAAATTATATAAATCGGCCAGTTATTCATTAAAGTATTTAATTAGTTTTTATTTCAAAAGTTTACAGATATGCATCATTAGTACAGCTGTTTATTTGTTTAGAGGAGATAAGAGATTGTGCCAATGCCTCCAGTGTCTTTATTTCTTAAATCTTACACCAAATTTAGGGCTTTTACTCTCACTGGCGAACGGTGGCGTCACACGTAGCACTTTAAATCCTAGAGTTAGACCAAAATGGCTTTAATACCGAAGATACCTCGCTGAAAAAAATGATGCTAAGTTCCACGCACCAAGAGACAATGGAAATGTTGACAAACATTTTCTCAGTTATGTCATTGATGGCGGTCTCAGATTCCTAGATCTCACTTCAATGGATTACCTTTAGAGTCTATCTTAAATCCCTGGTGTTTGAAGCAATTCGTAAAAACATTACCTTGGTGGACGTTTTCGATCATGTTTATAGTTAATTTCAGAGAATGTGATGCTATTGGTACCTGATGTAATGCTTTTAGAAATGAATAAAATTGAATATACGAGCAGTCTATAAAACCTGTAATCCGTTCTATAAATTAGTGTGACTAAAATGTTACACGAGTTTAATTGCTAAAATATGAATAAATCATCAGAGTTTATATAAACACTACAAAAATTACTATCAGCTTTCTAAATGGTTAACACTATCACTGCAATGCAAAATCACCACAGTCGGTAAAGTTTAACTGATTTATGTCCTTGAATAAATTTTCCAACCTGGTTGATTGTTCCAAATATTTGGCCACTCTTGCAGAACACTGGTCAGGGTCATCGAATGAAGCACGCTCGAAATAATCACAAGTTTTACAAACGATTTTGGTACTTACCTTGCATTCTCTGAATTACCAAATGTGTATATTCCCTCAAAATATTACATAATATTTATTAACTTACAACGGTCCTTTTTTCCGAGTGTAAGTCATTGTTTGAAGTAGGGGAAATCACCGTATCAGCTTGACTATCATCGAGAATCACATAGGTAAATTCGTACAAATGCGAGATTCAGTGCCCAAACGGCTTGTTTAATTAAATCTTTTTTTAATGTTTTTTATTATTAAAGTAAATAGATCGGGTATTTATTAAGTGGATTATTCACTAGAGTTACCAGTGTTTGCCTCCGTATCGACTTTAGTCCAGGTTTTTTTTTGATATATTTAATTTATGAAATCTGTATCCTTGCACCAAACCCCATACGTGACTATTTGAAGTTACTTTAACATAGGTGGTTCTGTATTATCCTCCAACTCAACGCTTAAACATGATATCCATATCGCCTCGAGTGCTGCGTGCAGGGTATTTTCCATTCACTATGCACCGAACAACAATAAAACAACATATGCATCTTCCGAAATGTGTTTGCGTTTGCATGCACATACAACAAGTCGATACTTCACGTAAACCTGTCTCTTTTATCGACAAAGACTTATTTTAAGCCCCCTCCACTTCACGTAGAATTATTATCCCTGAAATACATTGTGGATGTTGCGGTTTAGACTTTGCATGTAAGAACCTAAAATCAATTTAGAAACAAGATTATCCGCTGATTCTTGTTTCACGTAATGGAAATAAAATAAAGTAAACTGTTTCCAACGGAACGAGAGACATATCGCGTGGATGGCTATAAAACAATAGGTTTTGTTAACGAAATATCAATTTATTTGTTTCCGTTATGAAAATCTGCTACTGCCGAAGGCTGCGGAAAGCGCGAGATTGATTACATAAAAAGATGAATACAAAACAGATGAGGCACTATTAATGAGAAATTCAGTAGCTTAGAAAATAAAATGAATAAAAAATGATTATTTAGCTTATGGTTACTTAAAAGTATTTTTTATAAAAGCCGTAATCTTGGCTTTCATAATTAAAAATTATGGAAAGAAAAAATTAATTAATAAGTTCATAATTATTTTTAAAGAGAAAATGCAAATTTTAAAATGTTTGGAAGTAAATGAAACAAAAAACAGAGCATAAAAATGAAACTGGATTCTGTTTGATCTGTAGAAATGTGAGATTAAATGAAAGGAAAACAAAATATTAGTTTTAAAGTTTGTCGACGTTGGAAGAGATAAGTGGTGTCGGGCTTCCATAGGAATTAAAATAAAGAAGATATACCGCAGTTAGCATTCCTGGACTAGAATGTACATTTCATCGTTGCTCTGATTAACACAAATGAAGATCATTTTTACACGGTAAGTCGCGTTTATTTCATCCATAACAAACGGAAAAAAATCACTGACTATATCAGGGAATATTTACATAGCATCTTTTACTTCTGTATGTCAATCAGTAAATACCAGGCAAAAAGTATCGTTTCGCTAGCAAATTTTCATTATACGAAATGTAACATTTACTTTAAAAAACATATTAAAAAGTAAAAGCTCATATTTTCGCATAAATTAAATATTAATTCTGTGTTTTAAACACTGGTTAAGTTACCCTTATATAACCAACATTTTATCATTACATGTTATTCATACAAAATTCAATTCAGTAAATATTATATAAATATTTCATAGAGATGGTTTTAAAATTAGAGATAAAAACAACCTTTTGTCTAATGATATTTAACAGGTTGGAAATACTACCTAAGGATGGCTTCTTTATCGCAGTTAATGAAAAAATAACTACAAACTGAACTTTTGCTAAGTTCTCTTGATATTAAATAATAACTTCAGTAAATAAAATGTATAGATAATGTTTGGTTCTTAAAAACTTACAAAATACCTGTAGCGAAAGGGTGATAAATTATATTTTTAAACATTGTTTCTTGTGTAATTGTTAAATCTACGATGTCGGTTAAAATAGTGGACTAATCGATGAAATAATCGATAGCGGATACAGATAGAGGAAAGTATTACGAGAAAATTTTATGTCTTTGTATAACGAAAAAAAGAATATTATCAGTACTGAGACCAATTACCGGGCAATGTTTGTATTAGCTGATATAGTAAAGAAAGGTAAATTTTCATTTATATAAATTTACTGAAAACCATTATATTGTAATTACTGATACACTAAACAATTAATTTTGTTAACTTAGTTAAGTTTCAAAGAGTTATTTAATTTTTGACATCCGGGAGGTTAATTAAGGGACATAGGTTTAAAGTTAAAAATAGAAGTTATTATTTTGGTATCCGCTGCTTTCACTGTTTAGTTTTTAAAAGATGACTTAATCTTCTATGTCTGCAAGCAAAACATTGTAAAATATAATCGACATACTACAGAAACTTTTACATTAAAAGGCAATACTAGCAATAACAGCCCCAAAAATATGGTAAAATATTTTTCGTAGATGGAAAATATTAAAATTTGCTGTATGTAGACTGAGAAACCTAATTTCTTTCGGAGAGAACAAGTTTGCTTGCACCAGACTGGTTTGTATAATCCAAATTTTAAACGATTTAGATAATCATATCTGCGTCCTGTAGAACATCAGGCGTTCCCTGATGAAGAAATCATTGGTGGCAGAGTTTAAAGATATCCTTGTGGACTAGATCGCTTTATTTTGTGAATTTTAAAAGCAAGAATAGTAGTATCTACTTATTTTTAATATTTATATTTTGATCAGGAATCACTTTGTTTGAGTCTCTTGATTAATATGTACATATTAAGGAGAGGTTACTCGAAAGAATCCATATATTTACTACTACGCCAGCAATCAAACAAAGTTTCTGCACGTTTAAAAAATTTAAAATCTAAAATCACAGTTAAAAAGCTAGTTTATATAAAAAAAACCGCAGAACTGGATTTATTAGAAGGCACCAAAAAGTTTTTCAGTGGTGTACTCTACACCAGTCCGTCTTTTACATTTCGCTAAAAAGACATATTTGAGATCATCGAGATGCAAGCAGAGACACGAAAATGCACCTACAGTTGAGAATATCTATCATAAAGTCCCTTGCTACTGATTCATAATAGATACTGATCTAAAGATCTAAAACAAGCGTGTGACAGAAAGATTGAGCCATTATTAAAGACTCTTTATTTATATATAAAGTAAGTTAGCTTCCTAGCAACAAGCCTTTGGGGAAATCTAATTAAGCAATTAAAATTTTTAAACACAAATATTAACTACTAAATAACTAATAGGTTATTTATGAATCTAGAAGTATTATAAATAGTAATAATTAAAATTTTATATTTTATACTTGTAGAATGCTATAAGCTTGACCTTAAATGTCAGTTTGACTGCACATACCACAGAAATTAGGTAAAAGTAATGTTTTATATACATTAATCATTATAATGCTTTATATCCGGCTGTTACTAGCAACTTAGAATCTGATTTTATTGTTACATTTATAAGATCTGTCTGCATCTCCGTCCAACTCCGCCTGTTTCTATCAAATTAAAACTTACTAGTTTTCCTTATTTTAACACCATTTCTAAATTAAAATTTTAAAATAGAAATATAGCAAAGAGTCTTGCAATAAAACTAACTGTTAATTTAATTATTTAATATACTAATAATCTTAGATGATGACAGAATCTGATACAGCTATTAATATACGCACCAAATATTCGTATTTGAACTTAAAAACAATTAAAATTATTTACCTTTTAAATAATTTTAGAATATTTCAAACAACATCAATGATTATGAATGGAAAAATGCATTAAATATTGTAAGGATTTAAACCCCGAATTTTAAACCTTATTTCTGAATGTCAGTTTTTAAAATTTTCTTGATGAAAACTGACATAATAAAACTCATGGAAAAATATTTAAGAATATGAGTAATAACAAATAGACGCCAGTGAAAAACTTTTGCTATATAAACAAGACAATTGAAAGGTTTATAGAACTTGTTTCAGGCTTATGACAAAAAATTAAAAATTTTTTTAAAGCATCCTAATGTTGTTGGATAAAAAAATTAAATTTTAAGTATTATAAGAAAGTATATATGCGTTTCCTAATAATTTTAATTTTAAAAATTCTCTTTAACGACTTAGCTTTTAATGTACGAAGCATGACATACAAATCAACGAAGTGGATGTATGAAAATACTATAAAGTTTATTGTAAAAACTAGAAAATGTCATCAAAAAAATTTTATAAAACAAAAACTTGTGTTCAAAATATTCAAAATAAATATAAAATTATTTTCTCTGGTGTATACTCGAGCATCGAAAACTATATGATAATAAAAGTCACCCAAATAAAATAAATAGATTAAAACTATGAATTTGAATTTAAAATGTAAGGCACAGTTTACTCTGCTAAATAAACAAAATAAGTATTAAAGCAATATCTCAGTTAATCCACATATTTTTGGTGAAGATAAAAGTAAAATTGGACTACATATAATTACAAATTTAAATAATACGAGAAACGTAAATTTGATGGTTACTACACAAGACGATCAAATACATTATACTTTAATAAAAAATATATTTATGCTAACCGAAACGCAAATAACAAAAATACATCAAACATTTTATATGCTTCAACTGTTTCTTAACTTATAAGATAAGAAACACTTTTGAAACAAAAAGACTTAGTAAAAACTCACCATTTTACTTAGATAGCCTAAAACGTATGATAATAAATAAGAATTCTAAAAATTTGCAGCAAATTAAAAGTGCTCTTTATAACTGATGGAGATTTTAAATGTGTTTTGCAAAACGAGAAGGGTATATAAAAAGTAATAAATTTATAAGACACTTTTCATCAATTTTTGTAACGTTGTCTGATTAAGCGAAATCTGCACCTGTTCCTTTTTAGGTGTAAAAATATAAAGGTACATACTATTGATAAAACCTTTATTAATGTATTTAAAAATAAATACAGATATTTATTCAATAGTCAAAAATCGTAAAGATGTAATATAACAATTAAAGATCACATGGACTTGATATCTTCTGGATATGTCATATCTGTGAAGAACGTTTTATTATTGGAAATAAAAATTGAAAGACTAATGTCACTTAAATGGTAAATCTGAAGGAAATGCACATAATGAGTATAATTTAAAATTTATATAACCTAATACCTAATATAATTTCAATATATATATAATCTAATATATTTCATTCTATCTAATGCACATCTTTTCTTTATAGATCTGGTTAAAATGTTTCTATTTTCATTATACTACAAGCATCTGTAAAGTAAATCTCAAAGATAACAAATGATAAGATAATATTCAAATGTTTAAAAGTTAGATTCTTAAATTCTTTTTGATTTATTGGAACGATCTTAATAAGGTTATTCACAATTGAAGAAACCAAACAATTTATGTATGCAACCGCTGAAACTTTTACACCAAAAAGGTATAATTTTATGCTCTTTTATTGAGTTGTAGTATAATGTAGCTACACTAGTGAATTAACAAAAGAAGATTTTTTTATAATGAATTAGATAAAAGGAGCATCTCAAGGTAAGATTTTAAGAATAATATGAAGTATGAAAAAAGCTCAGGATTCCAGCAACAGAAGATAATAATTACATTTATCTTAGATCTGACGGTTGGTGCTTTTGGAAACATAATATTATAGGTTAAAAGGCTTAAAATTTAAATCCATTTCAATTTCTACAGTTATTTTTCAAACTAGTAATGCTTGTTTAAAGTTAATTAAAATTAAATTAGATCTCTACAGATTTTGATGTTACTTTTAATGGACTGTTAACTCAGCCATTGCAATTTTTTATTATTATGTTTCAGTAATTTTATTTGCGTGGCATTTCAGCCGTATTTTTATTATCTATTATAGATATTATTTGCATATATCACTGATAGGATTTGAGGTAAATATGCTTGGTGTGCTTCCAATTAATAACTCACATTAATAAATAAGTTTAAAACAAAACAAAAAAGTCGTGAAATAATTATTAAAACATGTAGAGGATATGTATAAAAAGGAATAATTGCACCTTATAATCGTATATAATACACAAACAATATACATTATTACACAAATATATACGAAACCAAAATCTTCACAATTCATTCAGTGTTTAGTTACCGTTTGATTTTCTCAGTAGCCTTATAATCTCAAATAGCCTCAATGATGTTCATATCAGGGTTTAGTGCAGGCCAAGGTATATCTGTCTCTATCAGCCTCTTTATGTAGCAGACATTGGCTGTATACTTTGGATCATTGTCATGTTGGAAGATTAACCTCCGCCAACTGAGAAATCTTCTTGAGGAATAGCATACAGTTTTCCCCCGGTATTCGCGGGGTTACGTTCCTAGAGCACCCGCGAAGAGTAAAAAACCGCGAATATTAGACGTGGTCCATAAAAATGCCTATAAACGTCAAAATATAACGTAAGATATAAGTAAATATATAATAATAATTTAATAAAAATACAACACTCAGAGAAACACTTGAGATAGCTACACGCGGTAAACTGAGATGATGCGGGGCTGCTGGGCTGCATCTGCCTGAGACAGCGCCTCGTGGGCAGCAGCCAATCAGCAGCGAGGAGAAATGAATAACGCTCTCGGATTGGCTACTTTCAAACCTCCAGCCAATCGCGTTTATTTTATATAGATATTTTGCTGAATTTACGTTAGTATTTATATTACAAAATTAGTAAATTATATTGTTATTAATAATTTAGCGTTAAAAAGCGTGAAAAAATATAGATTGCCACGAAAAAAGCCATAAAAAATCGCGGAAGATATTTGCAATTCCGCGAATATGCGGGGGGTTCCCACGAACAATTATTAGTTAGGTTCTAAGGAAAATTCCACGAATGCCGAACCGCGATTACGCGGGGATCGACTGTAATTGTTAAGACCATTGTCTGTACCTGTGAGTAGCCAGTGTATCTTTGTTTTTATGTAATTTTCAGATACTTTTGTATGATATGCAACCCAACAATTTTAAAAATCCACTTCCATGCTTTACTGTAGCATCTGTACACACTATTATACCGCTTCTCAGTTCGTCTTTGAACAAACTACTGTTGATTTGTATCAAAAAATTTAAATTTATACTCATATGTAAAGAGCAGCTATTCCAGAGTTTGGTCTTCTTACTGTTTCATTCCTGCTCTCTATTTCAGCGTTGCCATTTGGTTGCCTATCCTCAGCAAAGATTTACTGGTAGTTCTACATCCAATGAGGCTACTATGTGCTCATATGTATCTTAATGTTCGTAAAAAAATATTTAACACTCGTACTCCTTGCTAGATCATTTGCAAAATTTTTCCTGGCTCGTCGTCCATCACGTAGAGAACATACCTTGAGATACTTAACATCAATTTGGAGAGTTTTTGATTTCTTCCCTGAACGCTTCGTTTCTCGTGTCCCCCTCAGTCATGTACACACCTTTTGAAACACGAATCAGGCATGCTGCATGAGGTATTCTTCACTGTTTTTTTTATAATTCCTTCTCAGGAGCCATAGTATTCGATACACATTCATCACAGTACAATGATAACACTATACTTTTATGGCCTTTCTAAGATGTGGCATTTTTATTGCTTGTAAAGCAAATCACAGTCTAAAATATCAACCCTTGATTGTATTATGAAGCATTTAATTTTTATTTATGGGATGCGATGTTATGAAGTGTTTTTTGCATTTAAGTCCAGATTTTCTCTGTTTTCATAATTATTTTTAAACCGTACATCTATTGGCATGCCACATGTTAATAAAATTCCCCAATAGTTTACTGGAAATAATATTAGCGAAAACCTAGTTTATATCATATGAAAATAAAGTTATAACCTTTAACAAACTTATTTGCTTAGAAATGTGCATTTTGGGTTATTCATAATATTTAAAATACCATTTAAAATTTTGAGTTAAGAAATGAAAATGCAAAAATAATCTAATACCATTATTTTTACATACAGGTAACCCATGTTATCACATAAAACAGAAGATATGATAAAAGACAGATCACTTTGGCTCATATTTTTGCCATGTAAACCATCTGTTTCAAATAAAGGATACTGGACAGATAAACAATGAGTATGCAAGAAAAATAATGAATGAATTTTGTTAATGTAGATCTAAAATGTAGACTAAATCCTGAATAAAAATATGCATTTATAAGACAATTAGAATAAATAAATACGGTTATAATGCAGAACAAATAATTTAAAATGCACATAAAAAGATTGGAAAGCATATGGTACTAAATATGCATTAACTTTCTCTGATAATTAGTTGTATCTACTACCTGATAAAATATCAACTTCACCTTATGAACATTTCAATGATCATTAATCCACTAACATGTGTTTTGTAAGTCCTGCCCATAAAATGATCCTGTTTCTTTTCTATCTATGCTTCTAATTTATATGTTTATGGAATTTCTCCTAATTTATTGATTTTAAATATATTGTTAATTTAAATTTTAGTGCATCACTTCTCAAAATATTTTATAACGATATTTTCGTGCTATACTAATAGCTTCCAATCGATATTTCTTATGTTTTCTGTCTTTAACTTTTTATTTACTTCGATTTCGTTATTTTTTCACTTGCTTCTTTTGGTGGCCTGCCAACGGATTTCATTAATTAATGTATCACAAATATTTTTGAAATTATGATTATTTCTTTGAACTTTTCTAAGTATTTTAAAGATTTTATTAAATTTTTCAACTGCAAATGCTTTGCCTTCATTATAGGTATGACAAAATTTCATTTCTTCTAAACAAATTTTTAAAAATTGTTCAAATATTCACTTTATATATCAGTCCATAATTTATTTTGTTTTTTACTAGATTGTTCAAATAAATATTGAAATACTCTATTAAATATATTCACTTTTATCTTTTAAACGAAAACCCCATATATATTTTAAAAAAATACATCCTCCACATTCAGCATTTGTATTCCATTTTAAAAAATTTGCATATCAGCTAAATTTTCCGACCAGATATCGCCTACTGAATAAACAAAGACCACTCTTTTAAGGTATTTTTTATAAAAGTTACATGTAACTTCCTAGCTAGTACAGGGAACGGGTCTTCGAATTTTTCAGTTTACTTTTTATTCCAACCCGAAAAAGTAACATCTTTGGTAATACCTCATTGCAATTTTAACAAAACCGCTATCTATCTTTTCTCGTAAATAAGATTTTGGATATTATTAACATAATGGATTAAATCTATATACTTTTTTTGTCTGCTTTTAATATAGACAAATATGTCTGTATAATCAACATCACTATAACTTATATCATGTTCATAGCACTCTCGATCAACTTTATTAATAAGTTTTAAGTTTTTTCATTATGTTTTAGTGAATTATCTTGATTTACTCTTACATGTAATTCTTTTCTCGGGATATATGAGTTATTTTTTTGCACATTTTTAAAATCAGAATAATCAACATAAGGAAAACCAGAGGTTTCTTAAAGACGACTCTTTGTCACCGCGAGAGATAAATTATAATTTTGAGACAGATAATTTTTTCAGAAGAATTTTTAAAAAATTGTAGACTGTAGACAGATTTTATTGAACAAATAATATAGTTCCCGGAAATCAAGTTAAATCTAATGAATTTAAATAACTTTACTCTTTGATCGTTTTTTACGAAAGTAGACAATTTAAAGACTAAAATGTAGTTCAGCAAAGTTTTAAATAAAAATCTTATTGCGATTTTGTAATCATTTTGTCAAATAATTCGAACGTTTTCTAAAATTACTTAAAAAATTTGTCTAATTAAATGGAGCAATAAGTTTTCATTGGATTTCTTTAGGTGAACATAAAATGCAAAAAATTATAAACTTTTTTTTTGAAAATTACTTTGAAGGTGAATAACGATGAATTGCACGGCGATGTTATTACTATTAATAAAAAAATACAAATAGAGCTGAAAAAAGATAGTGGTTTTGATTTAAGATTTGGCATGTCACAAATGAAAAAAAATATTTCGTAGATAGTGTTATAGCATCATTCAAACAGAAAAAAGATTAGGTGTTATTTAATAAAATTTTTCATGAAGAAATACAAAAAGTGATTAAAAGTAATAAAGTTGTTGAATTTCTTTGAGCAGTTTTATCAGTTTTTTAAATATTGGAAAAGTTATTTTACCATCTTTAGGTGAAATACCTACGATTTCTGGAGAACTAGCTAACTCATCTTGGTACAAAAACTGTAAGTAAAGGTTCTATCTTGATCATAATAGTAGATTATTTTTATAAATGGTAAAATTTGTGTATCTAATGTCGTTGATATTACCACTGATAATATAGAAAACATAATGTAGATATTTAATGACACTGTATGAAAAGAATACAATATATTTATTAGAAAATATTTAATACTTGGATCTAGTTTGCTATTTTAAGAATGTTATTTTTGTTGTAAAAATTATCTTTTTAAATGCAAATCAAACATGTTACTTGTGAAGAATTAGATTGCTTCCATCTTTCTTTTCTATTAGCTTTTGCGTTTTCCTGGATCTTCTTTAATTCTTGTTTTCTCTTTATTATTTTTAAAATAATTATCCAAATTATCTCTGCATAAGCATTTTTAAAATTTATCTCATAATTTTATAATAGTAAGTACCAGCAATAAATGTGTTAAGAAAGAAGCTCAAGAGTATTTATATATTTTTCGTCTAATTTTTTTCAATTCTCTTAAACTTCTAGTAATTTCCTGATTGACGCTTCTCTTTTAGAGTTTTACACGTTGAACCAAAGCCGAATCATTTCAATAAAAGTATTAACAAACCTTTCCAAGCTATTCCATTTACTAACATCAACTTGCATTCAAAAACTTTGTATTTTACGTAGATAAATCTTGAAGAAACATTGATATTGAAAAATAATGTAAAAATAACATCTTAAATAAGTTTTCTGCGAGATATTCTTCCTAGTAAATTTTAAAAAAAGTAAGCGGTGCTTTCAATTTAAATCTAGTCTAGCATTATGGTACAAAGTCAATAAAAATTGTATTATTTTGATTCTTTTGATTTGTTTCATCCAAATAATCTTTTTTAATATAAAAGAAAATTTTTGTTTGGGTTATTTTTATAATAAAAAAACATTTTATATCTTATATTTGAAATTCAGAATAAAATAGTATTATTTAAGGTCATACATATTAAAAATCATTTAATGAATTTGTTAAAAGTGTAAAATAAATTTAAATTTTACTAATAGATAATTTCTAAAGCTTATCTTAAGTTTATTAATGAATACATTAGAAGTTATAGACAAAATTAAACGTATAGATAATGGAGATAAAATATAAAGATTAAAAAAATAAAATTAAGTTAAATTTTTTTTGATAATGATTGAAGATTATGAAAAGTTAATAAAAGTGAAAAAGAAAAATTGAGAGAAGAAACAAATTTCTTGAATTAATTTAGTTTACAGCTTTAAAAAATAACACTAATCAGATTTTAAATACTGGAATCAGGGTTGATGTTTCACCAAATGCACTAAAATCTAACTTATTACGGAGGTGAAAAATAAATGGATGAAAATAAGAGATCATTCTGTAAGAAATTGAAATAGGAGTATTTAGGGATTTTATTAAAAAGCAACTGAATTTCAGATAAAGCTGTTTGCGAAAAATTCACGTTTTTAAAGATATATTTAAAAAAATAAAGCTTAATTTTTACTACACAACACAGTTACGAATCTTACGTGTATGATGAGCTAAATTAAAATTCAAATAATAATATTAATGCTCCAAATAAAAGATACAGCTGTGTGCAAAAGTCTTGCGTAAAAATCATTTTTCTTGTAAATTAGCTCGCATTTTGTCGAAAGCAGTTGTTATCAAATCTTGTTCATTAAAGTATTTATATATTACTGTTGTACATCTATTCCAATAATATCAAGCATATTGTTTCATTGTAAGAAAAGTTATAATTTTTAGAAAATCATTTGCATCAAATCAGTGTGCAAAAGTGTTGCATAAAATCTACACAGTTATCTAATCAATTCAGATTCAATTCCAATTATGCAGAAAGTGATCAGATCTATCAATAATGAGCAGAATGTCCGAAATTTTTGATAACTTGTTCACAACCACGAGGCTGACGATTGTCACTACTGGACTCCGACCAGGCTTCCTCGATTTTCCGTTTCAAATCAGTTTTATTTTTCGGTTTTTTGGCACTGACGCTGAGTTTGATAGACTGCCAAATGTTTTCGATGAGATTGAGATCCGGGCTTTGAGCCGGCCAGTCGAGGAGGAGGATTCGCAACTCTGCCATCAAGGCCTTGACCTGCTGATAGATGCCCGGCAGGGGCATGTGGTCACACACACACGATTCGACAATGTTTGAGACAATCTTAGCATAGTCATGAGCATTAATTCAACACTCCACGAGATGCAACGGACCGACACCAGACGATTGAAAACAGCCCCAAACCATGGCCGAATTTCCCCTGCTTGCAGAGTCGGTCCAGTGCAACTAAGATGGTATTTAGCCGACAACGATCGCCGAACGTACACCCGACCTGCCGAGTGCACCCTCACGTATTTGCTTTCGCCGGAAAACAACACTCGGGTCAACTGGACCACGGTCCAATGGAGATGTTCGCGAGCCCACTGCAGTCGGTTTTGTCCAGACTAATGAAGTCTTCTGTGCCGATTGCCCGAACAGTCCCATCCGTCTGATGGTGCACGAGACCAATTGGATTCCCTGGTGCCTTGACAAGCCGGTCTGGATATCGGTGGAAGTGCGGAATCGGTCCGAGTTCGACATGCGGGCGATCAAACAATCCTGTCGAGCCGTCGTTTTCCGCGGTCTGCCGGCTCTGCGTTTCGAAATTAGGCTCCCATCGGCTTTCCAACGTTCGAGATATCGTCGACTGATTGCAACTGATACGATCCGCAATGACCCACTCAGTTTCACCATCTTCTTTCATGCGAACGATTGTGGCCCGCTGTTCGTGGGTCAAATATCGGGCTCTCGGCATCACTATATTGGACAAAAATGAATCAGAATAGTGGTGGAAAATGACAGTTTTTTCACATTTATATTCTACCATCCTAAACTATTATAGCACAAAATATATATTCTAATTTTTTGTAGTTTATTCAACTCTTTTGCACTCGCCGATTTCATGTAAATTATTTTATTAATATTTAAATTTTGACTGTGCAATTACAAAATGGATCTTAGTGTTATAAATCGTTTAAAGACACCGATACCTTTCAATTACATCAGAAAACATACAATAGTTACTAATTTCTACAAAATAAGAACCCATTTTCTAAGTCTACTCATTTTTATGCAAGACTTTTGCACACCACTGTGTGTTGTTGATTCAAAATGTAATGATCAGTTTAATAAAATTTTTAAATGTCCAACTTTTAACTGAGATGCTTCTGCTAAAATCTTAAGTACATAACAAAGTAAACGGCAATATTTTACGGGCAATAGAAATTATGGTATAATAATT
Source organism: Nautilus pompilius (assembly GCA_018389105.1). NCBI lineage: Eukaryota > Metazoa > Mollusca > Cephalopoda > Nautilida > Nautilidae > Nautilus > Nautilus pompilius. The sequence goes on from JACATO010002737.1 coordinate 1,296,760, forward strand.
AACCTGTAAGATCCAACTAAAAATAATGATGCAATGGATAGAAAGTAGATATCACGTGTTCTGACAGTTTACTGCAGAAAGAAATTACTGTAATATTTGCATTAACATATTAGTAGTTTCTGCTTCTGTCGTGACAAGTCTGTCAACATTGTGTCTGATCTCTGTTATCAAAAAAATTATTGCTAATTTTTAAAAAAAAATTAAGTGTTAAAATGTTTTTTTATTTTATCTTGAAAACTAACACATTTTTATGAATTGCCTTTATTGCCGCATATTTTCTAATGTTGATAGCAAATTTTGCCGGCAACATCATACAAAATTACTGTCATTCTATAGACCTGTTGCAAATTGATTTTAAAATGACTGTATTTATAAATAATATCAGACTACTGTTACAAAAATAGTTTTCGAAACGCTTAAAAATGATAGATTAGCGTTGACGATACAAAAAAATGGATTATTTAAGTACAATTAGAAGAATTTGAGAGTTAATGGAAAATTGAAATGACATATTGCAAAAGTGAACATAGTATGAAAATGCCTTGCAGGTAGAGTAATAGCTTTTTCAAAATAAAAATCATGCTAGATGCAAAAAACCCACCTTTATCAAAACCTTTAAAAAGAGGTCGTCTAACAGTGCATCAATAAAGAAGCCAAATTCTTTCTTTAAATCAGAAAATATAAAAGAAAATACGTGAAACTAAAGGTTACTTTAATTTTTATTAATGATTGCCACTAGACGAAAATTCAATTTTACATAATTTTAAATGAATCAAAAAAGACAAAACATCATCATGTTTGCATACCGTCAGCATTCATCATATTTAATTTCATGTCAGTACAACATAATACTGATCTTTTGGTTTTCCATATACATTTCTAAAAATAAAATAAGCATGAATATTGTGGATAAATTCTTCCACATTCCACGGTATACAAACGACATTCCTTGATTGTACTCGCTGAATTTTGAAAATAAAGAAATTATACACGGTATTAAGTTATCCGGTAGTTGAGGGCACGAGTTAGAATTCCAGCTTGGCTTACTTCCTGAACATGGTTTCTTCTAGCTCTTCTTTACCAGCCGTCGTCGTACATTTCTTCTGTGTACTGCGCTTTTCTCCACATCTAAAAATAAAGAATTATTGTGAGATTTTTGTTAGGTTACCCATTCTGTTCTGTACAATCCGATGAGTCCTGCGATGGATGAAACTCACCAATTCATACAGTCAGAAAACAGAGTCCATCCAGCCATAAGTCAGTAACATTGCTCTCAGACGTCTAGTGGAACCAATGCAGTGTAAATATTTCTAATAAATGAGCAGAAGGTAAAGTTAATAATGACAGTGGAAGTCAAATTAAAAATTCGTTGGTAATTATGTGTCTTTCTTTGAGAACAAATAAACCAGCGAGCTTTCTTGATATTTTTAATCAGTCAAATAAGCAAATAATTAAATAATTTAAAATAACCACTGCTATAACTCAAATACAGAGCAAGTGGTTCTTATTAAGAAGAAAACATTCGATATTAAACGATATATATATATATATTGAAATTGACAGAGCTCATCACCATCATTATCATTAATCTGAACAAAAATTGCTGATGTGTATTTCTGAAAAAAATTTTTAATTTGCTATCTGTATTTTGGAAATTTCATGTAAACCAGTCAAAACTGTAGCTCAGTTTTTAATGATCAATGAAAAACATTTTTTTGCCTTTATCAAAATGGTTTGTGCAACTAATTACATTCTACTGAATATTATGTAGGCTGACGCTAATGCAATAATCAGTCTTATTTAGCTCGTTTTTGGTAATGATGATGCCTCGGTTACGATACATAAAATTTCGGATGCGCAGTTTGAAGACAAATTTGGTCTACTAGATTATAAAATAAGAATCTATAAAGCCTTTTTGAGACATGTTTGGTAATGCAAATCCTCCTGTTCATTTGTGATTCGTAATTGCTGAGATTCTCGTTACGCATGTCTACAACATAAAAGGTGAAGAACACAACATATGCTATTCAAGTAGAATAATTATAGATGTATTTAAGTGTAATCTACTTTTTGGGGCCATAGCTGTGAAATTCACACCATCTAGACAGACGTTCCTATCATTTGGTATATGGAAATATTTGGAAACCTTTTTCAATTAGCCGAAACCACTTTGAAACTCGTCTTAGTATGCTTTCAAGATACATTCTGCAACATGAATTAGAAATATTTTCTTTAATGTTTTTTCCTGTAAATAGGGAACTTCACATATTATGTAGTATTTCATTATGAACATCAGCTCCAACGACACTAAAATTATCAAATATCTCCACCTCTTTAACTGAGATTAGAAGTAAAAGATGGAACAGATCGTACAAATGCATAAATACATATGATGCTTTGATTAGGACAAATACGGTAAAAATAAATTATATATAAGTATTATGACATAACACAATTCAATACCAATTTTATTTAAATAATCTGGCACTCGCATGCAGTAAAAATAAATTTGATGTCGCCTAAAGTCCAAATAGAATTTATCAGTTTATCAGTGCAAATTAGTTCTGGTCAAAACAACCGTTTTTTTACATTTTTAATGCCAAACATAAAAACGAAACAATGTGATAAGAACATTATTTCTTTCAACTCTGATTTTGCTAAACCAGATAAACAGATGTTTTCTAGATGTTGACTGATTAACTTTAAAAAATTTCGCACTGTTATTTCATGAGATTAGTTTCCATCGATAAAAAATGACTCATTTTATTTCAATAAACAAAGGTGGCTTATAATCATCTAGATAAGGAAAAAAATGAATCGAGGTACTTTTTTCTAGATGTTTTTATTCAGACTTCTAATAAAGCAACTTTTTCCTCTTTAATTTTTCAAAATCTAAGCTCATTCTCAGTAGTTCTTCACCTGAGCCACGACTTCCGTTACGTAAAATATTAGGTCGTTTCAAAAGTATTGTTGGTTTTCGTATTATGTTAATTTTGGGTTCATGTTTTGACTGCGTGTGAAGGTGTATGTAGATAAGTTTCATATCGTTTCGGAGCGTTTGCTTTAGCATACATTATGTAAAACCCACCTTTTAAAAATCATAAAATGGATATTTGTTTCAGAGTTCTGAATGAAGCATAGGTAGAATAGATTTTCTGCCATTTTGTTTTACGAGTTCAAAATAGGTCACAAAGCAAGCGAGGCAACTCGTAACATTAAACAGGCACGGGGGAAGACAGAAAATGAGTGTACAGTACAACGGTGGTTTGCAAAGTTTCGATCAGATGTGAGCATCTCAGTTAAGGAACGTAGCGGACATCCTTCTAGCTGTGATAGCGACCGTCTGAAAGCCTCAATTGAAGCCGATCGAAGAAAAACTGCGAGAAATTGCTGGAGAGCTTGACGTAAGCACTGAAACCGTTTCCAGGCCTCTTGACGCAATCGGCCAGGTGTAGAAGGCTTGATAAGTGAGTGCATCACGAGTTGAGTGAACAACAACAAAATCTTCGATTGGAGATCTGCTCTTCGCTTCTCATAAGAAACAAAATCTATCACAGCTGGAAGGTACGGTCGGGAATTAAACGTTGTTCATCAGAAACTCTCCCAATGACAGCCGACATTGGTGAATCGAAGATGCCCAATCCTGCTCCACGACAATACTCGTCCACATGTTGCAAATGTGACTCTTCAGAAACTGAAGATGTTGGGGCACGAAGTTCTCCCTCACCCAGCCTATTCACCAGATCTTTCTCCCACTGACTATTGCCTTTCCAAACATTTCGACAGCCTCCTCCATATGAAATCCTTCTCCAAGCAGCAATTAAAACTGCCTTCGAATAGTTCATCGACTTCAGAAATCAAAATTTTTTCAAAATGGTATAAATGCGCTTATAACTCGTTGGCAGAAGTGTATCGATTGTAATGGAACTTAACTTTGATTAATAAACTTCACGCTCAGCAACGGCATGAAGTCTCATTGTTGCGGTAAAAATCCGACAAAACATTTGTAACATCCTAATATTCATTGACGATCGTTTTCCCGCATTAAATTTTTGTTCCAATACAGCAGCATCAGTGTGTCCTGGCTTTGATTTCGTGCCGATATTTCGTTTTTTTAAAAACTTATAACGATGTATATTTATCCAGATACATTCTTAAAGAGGTCACTTTTGTAATGAACTAACATTTTTATTTTAAATGTACAGATATCGCTCAGATTTGTGTTACCTATTCCTTTTCTGTTTTCGAGGAAAGAAGTTTTAGAAAGAAAATAACAGATCTTTGCGTTTACGCGCTTTTTGTATTCTTCTACTCTGAAAAATGTGTACATTGGGAAATAATGGAGACTGCCATTAAAGATCTTATAATAGTATTACGATGCCTAACGAAATAAAGCTATTAAGAAAACACTATTTTAATAAATGATACCAATAGCTTAAACTATTTAATAACTACTATTATGCAGTATTTTAAATGACACTCTTTAATTGTTACAGTACATTAACTGTTTTGTCCATACTCAGTAAAGGTTTAATACACTGAACAAACCAATGAAGGTATCTACGACTATTTACAGTCGCCTTGGTCTTGCAGAAAATGCCTTATGATCTTTAAACACATCGTCCAACAAGAACTTTACTGAAGTATCAAATACATTGCTTTAGGAATTGCAGATAGCTCTTTGTCTCTTGGTGAAATTATCTACAAGTCACATCAGTCTCAGTTGATCAGGTATCTACGTAAATATGATAAAAGGTTTAAAGCATGTTGAAAATGTACACTTAATGAAGTTTCCGAACATTGAAAACAGCTTAGTTTGCGAAAGTACTGTTAGGGAAAACCTCATCAGTACTTGCCGTCACGATGCCCATAACAAGTCATCTACCTTATTGTAAGCGGACTATTTCAGCACGTTCCATCTAGAAGAAACTTCTCAGCTCCGTGAGATTAAACCGGGAAAAATCAGCTACAATGTCACAACCCACAAAATTCACTACATCGTAAGACTAGATTAAAGTGTAGAACTCGTTCGGCTAGATTCTTGACTCTGATGTGAATAAATTGAACTTTCACCTTGTTGATGATCGTGTAGGTGATTAGCAAGAACGAAACTAACATAATTCAGACTGTAACGCGTCAGAGAAAAACCGCATGTGAATGGAAGTGTGTCTATCTGCAACGCTACCTTGCAAACTTAACAAACAGGCCATAACAATTACACCACACCACCACTCCAAAAAAGTTCATATACTAAAATTGGAACGACACAGAGAAGATTATCATGGCCCCTGCGCAAGGATGAAAAAAAAAAGAAAGTCATGGTGATTAGTTACCTTCATGGAATATAAGCCCGTTGTGTAAAAATAGTCGTAAACCAGAATTAAATATCCAATGTCATCTATTACCCGTTTGGTTTCCCACAGAAGAACATAAAACATGCCATAGATGAGCTCTCCTCAGCGAACACTTTATTTTCGGCCTTTTAACTGTCCAGTCCATTAGATTCAAAGCACATACTTTAGTAATTCAAAGTTACTTCATATTCGCTTGTAATTCTGTACGAGAAAAATCACAGTAAAACTATTTGCGTTTATGACGAAAAGATTATATCGCTACAGATAATAACATCTAGATGTTTTTATGTTGTGCTATTTTTAATTTATACTTTTCATTTTGAATTTACTCAAAAGTAAAAGGAAGGGCTCTGCATTTTTTGTCTTTGGAATAAGATATTTTGTTCGAAACATTGAAAACTTACATATTGTGGTAATTCCCTGCCATTAACACTTTTTCAAACAAAAGCCTTATCTGCAAGGCTCTATCATTTTACGGTTATCCGTGACCCTGTAGAGTCACACTAACAAAAATATTGTAGACAGAATCAAATGATATCTTCGTCATTTCATTAATGTCATTAAACTTAACTGATTATTGTTCCACTGTTCAGACATAAAAACGTTTCACATTACCATATATTTCCAGAATTACAAGTAAGATCTTATTTCCCAGATGAAATAAAATTTCATGAATTTTCATTTGATCCATAAAAATTTTAATCAGTATTAAAGACTTGTATTCGCACGAAAACTGGTGTTTTTTGGCTATGACTTTATATTTTTCAAAACAAAAGAGGGTAATAGATTAAAATATATAAGCACAACAAAAATATGTACATAGATGTAAGTCCCATAAATCTGCCAAAATCAGTGCTGCCTCTCCATATGACAAACCAATTCTCGGATGAAGGAAGCTCTGCATCAAACGAATTCAATAGAAAAATCAGAAAGCTATTAAACTTCGATCAAACATTATAAAATTCTTCATTATGGTTAATGTGTCGAAATCGATAGTATTCCTGACTTGTTTCAACAAAGAAGAAAAAATACTGCTATTTCTTGACTCGTACATACTGTAATAACACTATTTTAAACATAAATTCTGTTTTCAAACTTTACATTCTACCATTTATTTTACTGCCCTGCAGTGTCTATATTTTTGGTTCATTGACTTCTTTAGTTTTTTTGGTTTTAAAAGGCTAGCATACTCTGACGATTGTTTAGAATTTCAGTAATGTTTTATTCATTTTTAATAGAACGATTACATTAAGGTTTCAAAAGTAGTATACGGCCACTTTACAGATAAAATGTATCAAATATCTAGAATTTCATCTGAAATCTATATAAAATTTAACTGTTTCATATTAATTAGCTTAAAATTAAAACCATATATAAAACAAAGTGTTATAATCATTATATAATCAAGTAAGTTACATTTCAAATTTTATTTGCAATATAATTAACGCCAAGGGGCAAAACGATTCCTAAAATAATTTAGTGTTTCTTTTACATAGAGTGTGCCGAGAGGGTAGTCGGGCAATCGACTGTTAGCACCCCCGTCAGTCAAATACATAACAACAAACAACCTAATTGTCTATGATACAGGTAGACTCAAAATTTCCCAAATGTACGCTTTAAAAGTTGTATACCACGTTACAATTTTCCAGGATGCGAGGAACTGATCCAATGTTGCTTAAAATTTAGTAAAGGGACAATATTTAGATGGTTCAAGAGTTCTTTTGACTACTAGATATAATTTAGATTTAATATGCATAAAAATGAGCCAACTGAAGAACAAATAAATATTCTCATGATTAAAATTTAAATCACAACAGTCACTATCTAATGGTTGTTAATACAAAATGTTACCGATTACATTGTAAAGATTACTAAAATATTTGGCGGACAATGCCAAGAATCGCTTTCTGTCAGTCGGAAATCAGTTGTAGTTTTAAACTACGAAATATTAGAGTAAGCAACTGTAATGGAACCGTCAAATGATAGGATATCCGAAAAAGTGGGCTACCTAAAAGGATTGGTTTTAGATAAGTGTTGCTGCTTATCCAACTGCTCTCTCTGGTTATTTCTTTACTTTTCTACAATAGTAAAAATTACGTGCCTTCCTTCTATGGATTGATTGCTAAACACTATTATTTTACGACAATATTGCAAGGATTGTAATTATTATCAATGACATAAAACACTAGAAAGGGAATAATCAACTGATGAACCAACAACAAGTTTAAAGGATGCTAACTATCTATAAAGAACCAATATTACCATGCACAGACAGCAGATTCAGCTCCCTTAGTGACTGATATATAAATTACAAAGTTTGAAAACCCAAAAAATAAACCGATCTTGGCTTATATTAGGAAAGTCAGATAACTGGACAAATGGGTCATTTTTGGAAGTCGGATAACAAGTTATATCAAAAATGATAAAAATAAAACATGCAAGATTAAGTTTAAACGTAAAGTTCTTATAAAAAATGCAAACAATGTAAGTTTGTTCCGTGTTTTGTTAATTTAGTTTGTTAAATTATATTGTGCCTCTTTCTCATGCAGCATTACACTTTTTAAAAAAAAATTAATAAATAATGATTTAAAATGTAAATATCGTTGTGACTAGATTTTGTTGATGGTATTGTTGAAATTAAATTTAACCATAATAAAAAGATGGAGACTTAAAAACAATAGAAATATAGTTATTTGTAAGTTTTATTAAACGACTTTTATTAATATTCACTTTAATGACACTAAAACAAAACTAGGTAAAGTTCAGCGATTTATTTTAACTATCATCAAACACTAAACAAATAATGCTACTTCCTTATTCACCAATATACTATTGATTATTGGTTTGTATTAACAGATTACATCATAAATCCATAGCTGTATCACATTTACCTGGATGCTATCTAAGATGTTTGCATCATACTTCAAAAACGTTAAACATGATACACTACAACAATTGTTCAAAATGTCCACTATCGGTATGCATACAGCTGAAAACAGACTTACATATTCTCTCTGAAACAGCTGTTGCACTATCAAAAATTCTCTGTTAGAGTTCGTAGATGGTAAGTCGATGGCTTGTAGAATACATCTTGTTCTTCAACACACCCAACAAGGGAAGATCTCGAGAGCGTGGCAGGTATTAAATTTATCGGTGTTATCCCATACGTCTTTCAGTAAACTGTTCATCCAAAATCCTTGTAAAATTTTTCCACGGGCTAAAAACAGGTGATGTAATCGGGAAGCATTCGAACGGAACACGTCTCAACGGTAAGAGAGAAAAAGTTGCCTTTGAATGGTAGCGTGCGAAATTGCACACACATAATTTTTGGACACCCTGTATATATAGTAAATTTCTTAAATCGCACAGTACCAGTGTAAATGGTCAAACTTTGAGTTATTTCGCTATGGTCGATGCAATTTTAGCTTCATAGTTACTATTAAGGCGAGCGATGCGTATTTATTTAAAGTATCGCAAAACATAGCAAAGAGTTACATAAAAAAATGCTATTCATGGTTCATTTCCCCCCAAATTATTAATCACGTATTATTAAATGCATATGAGAATCAATTGAATGTTGTGATATCGATACTTTTGACGCTTTTCAAAGTGAAAGTAAAGCAGTAACACCAGAACTTTCAGGTACGCCATACCATTCCGCACAGCTATGAATCAAAACGAAAAATTAGAGCGCAATGCGCGACTATGATAGAAAAATGGGTTTCGTGATATTTCTGTTTTTTTTTTAGAGCTATAAAATGCCCTTACAAGTTATGTGAATTACTTTCTCCTCAAAGCTGTAAGGATTTCCCGATTTCAAATTCAAAGGTGTATCCATTTTTATTTCGGCGATTATCAGCGGGATTATCTACAGAAAAATTGCAAAAATTGTTAGAAGTAAAAACAATTATTAATTATGCAGTATAACTGCAGTGACCAATTAAAGTTGTGGAAAAAGCACCAAAGTTCCACGATATAGTTTTATCTCGATCTGTAGCTAATAGAATTGGACTTTGAAATTGTTAATAGCAATAAAACTTGTAAAATGATATTGTGAAAATAAAAAGGACTTTAAATAGTGACAGTGTTATAACAGTAAAGTTTATAAACATTTTTGTTTTAAAGTTTTATAAAACATGTAAAAAATTGGGATTTGCATAAGTTAATGCAAATAACGTATTAAAAGCATAAAAGAAACTGAACTATAATTTTACGTTAAATATAAAATGAACAATACTGCATAAAATATAAAAAAATGTATAAATTCTTATTAAGAGAAATTTGATGTCAATAACGATGACGGTACAATTCTAGCAGCACTTTAGGACGCTGATTTTAAGGTTTTGTTACGTGTGTTTTCAAAGATCATTGAAAGATTTCAGGTTGTGTTGACATTATTAATGAATATTCGAAATTCGGTTTTAATGCAAGATAATCAGCATCGACACATTTTCAATACACATATGGGAAATCTGACGGGTTTCCCAGCTGTGCGCTACTCTTCAATGTTTTTTATCCATCATTATTCCGACCCTCAAGACAGTAGATCTAGCAGGAAATTAACAATCACCCACCGTTCATAAGCCCAGCTAGAAGCTTCCCTATTTACGTACGACCTGCTAATCATTACCAACCCTGATCCTTCTTAGATATTCTCTTCCAGGCATTTTTATTTCTAATGAAAATCCAATGATTTCCGTTTCTTTTAATTCCCTGCTTTCCATTCTTTCTTCGTGGTTTCATGGCACAAGTTCGTATACTTTGTTTTTTTTTACTCTTGCTTTACCTTTCGTATTCTTTCGTCCGATGAGACTATTAACTCGATTAACAAAATCTGTCTTTCCTCTTTAACCAGATGACGATATCAGGTCTCCCTACATATAATCCTTAAAAGAATGCTAATTTACGTTCGACGTCATTTAATTCTTTGGTGTGTGTGTGTGTTTTTGTGATTATTTTAGTACTTTATCTCCTTTTGAAAATTTCCTCAGAGTAACGAACTTCTTAACCGATTTTCACGCTATCACTTTTGTTTTGTTTTTTTGGCTAGTATTTTCAAAAACCATTTATCCGGTATGTATACCGCCACTGTATTAATTTTACCTTGCAACTTGATAACATATAGTATATTCAATTTTTGCTTTCTCTTTCGCAAACGATTCGGGAACTATCTTTTATTTTCACCCAAAGCTTCAGATTACTCGCTGTTAGTAATCGGTCTAACGGAAGTGTCCACGGGTCTGACCATTTGAATTTTCTTTCCTCTATACGATCCCATCTCTCCTCCAGCCATTTCGGTTCTTCGTTGGCACTACTTAAGTTATTCCATCTTCCTCGTCCATTTGTTTTAGATATTCTTGCAATAATTCTCTTCTTGTGTTTTACGACGGATTTGTTTTCTTGTGAATCTTAATCCTTGCCTGGCTGCGTTGCCAATTCTGGGACAAGGAATAGAACAAAGTAGCATGCTGCTAACTAAGGATGAGGAAAAGAAAAAAAAGCATATGCACATATCGTCATCTTTGTTTCCAAAAATCAAAGTTTAAATCTGAGCCAGACGGAACTATTTATTTAAATCCCAATTTATGTAACCGCTTCATATGTGCCATGTCTTAACTGGTAGAAACTGGATAAGAACACGTATGAACGGGTTTGCACCCCTATTGATATTAATACTAGATACCGACTGTTATCCTAAAGGTTTTCCAAATTATTGTTTTATATATTACATGTAGCTTATATATTTTAATATCTGTTATGTATTCTGGCATTCCATAATATCGCAGTTATGTAAAAAAATAGTTAATTTATATTTAGTTCAGATAAAATAATTACTTTTGTTTCGGATATTTTATGAAAATACTGATGAGTAATTACAGTAAATGAAACTTGATATAAAATTACTGAATTTTGTGTGTCTGTAAAGTTTACATGATGTTTGAAGAATATCAGCTTATAGTTTCCCTGTTTTCCTTTTCTCTGACTTTGGCATAGTTCATTAAAAGACTTTGTAAAGATGTTAAAATAGGCAGTTCGTTGTATTAGTTTCTTACTGTTTAAAATGATCAAAACCAGAAACAGAATAACAAATAAATTCACAAATCAATATTTTAAATTCAGACTGCAAACAGAAAATAAAAAAGACGACAGACAACTTAACTTCACAAACTGACTTTGCTGCATAGAAAACCGAAACTGTACTGGTCGTCTAATCGTGCACTTCCATTAAACAGACTTCCTTATCAAGCGGCTCGCAACGAATGCGCTGTGTTCGTAATTAATTTTATAATTTCTAGCTGAATTTGCAGCTCGACAAAAGGAAAGATAGTCCAGTCTAGTTCGAATTTTTTTTTCTTGTTCTGTAATTAAAAGTTCTATGTATCTAAACCTATCGGTAAACAAAATGCTTAAAATCCCTAATTTATATTAATAGCAAATACTTGTGCTAAATTAGTCATGCGCTAATTTTTTTCTGTTTCTAAAAAAATAATTAATATTAATCAATGTTTTGTTGAACTTCTTGTAATTCTAAAGAATTAGGTTTGTGTCATTCTTAACTTTAGCAAATTGAAGGGATATGTATACACGACAAGGAAATTTTCTATATAGTGATGCAGTTCTCGCAATAAAACCGTATATTTCTGTTCAAGAAATTCTACAAGAACTCTCTGGATTAAAAGTGGGGAGACCCCTTGAAGGTACGTGCTGGACACGTGTTAAGCTCTCCAGCAGACCGACGGGGACCGAGTCACACTTCACTGGAAACATGACCAACGAGAATACATCGGAACATTTTATTATGTACTGTGCGATTTACTGACAATAAAACATTTACAAACAATTAAAAATTGACCATAAAGTTTCAGATACAAGATTGTTTTACATAATATCCGGAAATAGTTTGATGCATTTAATGACATCAAGATAACAACAATTATTTAATGTTTACACAGCATGAAATTCACATGGCCTGTAGTAGACCTTCAGCTTGCATTGCAAAATTGCACCCGCATCTCTTAATGATCACCAAACGTCTAAAAGGTCTTGCAGAAGTGCGTTTCTCTCTTCTGCCAATGTTTAACGCAGTTTCCGAATAATCTCAAGAAAACCTGGTTGCTTTTCAATGCATCTTAAAAGCTTATGCTAAACATCTTCTAATCGGTTTAGGTTGGGGAACCGAGCAAGTCACGGAAGAGGGTAAATATTTTTCTCTTGAGCGCTTTTACGATAATATTCTTATCACAGGCCTCTACATTATTGTCTACAAAGAAGAATGAATTAATTACCGCGACTTCATACAAGCGTACGGGGTATAACGTATAACAACACATCCAATACTTCAAATAAGTAGAGCTAATCTGTGAAAGTTCCATCGAGAATTAATTCCCTTTGTTGTCAAGTGACACCACACCCCAGATTGTCACTACCAGCTCCCTAAGTCTCTCTCTCTCTCTCTCTCCCTCTCCCTCTCTCTCTCTCTCTCTAACACGTGCTGCTGAGTGAAATATTAGACAATCGGCGGAAATTATTCTGGATGCAATGTGTTAAAGTAATTCGATTTCTTTGAGCCATCCATATAGGTGATGTAACAGTTATCGTGATAGTAAGTACAGCTGTGGCGTTCGCTACCAGTTATTTTGTTAACTAAACCTATCATGTCTGTACCTCTGCTAATCTTAGCAGCCACATTTTCTGTCTACTTCCGATCCTTAGTTTTGCTATGGATAGGTATCACAGCTCATCGGCAACTCGTCTTTGAAATCCATACTCTCACTTTTGGATAACTTTATATGAACATTTGTGACAAATTTCACATCTATTTTGACCTTTCATCTGCAAATCTATAACCATCTAACAATGGAGACACAGAGAAAAGGAGTCATATCGAGTGCTGCAACAATAGAATTTCTACATGAATCGATCTTTTAGGTGAGAGTTGAAGGATAATATATAACTGTCTGAATACTAAATTGTCGTAGAGAAGATCTCATACAACATATTTTTTTACTGTTTTGTTCTGCGTATACTGGGAAAGAGACCAGTCTAGATTCATTGGTTTGGTGTAATTTGGTTACTACTCGTGCTGTTCTGATGGACCGCTTTATGGATATAGAAATAGCATTAATTACAGTGCAGTATCGAAGGTTAACTACACGGCAAATTAATGTTGCTAGCGTTACACAAATTCTATAGCCTAGCTTAGACCAGTCATTTTATTTGTAAATATGCAATATCTCTGTACCTTCCCAAGGTATGTTGTTATCTGTAATCAAACAATTACGTTGTCACTGCAATTATTAGTTATTAATAATGAGAAATGGTTACATTAGGCCATATTATACATGGGTGTCTTACAATATTTGTTCCTGATGTTTAAGAATATTTTAACCCCGACTATCACTATGATATTTACTTTATTGCCTTTTCATCTGAAATTAATAAAATATCGGTCATCTGTGCAAATGAAGTTTAATTTTTAAATATTATATTTTTAAAAATTATTTAACTGATTCATACTTGTGTCATTTTGTTCCCTTTATGAAAACTAAACTGTTCCGTACGACACATTGTTGATTTTAGACGATTTGTCGGTGCGTCTCTGATTTTTATTAGCGCCAAAGAAGACGAGGAAGATTCTCCTATAGCAGAATTAATGCTGATGATTGTGAAGACAGGCGGAAAAAAAAACAACCCAAAAATCTCCGGTATAAAGATATGGCTGTGACACAAAAGCGAGAAAAGAATTCGCAGGAAAGCCGTTATCAGAAGTGTCCATTCCTCGCTTCCAACACCACAGCCTCGAAAGATAGCCTCTCGATTTCATTAGAATGCCCACTCAAACATCAACTCAGGCACACTTAAGATTCCACTCGTTTGTCTGCCGCCGAATTACCACTGGCGGTACCACCTAAAATTATCGGCAAGCCTAATCGAGGCCCAACGGCATTGTTCGCTCTTTCTGCTGGCGGAGTTCTATTGTCTTTATTCCATGAGATTAAGAAAGAAAAAAAGTAATTTGCACGTCGACTTTTTCAGCTAAACAATGAAAGTTTATAACTATGCAAAAAAAAAAAAAAGAATTGTAGCGGTTATATCAAGGAACTGGGGAGATTTGAAGATACTTTTCGTTCATTCGACTTCCAAATCATTTAATTAGCGTAATTCTGAAATAATTTAAAAGTATTAAGCCATATTCTCAACAGTTCTTTGATTTAATTGATTTTTTCTTTACTTCATCAAATGCATTGTTATTTCACCTTTCGCTTTAGATGTGAATTTTGAATTTAATTTATTAAAGGTAATTTTAAGCTTCGCCTAATCTTCATCTTCCATTTTTATCTATCATCTTCTGCCTCACTTCACTCAGCGGCAGCTGTTTACCTCGCGACTGAAGAGCAGCAGCCCCATCAGGAAAATAGAAAGTGAAAGGGAGATTCGGTTGATCTTTACGAAGTTCATAAATAATGTGAATAAAATTCTAGGGGGGGGAATTGTGTATAATGTGATTCAACTGTACCAGTAAAAACGTTTTTTTTTTCGTGAAATACTCCAAAGAAAATTTAGGTTTTATTTTACATTTTTAATTAACCTATCACGTTAAAAGCTTCTTTAGTATACTGACTTTAATAAATGTAGTCTATTAAATGAATCAGGCGCAGTTCTCATGAAAGCAGTCATTCCCAATATTAACCAGACTTAATCGTTATGTATGTTTACCGAACTAAACCACTTTTATGTACCCAAGAATATTATCTAATTTTAGAAAAATAAATCATTTATATGCTTCAAAATAAACACGTTTTCATATGTAATTTCGTTATTTGCATATTAGTCAAAGAAATCTACATAAATTATTTATTTCCGGGTTTTCTTTTTCTGCAAGCGAATCTTCCTTGACGTAGTCGGCCGAAGAAAGTCCTACATCTTCATTTGCTTCCATGGTGTAGATGTAATGAATGGGGGGGAGGAGACTGAAGTGATCCGTTTGTCGGATTGCAGGTTATGGATCTATCTATTATTGCACCACCGAATGAGAGAATACAGGTATTTCCCAGTTGGAGTTTTATTCATCCTACAAGAAATCCCGGCGCTGAATACCATTTTCCACGCAGAAACGGTTACATCATCGGTCGTTATAGCGTCCTCGAACCCTGGCAGCTTTGTCTGTGTGGTTTTCAGCGACTGGCGGGGGGATTTTCCGCATGGAAGGTGTGGCAAAGGGATTCTTCTTAAATATCCTAGATTTTGCGGATCGCATTCGTTTAACCAATCTGCCGCCAGATCGGTAAGAGACAAACAGTTGTCGCATTGCAGTATCAGTGATCGTCTTTCCAGAATGTATCAGCCTGTGCATCACGTGCAGCGCTTTTTAACCTAGTCGCCTTCAGAATAAACCATGCAGTCTCAAATCTCCTAATGAAGGTGAACTGACCACTTGGCTATCAAGAGACTGCTCGCAGATCGAAAGACTTCCGTCAATGAGTTGAATCTGATATCCTTGATGTTCTGCATGGCCTAAACACCTTGACTCATTTCTCACAGTTCACTGTCGTACGATAGAAGCACTGATCACTTTTAGCGCTATCGTCATATACCAGGACCTGAAGTATCTTTCCAAGCAACGTCAGCTTGTTTGCGCATGCGCACTGCCGCAACTCTGGTGGAAAAATAACGGTCAAGCGCATGAGACATCTTTCTGAAACGAATACATGAAAGGATTTCCTGTCAGTGTTTGGCCGACCTTCTGAGTGGCAGGCGGACACCTTGTCATCATTATCGGCCACCTCCGATTGATGAGCGAACCACTGTAAGATTTATAAAGAAATACTCGTAAATAACTGTCCTTGCAATTTAGACTGCTTAATAGAAATCTGCTTAATTGCTGGACTTCGGGATAAATTGTGCATCAGACCCTTCAAAAGTTTTCATCAACTAACGTGGAATGTGCAATTCTGAGTAGGCTCTTCAGCATTTTTATACCCTTCCGTGGTATTGAATAGGAACTATCGGGTTTTCTATGTTGTCAATCGCTTTTTCTTCTTCCCAATTCGTATTATAGTCAAACAGCGTTCACAACCTGCACAGCATCTCTCTGTAGCCGGTCTATTTGGCCCAAGGTGTAATTTTGAATGTTCCATGCAATTTTTTATACATTAAAACTTATAGGCAGCCAGATAAAAATGTTTTGGTTCATCGTCTTATTATTAACAAATATGATAAAGAAAGTCTACAAATCCTTCTACAATTATAACAATAAATATTGGTGACACTTAAATTCTTACTTTTCGTTATTATTTTGATAAGTAACCATTTTTTTCATTCGATGCTCGTATTATTTCAAATAGTTTCTTATAAAATGAAATGTTTTCTCAAGCCACCATAATGATTTGGCCAATTCTTCTCTATTAATTGGAAGCCTTTTTAAAGATATATTTCCAAGTCATTGTCCAAAATATGTTTTTAATTGGATTTAAGCAAAAATAATTGTCAGACAATTCTTCGAAACAATGAATATTAGCGGTCTTGAATCATGAGAGGATTTGAAACTTTGCCAGAACCTGTTATTCCCTTCAGGGTAGTTTTTCTTGTTTATCCAGCTCTTTTCTAAAGAGAAAAGTGTCAATTTTTCTTAATCATTCCAATTATCTTGCTAAATGTTCTCACCGGAAGACAAACTGTTTCAACAATTTCTTAACGAGTCAAACCCATTTAGCTATATACCGCAAACTGCTGTTTATCAAGATGGCTTACACGCTCCCTACATATATTGTTTAATTCAGAATTAATAATTTTGCTGAAAAATTACTTCAACATAGAAGATGCTGATGCATTGATGGCCATTTCTAGACACTTGATCTAAGGTTCAACATAGAAGATATTAAATTTGTAAATATAGTGCAAACATGTATTTACAAGAGTCACTGATTAAAGATGACGTTCTTTCGAGAGTGCTTTCCAATCGAATTACTGGAGGAAATAAAGCATTGCTTTGTATAGTAACATTTTAGTCTTCAAATACAGGACAATGGCCATAGTTTGACAGCCAACCGTTAAGATGGATTTTATGCTTGACTGAAGCATATTTACGTCAAGAGATTTAATTAAGCAAACAAAACTATGAACATGTACTTGTTTCTTTAACAAATTCTTGTTCTAATTAAAATGATTATAGTTTTTGCCATTTTATCCACGAAATCACTTTGACATTTTTGTTTGAAAGATCATTCAATTTTGATGTTGTTAATGGCCAGTACTTAAGTTTTCGGGGGAAAATCATAAAAAATGTAGATAATCGATAGTGAGAAGTGATTGCAAGATAATATTTAAACACATTTCTCCTGGTTTGTTATATTCATAATATTGTTTTACTAAAGAGTTTTAAGTGAGCTGGTGATTAACCCTGTACGTAAAGTCATTTGTGTTTTCTTTCAGTTCATTAAAGACCACGACGGTCGTCAGATAAAAAAAGACAATAATTTCTACAAGGTTATTGAAACAGCGTAGAAATTAATCTTGAATATGCATCTATTATATAAACCGGAAATGAAATTATGAAATACGGTGCCTCTGTATTAATTTAGTAATCTCATAAATAAAATTATCTTGCTGCTAATTATATATCTCTGGTTTAATTATTACGTATATATTGGACGTTTACGTGAGCGTATAACGAATGTCACTGTCACATTCCAACAGTAGACAGAACCAACAATATTTATCCGTTTATCTCAACTAATATACAGACTGTTTAGAGTGTAGTTAGATTCATCGACAGTCGGCCATGGGCCCAATATTATCGCGAGGTTTATCGAGGCGGAATCACTGCTGCGGAAAAATTGAACTGCTAGGTTTTCAGCAGTGACAGGAGGATAACGATTAACCGCTACTTTTACAGTTACCATCAACACCCTGTTGTTCACATCGCCCACTCATACAAAAGAAATTAACCAAAGATCGGTCCAACGTATTATCAGACATTAGAGTACAAGTTAAAAACAATTTTTTTTATCCAACAGGAAAAATATGTTTTAAAATGAGACCATATTTCAATAATTTACACTTGGCAGTCAAGCTTTGGTTTATAAAAGCTCCATTTTCAGTTTCTTCATCCCACGGTCAAGATGGACACGGCAGCGCCATAGTCTTGGTTGACATCTGCCAAAGCAAAAAGATAGAGTTGATGCTTTTTGGAATACGTTTCAATTCTGTCGCGTACAATGACATTTTAAAACACGTGTTACCATTGTACCAACAAGAAATAATGAGATTTTATCTCCTAATTCTTCAGGATAATGGCGCTGTATGCCACATCTCTTGTGTGATATAGTATAAAAGTTTAATCAAAGCACCGAACAGTTTCTCTTCCGTTTAGTACCCAGAAACCTTAATATAAATGGTAGCAGCCGGATCAACAGTCCAAAACTATCCGTACACGTTTCATTTATGTGATGGAATTAGAGAAAGCCCAATACAGAAATGAAGGAACCCGGACCAAACCGAGATACGGAATCTTCTGATTGTGTTTAGTAAATAGCAGAGAGAGGTATCGTACTGCAGATGCAGAAAATGACACATATGAGCACCTGTTACCATAAATAATTCCATTCCTTTTGTTACTTACCTGTATCACCCTCTCCACTAATATACAGCAACAAAATCAGCTGAGCAAAATTATTATCGGAAACTACTGTACTAATTAAAGTATCCCTCTTAGGCAAATTACAAGAATGTCACGAATATTCTGCATATTTAAATAAATGAAATAATTTAAAAATGTATTTGTTTCTTATTTGTAACGAGCAAGTTATTTTTAAAGAGGATGTTCACGAGGTCTGTATAACGTAACTCTGAGCGTTTTACTTCCATTAAAAGAAAATGAAAGTATAAGAGAAAACAGCTTTTATTGAGCAGTATATGCATGCTGTTTGTTGGCGTGCGTCCTCTTGATTGTATGTGACTGGCCATGACGGCCCTCCTCCATCTCCCCGCGCTCTCCAAGCACACAAACACTCGATGGTCTAGAACTCTTGAGAATAAACTCTGAACAACCATAGAAATTCATCAGACCTTTAAGGCATTTAGCAGGTGGTGATAAACTTGTCCAGCCCGGTCCCTCATTAGCGGAGCACCGTCGCATTCACTCTGACAAGTCCACAGCTGCTGTAATGGTTTCAAAAGCGTTCTTCATTTATTCGCTGTTACCGACTCCAGGTCGGAGTCGCTACCGATAATGAAGGTGCTTTGTTCCGGATACTCCAGACTCCTGCGGGGAATCGTTACACTGGATATCTCGACCGCCTAACACGTGACTTCGATGACGACATGGCCGGTGATCGGTAACCTCAGTTTTAACCACCCCTTTTTTTGTACGTAGCTTAATTTATCGTTGTTTTAATTTTAATATAAACGCATAATCAGGGAAAATGAGCGCGATTCGAAACCGCCTCCCCCGCCCACGTGCACCTTGCTTTTTACGCGTGTGCTGGCGAAGACGATGTTTTCCTAACATATTAAGCAGAGTCCTTCTCTTTCTACAAATGATTAAAAAAATACAACGAAAATCTAATAGATCTGTTATGATTCCGACACAATTGGAAAACCAATTTGCGTCATTTGCAATCAATCGATTTTTTACCAGGATCAGATGAGGTCTGCTCGTCCAGTCGGGTATGTTGACAGCTATTCTGTTTACCAAACTTTATTAAATTCTGTATTTTATAAAATCCATCACGCGATGAACGCACTGAGCAGCTGTCTGATGTGGAAAAAGATCACATCGAACGTTTTAACTGCATTTATTAGATAAATTATGGTATAAACTTTGCAGCTTTGCCAATTTTTCATGAAAACACAATGAAAAACTCTTAAGCTTTACTTTGCTTTTGGTATTTATTTATTGTTTCGGTATCATTACAATAAATCAAGTATTCTGGTTTATTAATCTTTTGGTTTTTGGAAGATTTCATATCGTCAGTTTCTTTTCCTTTCTGCAACATGCGAACAGATTATATATATATATAACTGTAATCTTTACGATTGTGTATACGTATTCCTATTCTACAGATTAAAATGATATATCTCTAAATAGTGTTAAATAATGATACGGTCATTTTTAACATTGAAAAGTAGTTATAGTGTGCGAATACCAAAATTGTGAGTGGTAGCAGTGTTGTAGTGTAGTGTATTGGAAAAATTACATATATGTCATACTAGTGGCAGTTCGCGACGTCATAGCTATACTTAAAGGGTCTTATTGCAGTTCGATTGGGTTGCTAACAGGAAAGTCACCACAGTAGAATGCCGCTTGTGTTGGGTATTTCTAGACAATTGTTTTGATTTATCAGCTGACAAAATGATGGATCGTTTTCAGTTTGGTAGATGAGCGTACAAAGTCTCTTTTGTATTCAACGGCCCAAAAAAACCAACAAGAACTGATAAGTTTGTCACTGAACTGTCCAGAGTTAATTTTCATTCTCACCAATGGCATCATATGCGATATCTAATTACCTCGTTATGTTTCATTAACGATGTGGTTGTTTTCATAGATGTACAATTTGTAGCTATATATTTAGAACCGTTCCTAAATCGAAATACGCAGTGGTGTGTGCCGATGGTTTTACTACTCGAAAAGTTAAATGAACAAAGAAAGGGAACAAAAGGAGAGATCAGTGAAGCAAACGTATCATTCACGAATAAATAAGCAAGCATAATTACGAAGTAGGGGAAATCCAAACTGACTAATAACCAATTCTGGGTGGATAACACTGGGGAACAAATTAAACTTTTTTTTTTTTGTTTCTTGCAATTTGATGGTTTTTTCCTATAGCATTTTTTACACTGATTCCAAATATGGTCATGGAATTGCGTTGGTACCAGTAGTTGTTGAGAAAATTTGGTTTAAACATTTATGGATAATTGATTTAAATCATATAAGGAAATTATATTAAAAATTTAGTATTATTGATTTAAATTTTCCTGGCGAGGGATTTCTGTTTGTAGCTTACTTCAGGTGCATCTCTCATTAGTGTCCAGCAGTAATCGGCTAACATTTCAGGATCCCACCGGCCTTGATAGCGTTTTTTCCATGGTTGAAGTTTCCTGGTGAAATCTTTCAAAATGCTCGTCATTTACATCTCCAAATTTCTCTGAGAAAAAACCTAAATGACATTTCATAAAATGGATCTTCAAGGACATATTGCATCCAATTTGTTTATAGACCTCAATTGTCTCATGCACCAGTTGTCCATAGTTTGGAGTCCTTGATGTTTCCCAAAAATTAATGACGACAGATTTTAGGGCATTCCATGCTGGCTCTTTCCTTGTCCATTAAGATTACATCAAACTCTTTGTCACTCATGAGTTCTCTAATTTGGGGACCAACAAAAAACCCTTCTTTTATCTTTGCCTCACTAATACGAGGAAACCTCGCTTCAAATATTTGAATCCGTGTCTATCTTTGTTCATTGCTCTCATAAAAAGTTCTTCATCAGTCCTAGTTTAATATGAAGTGGTGGTAGGTATATTTTTGGGGGTCCGCCAATGGTTGATAAGAAACATTCTTTTGTCCTGGAACAATTTCATGAGCAGGCCATTTTTTAACAATGTAATGGGATTCTCTGACCCTACTGTCCTATTCACATAGGAAACAGCAGAATTTGGTATATCCGAGCTGCAAACCCAAACGTAATGCCAAAATTTTTAAATTGCCACATATGTGCCAGAGAAATTCGTTGTGGTTTAATTGTTTAAGAATAGTCTTCACGTTATCATAGGATTCTTTCATGAGGACGGCATGCCAAATATAAATGGATGGATATTTATTCCCATTATGCAACAAAACAATTTTAAGACGCAGTTTGGAAGAGTCAATAAAAAGACGCCATTATTCAGGACTGGATGTTGCCAACAAACCATTAACATCATTGCAAAAACAGAACCCCTCATCAACGGAAAAGAAGACTAAATCTTTTTGACGAGTACGGAAAACAGATATGTTTGTATCTTTTTCCAATAAATTCCATTCCTGCAACTTGGATCCCAAAAGTTCAGCTTTTTTCTTTGGCAAATTTAAATCCCTCACAAGATCATTCAACATACTCTGCGGTTCTTTTGATTCTGGAGGTTTGTAGTCTGTATGGGTATCTTGAACATCCATTAGCTCATCGACTTCAGTTTCTTCGTCTAATGTCCATGTTTTGGGAGTAGTTGGAACAGGAATACTTTCGCTGTGATGTACTGGTCGAATGGCTGATGCAAAGTTTGGATATTTAATTTTAGTTTTGTCTTTAGCAGATAAACCTGAAATATTTGTGAGACAAAAATATCAATCTTTAGCATGGTCTTGCGGTTCTCTCCAAATCAATGGCACTCCAAATGGCATGGACCTGCGGATTTCTTTGAGCCATACCCAAAGGTTAACTGCACAGGAGGTGCAACAGATATGCGGTGCCCACGCTTTGTCCTGATTGCCTATCTTGCATCCAAAGTAAAGTTCGTAGGCCATCATCACAAGTGCAGTCATTGTTGTTGTTTGAGATTTCATGGTCATTTCTCCACATATGCAACAGAAGGAATCCGTCGGATTAACACACTTTCGATTCATATTTTTAAAGAATTAAATCAAAAAATTGACCTGAAAAAGCAAAAATACATTAGTAATGGCAGGATCATAGCATGTATAAGAAATATAATATAAACTCAAAATATAATACAGCCAAAATATGCTCTATTATGAGAAAATATACTGAAAATTAAAACTCCATTTCTCAAAAACTATGGCTGATAGAAAGATTCTGATAACCATATTTGGAATCAGCATTTAAAGTTCTATTGGGACTATCCATAAATAACTGAGAAGCGAAAACTTTGTTCTTAGTGTAATTAATGTAAGTCGTTAACACATTTGAAATAGCTACTTCTCATTATTATTATTATTATTATTATTATTATTATTATTATTATATTATTATTATTATTATTATTATTATTATTATTATTATTATTATTTTATTAAGTAATTCACTTAATTAATTCGAAATAAATTTATTACTGTTTTTGTTTTTGCGCTTCAGTTAATTAACTTAGAAAGCAGAACAAAAAAAATTGTAATTGGTTACAAGTTGAAGATGATTTAAATTAATTTTACCTTTCTTATTTATTGACTTTACTAGATCTGTTTTGTTTATATGATACTAATGACCAGCTGTTATGTCATTTTGTCCTCAGTGGGCAAAATTGTCGTTCATTCGGTGTTCATGTAGCTGTACCACTCTGTAATGATGAAAAACTTGGAAAATAATGTGTTAGAACTTCAAAAATCTACTACTATGCAGCTTTATTGCAGCGAATGACTTTTCATAAACGTGTCTGGTCTCTTCGAAGTTATTCAAAGTTAGCAGCGATTTAAGGAGAGAGTGGAATATTGCGTAGTGAGCAGCCTACGAGGAAACAATCGTCTCCGCGAATATGAGTTGAGAAGCTGGTAGTGATGCCAATTTTCCTTGTTCTGTGGAGGAAAAGATTCGTTCTTACAAAGGTTAAATGTGGAACCTACGGCAACCGCTTTCGGGCGTAGCTCAGACAAGTGCATCAGCAAGATCAGCTTTGACTGTCACCTGAAATCAAAGCTGTTTTATTCGACGTCGGTACTCACTTAAAAAAGCAAAACACTTAAAGTCGCTGAGTTTAATTCTGCGAGATTTGACAAGTTAAAAAATATTTGATACTTCGTAGAGTAGCGAAAGTTTGTTTGAGTCAACCAATGTAACTGCGTGATAGGGAATTATTTTCACGTTGTACAGGAAACATTAATTAACAACCCCGGTGTCGCAGTTTGGGCGAGAATCAAGAGTGGCGGTACTGTTGGCCCTGATTTTCCTTAAGTAGACGGTCTCGAGTGAGTTCGTGCCTGCAGCGTCCACTATCACCGTACGGTCTCATTATAACTGCATGAAACTGAGCGATTGTTGGGAAGATGCAGTTTTGTCAATTGGCCTCCAGGGTGTTGCGATTTAATATATCTAGACCCTTTTTCTTTGTTGGGCATGATAATGAAAATGGTGCGTGCTGAAAACCCACACATTACTGCTAAACTGAAAAAAAGGGGGAAACCGGCGAACCAGTAGTTTGAATGTCGCATGGCCGTTTTCGTTATGTGACAAGTAGCAACATTTCGTATTTTGACGCAGAATAAATGTGGATTAATAAGGCAAAAATTAACTTGTTTATTTCATTACTGAAATCTAAGCATTTGAGACTGTTAAGTTAATTTGGGAATACTCTTTATTCGGATTAACATTTATTCCATTTACTGGTATTTATTTGTCTGTGACAGTTGGAGTAGCATCCAGACAATTGTTTTTATATAGCTACATCCTAAACAGTCTTCATTCATTGTCACACACTATACTTTCCAAAATAGTTATAAAATGAACAAGAGTTTTAATTTAATTAAAGTAGAGAAAAGCAATAGAGTCGGAATTTTATTCTACAAATCCACTGATAGGGCGCACCACACCATTTATTTAACATCAGGCTTGTCATTACACTTTCTTCATACCATATATACATGCAGAAAATTTGTTTATTACATACGCTTTTAGCTCTTTTTTATGGTTTCTGTGTTAGGAGGTATTTGGAGATCGTGACAATTTCTCAACTGATGTGCGAAACTAAGACATAAGTTTTTCAATTTTTAAAATACATTTTGAGGTCGCGAGACCACAGCATCAGCCCGCTTGCTGTAGTTTGGATTTGTGCTGTATTCCTACCTCAAATGAAACGAACCCTGTAATTACGTCAGTCGTACTGCCATCAACATGTATGCATTTATTTATCGGACTTCTTTTGTTGTTTCAGCGGATTTTGATAAGAATCCACGAAGTTATTTCCTTTGATGGTCTTTAAAACTAAAACTAAAGAATTTTAAGCAACAGATAAGCACTGAAAACAAAACTGACTTATTAATTAATTTCAAATTATCTTGAAAGTTCTGTGTTATAGGGGTAAACTGGACAAGTCAACTAGCGAAATACATTGTCTTCAACGTTGTTTAAGTATATTCATGGTGGTTTATGCTGAGAAGTGTATTTGACGTTTTAATGCAATCCAATGCAGCAATGAGTAACGTAGCATTCGGAATATTCACAAAACAACAACAAAAAAATTAATGACTTCAGCAAATTCGAAACTGTTTACAAGTGATGATTCTATTCATTTTTATTAAAGTTAATCACAACACAACTACTGCTACCTTATCTTTCGCGTTAAAATGATAGCTGTCTTTTTAGAGAGTGTACGACCTAATCTTGAATGGAAAATTAATAATATTCTACCATGACTTTGAGAATACGTGACTTTGTCACTTATAATTGCCCTCGTCCGCATTTTCTTGCTAACTTTTGTTGTTGAGTATTTCTCACGTAATTTTAATAAACAGAGCTAAAAGTGATCTTTGTATAATGTAATATGGGTTGACAACGATGATGGAAATCAACTTTTTCAATGCCTACAGCATCGTTAAAGCTTCCCTTCTCATTGATGAAGCATCACTAGAAAACTTGTTTCTGTCAACACTGCTAGTGAATAAGAAGACTTTAATTTGGCATTCTCCGATGAATCTGATTTTTTTTGTCCCTTTATCTCGAAGCTGTCAATTAGTAGACACTAGAATTCTTCGGAAACTGCTCTAAAAATCTCGACAGTCAATCAGTAAGAAGACGTCCGGACCCACTGTAAGTATTTCTGTTCCTTTTAAGCGAACGTAACTTGTTTGGTGGTGACATTTAGAATTAACAAGGTTATTTTCTATCGCTTTACTATTAGGCAAGTAAACCAGCTAAAAAAACCTACAGTTTTTTTATTATTATTTCCTGTCAGCATCATCACGGCTCTCGTGAGAAGGAACGACTGTTATGTATTACAGATGTTATCGATTTATTTTGCACCTTATATTATAACTTGGCGAAACTGATCAACTAGTCTCGAACCTTTGCCCCGTTCGTCGATTTTTGACCAACAATTAACCTATAAAGCTGCCGGTTCATCAGTGGTTAGTTCTGCTACAAGTCTGGAAAATCCGATATATTGATTCTCCTTTTCTCAAGAGAATTCGAGTTGTACGCTCCTTCAGACTAATCTTTTGGGGGGGATATGTATGAAGGACGATAGTAATAATAATAATAAATAATAATAATAATAAATAAATAATAATAATAATAATAATAATAATAATAATAATAATATCTAGCTCAGTAGAGTAAAGTTAAAGAAAGTTGAAAAATATAATTCAAATAAAGATTTGAAGTTAGACATAGAATCCTTTTATTGCTGGCTTGAGCGTTCTAATGTAAACATCTTTTGTCACCTTGGTACAGCAAATGATTCGCCGCATCCAATTACACTACATAATTGACAATGTGGCACCAGTAACTCTAATACTATTTTCCTGCTTCTCCGAGCCATGAAATGCTTTCCCGTTTATTTGATTTCAATCTTTAAAAAATCAATATAACAAAACAGATTTGTTTCCTTTTTGTGCTTTTATTTGGTAGATAGACTTCCAAAAGTCAACAGGTAAATACGCTCTGGTGACCATAATTGTAGATCCACCAATGAAACATCCGCTGTAGCGAAAGCCGACACTTGTAAATGATGCTCACTGAATTATTCCAGTCCACAGGTATGGAAGCGGCTGGGTTATAATTATCTATAAGTGACAAACCCCAGCAGGCGAAGCGTACTTCCACGGTTAGCTGCGTGTCCCCTATCACTTCCAACCTCAGCAGAGAAACCCGTACCAAAAAGTTTTTATTTATATAGGAAAGAACCCCCCAAGGACGATCTAAAAATAGCGAGAATAAATCATGGCCGCCAGATGGCGTCGTTCGCGCTTGGAGATCGAACTCGGGCCTTCCAACTTCGCGGCTTAGTGATTTGATATAAGCGGATATCACTGGCGTTCTGCCGCTGCGGTTTGATGATTTTTTTTTAAGGTTATTCGGGCGCGGTTGAGTGATACGCGTTAGAATATCTTACAGTCCGCTTGTCTGAAGGGAGCTGCCATTGAGTGATTACCTGTGGAGGGCCGGTCAAGAAACCGCTGTCCTTTTTTTTTCGGAGGCTGGCTAATTACGACAAGGCCTCTGGGCATCGAACGCCGGTACGTGCACCTAGCCCTAACCCTCACATTTCCAATCTTCCTTTTGGCAGAGATTACAGGCTCTTAATTAAAGCTGTCACTACACCCCCGTCTGTCTTTATGAAGCCGCAACTGATAACCGAAGCTGTAGCTGTTTCGAAAATCGGGTTAAAAGAAATTCTAGAAGATTTTTCGGGAGGCGTATGAAGATCTGAGAAGATAACATTATGATAAATACGTCTATGGATGGATAACCATCTGTGGAATGGCATGTTTAATTGAAAGCACCTCGGGTCACTGATTCCAGCCCGTGTTCTATGACTGCCGCAGCGACTAAGCGGACACTGACTTTTCAAATAAGCGCTAAAGGGTTAATTGTTGAGAATCTATGTCCTTTATTTGGATCTTGAACGTGTATAAGGTAAATATCCTATTAATGGAAACTGTTGAGTACCCAACTCTTGTAAACTACGTGTTTCGGAGGAAGGCTACATTATTCAGAGTAAAAAGTAAACGGCTGCCAGCTAATGTTTTCGGTAAATTTGCTGATCTCGAGGTTACAGCGTCGTAGTCTTTCTGTGACAATCTAGATTTGACTCGGCAGGCATCGTTACCACAGAACTGGTATAATTTGGACTGGTTGATTAAAATGAGTGGGTGCCTGCCCGAGAGTAACTTCTCACAGCATCTCATTATTTTTTGTTCGCAGCAAATCCCCTTTCAAATGAATGAAGAAGAAACAGAAATGAGTCGCAAAGTTTTGAATCCAGTTCGGCTGTTGTTTCTTTTGGTGATATGCGCTCGTCTCAACAGCACGGAAAAGAAGTGCAATTTTACCTACATATTCTTCGTCATCGTCCAGTAGTTAAGCTAATAATTACAGAAAAAGTATTTCGGTTAAGATGAAGCGCAAAATTCAAGTCCCCTTACTGAAAGATCGATAACAGAGACGGGTGGAAGGCTGATTACCGTGTTAACTGTTTCAAAACATTTGCATATATTATTTAGTTAAACGGAAGTAACCATCTTGAGTTAGGTTGGTTTATTTCTGCGACGGCAGCCATTTTACGGTTGTGAAGAAAAGATTTTCCTTTATGAATGGAACTGATTTTCCCCTTTTACGATGCTGTATTTTCTTTTCCCAGTTTTCCCGTTTCCATAGAAATATGCTGCGGGAGATTTTTACCTGTAGTTTTACTTTTGTACCAAAGATTGGATCTACTAAAAGGAATTGCTTCTTACGTCACAGCGATGCTCACCGTGTCATAGTATAACCCTGTCTACCTTCGCAGGTGAGATATTTACAAAAACAAAATATGCAGAGTTTCTTCAAATTTAGGTTGCATACATCATTAATTCTTTTAATATTCTGTAGAAAATTACGGCATAAATCAAGGTAGATACATAAAATCGACAAATACATTTGTAAAGGTTGATGATTATTATTATTATTATTTCGTAAAAGGCAAAGGAAAGCATAAAAGATGAACGGCGAAAACACGAATACAAACATAGAAAAGTTTGAATGGACTGCTGAAACTTTTACAACGGTTAATGATGCAAGTTTATTATATTATGTATCTCTATGAATAGAAGCTTTAAAGGGTTAAATATATGCATTATGAAAGAAAAAAATTCTCTATGAAAGTCTTTCTGAAAGTATCAGAGCAAATTCAAAAGCAATAATTTAAATTTCCTCCTAAAGTATTTTGTTTTCATTTGTGACATTGTAATGTAACGATTACTGGTTCATACGTCCATAACTGATGCTAATCTTAAATTTTTTTTAAAAGTACGCCTTTTATTAATTCGTTTGAATACTATTCATGGAAGATTTATTTGCGATGGATACTTTGCTGCAACCTACAAAGTAACAATATTACTATTAGTTAATGAGTAGAGACAGCATAATTTTGTGAATAAAATCAGTGGTTTGCGTGAAGCCGGGTATTTCTGTAATTTGTTCAGTACCATGCATCGTATATATCTATGAGAGAGAGAGAGAGAGAGGGAGAGAGGAGAGAGAGAGAGGAGAGAGAGAGAGAGAGATGACGTTATTACAGAGAGAGCGAGAGGAGAGCGAGTAGAGATAGAGAAGAGAGATATCTCTATCGCTATAGAGAGAGCTATGACTTTCTTAGCCGAGCTCATCGAGAGAGACGCTCTACTCGCTAGAGAGAGCGAGAGAGAGAGAGAGAGAGAGTTTTCCGCACAGAGTTAAAAATTACTGAAATTTATAATCAACAAACTAAATACTAAAATGAAGTTAATAAATTCTGCCTATAAATGAGCACAAATTAAACGCTAAAAAAGAAATTAAGTCTAATAGATAGCGATCTATTTCTTTATTTTGCTGGCTTTGGTTATCATAAAAAAATTTATATCGCAGCTAATTGGAGAATCATCGTTTCAAAAGTCTCCTTAAAAACTTGTTATTCCGAAAATGTCGATAAATTTTTATAGCAAAATTAAATACAATTTTAAATTGTTGTGGTCATTAATTTAAATCTTCTTTAGTCGAAACAAAATGGAAAAGTTTCCAAGTGAATAAAACAGTCTTTTTAACCTTTCAAGCAAATAACAAATTTGAACCAATTAAGTGCACAATTTACATTGGACAATTTATTTGAAATTTAAATTTATGATCAGTTTTTTTAATAATAAAAACATAAATTAATTACAGATATTTGCATTACAATTTATTACAAAAGTTATTTGCAGTTTTGATAAGGCAAAAGTTATATTAAAATTATTATATGTTAACAAATTACACAATTAAATAACTGTTTAAATGTAAATTAATTTAAAATGCGACTAATGTTAACAAAATCTTATGTAAATTGCAGTGTGCGTGACAATTACATATAACAGATCATCTGGTTTATTTTTAAAATATTAAAAATATTTTGTTTCCCCATTTCTTTTTAGGAAAACGAATAATACTGTAGGTATGATATACTGAAATAACAAAATATATAAATTTAGATTCAATGAATTGTTAAATGGTATCGATAGGCTCTCATTGACGAACATTTTTATTGCCTTCTAATAACATTTGTTAAAATGCCTATCCTTGTATTATAACATTCCTTGTTTAAAATGGACATTAGCAATAGCAAAATAATTCGTGGAATTTCATGAAAAAATTATAATATTGGTAATGTTGTTAGCGAATTAGCAGTGCGGTTATTTATTTAATTACCATTTTAAACAATTAAAACACACTAGAGCTTCATAAAACAGTAATTATAAGATATATAAAGCGATGGATGCCTCTATGAATGCTCAAAAATTTATCGGTGAATGGACAACACAGTGAGTACCGATAGGCAGTAATTTTTACATAGCTTAATTTATGTTTATTTACTAAACATTTTAAATTATTTCTAGCATTGCTAATAATAATAATAATAATAATAATATAATAATAATAATAATAATAAATAATAATAATAATAAAGAATATCATATAATAATAATAATAATTAATAATAATAATATGTTGAACGTGAAGTTTATTAACGAAAGTAATTTCCATTACAATCGATACACTTCAGCCAACGAGTTACAAACGCATTTATACCATTTTGAAAAAAAATCTGGATTTCTGGAGTCGATAGACTGTTGGAAGGCAGTTTCAATTGCTTCTTCGTTGGAGAAGGATTTAATACAGAGGAATATTTCAAGGTGTTTGAAAAGGTGGTAGTCTGTGGGAGAAAGGTTTGGTGAATAGGCTTGGTGAGGGAGAAATTTCGTGTCCCAAAGTGTTCAGTTTCTGAAGAGACACTTTTGTAACAGGGGACGAGCATTGTCTTGAGCAGAATTGACCTCTTTGATTCACCAATACCGGCTGTCGTTTGGAGTGTTTCTGAAGAACAAAGTTTAATTCACGACTATACCTTTAAGCCGTGATGGTTTCGCCACGTTGCAAGAAGTTATAGTGGATGACACCAGTTTCTGTCCACCAGAGAGTGACTATCACCTTCTTTGGTGGAGGCTGGGTTTCGAAACGTCGTTAGGCGACTTGTCTCTGTAGAGCCACTGTGCTGATCGTTTCCGATTGTCGTAAATGATCCATTTTTTATCACACGTAATCACTCGGTCAAGAAATTGGATGTTGTTTCTTACGACAAACGAAGAGCAGATCTCCAATCGACGATTTTGTTGTTGTTCCTTCAACTCGCGAGGCACACCCACTTGTCAAGCTTCTGCACATGGCCGATTGCGTCAAGATGCCGGGAAACAGTTGCAGTGCTTACGTCACGCTCTCCAGCATCTTCTCGCACTGTTTTTGTTGGATCGGCTTCAACTGAGGCTTTCAGACGGTCGTTATCACAGCTGGAAGGACTCCACTACGTTCCTTACCTGAGAGGCTCACATCTGATCGAAACTTTGCAAACCACCGTTGTACTGTACACTCATTTTCTGTCCTCTCCCCGTGCCTGTTTAATGTTACGAGTTGCCTCGCTTGCTTTGTGACCTATTTTGAACTCGTAAAACAAAATGGCAGAAAATCTATTCTATCTATGCTTCATTCAGAACTCTGAAACAAATATCCATTTTAATATTTTTAAAAAGCAGGTTTTGCTTAATGTATGTCAAAGCACATGATACAAAACGATATATAACTTATCTACATACACCTTCACAAACATGCAAAAAATGAACCCCAAATTAACACAATATAAAATACCGACAAAACTTTTGTAACGACCTAAGACATACATGCACAGACCCTATAAATCAAAGAAATGATTGGCTTAAGGCTGAGTATTAGGCTACCTAAAGTCACTGATGCTTTTAAAATTAAATTTGCATCCTTTCATTGTATTTTATATACGTTATATTTTAAGCAAGTTAATAAACAATTAAATAAAGAAACCTTATCTTAAAATATGTTGATATTTAGCCTTGAAGAACAGATCTTGGTGTATTTAAAAATAGGTCATTTTATCTAATTGTTCTCGAAAATAATGAAAAGAATGTTCCATTTTTTGGAAATGTTGCAAAGTATTGGGGTCAAAACGACGCAGTTTTTAGAAGAGAATTTGTTCGGATTTCGAGGAAAGGTTAAATGATGGCCTCAACACAGCTACTTATTTGTTACTTAGGTACCTGTGACGTCCATTTGATTCTCGCTGTTAAGTAGAAATGCAAATAAGCACCTGGTGATAAATAGCAAGATTGCAAACGGCAAGAAAAGGAATTTTAGTTTCTTTTATTACGCTTTGGCTTACAAATTGCTTCCTTTTCAATCATTTTGCCAAATTCTTTTGCGAAAGAGTGCGGGCGCACATAAGAGATATGATACCCAGTCGTTTCTTGTGACTGAAGCAAGGAAGAAAAGCAAGTAATTTTTGAGAAATCTCATTTGTAATTTTATTTAAGATAAAATGAATTAACTGAGCACCAGACACTACCTCTAAAGACAGGGGTATCTCCAAAATTCTCACTATAAATTTTTATTCGTATTAACATTCTCTAAAATGTGATAACAGCAGAGAGGAAGAAGAAATCACCTGTTACCGAGAAGATCACTATACAGCAGTAGGAAGTGTCAAAAGTGATTGTTCAACGGCACCATTAGGCACAAGGAATTCTTGTTAGCTTCAGAAAGAATCAAATCGGTATCTGCCCTCACTGTTGAACAGTTTTAAGAGATGAGGGAATTCATGGTCAATATTCCTTCTCCAAAATGAAATATAGTAAACCAAAAACAAAGGTTATTTTTCAAAAACATTGTTCAAACTTAACTTTAAAATAGCCTTTATTTACCATTTAAAAAGCAATGCTACGCAAATAAGAAAATATTTATGCATTATTAACTTAACATATTTAATAGAGATAATCTACAAATATTTGTATTACCTATAAACAGGATAAATACATTAAAGATTTTTGAAGAAAATGAACTTTCACTGATTTTTTATGCAGCTTTTTCGAAAACAATGAGTTAGAAATAAAAGGAGGAATAGTTTGCAACTTACGCCGAAGGTGGAAAAAACCGATAAATGCAAACAGGTGCTGTCTGCTGGGGTTTTGCTATAACTTGGATAAGCATAATCTTTCCAACTGCGCAGAACTTCTTACAACTTTGCTCGTTTATTTGTTTGTAGACTATTCAAACCCGCCCATTCTCCATTCCTTCTCCCTCTTTAAAAACTCTTTCTTTCTCCCTTCTATTTCTTATTTTTGCGTTCTGCTCCTGTTTTTTTTCCCTTATTTCCCCTCTTTCTTGTTTTAGCCGACCAGAAGTTACTCGCGAACCCCTAACCACATCCACCAGAAATTCTACTAGAACTTTTCATTTTGATGTGGGGAATAAACCAAGTACCCGCAGAAAATTATCGCTACGAATCGATAAAGCAGCAACAACAGCAACAGGTGATGGGAAAGAATACGTTTTTCCTTTTGTCTCGGTTGGGGTAGATATATTAACTACATGTTAATATCCAATGACCCGTGTAATTTGGTTAACGATATAACTTGCGCAGTTAGAAAGGAAAAGAACTCTGTGTTTATATCCTCTTAGTTGCCACTGTTAAATTTGCTATTTATTTTCTTTGTAGACGTCAAAATTCTTGCTTATGGGTTTCTTATCCGTCCATCTAAGGAATTTTTATTTTGAAAGAAGACATTTCTGGTGCACTTTCTCTTATTATTTACGATACGAAGAACAATATTCCCATTTTTTGAAAAGAAAAAGAAAACATTCTACACAAATGACAACCAAAAGGAACCAAGGAGACAAAGAAAACATGAACTTTGGTTTTCAGTTGACAACCAACTTGATGTTTTTGGCATTGTTACTAGCAGGAGAACTTCGTAAGAAAGTAACAATTAATCGCCATTGTTATTGTTGTTGAATTAATATGGTGGCACAAAAAAGAATAAGCAACATTCAACTTACTTTCATTCTATGTGCTGTTATTGTGTAGGATATTTCAGTATCATCAAAATCGGTAGGCGTAAAAACACAAGGAACACTATCCTGACTGCATGACTGTTAGAATAATTCTGTTTTATTGAAATTTTAGAAGTCATTCCTCCCTGTTCACTAAATAACAATAATATATCTGAAAATAACTTTACAATGTACTCTTTAAAATACTATTTGGTTTCTACAGCGGGCAGCAGAAATAAAATAAACCACGGCGATAGAGATCTAGAAAAGACAAGATTTTTTTAGGTAATAATTGTCAGTTTGTAAGTCTCTTTAATGAGTTATAAATACAGTGCTCCCTCGCTATATCGCGGTTCACTTTTCGCGGCTTCACTACATCGCGGGTTTTCAAATCATGCATATCTAATTTTATATCGCGGTATTTTCGAAAAATATAAAATTTTAAAAATTTATTATTTTAATTAGTTTTAAGTAAAATATACTAAAAATAGTATTATAAAATAGTAAAAAACAAATAAAAGTAAAAAATATATATATGTACATTATTGGCTGATGGTTGGGAGGCGGCCAATCAGAGCATGGTGTTTTGTATCCCGGACGCTGAATGGCTCAGTGATAGTAGCATCTGTGGCGCTGTTGTCCCGTGTAGAAGCATCCCGCATCTCGCCTCGTCCATTTCGGCTTCACATCTCGCTGCGTGTAGTGTTTCTCTGCGTTGCTGTGCTTTGTGTTTTACGTTAAAGTTTGAACTTTATTTCAATCCCTGCAATGCCACCCAAGCGTCCTGCATCTTGTAAGTCTTCTAAGGCTTCTAAGTCTTCTGAACCTGAATCAAAGCGCTCAAGGAAGACTCTAACCATCGTCGAAAAGGTGAAACTTCTCGACATGTTTAAGGAAAGGAAAAAGTACGCGGCTGTAGAGCGCCACTTTGGCTTCAATGAATCTACGGTACGTTATATTAAGAAGGACGAGAAGAATATACGATCGACGGCAGCTGTTTCTTTCAATAAAACTGCCAGAGGGTTGTAACGTCGTGTAATAAGGTGATGGTTAGCATGGAATCTGCATTGTCTCTCTGGATTAGTGATTGCATGAAAAAGAATATCGCGCTGGATAGCAACACAATCTGCACAAAGGCGAAGTCTCTGTATGATACGTACACTCAACTTGCTCAAGATCGCGGCGCCGACGAACACGTGGAAGATGAGATGGACATCGACGACGACGACGAAGCAGGTCCAAGTTCTCCCAAGAAAGCAACCCCATTCACTGCCAGCAAGGGTGGTTTTGACAAATTCCAGAGGTGCTATGGAATTCGAAGCGTTTCGTTGCATGGAGAAGCCGCCTCTGCCGATAAAGTTGCTGCCGACCATTACGTAAGCGAGACGTTCAGATAAATTATAGAAGAAGGCGGCTATAAGCCCGAAAAAGTCTTTAATATGGACGAGACGGGCTTATTCTGGAAAAGGATGCCGTCTCGTACCTTCATTATGAAGGATGAAGCTAAAGTCCGGGGCTTTAAAGCCCAGAAAGATCGTTTGACTCTCATCATGTGTGGGAATGCTGCGGGCTTTATGATAAAGCCCGGCCTTATTTACAAATCCAAAAACCCAAGGGCTTTGAAAAATAAGAATAAGAACGTCTTGCCTGTGTATTGGATGCACAATCAGAAGGCGTGGATCACAAAAGTCCTCACTTCTGATTGGTTCCATCAGTGCTTTTATCCCATAGGTCCAGCGTTATCTATCAAGGAAAGGCCTCAATTTCAACGTGCTTCTGATTATGGACATTGCAGGAGGTCACGCCATTGACCTGTCGTATGAAGGTGTGAAAGTAGAGTTCCTGCCACCGAACACCACGTCACTCATCCAACCCATGGACCAAGGCGTTATTCGTGCATTTAAGGCGCTTTACACAAGACACACCCTTCAACACCTGGTTGAATCTATGGACGCGGACAAAGACTTCTCGCTGAAGGCGTATTGGCGAGACTACACAATCGCTACCTGTCTCATCAACATACAGAAGCCATCCAAGACATGAAACCCGAGACAATTAATGCCAGCTGGAAATGATTATGGCCAGAAGTGGCAAACGTCTACAAGGGATTCACGCGTGAAGAGATAAACCACTCAGCTGTGGATAAGGCCGTGAAACTGGCAAAATTGTTGCAAGGGGAAGGCTTCGAAGATATGACTTCCGACGACATCAATGACCTGATCGATGCCCACTCGCAACCATTGACGGTGGAAGATCTGACGGAGCTGACGAAGTCTGCGAGCGAGGAAGAGGAAGAGGAACAAGATGAACCGGGGGCTGAAGAAGAGGAGGTTGGTCTAACACTTGATCGTCTTGCAACGATAGTCAGAATGGGCAAGGAGCTCGAACAGGTCATTCAAGAGGGGGACCCACAGATGATGCGGTCATTGCAATTCAGCAATGGGCTTGATGGGTTAATGTCCATCTATAAAAACCTGCTAGCCCAGAAGAAGAAGCAGAACCAGCAACTCCCCATAACTATGTTCCACGTAAAATCAAAAAAGAGGTCACGTCTACGCCTTCAGCAGAAGTGGAAGCGGAAGATGATGCACCACAACCATCATCTGACGAAGCACCTGATGAA
This sequence comes from Nautilus pompilius, assembly GCA_018389105.1. Lineage (NCBI taxonomy): Eukaryota > Metazoa > Mollusca > Cephalopoda > Nautilida > Nautilidae > Nautilus > Nautilus pompilius. The sequence goes on from JACATO010002737.1 coordinate 1,333,779, forward strand.
GAGGCGCCTCCAGTAGAAGAGATTTAACGCTCTTCTTGGCTGTGCAGTGCTACATTCATCTCATCATCGTCATCTTCATCGTCATCAGTACTGCACAGCTATCATCATCATCGTCATATCTTCATAGGTCAGTGCCCATAATACGTTTTTTTATATTTTATAGTATAGTATTTTTAAAATTATTTTTGGTCTTAGGCTTTGCAGCCCCATGAAGTCGCATTTCCGAGGAAAATTTTTAAATTTTTTTTTAAATAACTGATTAAATGTGTGTGGGGAAGGTTAATAAGAGTGTGTGGATGCTGTATAATGGTTTAAAATACGTTTAGAATGTGTTTAAATATATTTAAATAATTAAATAAATATGTGGTTTCTACTTCGCGGATTTTCACCTATCACGGGTGGGTCTGGAACGCATTAACCGCTATAGGTGAGGGAGCACTGTAACATTATATTTTTTAGCATTTAAGTAGAGGATAAACTGGATAATATAACTGTACAAAATGAAAAATGGCTCGGATTATTTATACTATGTCGAATGATATTTGTAATAAAAAATTTGAAGTTTGAATTAATTATTGAAAATTTTGAAGTCTGTTTATCGCTCTAGCAATTCACTTCGGAAATAAGACTAATAATCTTATGAAGAAAGATTATAGTATTATTTGTTTATAAAGTTAATTTTAAAATGCCATTACTCCAAAATTTTCAGATATAGTTTCTTTGAAAATGGTGCAAACAACAAAAGAACGAATTAATATGTTTCTTTTCTGGTTCAGATCATCTTCTGGCATGTTTGTGTTTGTACATTATTAACATATCAGCTCACAATACGAAAACATTTTATTTGCTTTTTTAACAGTTTATTTTAATAAAAATTCATTATTCTAACAAAAAAGAACATTGAACATTTGATGAGCCATGTACCAAAATATATAAACTGGTAAGATATTTCTTCATATGTTAAACTTATTTCATATTTAAATCATCAAGTTATCGTCTTCATCCTGTATCGTTTCTTACTATCAAACTCATCACTAATAGTTGCATTTCTTTTGTTTGGCGAATGAAAAAGGCAGATAAGAACAAAAATGCTACCATCAGTTATTGCTCTTTGTAAACTGGTTATTACCAACGAAAAACTGCGAAGAAAGTTAGCTGAGGTTTCGCACAGACAGTCATTTTACAGAAGAAAAATTAACTGGCTCAGTTATTTCTATTTATTCCTTGTCCCTTTAAGTAAGATAAGCTGCTGATATGAAAATGGGAAAAAACTCTTTAATCACAGCTAACTCAGTTATCTTTTGACCACAATTCTTTTACAGCAACCAGCAACTCAACCTCTTCAACTAAAAGGGGAAGGGTCTTTGGATTGATTGGCCGATTATCAGCTGTAAGGAATTCCTTGCTTTGATATGGTAACAAGAAGAAATAACTTGACTGCGATAAGCAACACTGAAACTACATCTTTAAGCAATGGTGCAATATGTTGTATTCAGAAAACAGCAGGATGGAAATTTGGGGTCTAAGATACGACAGCATGTTATTAAAAATGGATGATAACTACATAAAGATTAATTTGATTCTCACAAAAAAGGGATATGTATTTCTATCGAGTATTGTGTGATAGGTGCTGAGTTTATGCTGCAGCAAGATAATGACCGGAAGCTGACCGTAAAGCTCATGGTTTATCACCTTAAGCTCTAATTATAAACTCCATTAGACTTGAGTGGGTTAAAATAGATCAAAGAGTTACGGGGAAAAGTCTACGCATTGTCATTTATCTATGGAACTACATTGAAAAGAATGTGAATTACTTAAAGGCAATATTTTAAAATTTACTAAACAGGATGTCTAAAATACCAGAAAATCTAATTATAAATAAGCTCGAAACAGTAATAACGTTATAATTAAGGTTTATATATATATTGATACATTTTATCTATTTTTTGTTTTATGGCTGGCAGAAAACATTTTTAGTAACAGTAAAATACAAAATAGAAGATAACAGTGTTTACATATGATTACCTGATAATTTTAACGAGCAGTATATGCATGTGGTGAGGAAAACTTCAATGTTCGTGATATTGTATTTCTAGTGGATGTGTATGATATGGGGCATGCAGCACATTTTGAAGAACACAAGGGTAAATAAGGTTCCTCCTTCTCGATACACGTTGAGCTTGGTAAGTGAAATGCCGCATTATTGTCACACTAAAATTTTCCAAAACCAACATTGCGTTTGTTGTTGCAGCTGCGAATCTCCAGATAAAAAGGTTTTATTTGATAAGATGCTGCGAAAATATGCGAAAGTTTGCCCAGAGTTTGTTCGGTATTGTTAGCGGTCACGAATGATGCAAAAATATGGATGATATGGAGCTACGTGGTGGCTGACTTTAGTTTTCTTTAGATTAATATTCAGAGTGTAAGTTTTTGGTTGTGGCAGAGAAATGGTCTACGATGAACTGATGACTAATTCAAAGATCTTTATTTTGGCATCAAGACAATAGATGCTCACGAACTAACAGTCTTTTCTGCACGGTATGATAGAGGAGAGGTGTTGCATGGTGTCAGCTATCAGACAGCGAGAAATAAGATGAATAATGCTGTTGCATTCACACAGCCCTGATTAATATTATTTGTGAATGCAAAAGGTTCGGAGAAACGTTTGCTTAGCACGAAACGTCCGGTCATTCCTACAGAAAATCGAAAGTTGGGAGCAGGTTCCAAAAGTTATTGTGAGTAATGGTATTAAATATTTTCGTAAGATCTATAAAAATGGAAAATAGTTTTATTGTATCTTTATTACACTTATGAATGTGTCTTGCCACAAAATATGCACATCGCACTGGGCTTCGATCAAAATCCAAACTTTACCTCCAGGTAGAATGGCATCACTAACATTTTTCAGCAACAGCATAAGAAGGATGACTTTGATATTTTTCTCGGCGCAAGGAGAGTCAGATAAGATATCTTCGTTATGTCGATGGCGTAACTACAGTATTTTACATGTATTTTTTCGAGCGTTTTAAGAGTTAATGATAAATCCACGTGAGATCTGATACCTCGGTTATCACTAAAGTCTCATTTTACTTTTTGCATTTATCTATGGTAATTGATAGTTAATAACTCACTGAAATCTTGCCGTATTGCGGCACTGCGTCGTATTTGTTCTATCCGATGTCAGCTGACTCTTCAGCGCCGGATTTACGTATTTTAGATTTCCGCTGTGATACCATCGGCATCCAGCGATTCATTATTTTAAAACTCTTTCTGAGTGGCAGAATATCGTTGACATCCTGCTCATCTTTCTCTCAGTGATACCCACTTTGACAGAACAGAACTGTCATCGGACAGGCGTAGAGATGCTAAGCCAGTTCACAGTTGGCACTGGTTTCCAAAAAAACTACTCTGATTTGGTTGGTCCACGAAACTCTTCAATTGCTTTGTAATTCATCCATTGGACTTGCATTTTACGTAGGCTAATTGGCGGCGCTACACATTCAAGTACAGTGGCAATCTATTTGATTATGGATAGACTTTTTTGTAAGCAATGATCTGAATGGTAATCTCATTGAACCAAAATTGATGTTTTCCGCTTAGTATATCGAAGAGCTTTGGCTGTGGCTTTGCACTTGGTATTTTGTAGACACTGAGAGTATATATTTTCGGTTTTATCGTCATCATTATTTGACTCTGGGGGATACTGATAAGCGATTTCTAGATTACCAAGCACCTGCATTTGTGCCAGTGGATTTCTCAGTTATTCAAAGGGAAGTTCAGGAAGCTGTCTTTTAACGAAAGAATATGAATTGAAGCCGTGTGTTATGCAGGATAAAACTTTAATTATGTAAAGCAAACTCTAGATTAGATTTAAGATCTATTCCATACGATATCTGTTCTGTAATAGGTAGGGACTACAAGTCCTAAGAAGTTTGAAAGATGTAAAGGTATCGTCATAAATTAGTGCCAAAGTATGCCATGCCAAGTGAAAATGGCTACTACTCTCCCGATTTACAACACTGCTGCAATAATGTTTAAACGACAAGCTTTCTTAAAATATAACAAATACGTAACACGATTTCAGTTTGCAAAAGTGAATGAAGACTTTGATTGGAACGTGGTATTCTTGCTGAAAATAATAATCAAAATAATAACTGTTTGAGAACAAGATTAAAATGAGAAGACTGAGTAGATGAGAAGCCTTTCACTGTTCGTCTGTAACAAGCCATAAAAAGAAATGTTAGAACTGCGATGGTTTGGGTCAACATTTCTATTAATACCAACATAGTCGAAAACTTTCGTAAGCTCTATGGTGCCAAACACTAAATTTTATAACTAATTGTACATTAAAAAATTAAATCTATGTAAATAACAATTTATTAGTTGTAAATTCATCAATCAGAAGGAAATGATTTTAAGCAACTTCACCGCCATGTAGGTAATGGCTAGAAGACCTAGATTTTACCTTAACCCAATTGAACAAACGTGAGGATTTCATAGAGTTTTATTTGGATAAATTGAATACGTCTAAGATGAAGTTATGGTAAACACACGGGGTAATTGGAAACATTTTGTAACATTCTTGGCAAGAACACGCTCGCAAAACGCATTAATACCTTGCGGAAAATGAGACCCTAATTACAAGAAAAAAGTGCAACAGTCACTTCAGGTGTGAGACATTTTATATAAATCCTTAATATAGATACTGAATTCCCAAAATAAATTAACTAAATCATTGGGTGCTTGTTTGTTTCTATTCTCCAACAGGACCTCTAATATATGTACAGCGTACTGTTGTATATTATATATATTTTAATGGTAATTAATAACTCTTATGAGTTCAGCAATGCGATCTGTTTTGTCAGTGCGCATACTTTCTTGATTTTCACAAACCGATCTTTGGATCTAAGATCAACATTTGTCCAGCTACTTTGTTTGATTGTAATAATCTTGATTTAAATCATCTAAATGCTCAACTTATCTTTTGTATCTTTTTCTTATGCTTAGGGACAAACGTTACCTTTACTTTGTAATTCTATCGCGACACCTGATCGCCATAGTAACGCCTGTAATTATTGAAGACTCACCAATCAAATATCCCTTATTGGTATATATTATGGGTGTTTGTACATATGCAAATTACTATATAAATTCTATAAAACCCATACATGCTAAATTAATTTTCTTTTAAATATTTTAACACGAGGTGTGTCATTAAAATATATTCGTTTAAATTTGGCTTATCTACCTTATTGGTAAATTCTGGACTAGAAATCTTTTTGTATACTTTTGTATACAAATTAACGAAAGCTAATGTAAGCAGTATCATTTTTGGCTTTGTATTCTTGAGTATATATTTTCCAGAATCAACCTTCTCCATTTATTTTACTGCATTCAGCAGATCGACACTAACTCAAAGAATTCTTGTTCGCTTATCAGACCTCTCTATAGAACACGCTGTTAACCAGCGGATGTCCAAGGGTGCATGATCAGCGATATTTCTTTCAGTGATCCTCAAGTGAATATAAGCACGACGATCGCAAAGTCTCTGATTGGAAAAGCTGTTTGTATGTTTTGTTAAGCGAACACAAATTAAGATGTCCTAAAGCAGTTTTGGGTACGTAGTGCCCCTCTTTTCAGTATCCAATCCTATGTCAAGATGAAATAACATAGAAATACAGTTTATAACCGGGTTGTGTGTGACTAGGAAATCATCTGAATGTATGGATTCTTGTTCTCTCTTTCTCTAGGTTATAATGATTTTTAGCGAAGGATTCTTTAACGAAATTCAGAGCCATCGGTATTCGATCAGTATGCATCCGACGCGATTTAAGGCGTGTATCAATGAAATGATCAATCTATTTTAGTCTCATAATCAAAGTCAGTTTACACCATTGCTTCATAATAGCAGTGTCTCAATGAAGATTGTGAAAATACTTGCTAGTGGTCCTTGTCAGCGTCCTCCAGACCAATGTGCGTCCAGAAAAATCGAATTGGTGAAAAGTTTACTTCTTTGGAGACTGCGGGAAAGGTGATGATCCATCTGCATACCACTCACCAGTAGTGGAGTTGATGCCGTCGCGGATGAAGGTGATTTTTTTCTATGCACTGCGAAGTTCGCGGATACAACCCTATGCGGTGATAGGAACAGCACGTTCAAGAGACGATAGTGTGAAATGACTGCCATTGTCCCAGAAACAGACAAGCTATTCGACGCGCACCACCCACGGAAAACAAACGGTCGATGACAATACAGCGTACTGATAGACCGATCGCGGGTAAAACGGATAAAAATCACTATACACTATATTTTTACCGCATTACAATTACGTGTATCTAGAGGTTCAGGTTTGATAGCTTCGATAATGGTCGCTGGGAAGAAGTAATTTGGAGGGAGAGTTCGATTTATATGTCCGAAACCTTATACATAAAATATCAAACGATATACACATTTTAGGTAAATCAAAGCTTCCAAGGTTTTCCTCCACGGATAGTTTTTATAACGGCGTGAACATCTCTGAAAAATAAAATTAGCCTAAAGCCAACACAGTAATTCTTTATTCACATAGCTTTCTGAAGAATTTACGACACCGACATGGTGAAGAAAGGGAAATCTGACAAAGAAAAACTAGAAAACTCAATAGAAAGAAATCAAAGATTCCCACTATCCCCCGCAGCGCCATCTTGTATTTATTTAAGCTTCAAAACAAAAGTCTATTTTTTTCTGTTCTCAAGCTCCCTAAATTGGTGGATTTTAGAGCAGTATTATTATTTATTACTGTATTTAACCAAAAAGTTAAATCAAATTATTGTTTATTAAGCTGTATTTGGTAGATGTATATTTTAGCGTTCATTTGACTGTAATGTCTTGAAACTGCATAGCGGCTGACCCCTATTAACGCGGATGGCGGATAACCTGCCCCTGTATTCCTTGAGTTATAATTACGTGAACTAGCAGCGCACAGCAAATGGCATCAACACGTGACTAAAAATATCAACAGCAATGCGATGATCGGGTGATCCACTGAAATGAAGTCGAGAGAAGTTGGCAAATAATCATCTAGACAGTCGTGTGATAGAAATATCGAATGCAGGTTTTAAAATAAATAGTCAGGCTTTTTTTTAAATTTTGTAGTTTCCAGCACATCTAAGGAACCAACTTCAATTGGCGATGTGATCTGCTTGCATATAGTAGCAAAACTTGCGTGTCTCTGAAAGATTGGTAGAGGAAAAAAAAATTTTTGACAAAGGTAAGACTGAAACAAGACGCTTTAACCAACGTAAATGAAATACAAGCAATCACGATATTTAATATATATATATTTGTATGTTACTGTCCAGTTTGTTTGTGTTATCGTTTTTGCTTCAGTTTACATCAAAATTTTAATACCGATACATAGGCTCAAAAGAGTAATACTATTTTTAAAGATAACTGGTATTAGCTTGGAAAGAGCCAACCTTCACATAGTACACTGCTAGAGAGCCATCTCACGGTGGAATATAAGCTGTCATCACCATAACTTTGACATTTTCCGGTTTCACAGTCGCTAGGTGAGATTCAGGAGCTTCCTGCTCAGTTCTGTGACGCCAAGCCTCACCTAAAGACGTTAGTAACTTGACATCTTCATTTAATGATAACGAAAGTAATGGCGCCGACGTGTGGAATGGGTTTTCATGAATAAATTCTTCAGCACTACAGTAAAATTTAAAAAAGGAGACTATTTATTCTTGCTCTAGTGCTCACCGGGGACCAGGCCGACGTGCCACCGTGAGGAGAGAAAGTATAGCGCCATCGTGTATCTATCTTGCACAGATAATCCTTGATAAAATCTAAACTCGCTTTCAAAAGAGGATACGAGATTTAGAGCCTTCGATTCTTTACATTTCACTCTTTCGATACGCTGTGGAAAGAGATTAAGGGTTAGCGACCCTCCGAAAATCTTAATTTCGTTGCCTTCACATTCGGAAGTGCCAATGCATTATTTAAATCATCACAAAAATAAAGAAATTAACTGAAGAGAAATTTAGATATTACAGCTGTTTTCTTCTCATCTATCTCTCCGAAGATTTTACCGGAAGGAAGGTTAACGTTTAAGTATTTCAGCAAGCGGTGAGTTTTCAGGACCCGTCTCCCAGCATCCTCTTTTCAGTTGCATCAACGTTATTATACTTAGGTAACTTCCTTTAATTTTAGAATAGTATTAGCAGTTCAGGGATCTGAAATGATAACTCGCATCTCGTTTATGTAAAAGTTTTATTTTTTTTACAGTTAAAAAGCAATTTGAAAATTAAAATTAAAATTATTATTTTCTTTTACAGCAGCTAAATCTTAACCTTTTCCAAATTTGCTGTTAACTATCCCCCTTTTCTTTTCCGTTATCTTCAGAAAGAGCCAAATACAAACGAAACGTGATCATGCTAGAATTTCATCTTCTTCATCCGCCACTTACAAGAGGTTTACAGGGCTTCAAACCTGTGTTCATGAAACACTAACTCCTTATTGCACTCCTATAGGCTAGTTAAATATTAAAAAAAAAAATATATATATATATTTTGACTGCGACTAGCATAAAGATTAAAGCACGTGACTCGGGTGTTTTTGTGAACTTAGCTGCATAAATAAAGGTGAAAAAACTGGATATGTTGTAGTTGTACTATTAGGACGCTCCGAAAAGCCTTAACTGTCTTTTCCTATCAAAGGTTGGTTAGACTTATAAAAAATTGTTTGAATAAACCACCATGATTTTTTTAAAATAAACTTTCAATACAATTGTATTCAACTCTATCTTCTGTGTCTGTTAAAGCTGAATACTAATTAAGTGGAAACTGACTTAAAACAACGACGCAAACATCCATAAAAAAACAAACAATAGGCGCCCGCGCATTGTTCTGTCGCAGATTCTTCGTACAGTTTATAAAACAAATACAAAACTAGTTTCCAGGAAAAATAAGGAAAATCCAAAGTTAACTTTTAGTAATTCTAGTCTACAAAATTCTAGCAAAATAAATAAATATGTATATAAAATTAATTAATTAAAATCGAAAAAAGAACAGTTAACTTGTTTCGGTTTATTATCTTTTCTTTGTATATTATCAGTTTTAATAAAGATGCAACTTAATCTCGCTAAATGGATCTAATTGAAATTCACTGCATGTATCTGACGAGTTTAACAATAGGTGCAGATAAAGTGAGAATATTATCTAGCTACTATTATGGGAGTTCAGGCTTATAATGAAAGGTTTGGGGAGCAACTAGACTATTTATTTTTAGAAGACTACTGATTCGCGATAAAAATTGTGATTTGATTTTGTCGATAAAAAGATGGTTTCGAACTTAGTTTCTATTGTTGTTTGCTAACAATTTTCAATTTGAGCCATTCAGCATCTCTTGGTTCAGTGCACTGGTCGTAAAGCTGAAGGAAGCCAATCTAATTTTGGCAAACTTGCCACAGAAAAATACAAGAAAATCTCCAATATGATTTGTAAAGTTACTTTTATTATTAGTATTAACTACATTCGTCGTAAATTCTATCTATTCATGAACATATATATTATTTAAACTATTTCTTCTGATATCCAGCGATTTCCAAGTCGTAGATTACTTGTGAGTATAACCTGTATTGTTAGTAATAGCGGATGGCTGACAACATTTCTCCACATGGTTAATATTCTTAAAACTAAATAATTGTTGCTGGAACTTTTTCGGTTACTGTGGAAAAGGTTGAACACCAGGATAATCACTTGGCCATGTAAATGTGGCAACGGGCTAAGGAAATGGAAACAAAATGGGCTTCTGAACTACGCGTCAAATCACATTATTAGATAACATTGTGATCTTTTTTTTTAGGTTCAAAGAAATTTTATTTAAATTTCGATTAGTAACAAAAATTGATAATTTTTTGAAATGAAAACTTATGGTCTTAAAGGATTTTAGCCAAAATTAGTTTACATCATACTTTTCTCAAAATATTCTAAAATGCTGTAATAATATATAGCTGCTTCTTCAGCTGTTTAATTTGTTCCTTTTAATGGCCATACCGCTCACGATTTACCGACGAATCTTTGTCCATTGCACATGGCAAACACATGACCATCTATTACACTGGTCAACAAGTATTTTTCATCAAGCATATGTCAGGGTGTACTTAGTGTAGTTTTTAATGCTGATTTCAAATATACAATTAGTTTTTTGACATCACATACAGTTTTCAAGATGAGAAAGTTTTTTTTGATTTTAGCTCATGCATTATATAGAAATTCCAATTAATGACATATATGCATGTATTTCATTTACATCATGGAAACATACCTTTAAAATAAACTACATTATTCATTGCTGCATAGTTCAGAGGCAATATTTCATCATCTTGAAATTAACCAATCAAGTTTTGTCTGATGAAATAGGTATTTCAACATCTCAAATTGTCCAGTCATAATTGGTCTGATGTTAATGGGAATGCAGTCAGGTTTCACAAAATACTGTTGTTTCTTGTGTCCATGGGATAGTCGGGCAACTGACAGACATTATTCGGAATCAAACTGGCAGACAAGAACATCATACCAGCCAGGACTGTCTAACGTCAGGAATACACCTCTTGTAGATCCATGTAATGTCCTATTTCCTCCTTTGCACATAAAACTTGGACTGAGGAAACAGTTTGTAAAGACACTAGGGAAGAGAAATGCCAGAGGGTTTGAGTATATTGTAGAAAGGTTTCCCAAAATCACACAGGCGAAGTTGAAAGAGGGTATCTTTGTCGGACCCCAAATTAGAGAAGTGCTCAAAGATGTCAACTTCAAGACAACACTGGATGAACAGGAACTACCTGCCTGGAATGCTTTCAATTGGATCTGTGAGAATTTCTTGGGCAACAAGAAGGCAATGGACTACAAGGATGGCATCAAGAATCTTCTGAAATGTTACTCAGCAATGGGTTGTCGCATGTCACTGAAAGTTCACTTCTTGGATTCCCATCTGGATTTCTTCGCAGATAACCTTGGAGCAGTGTCTGATGAACATGGTAAAAGATTTCACCAGGACATTAGTGCTATGGAGAAACGGTACCAAGGCTTCTGGAATGACAGTATGCTGCTGGCTGACTACTGCTGGACACTTTACCGTGATCAACAAGATCAGGAACACCACAGGAAATCCAAATCACAATGTTTCTAACTCTGTTGTTCTAACTTTGTCTGTTTTGTCTGACCCATTTTTTGTGTATTCACTCTTTGTAGAATGATAGTGATGATTTTTAACTCAATAAACTCATTTACTTTCTAAAAATAATATGTCCTTATTTATTACGTTAATGATTTCATATATACAAATATGTAAATATTTGCATGTATCTACTGAAAAACTGATACGCCCTGCATACAAATGGAGTGAAATTTTGAAATCAGCATGAAAAATTTGTCTAAAAAGTTGGTTTGCATTCATAATGAGTATAATACATCTAATTTTGTTTACCAGTGTTATTATCAATTAATGCTGATATTCACAGCTGACCAAACGCAACTGATGTTTAATGTTCTATACGAGTTCTAATTCGAAATTTTGTCAGCATTGTAGATTGAGGCTATTGCAGATACTATGTCTGGCTTTGGGGCTAGGTGTGTTCACTGATTCCTTAATGCAACAGATTATTTATGTCTGACCTTGGGTCTGAAGTCCTCTCAAAGACCAGTCATTCGTTACTCTTCTTGATGTTAGCTACTAGATTCTTTTTGGTTTTACTGTCTGATTGTTTTTCCGAAGACGTCCAGCCTAATACAGTATAATATTCCAGAAATATCATCAGTAATTATTTTTCAGACTTTTCATCGACGAAATCCGTGAGCCATTTCTACAAAATGGTTTTCTTCAATGTTGATAGATAACATTGGTATAATAAAATAGCGAACTTTAATCAGCCGACTTTAAAAGACAGAAGCAGCCAGCCTAAAAGCATTCAGTCCAGATTTATCGATTAAAATTAACCTCTAAATAGATATCAATGGAAGAAAAAACATTTTTTCATCTTTAGTGACTCTCATAATGAATCAGATGACCATTTGTGCGTAGTATTTAAGCAACGTTATAGATTAAAGATAGTAAATTGGATGTCATGTAAAATGTTTTTAGAGGTTTTAATGTCATCCACTGAGCATAAAATAAGAATTATGTTCCTTTGGCTGATATTTTAAGTAGGATTTTATGGAAACCAATAATCACCAAGAAAACACTATTACATGGAAACAATATGATTCCACCCTAATTCAAAACTTTCCAAGTGTAATGTTTACAATTAGAGACAGGTTAGATTAACATCGATTGTAGATAATATGGTTGAAGGTATAATAAAAGGTACTTATTTATAGGAAAATGATTTGCTTAAGCGTAATTAACTTGGTTTCCATTTTACAAAATAATGACTAAATAATTTACTATGTTTCTTGACAATATCGCTAAGAACATGGTCAAGTAGCATAGACGGCCCTTTATCTAGAAGTTTTAAAAAAAAACTTTGGATTTTTGACATGGGAGGAAACCCTTTACTGTAGGTTGAGCGTTAATCACCTAAATGAGATCAGGCTGTTGTTTAAAAGTCTTCATATTCAAATGTATGAATTTCACCAACAGGATACTTCAGAGTTCACTGCTTTCTCTCACTCTTTTAATATATATGACAAGAATATTTAAAATATTCAGATTGGTTAACGGATCCGATAAATTAAGAGTATATAATCCGATTTGAATCGTTTATTGAATTTGGCAAAGAAATTGTAATTGAAATTTCATGTTTCCAAATACAAATTTTCTACTCTGTGACAGATTGAAATAAATTGTTCATATATATAGACTGTTACAAAAATACGTAGATACATTTTTTTAAATTCATTAGTGAAACAGAAAAAAAATGAAGAAAATAATCCGAGATTGTCTGAAAACAAGTAAGGTCTTAGATGCGCAACATTAGAACATCTGTAGTTCTAGTTTTTATGTATCAGTCTTTATTCCGAAGTATACAATACAGGAGGAGAGAGCCATTATTATGCTAAGGATTTTAATATAATGGATTATGGTTGAAAGTTTTATTAAAGCTACTAATATATGAGGAAAATTTGCAAACTCTTTTGAAATTGGTTTCTAGGGGGAAAAACGTATAGCAGAGCACTGGATATCACTAAGGGTCAAAAGTACACACCAAAGATGAAATACTTAGAAAATTTCTTTCAGTGAGTATTTTGAATTTCAAAATTAAATTAGTGTACTTTTAAGTAAAGGCATGGGCTTTAGCGTGATATCTGCTAATACAAAACACCTCCTGATGTATCAGTCGAGGTCTGAACGGATTAGGCATGGCGGAATCGATCAGGTTTTGTATCATAGCGCCTTCGAGAATTCCTGTTATGTGGATGAATTGATATTCAGTTGATTAATAGCAGAGTGATGTTGAACGGGTTGGTTGCAGCTGAGTGTTGGAATGCTTCCAAAGTTGTTGACTGGGATTTGTATCTGGGCTTTGCCAATTCTAAAGAAAATGTTTTGCAAGCAACGATTGTTTGAGTAGTAGAGCATGTTGCTCCATTCTCTTTTGTAAACCATGGTATGAAATTGTTTGAAAATATATCTATGTAGCGTAATACATTAACTGGACTTTTGATTATCGCTAGGTCAGTTTTATTGTTTTACCATACGCTACCAAATATCGTACAGTCTATGTTTGACCGGGATTTTTTTGTAAATATTGAGACCAAGAAACTTTTCTTTTTCCCCTATATTCATTTTTTTCCCATTTCTACAACAAAAATTCTGACACACCAACTTCCAGAACTTAATTGACGATCTATATCTAGTATGCTAATCCACATCTGTAGGCTTTGCGAAGACGTGTAAGAAGAAATTTTTTCAAACAACTTCGGCGAAATTTTCTAGTGTTTCTTTTCGGCCTATTCGAATTTGATAAACAAGTGCCCTTTTGTTCAATGCTGTTACTAATGGCATTCCAGGTTAATGTATAGACGCAGTATTATAGTTTAATAAGGTTCTGTCTGCTAAGATACCACGAAGGCACATTTGACAGTCGAGAATTGTGACCAATACTTCTCTTACTGTGGCAGCCACTGAACACGTGTTTGGTGCAACAATTTGGCATCCCTAACTTTGGTCTTTTTTAAGAGATGAGATTTCAATATATGGTGATTTGTGGCCATTATAGTAATAATCGAAGTGTTTCAATTATTCTGGCAGGAAGATGCATGTTTTCAATTAGAAAATATATGTATGTTTTATGTTTGTATTGTTTGCATATTATCTGCATGAAATGCTTTACCAAACCGTGTAGAATAAGCAGTCTTCCAATATTTAAAGAAACATTAATCTAGAGAAGTACACGCTTACTTGAAAAAAGTCTTCAAATGCATTTTGAAACTTTTCTTGCCTCTCTGACTTTATACATTTTTCTTTAGCATAAAACGATATTTACTTCTACATTTTGTTCTTTTTTCATGTAAAAAGGAAATAATATACATTATTTATTTAAACATTTCACACCTGTGTGTATACATTTTTGTCGCTTTAACAAACCACTTTAAAATTATTTTATTAAAGGATTTACTTCTGCATTTACGATAATTCAAGAAAATATACTTAAGAATCAAACTGTCCTATTACACCTTACAAATTGCCGTCGTTTTATTTCACATAATTGCATTAATCAACTGTGGGACAGGTGCGTCCATCTCAAATCAACATCCATTGTTTTACTTAAGAATGATTTAATTCTTATGTGATGTTATCAGTACCCGATCTTTTTACGCATACAGTTTAGACAGGCCATTGACTTTACATGACCAATGTAAAGATTTGGGTCTGCTAAATAACTATACTAATCTCAAGATAAAAATCTCGGAATTTTTCTAAATTAATTGTTAAATCGCTTTTAAAGAAGGCTGCTGCTTTTTCAAACTTTTCTAGGAAAAAGTTTCTTTTATTTCCTTTTGATGTTTGACACATTTTTCTAATGTTAAATTTAGATAAAGTACTTTTATCCAACGTATGTGTACTAGGCAGAAATACTTATATATAATGTGAAGTTCATCTTTATTATAAATGCTGTGTAAAGACAGGATATACTGATAGAATAAACAGACCTTTGTCTGGTGCTCATTTATTTATTTTTAAATCGCCCGTCAAATACATTAACCTCACACACACATTTATAAACGATAATACTGTCTGCATACATATAATCACGCACGCACACATATTTATAAATGATTTAAAACTTACTTTAGCGCTATGTTTAATATTTATTGAGGTGTCAACAGTACCAGAAAGACTATGTTTAACAACATAATTTCAAAAAATAATCAGTTCAGCTGTTTAAAAATAATATTAATCAGTACTCCGTGAATAATTTATTTACCTAGTATAGTGTTTCGTCTCTCTGTGTCTAAAACACCGAAGAAATTCCTTAATTTAATTAAATGGAACAGTTTTACATCTCAGGATCTGGTAATATTCACTATTTCAGTCAATTATTTTGTGATTTGTTTACTTTACTAAGCAAAAACATTTTCGGAGATTAAAAATGATCCATTATATTTACATAATAAGTACTTGATTATAAATTATAACAACAGGTACAAACCAAGAGAAGCCTCGGTATGCGCAATGACAGGGTGTCTATAATTATGTGGGTGTAGTTTGGGCCAACAGACGGTCACAGGTAGTGGCTTGCAAAAGAAATATAATTCTAGATGATACATCAACATGCCAATGATTATCTTTTGAGAGGCACTATTTTCTATGGAAGATGATGCTCCAGTTCACTCTGTCTATGCTACTTGGTCAATCATCGAACCTGAACGACAGTGTGATCTATCGTTGCCTGATCTCTGCAAGACGTTTTCGTGCTAAATCTTCCTGCAATTTCCTAATACAGATTCTGTTCCAGGAATGGGCTGTTATTCCGTCGACGATGGTTGCTAATCTCATCTATTCAATACTTCAAAGCGTTGCTGACAAACCACACAATAAATTAACGAAATGAATTCTCATAGTTCGATAATAAGCAAGTGTTCTATAAAACTTGTCTGCTTATTTATTTAAGTTATGTTTCTGTATAGTGCCATTTTCTCTCAGCTGTGTTCTATCAATTCCCTTAAATATATAGTATATGCTTCTTTACTATACCAATATTTCATCGAAAGAGATGCACCTTTTAGATTCTCATCATCTTCTATGATAAAAATTGTGTCAGTATAAATATAAATGCTAAAATACATTTTAACAGATTTTATATAGAAAATGCTTATTACAGAATAAAACTAGACAAGAAAAGCTTATTTAATGACTGATATAAAGTAATAAGAAACTTTATTTACCCGACATTAAATACGACAGTTAATAAATGCTTTTAGAATGCTACGACGTATGAATAATCTTTTGTTTTTATATCATTCAAAACGAAGGGTTAGAGTTGAATCTCTCTCCAGTGTAATTAAAATAATATTTAAAAGTTTTATAAAAGTAGTTTATAGATGTTTTTTTCCAGTAATGTATTTATTTTAAATATCTCCCTGGATACCTGTTAAGTTCAATAAAATAAGATTAAGAAATGTAAAATGTTTCAATACAAATGATTAACTCTTCCCTCGATCAAAGCAGATAAACTTAGATTTAGAGAAATTAGATAAATACCGACACACGTTCTAACATTTTGCGTTGAAAATAATTACAGATGGATTGCAAATTTTAGTCGATATTTAGCGTATTATCGCTTTAGAAATGGATCATTTCTCGTGTTTGAGAGGTATGGAATTATATATAAGCCAAAGTGATGAAGCTGGATGTTTGCCGTTGCATTATATCCCTCTGACCTTTCTACAAATTCAGGCCGAGAACCGGAATACTGGGCAGAAGGGTAAATGTGTGGATCCGTGACACAAAATCTATAGCTAACACAAAAATGCCTGGTGAAATCAGATTTTGGACGAACTTATTAAAAGTCACTAGTATATCCCCAAATTTAAAAAAAAAATAGTAATGATAACCATTACGGTTTTGGTAGTTTAAAGGAATGCGAAAAGTTTCTTTTTTCGTGAAGAAAAATAGTGAAATCAGAAGCATTCCCTTCTTTTCGCTGTCTTTTGAATACTTGTATTATTTGTCACAAAATGCAATTTTGGCTTAAAATCCTCTCCTCGACCATCCCCAGGGCACTTAAGTTTATATTGGCCTACTTGTTTATTAAGTAATTTGCTGCGCTGAATCGAAAAAAGGAAATGATTGCATGGTGGACCGTCACCATTTTAAACAACTGTGTTTTGATACAGCAACAGTATGAAAACATCCAACTGGTTTTCATCCTTATCTTTAAATTGCTCAAAAGAATACTGGACTCTAATGCTAATGACAGGAATTAAAGAGTAAACCGCCTCTTTAATCAAATAGTGTATTCATAACCGGCGCGGAGTTCTGTTTTATATGTTACTTAAATAATTGCGTCCAATATCATAAAATAAAACAAAAGAAGAAAGAGAAAACGTTTGTCTTTTAGAGATTTTAATCCGGAAAACTAATGAAATTAAATAAAATGACTGATGAAGATTCCTGTCAATGAATGATTACCTCCCCTTTCTAATTCTGTAATTTTTACTAAAATTAAAATCTAAACATTATACATTTATATGCATAAGACCTAATGAAAGGTTTACATTGTATTAATCAGAGATGGGCAGTGTGACTGAATTTGACTTTTTACTATTATCTGTATGTATAATTAAACATCTCACCACTGAATAATAGCTTTTTGTTTTTCTGTTGTTTATATGGGTGGAAATTTTTTACGATACTTTGCCATCTTGTTCCATGGTTAAGATAAAAAGGACTAACATCACGTAATTATTTTATTGACAGAAAATATATCCCCAGAAAACAAGAAATAGAATCTGAAGTAGCAGCCATTATCTCCCCAAAATTAGCTGTAGAACATTCTGAAACACAAGTTGTAAAATAGAGTTTCTGTTTAAAACTCCGGAGTGGACAAGAAATTCTTAAAGAACGATTCCAGAAACTCTATCACGCACTTTTTCCATTACTACTAAGAAAAAGAACATGAAAATCCTAGAAAGCACCGACCCCAAGGTTAAGCTAATCCATAGTCGCTGCTCGAGCTTAATACAAAATTAGGACCATACTAACATTATTAAGGAACCAGAAAAATCATTTTGAGCCGAGCTGCTTCTTCTTTCGTTGTTTATCGCTTTATTTGCGTTACGTATTTATTTATTTATTGCAGTTTAAATTATGTAAAGGTCTTCGGTAATTGCAGCCGTTATGCTGCCTTTCGTGACAGATGTCCGGTGTTCGGATAACGACCTGCAGTCACCTGTGATTATCGGTACTCTCTTGCTATGTAATTAACGTGCGTTACTTGGCAGGTTAATCTGACCTGGTTCAGGCTTTTGTTGCAAGCTTTCATTCGTTGGTAAATCAAAGTAATCGCTTTAGGGAATCTGTAAATCCGGTTGTTTCTGCCGAAAATCCTCCCCGGTAATGCGGTGGCCCTAAATAGGTATGCAAGGGTACCGGAAATCTGTTACCAATCGCTGCTATTGTTTGAGACTACCAAAATGCTTACAGTAAGACAACTGAATAAAGAAAATAATTTAATTAAAATAAAAACAAATGACCATACAATAGATACAGAACCAATATCAGAGGAATAAACTGATTTTAGAACACCTATATGCCGTTTTGGCCAAAAAATGTGTTTGAAGTCTACTGTTAAAATTAATAACCTTCTCTGATTTTATTTAGCTGGTTAAAGTTTAGAAGAAAATTATATATACATAATTCTATTTTTAAATTTTGTAGAAAAAATCAAACAAAATGTTGAACAGAAATAGTATTCTTGAAAATATAGGAAACTTTTATATTAAAGGAATATATATATATATATCAACTTTAAAAGTGGCATTTTCACTTAAAACTTACTATACCTTGCCATATTAAATGTATAGCTAAATACATGAATCGCGTAGTCAACTGTAGATTTAAAAAATATGCAAATGCATGTTCAAAAATAATTCCAACACAGCAGAAATATTTTTATATTGAATGAAAAGATTCAAGTTAACTTAATAAAAACAAAAGACAAAGCCTGGAGACATACTGTTTTCAATTTCTGTAACTTAAATAGTTAATCACTAAAATAAATTTGGTCATATTTGCAAAAAACAAACTTAGAAAATGAGAATAGCAAATTGTGGCGTAACATATCCGAAAGAGAGCACTGTTCATTGATTGACTCCGTAACTAAAATCTTTTTTTTTATGGTATCAACTACCTATAATAAAGATACGCTTTATTAAATTTAAGCTTTCAGTGCATTACAAACATATAAAGCCTTGCGTACAACATAAATGTTGCTTTTAAAAGTAGGTTGTGTTTCAGAGTTCTAAAAGGTGGTGTGCTGTGTGGTCCGTATGTTTTGACGTCAATACCTTTCCAACTTACGGCAGGAGAGCTGAAAACCGAAAAATGAGGTCTCGAAAGCATCGATATGAATTTCAACAAAATGAATTATTTCTTATAATGATATGATAATTTATGATTAATAATTTTAGCGTTGAAACAAAATCATTTCAAGTTTGTTTTTATTTTTTTTTGAATTTTAATTAGTGAAAGTGTAGTTTCAGGAAACTAGCTATTAGGGATAATTCTCCAAAATTTTCCATATAAAGGAAAAACGTCTATTTTATATGCAAACAAAATAGACGGAACATTAAAAGTATACATCGGATTAGCAAACGTAACGTTAAATAATGTTTAGTGCAGCTGCGTAATACCTTGGTGTGTCCGCATCTCGACTATTCGGAGTCTTTATTGGAGAAAGGATCTCGATTCATTATAGGGTTCAGCACATATTTACTAGAATGTTTTCATGTCTTAAATATTTGAAATACACTGAATATGATAAAATAATAGATTTACCACGTCTGATTTGTATATGTTGAAAAAACTACTCAAAATAGGTTTACAAAATAACAGGGATTTTGAACTAGTAGACAGAGGGAATTTTTGGAAATCTACATGTAATAATTCAAATTACTTAAAATTCCAACTCGGTTAAACAAAAAAGAATGTTTTAGTAATAAAATTATTAATACATGGAAAAAGTTACCCCTAGTTATAAGTTATTTGATACGAGTGTAACATATATATATTTCACAAAATTCAAGGCACATAATTATTCCTGTTGAGACTGTAAGAAATAGTTTTACTAATAATTTATTATGTTTCTGCAATGTCTTCCTAAGTGAAAAAAGCGTTTGAATTTTCAAGCGCACCTGTCAAAAACCCGAATTATGCAGTCAACTTTACAATCAGAGAAACTCGAAGAATGTAGACAGGTCACTTGCATAAACTGATCGTGTGACGGAAAAATAATGGCTAACTAATATACAGTAGTTCTGGTTTGTGGTCATTTGTATTTACTTATTTAAAAATATCTCAGTCATCAAGCATTTGTGTAATAAATCGCAACGGTAAATTTGTGGTAATACCCAGGAAAACGATAAATCTGCTAAAACGACTTATCATGTTAACTACCACTTAAAACACAGTTTGTTTTGATTACCCTAATAAATACTGCCCTCTGTGGACATTATATTGAATTTGAGGGCACAAAAGAATTCGTTGTTATAAATAACTAGAACAGTTGTATATGTTATTACAATTACCATAGTAAACACGACGCCGTTGTATGATTTGTATAAATACAGCTGCGACTGCAGTCCTCCTTGTTATGAGATATCATGGGGATTTTGGAATTAACGAGAGAATTTTCTACGAGGGTTCTTCACGTCCCATGATTCAAACGAGCAGAATTTTTACTTCTACTTTATAAATGTTGGATAAAATATTATTATTACCAGACAAGTATTCCTATTTTGTTTTTCATGAGTGTTAACTTTTTTTTTCACATTATAAATAACTCCATCAAGAATCAGTCGGTTATAGTAGCGAGTAGCGAGCTCGATTTTCTGGCGCTTCGTGATCTCCTTTGGATCTGGGCAGCGTTTGGCGTCTAGCCAATGGCGCAGAATCTTTCCTCTCGCTGTGTATTCCTTCCTTCGCTAGTTTCTTCTTTAATCAGAAGAATTCCACTGAAATAAGCGTTACTCGGTATCTTCTGCACATACAGAGGGTTAACCATAGAATTAATGACACTACAAATTCAGTGTTTTGCAGTTGTCAATAATATTTCTAAAAATTGTAGATTGGACTTTCTAAGTTTCGACGAATTTCCTCTTGTTTTTATTTTCTCCAGTAACATTAGAATATCAAAATATTCATCGAGTTTAATGGCCAGGTGCACTGTAAGATTCTAATTAGACCAAACGGATGTATTTCCTACACTTTGTAGAGTAATGACTCTCCAAAGAAGCACCTGCTCTGAAAACAGAAAATCTCACTATGATGCTAGCGATTACATACAAGAGTCTACGCTAGCTGAATATGCCAATGAATCAACGTCAAAAACATCGAAAATTATATCTATATGTCATATGTATATTCATTATAAGCTAAGATTTGACGCAGTATGACTGACCTCACTTATAAACAGCTGTGGCGGCCGGTCGCGGAACCGACCCAGTTCCCAACACACACTTGCAACTTCACACACATACCCCAACAATTGCACCACACCCCCCAAAGATTTGACGCAGTATGACTGATAATCCAACTGTATTTTCTTTGAAACCTTAGCTAAATAAATTTCTTTCAGAGACTTTGGAGTCAGGCCAAGAAAAAAGAAATTTTGCAGAGGATGAAAAATGCCATTACCCTAAGATCCTAAATATGCATGTTGTCCTGAGGCACCTTGAATTTATCCTGAAAATTCTAATCTATTACTAAAAAAATGATATATCAGATACTACATCGGCCTGATAGATAAGATCTACCTCTTTATAATATATTTAATTCTCAAATATTATTTTCTAATATTGATAGAACAAAATTTATCAAATATATGCTGGTGTCTGCTACAACGGCTAATTCTTGTATGATAATAAATATAATTTGAATTACGTATCTGTCAGATGTTGTTGTAGGTCTTCTTGGACGTTCTTTCTAGCAAACCGAAAATTATAATCTATAATTTCAAGGTGGCTGCGTATTTAATATAGAAATTGAAGCATCTTCAGTCTGCAGAAACTAATCTTGACATTTTAATTAAAATAAAAAGCAAGATTCTATAGTTTACAATTAAAACTAAATCTTCGCTCTTTAAAACACCCATGATGAAATTCATAGGCTAGTACTATTTCTCAACGTGTATATTAGAATTAACTGTTTTCCAGTCGGTATGAATGATAATGTGCATTCGCATTTGGTTGTTTTATATCCCAAGAGTAGTTAACTCGTTGCATTCAAAGCAAATCCGAAAATTAAAGGCGTCTTATCTGTGAAGCAAAACTTGGTCGGAATCCTTCGGAATAAAAGCAGTACTATAAA
Source organism: Nautilus pompilius (assembly GCA_018389105.1). Classification (NCBI taxonomy): domain Eukaryota; kingdom Metazoa; phylum Mollusca; class Cephalopoda; order Nautilida; family Nautilidae; genus Nautilus; species Nautilus pompilius. The sequence continues at coordinate 1,356,292 of JACATO010002737.1, forward strand.
AACTAGATACTCATTTCGTTGGAACGAAAGAACTGACTTTTACGCCGGCTAATGTACACATTACGAGAAAACACGCACAACATGTAATCTCTAGAGAGCTGAAACCAAATTTTCATATCCTAGGCGAGATAAACTTGTGGAAAGTTTATTATTTTCTACGCAAGAAATATCCATCAAAATTAACATATATACTTTGACTAGCAGGCAGCCAACGCCAGCTCAAATGACAAAGTTACCTCAGAATCTCCTGCTGCAGTGACAGATCACCAGAATATGGTTCTGAAATCTTGCTTTTGCTGTTTTCATCTCTAATGACCTTTTCGCAGCATGAAGACACCTATTCCGTAAATGTATATGCATATATGTATGCATATTTATGGATTATACTTGTACGAGGATGAAGAATATTTATAAATGAAATGTGAGTGCCTGAGTATAAATTATAGAACTGCATCATCATCTTTTTACGTAGTTCCCATATTTTGTAATACATATCGTCCAACGACTCGCAGGCTTACCATCCTGATATGAAATGTTGGTTGCTGTGTTAACTACGATTGCACAGACCGTTTCACTTTGTGGTCACTGGTAAATTTGCGACCCTGGAAAGCGTCTTTCAGGTGTCTAAAGGAGCGTAAATTAGATGTAGGAAGATTTTCACTGGCGGGAGGATGTCGTAAAAGTTCAAAGTGTTAATGATGGTCCTATTGTGATCTTTCTGTATTCTGACAATACTGAACGAAAAATTGTCATTAAGACAGAATAGGAAGAGAAATTTTTTCATTACATATTCCAATGTTTCTGAATAAACTCACTAACATTTTTTGTACGCACGAAATAATTTTAAAAATAAAGCTGAAAATAATGAAAATATTGGTTAAAAATAAAGCTGCTGACACTGGACTATATAAAGAAATCACAACATTCGAAATACTAAAGGGAGCAACTTGTCTGAAAGGTATGAGAACACATTGCAAGGTTGTGTGTGGTTTAATACAATTTCCATCTTCTATCATGGTTTAAAATAATATATTTAGGGCTAACTGAAGACTAATGGGATTTTCTAAGCTCTGTGTGGAACACACTTCTTGAAGAAAGGTTAAACATTTGTATTGACTTTAATTAACAAGTATTCAAAAAGGCATAGTCAATATGAGTTAATAATCAGATTAAATTTTAGAACGTTGTTCTCTGTAGTCGTCAACGGAATATAAACTGTTTTGAGAGGACTGATATATTGGGAAAATACTGAAATCTGAAAGAATGCACATGTTATAAAATTACTCTTTGCTTTTATCAACCTAAAAGAAGTGAAGCTAATGAAATAGAAGTGTTTTCACTTGTTTTTCACTGTCATGATAAAAGGTTCTAAAGAAACAGTTATAACTTTCAGATAGGTGCACCATTTAATCTGTATTGTAAGATGTGCTCTATTTAATATTTGCATTTTAAATAATTCAATCTTGAAGTGATGACGTTTTTCGTTAAAATACATCAGGAAAAGTGCAGAATTTATATACGTTTTCCGTATTTTGAGATACCGAAAACGCAAATATACAACACATCATTCCACATGTGACAAAAAGTACTAACTCAGTTACAGATATTGCAGTGAGTTCTGTAGCAAAACATTCAACAGAGTTTATATTTAAATAAGATTTACAGCAATAAACATTGATTTCGCAGAGTATTTACTAACACCACAGAAACAAAGAACTAAAAACAACTTCACGTTAGAATTTTGTTAAACACAACTCTGTGCAAGTCACAAATGTGCATTTCCATATATACACACTTTTATTTTTAATTGTGATTCACAATTTGTCAAAATATAAAGAGTACGATCGCTTATGAGTACTGCACTATAATCCTCCAAAATGTATTTTGCGTTTAATTCAATGTATAAAATTTATATCGTCTTTTATAAAATAATTTAATAAAATTATTAGAGTTACTTACTTCAGTTGATATTTGTATATGCAAGATGAAACAAATGATTAAATAGTCGTAAAAACGAAAGAAACACAGGGTTTAAACATACTGTTAAAACATTCTCCACATGAGGATGGGCTATCACATGATCAAACATGTTAGTCTCCCTGAAATCCTCTTCGTGCTGTTTTTACCTTCTCATTGCAGAAACTAAGAATAAGTAAATAATAAACTAAAGAATCGTATCTATAGCTATTTATTTTCGTTGGAGTTCTCGCGTAAACTAACAGTGGCTTTCTGTCTTCTTTAAATTACTAAGTAAAAAAAAATACCAATAACTGGCAGTGAACGTACACTTTGTTGCAGAATTAGATCAAGTGCAAACGATCCATGACACATTCCTGCGGTTAGAAAAAAAAACCCAAGAATCAGAATTTTTACCCACAAGCAAATGCTGATCCAACATTTTCCCTGTATTTTCCTTCGCACATGGATGCCTTTAAAATATTGCTCGGAAGGTTGTGCAAATCCTTCTGAACTCTTCTAAGATGTTTTTAATAACATTCCATCAGCCCAGAATGATCCTTTTGTGGCATTCCCTAGGTGTAAAAATCCACATTCTACTTTCACTTTTAGACTTATAGTTTCATAAAAGTGGCAAAATTGATTAATTTTCCGTCATTTGATTTATTTGCCTGTCTCTTAAATTATCGGCCACCACAAAAGAACATAATTGCGCCATAGTTTAAACTCATTTTACCTTAAAACCTGACACTTGGAAGGACAGCTTTTATTAGTGGGAGACATATTGGCGGCAACAAGACAAAAACTCAGCCGTCTTTCCAATGCTCCTCACATCGCCGTGAACAAAATAAAGATATCAGCTTTCTTTCTGTTAATTTTGAAAAAATTTTCATTTAACGAAGCCAATTTTCTCTAAAACCTTTCCAAGAAGTCTTTTATTACATTAAAAAATAATAATTTAAGTATTTATTTGTAACAAATGATTTAATAGTTTATTTTTTATTTTTTAAATGCAAAGAACCGATTTAATTAAAAATATTTGTTTTAACAAGCCCGATTTAAATGGTTAGCGACATAAAAAAAAATTTCTTGTTGCTTTCTTAGAGAAAAGGTGTTAAGTGAACAGGTTAAAACTCTCTTGTACTTAATTTTTAATGACTGACAAGGTGTAGAAGACCATCATCTCGCAGTATTCGTTTAACATTAAATATGAATGATAGTCGCTATTTCTATGTCAGTTTCTTAAATCAAGTGAAGATTACATTCTCTCCAATAAGAGTTATATGTAGAGGACATACTTTCCGTGAAGGCAATCAGATGGTACCGGATGGGATTGGCCAGCCTCCAGCTGCTGGTGAGACTAGTCCTAGGCCAGCGATGTTCTGATGACTTGTACTAGCTACTTATAAGATGCACAGAAAAACCGGAAAAAAAATTATATTACACTCTGCGTGTAAAATAACAAAATACAGCTAAAAATAAAATTACCCTGTAACTTGACTTGAGTTTTACTGAAACAATCAACAATGAATCGCCCATTATCTTTTTACGTTGGCTCACGCTTGACATGCGAGGTTCATCAACTGATGTGATTAATAGTTATCCATTTTTCATAAACTGACCATTCCTTTTTCTTTTATTTATATATATGGGCAAACACTAGCCAAGCAGCCTTAATTTAAATCAGGAAAGGAGAAAAATAAACAAATCAACTTATTTATTTTGGATGGTATACGACGCTTCCACTTTTAACCAGTCGCTGATCATGTACAGACAATTTTACCATCTAGGGATCATGTGACACTGTAAAAAGGCATATAAACTACAAGTTGAAAATCTCTTATTCGAAATCCTTGGAGCTGAATGTGTTTCGGATTCCGGAATTTAGAATGTAGATATACCAGCATAATTTGATAGCTAAACCACTTGGGAGTGCGGACTGGACACAAGTTCATCTACAACATTATAACTGCATTTGGATACATAGAGCCTACAGATAGTTTTATGCAATATTTTAAAATCTTTGTGCATGAAACCATAAGAAAAAGATGTACATTTAACCATCAGAAAGGTAATCAATCACTACGGTAGGCCTACCATTACCATAGGGGTATTTGCAGGCCTTTTCCACATTTTCAAAGTTCATTCACATCAACAACAAAGCACAGAAAAAGCACAAAAATCACGGTGAGTAATGTGCTTACATCAAGCACGCCAGGAATTTCACATCGTCCAGAAATCTTTAGTTTACATGAACTTAATTAACTTAGATTATTTTATTTATTTTGGAAGCCGGAGCGCCATCATTACTTGTACAACACTTTTCAGCAACAAAATAAAAAAGGAAAAGTATTTCTTGTCACCAACACAAGATCATTAATATTAGGTATCTATTTAATTGTAGCTGCAGTTTATAAGTGCGAGTAATTCAAAATATTATTAATGTTCTTTAAGAATAAATTTTTTTCTTTACATTTGTGGACTAAGAGAATTATATCTGGTAAACCATTAAAAATATACTTTATAAATTTTCCTCTTTGAATAGGCTAACAACGACTGCTGGATGAGATTTATTTCTGCTTTTTTTACTATCCTTTTTAGTAAGCGAAACGTATTTGTCGTTTCAACCAATATACGTCTAACTTAACAAACAAACCGTATTCAAGTGGAACAAGAAAGTTATAAATGTCCATTCCAATTAGCATTGCAGTCAAACTTATTTCGCTTTGTGTAAAATAATTTTGTTGGAAATCCACTAAAGAATTAAAATCATTATACTTATTTAATGAATTCACTACGATGTAAAGAATTTGTAGGGAAAGGTTTTCTTGCCTCTCTATGGGAATAATTTTGCAAGCCATTAATTTTTCATAATTTGCCAGCAAGTTGTTCGCCAAGAGTTGCTGATACGTAGATCCCCTGAATATACTTTTTTCCATTGTCCCATGTCAAAACCCTTTCAGATTTCCCTTTAGAAGGTATATTAGTTAGAAATGTTTGCTCAGCCAGACGTAGAAATACCAAAATCTACTGAATGTTTATCTACCATAACTTTTTATGTCGCAGTCTTAAATGTCCAAAATCTCAAAATATTAACGAGTTAACGGATATTTCTTTCATCCGAACAATTCTGTTTTTAAATCGTTTTCACTATCCCAGTGAAAATTAAATTGCAGTTTTACGTAGGTGTTGGCTTTATCATTTCATATGAACAACTAATTGAAAATTTAATAATATTAAGAATTGTACGTTTATCAGTTAAAAGTAATTTTATTATCTTTTTACTCCGAAATGACAGTTCACCTGTAAAAAGAAAAGAAAAACAAAACAGGAAAGTTTAACAATAGAACAAAGCCTCATAAAACTGTTTGTTGTCGTAAATTTTTCAGATTCTCAAAGGTATACTAGCTGTTTCACTAAAACGCTTTTTGTACTATTGATTATTTTAAGCGCATAGAAATATTATTGCAGCATTCAGGTAAAAGAAAGGATTTTATTTCCAGTTAGAGACATTGAATTTTTTATGCAAGTAAATTTTTGTCAGGTCGACAACTGAAAGCCTACTGTCGATATCAAATAGACAAAGATATGTATTATTTTGTTTTCCGAGCCCTGCTTTACATAGAACTAAACTTGTAAATATGATTCACAGCTTCTCAATAGAAATGAATTCCCTCCTAAACCAGTTCCTGCTAAATAAATTTAACAAACTTTCTAAAAATTTGACATATTTTATGATCACATTTTTCGATGTATTTTATTGAGATAACTTAGTAAATTACATTTGGCTGCCTAATGAACTGTAACCCGAAATCAAGAATATAATATTTCTATAAAATACATCTACAGAAGGTTACCTAGTGGGTCGTGTATACATAAATTGCGTTGGAAATATTACAGAAAATTTTTATTTTTTTTAGAAAGAAAGAATATAAATATGCTGAGCTTTGTTGAAAAGATATGAGAACATATTAAAGAGACATATAAACATTCAGGATTAATAACCTACTTTATTTGTAATTTTTTTCTGCGTGAAGCCATGGTGAACAAATACAAAAGTAAAAAATAATAATTTAAAGAATTTCATATTAACTTTTTCATTGCTAAAAAAAATATTATTCTATTATCTTAGGTTTTCAGTTAATCATACATTAAGGGACTGTCTGAGACTTTCGACCAGTTAAATATACTTTAAATTATTCAGTAAAGGGCAACCATACTCTTTTAGAATGGCTACATTAACAAAAAAACAAAAGAGAGAATTTCACTGACATTTACATTATTATTATTATTATATTATTATTATTATTATTATTATTATTATTATTATTATTATTATAATTATTATTATTATTATTATTTATTATTATGCAAATGTCACCTAAAGATTATTTGTTGGTGCTTTTATGGCATTCGCAAGTAAAAGATGAGAACAAAGATCAGCAAGCAGCGTGTCTCTGCGCATGACTTGATAATTTATACACGTCATTAGATTCAAAATCACGATCAGCGTGTGAACAAACGTTAACACGATGAGCCACGTAAAGGCGTTACACAGAAAACATATTAGTAAATATTAAACACAGGTTTTTTTTATTGTTATGAATTAAAATTTTATTTTTTCTCTGACTCTAGCTCACATATTGTGCTGCTGCTATTAACGGTTTTGAAACAATTATAAAACAAAACGTTTTCATTATTTTATTCAATACTGTGACAGGTTATTCGTCCCTTGCCGCAACACGACTGATAATATTGCTTAGAACTTCCAAAAGCCTCGGGGATTTCAATATCCTCTTCGCTGTAGCCGCTGTGAATGAATTAGGTACTCTAAACTTCGTATCTTAAAGTTAATATTATATTTTAATCTCAATGGCTTACATTAGTTAATTATATCTCTGCATTCCGTAAATCTTTGTATAGCTTCCATCACGAAGCTCTGAAAAATTCTACTGATTTCACCTAGGTAGAAAGAGTGAAAGCATACGAAAATTCAAAGAACCAGTTTAAATAACTAGTTATATAATGAACAAAATAATCCAAAGACGCGTTGTGCAAAAATACGGTCATAAATCAGCATCAAGAATAATGTATCCAACTTTTTAATGGCCTGCTTGTTCCCTAGATCATAGAACGTGTTTGATATGAGCTTTCTAGTCGCATTAGTCAGCGAACAAATGGTTCTAATTTCAGTTAAAATGCGTCAATCCATCACAGAAGAGTTTGATGTAAAGAAATCTGCAATAAGCATATCAAAATAGATTTAGGTCTTCCTGCTTTTTCAGAAATTATTTTGAGCATTAATCTGTTGTTGGTTTCACTAGTAAATTTTTAAAATTCTTGCATTATTTTTTGTTTTACGTATAAAATACACATATAAACCAGTTATGAATTAAAAATTATAGATGGATCTGGAATTCTGCATTCTTCAGAGCTACCTGAACCTTTTGCAGCTTTGATTCTGAATGGCTTTGCAATTTATGATGACTCAAGTGAAAGTAAAAATGATAATGCCAGTGTTCAGATAGCCATTAATTTATGAAAGAAAGTGGTCCTGACACTGAAGTAAATGGCTCTGATTTTGTACTAATAAATCCATGAATTTCAAATTGTTTGGAAAACATAAAAATAATAAACAATCGCTTTTCAATATGTAAAAGAAGACATGGTTGATAATTGAAAATTTCCTTGTTAATTATAATGTTAATGAATCTTAGATTTTTGTATTATAATTAACCTTTACGGAAAATCATTTCAACAACCAGAATATCAATTAAAGAAATTTGGGTTTGAAAAGACCTTAAAAGAAAAAAAATATATAATTAATATTTTTGAAAATGGAAAATGGACTGAAAATGAAAATTTAAATTCACGTTTTATTTGTAAATTATTAGTAGTAGAATTACTGGGTACATGCAGAACGTTTTGAAGATAAAACCTTTATGACTGCTTTAAACTGTAGAAATTATTATTTATTATAACATAATGTGGGACAGGAATCAAATATATCCTGAATAATTTTATATCAAAGACATCACGAATTACTGATATACATGTAAATCACATTTCGAAAAATGAACTTACCTAGACAAATCATTAGAACCAATTAATCTGTTATCTTTTGTTGCTTCAGCTAAAAATATTTTCTCAACATATTTTAAATGCTTTTAAAAGCAGATATAAATGTGAACAAACAATGAATCTGTATCCATAGAATAGGAATGGGAAATCTTCAGAGGCAAAATACCAATACTGTATCCATCAGCCGGATGCATACGAAAATGTTAGTCTACATATTTGTAAGGTTAGGGAAAAATGAGCTTGAAATGGAAAAAAAATTAATAGCGTCAAATGTTATCAACAGTTCTAAGAGATTTTAACTTATTAAATGCCATTTGAAAGAAATTTTTTAAAAATAATTATGATTAGCCGTTTAAAATTTTCAAAAGAGAATGATAAACAAATATTTTAAATTACTTCAGCTAAATTATTTTAACTGAATATAAACAAAATTAAAGTATTAGCTTTGCATGCATCTTAAAAACTAGGACAGTACCCCAGGGCCCCCTACACATTTTCCTATTCTTTCATCAATAGCTTAATAGAGCCTGCAATTCATTCATTTTCAAAATCAACTAATATTCAACAAATTAAATTATATACACAAAGAAGAAATGAAAGGGTAAACAACTCCATTGTAGTGGAGTAATGATGGCCGTGCCAAAGACACTTATACTGTATCAACAACAACTTTCCAACTCTTATTGTGATAAATGCAAATAAAAGAATAATTTTTGATGTTTTATTTTAGCATCAAGAAATAAGCCAAAATAGTATCGATTCATAAGGTATACAAACATAGTGGTAAACAAAATTATAGTTTGTGTGTAAAAATCGCGTTACAAACGTCCTAAAATGTTGTTTTCTGACTCACACATGCTAGTCAATATCGAAATGTTTTCCATTGCTTACGGAACAACACCTTCATACATTCTCCTCATCGATTTCGTAGACACTCAAAATGTAGATATTTTATATCAATTATTTTCAAACTTGCTGAAGTTCTCGCAAATTTTGCACATTTCTTAAGATACTCATTTGGTTTTGATAACTATTCTTATCGCAAAGAGAAGGGCTGTGTGACTTGGATTTCAAAACTTTCAGAAATACTGCTGAAACATGGAAGCGTTAAATGACATAGTTTCAAAATGAAGAACTGAAGCCACTCTGTGTGTTTTGATAGAATCTTGCATGCAACTTGTCTTAGACCACGATCAGATCCATCTTGCAATCATAGAAGTTGCAGCGCAGCATTACGACCCCCCATAAAAAGAGCTTGGCAACTTTTTTCTGGTTTTAGGGTGGATTCCATCTTTTCCTGACTTAAAACGACTATCATTAAAGTGCATCAAAATATGTTATTTTTTCACGAAGATCTTTCTCATGTTCTCAAGGTCCACAAATTTCATTTATTGGCCTAAAGATGATGTTGATCTTGGTGGTGTCCATTCAGTCAAGAACGACCTACAGATAGCAGGCCATCATAACAATCAGCATCAAACTGATTATATTCATTTAATCAAATCAGTCTGGCCTACACTGCTCAGGTAAATCTGAGACCACTGGCAAAAGATCTTTCAATAATAATGTAATTTTCATCTCTCTTAGACAAGATTTCTTGCAAAATTCACGTTGTGGTCGATCAACAACCATTAAAAAAATAGACCACGACAGCTAATGAAAGAGTGAACGATACCCGGGTAGTGACCAATATTTCGATCATCTTTTTCGTCGCATATTTTTATTCGTAAGATTGCGTAACATTTATGCCAGACTATTTCGAAACGAAACTTCGCGCCATATAAGAAGGTGCAAGCACCACTCACGCATGATTTCGATCGGTTCATTGAAAGGTTATGGACATACATTGCCTGATTTTCCAGTTTGCTCCTCTCACTAATATTAATATAATCCCGCTAGTTGCTTGTTCCTTATCTACTTATATTCCACTCGTTACTATTCGTTACAGCTATAAAAGCTAAGCAAACATTTTTAAATTTATTGTTTTTTTTTTTACTTCTCGCTATAAAGTTTATTTCACCGTAAGTAATATTTCAAAACCATTGTTTAAATTTAACTATAATTCTAGGTTTTGATTATAATGTGATAACCTAGTTAGTATACAGAGTTGTCTATAAGTAAGTCGACAGGTGTAGCATTTGGTAAGTTTATTTTTATCACAATTCCCTATCTTCATCTTATAATTTACTTAACTTTCTAATTTTTAACTGTTTTGTGTTTTGCTGAAGTGTATAAATGGTGGATTTCAGAAATGGCTCAGAGACACACGAAAGATCCAAGGACTTTCGTGTTTGAAAAGAGGTGGTAGAAGAATCTTTAAACCTTTCTTGCTGCTGATCCACCTCAAGACACTGTGTGGAAACTGGTCTACAGATTCGACACAACAGGTGCAGTGGCTGATACGCCAATAACTGGCAGGTGGGTTCCTGTTACCACAAAGGAAGCCCGTGTGGTCGTTGCTTAAGTAATTTTGAGAAGTCCATGCTGCAGAAATAATCAAAGTTGTGTGTGCTGACCTGCATTTCACGTTTGTCGCTGATGCGAATTCTAAGAAATATTCTCTAAAGCATTACAGACAAATGCACTTGCGTGTTCTGGTAAAAGATGAACAGATCGACGACTGGAGTTTCGTAAGTGGCTTTGGAAAAATGAACAACAAAATCTGAACCTTCTAGGTTCACGTTTTGAGACAGACAACACCACATGAAATCAAATGTGTTAAAAAACATAGCTGTCTGCTCGCAGGACGAAAATACTCGCATAATCATGGAAGGAAAGTTCATGCTCTCGACGTTACTGTGTGTGCAGAGATCTTTTCGGACCCCACTTCCTGTTGAGCATGTAAATTATATTAAAAAGCCTCAGGAAACTATTAAGCCCTTTCTTGTATATATATATATGTCAACATAATAATGTTTTGTATTTTGTTGTATTGCTTTTGCGTTGTTTAAGTTCTTGCTAACAATCACGCTCTATTATCCGTTAATTTATTTTTGTGAAATTTTATTCAGTTATCAATTATAAATTAATTGGTAACGTTTCTAAACATTACTTTATGTTTTACTAATATTTCATCTGTTTAAAAAAATAATTGAGAGCTAAACAAATTTCATTTATTTTTCAACTGACAGTTGTTTTATCCAGTATTAAAAGTTTAATCAAAATCTAATGGATCTTCGAGACGAAATTATCAGTTAAATTACGTTTAAAACAAATTTCAGAAAATTAAAAATAAATAAAACTCGTTACTGTTATTCAGTAGTGGATTCATAAATAACACGCTCACTTAGATAAAAAACAACTATATTAGCGAAACACAGAAAAACTAATATACAGGGTGTAGCAAACGTCCAGACCCATAAAGTTTTATAGTAAATATTCAAACAGTTTTACGTCTATTTGTATGCACCTATTAATACCGTTATTTAAGGACTTTTGACATTAAAAATGTTCTTTTGATTGGTGCTATTGTACCCTTTATAGATGTCATCTTTTAGCGTTGTAGATGACATTCTTAAGATGACTCCAATGAAGGAGACAAGTATGGACTTCTAGGTGGCCATTCAATTAACCCCTTCTTCCTATCCATTTTTTTTCGGAAATGTTTATAACCACTTACGCTTCCAATTGTAAATTATATGGGGCTCAAACTTCTGTTTTACCCTGAATATTGCACTTGCACTTCAAAAAAAAAACAAAATTAATGAACAAAGCCATCTTTATGAATTAATATAATTAAAAACAGTTATCTTTGATTAAATTTTAATTTTACTTAAACGTGTAGCATGGAATTCTGCTGTAAACGTATATTTTGTGGAAATACTGACATAGTTGCTAGAAAACAGATAACTCAGATAATATTTAAGTTATTCTTAATTACTTTCACTAAATTAGCTGTCAGAAAGAATGAGCAATATCATTAAAATATAAAGTTCATTTTAGCTTTAATATTTACTCTCTCAAAATTAAAAATTAAATAAGCTAATGTCATTGATACATTGATTAACATCTACTCTTATGTTAGCAAAATGAATTTTATGTGTTATACTTATCTTTCTTCGAATTAAAAGGAGATTAGAAAACAAAAGCAAAACTAAGCCAAAAATTTTGCTGGAATTCATATTTTAAGAGTTAGTAAATATCAATCAAATTTTTATTTTTTCTTATTATTCTCAAAGCACTACAAAATAATTAAAACAATCCAAAATATTTTAATTTTTAAAAAGTCTATATCCGATGAGGTAAATCAGAAAGCAACATGCTTTTCCAGCTAAATTCATTGAATCGGTTTAGGTCATTTTTAATCATACCTATTTTTTGAAAAAATATATAATCACTTAGTTGGATGGTGTGAAAATATCGTTCTACCAGCACAACTTAGAAATTCAATGATATTTATGATGATAACATAAAACGCGTTTGTATAGGTGAAAAATGGATTTCTATAAGATGGTTTGCCAACTTGTTTGAATATTTAAAAAAAATACTTTTCTATCTTTAGGTTAAACTTTCAACAGATATATTGAGACGTTTAGCTAAGCCTGCAGGAACAGACTACATTTACCCAAAATAGAAAGAAAGCGTCGCCTTAAAATACTAATGATACAAACAAACTATAAACATCGAATATTTCCTTTAAAGTTTAAATGATTCAATAAAAAGAGTAAATTTGTAGGAAGTGGATTAATATTTGTTCTGAATTTTCCTTTTGAAAGTGCTCCTTTAGCTGAACTTTGAAAAATTTCAAAATAGAAAGCCATGTTATGGAAAATTAAACAAAGACTGTTCTTTTATTGGATATTTTAAACTACATTAAATTAAATGTGGAAATTTCTTTAGACTCAGCAGATAGGTTGGATTTTATGTACAAAGTTAATACCCAACTTTATCATTTCGATTGGTTGAGCTTATTTCCAGTTTAAATTTATTTAAGAAATTTAAGGAAATATTTTATATCATTCTTTTTAAAATTTAATATAAAAATCCACTATCTGTAATCAGTTATGTTTAAATTATTTAAATAACTGAATAAAAATGTAAATCTTTTAAATTAAGTTGATAAAAATGCAGTTTTAATCCATTATATGACTAAAATAAATTAAAATATAAAAAATACAAATTTAGTTGTACCAATTAAATGTAAAAGTCAAGAATTTAATAGTTTTGGCGCTAAGAGAGAATTAGTGTTATTATTTCCGTTCAAATAAATGAGAAGCTAGATTTACTATGTAAGAAAATTTCTTGAATTATTTTTCATCTATACTAAATGATTTCAGAATTTCCTTTACACACATTTAATATATTTTTTTCTTTATTCTAGTACCTGTCTCATTTAAAAATTTTTTTTACAGTTGTAAATGTATCATTAGAGCAAAGAAAATACTTTAGAATGTAATTTTGTATCTTTTTTACATTGATTGATCAGAACATTTTTTCTGTATCAGCAACACATCTGTATAACGTAAATATTTACAGTAATTAAGTTATTTATTTTAAATTTTTGTTTTGCTTGTATCTTGTATAAATTTAATTAAATATAAATTACACCTTTTAAGAGAAAAAGCATCTAATTTATAAATAAAAGTAAAATTTTATATATATACAAAGATAAAAGATCGAATCAACTGTCAATAAAAATATAAAATTTTAATTGAGTTTAGTATCCGTTGTACAAATAATAATTCAGTAAACTAGTAGTTGAAAAACGCTTTATGTGATCAGCATGTATTTCACAAAATTAAATTACAGCTGAAATCTCCAATCAAATGAAGGCTGCTTATCTAATTGTGTATATTATTATCAAATTACATTTATTTTAAAATATTTTTCTAACCAAACCTACAGAATAAATAAGATCTGACAATAAATAAGGTATATCGAACTCTCTATGGAAACAAAACGAGCCAGAAAATTTAAACTATACTTTTCAAATCGAAAGCCTAAAAAATCTGCAAGAAACGAGATGTAGACATTGAAATCTTAAAAATAATTAAAGCGATTATTAGTATTAAACGTTAAAGGAATTAATCTTCTTCAGGAATAAGCATCATAATAGAAAAGGACATTTTTACAGGTATTAATTACATTTTATTTTTCTGTTATTTATGGTTTATGTTTCTCTTTCCTTTTATGGCAGAGGGATTAGTGGAAACAACGGAAAACGAGTAAAGTAATGGAAAAATATATACAAATGCACTTTCCTCACAGGAATCCTATACCATACCTTAATACAGTAATTTCCTCTAAAAATCTGACTAATTCAATGATAAAGATTCAGTTATACATTTATAAGATTGAAAGATAAAGTGATAAAGAAATAACTTTTTCAATAAAGCTAAGAGGGTAAGATTACAAATAAAGAAATAATACGAGTTATGCAATAACATTGTCGATTACTCTAGGTCGTTTTATTTGTTTTTTTCTACTATACATGTATTAGGTTCTCAAGATACAGTATAATTATAAGTATTTAAAGTAACAGTCAATGGTAAATATTTACTGTAGTTTATGCTAAAAATTCAGTCATAACGTAAAATATTTTAGAAATATTTTTTATGCATTAAATATTAAATTCCAGTTAATTCTCTACTTTAATACGGTCTTCTAGCTTGATATCGTGGCCAGTGGCATGTAGAATGCAATTTACTCTCGAAGGTTATTTTAAACGATTTAGTCGTAAATTTGAGTAATGAAACTGACAACAGAAACAAAAGATTTTGTAGAACTTCTTTTAAAGAAAACGAAAGACGAAGAGCGGATTAAAATGCAGCAGCTTTGCCAGTTTTGAGACAAATGGCGCCAACCTAAGAGAAGACATTAAAACCGGATAAAATTAGAGACGGAAATAAATACAAAACGATATAAGTCGCTCTGCCGTTACTTCTGACAGAGATACATGGCCCAGTGAAGAACTTCATGTAGGAGGAACCGAAATCAAATCAGAAGTTACAGCTATTTGTTAATTCTCTTTATTAATTTAATTCTTAATTCATTTTAGTTTAGTTTCTAACAAGAAGGCACAATTCGATACCAGATTTTAAAAGAAAATTCTTTCAAGATTTTTCATGAAAAAACCATCAAGCTTATTTGACTTAATTAACTGCCAGTTTTGAACAACTACCTGATATTGAGCCTTCGGTTTTTATCTCAGCTGACGTATGGAGAAAATAACGCAAATTTAACAGATCGATAATGTCTCGAATTGGTTTTCCGCAGCGCGACTCGGCACCGTCATAGACACCAACCGCGATTAAACCCGCTCTTCTCAGACATGCAACTGATAAAAGCAGACAGCTGACCTCCACCCGACCTTGCATCTTTATAGATGATTACCACACAGTTAATTCACCTTTTTCTTATGTACATTAACGCCAGGTAAAAGAGTAATCGTTTTCTTTTATTTAGTGGACATTACAAAATAGAACTTTCCAGCTTAGCCATTTGTGAGCTCTTAATTTCCAACTACAGGTTAAGCTTATATGGCACATACTACACTAAATTCCAGATGTTCAACATAAATCCTTTTTATTGTAAACCAACGATTTGCAGAAAAAACATGCAAATTAGCTTTAGCAGAGAGATATTAAAGTCCTTGTCTATGTCTGTAGGAATTCCGACTTTTTTTAGGATATTTGTTTTCAAAGAAAACGTTACAGTAGATGCCTGCATTTGTTTGAAAGATTATTTCGAGTAAATAATCATTGAGAGGATGGTGGGGCCGGAGAATCACAGAACCAGGTGACAGAATTCTTTCTCGGCTATGGAGCCAATTTAAAGTGCTTGGAGATATTGTCCAAAAAATAGTTCAAGGTTGAATAGGGTCTCAACTCTGCATCATTTATGGGCTGAGCGAAGCGTGACTTCAATAAGAGGCTTCCGAAAAAAGAGATTTATGTAACCTGGCTCATGATGTCTATAGTCTTGAAAGGGAGCAGTTAAACTGGTGCCATGGAAATGTTGCTTGGACACTGGAGTCATACCCTCTTTACTGATGAGTCACAATGTAAAATTTAGTGAGTCACTGCTTTGTTGCTCAAATTTCGGAAACCAGTGTAGTTCATTTTCTTTTTGACCCCCCAAAGTCTGTTTTACGAAACAACAAAAATTATTTCCATAATGTTACTAAAACTGAGATTTAATCCAACAGTGGAAGGATATTATACAGTACTCCATTAATCCAACAGTGGAAGGATATTATACAGTACTCCGTTGTTTTGTTTTACAAGCTGGTGCTGTGGGCGATATTGCGCAGAATATTTGGGATGTACCTGTCCTCGTATATCTGGATGATGGTTATCTTGCTGCTCTTCTGTTTAGTTGCAGGAGGCTGGCCCGGTGGCACTCGCCAACATTCATCTCGAAATCCTCGGTGTCACCCACCGATGGAGTTGCTCGTGCGACGTTAGTCATCTTCATCACGCACTTGCACGTTCTAGTGGGATGGAAAACCTTGATTATTGAAGATGGCGATGCTGGCCAAGACCTATGAAGTAGTCCTCAAAGTAGTCGCTAATTGGTTCTATTTTTGCAGGCAGTTTCCTCTGGAGAGTATCAGTGACGTCGATAACATGACCCGTTTGAACAAAGAAAGTGCCAACACAATCCATACTGACAAGGAAAAATTCTTTTCTTCTGCCTCCACTCTGCAATATACACACTGAGACAAGTGGTGAAAGCAACTCCCTTTGTGGCTTCAGAAAATACGATTTCAGCAGCCAAATCTGACAAGAATTATCTGTATAGGTGGTTTATGTTTCTTGGGTAGTAAATCATACGCAGACGTAATTGTGTGGTGCCCAGTAAAAGTAGGGATCTGGTGGAACAACTCTGGAATCACCTTAAAAGTGCAATCAACAAACTAGTTGTTAGAGTTACGGTGGACGGCCAAATATATGTAAGTAGTAAACAGGAGAATACGATTGGCGAAATCACTTCTGTCATATTGCATGAGGGACTCACCTTGGAGAGTCAAATGTAAACACAAGAGCATATAAATGTTAATATTCCAAAATCAAAGTTGCCACATATTGGTGCATAAGTAATTTTATAGCTGAAAATTATATCCTGAATCTGTAAAAACGCAGTAATCACATGCTGTAATGGATTTGCAAATGATGGTCACAACTGCTAGCTAACCACATGCTAGAATTTATTTAAAACTGTGAATTAGTAACTTAAAACCCTAAGTAGATTCCGTACTAGTAAATATTAAAGTTATGCTTATGATCCAAACTATGTAGGCGATAATTGAAATTTTGTAAAACATTATGAGCTAGTAAAGTAACTGTGAATTATAATTGATAAACTATTATAAAATCACCATAAGCAGATTAAAACAAATGTGCAATTATAAGTACATTACAGCCAATTGTATCTGCAGGTGTAAAACTTGACTCAAGCGTAGAATGTAGTCATAATGTAAACCAGCTCATTCGAATGTGAAAAGCAGGATGGGAGAGAACTTCAGTTTTTTCTGCTTACAATGGTACGCGGATGATATTGATCGGCGATAATCCAACGGAGTCCTTTCACTCTTATTTCGGCTGCAGACAAACTGACAGTCTGCTTGGTTGTATCGTCGATGTTAAGAACTTTGCACTTGATGAAATTGTGGGCATGAAGCAATTTGGGTCTGGATTAGTCTGAGAAACGGCTACACCAAATCAGTTTGAATATGATTTGGCCACCCTGAAACTTCACCTATGCCTTTTAAAATACCTATCTTTCAGATCACATTCAAATGAGATTACATCATCAACAGCGTCTTTTTACTGACATAGAGAATCATCTTGTTACTGCGCAAAAGAGACTGAAGTACTCCATAGTGGCAATGAATGGTTTCTGATAACTGGCATTGAGGCTCTTAGCAGCTATGGTAAACTGCTAGCATTTGTGCATTCGTGTTCTCTTTGTAAGAGAAAAAGGCAGGAAGCACAGGGTTTTCGTATTCTTCCTCCAACACCAGTCTTTTCATCTTAAGATCATCTATGGAGGCGAAAATTTAACAAAGTGAACAGAATATGTCATGCGCTTTTCCAGTTTACGCATATCTAAAAGTGAACCGACAAACGATACTGAGACACCACGCCTGACGTGTGACTATAGTTTGAAAAAGAAATCAGGGTATCCAACTTTGCAGAGTATCCCAAAGTTCTCATATGAATCCGATCAAGCACATGTAGAAGCATCTTCATCCTCAGAGGAAAAGCCCATCTACATCTTAAATATAATGGGAGTAAAGGAAGATTTTCCAAATCAATACCGGGCCAGATCGTAATACAAAGTCTCCCTTTGATTTGATTTCAAACAGGTTAGAGATTCCTCGTACTTTACAAGGTGGCTCGATCAATTAAGATAATTGACTTGATTTTATTTGTTTGACAGTTTTCGTGACAAACCAATATATCCCATTGAAATTTCAAAGCAACAAATATAGCGTTTTACAAAAATCATAAGCAATCCTAAATGTTTATAATTCTTAAAAATAGGGTAAATAATATTGTTTTGGTTAACAAATTTAGAATCTATTTTTGAAAACGGTCACAATAAACGCTGCATTTTATCACTAAATTAAATTGTTTTAATATTTGAAACTAACAGTATGGTGTCCATCAGAGTAAATTTTGGTGCCTAAATGATTTCTAAAATATTGTTTATAAATATACAAGGGACAGCCATATTAACTCACTAAACAAATAATTCATCAAACATTAAGAAGAATTTCGCCATGATAAAAAGGTCTGGTGACAAGATTTCTAAAATATACTTTGTCTTACATATAAGATGAAATATCTGTAATAATATACACTTGATAAATTTTTTATACATGCTAATATATTAAATATTTCATTGATTAATCCACACCTATGGCCGCCAGCGTATATACAGTATTGCCAAGGCATACATAAGTATTATTCTGGTAATGTCAAGGTTTAGGTCAGATTCTGTATACACGTCAGAATATTTGTGAAATCCCTGTTCAAATACAAAAAACTCAATTAAAAGACAAAAGGATTCTTTTTGACATCTAATGTTTTGTTTACAGTTTTATATATCGTCATGGATTCTGTGTTATTCCTTTTCTAATAGCTCTGTCTGCTGCATTTACAATACAAAGCAAGCTGATTGTCAGGTAATGGCAACATTTCCAATTTTATTACACTACTGCTTTTATTTCCTCTAAAAACTGTTCTCTGCCATTAAAAAAAACAAATATATATATAAATAGGTAATTTCTGACTTATTTTATTTCGCTAATCACAAGGTGACTTTCAGATATTTGCATTGTACGCCAGCAGTTGGTGAAAATCAACCCCCATATTTAGTAGTTTGAAAATGAAATATAAGTGATATCCAGAAAAGCGTCTTTCCAAAGTTAAAATCGATATATGTTACAGAAAAGTATCATTTAATACCTTTGAATGAATAAATTGTCTTTAAAGGCAGAGATATTGTTCAATCAAAAATTGACGTTTATCACTAAAATATAGCAAATATACGTGTGATCGATTACTGCACATATGTGTACACGCGCGTGCGCCAGTAATCCGTTTCAACTTATTCAGTTAAAGAAATTTCTAGTTATCGTATTCTGTTCCCAACGATTAAAACAACTTTCACTTAATAATAAAAAAAAATAATTATTTATTTACTCCATTTAGCTAAAACAGCAGTCGGCGATACAGTAATTTCCTCCACGTTCTTCACGTCACTTAATAGGCGAATATTGTAGCATCACAGTTTCTAATATAATTTGTTCGCTGGCGACGTTTCTTCTGTAACTTTTAACTTTCCAGCATTTAAAAATTAAATTAATAGCTACCTTCATTCACCTTAGTCTTTGCCCTGTACTTAGGCGGATTTGTTGGTTGCAGAAATACGATTAAACCGCACAATTGATTGTTTTGGTTTAGTTCACTCGTGCGTCCCATTTAGCGAAGATTGAAAGACGCAGCAGTTTTCCATACAGCACCGAGACACAATCGTGGTAATGACTGTTTTTTCTCTTTAAATTACAAACTTAATTTAATAAATTATTTTTTTTTAAATAATTGCCTTTGATTTAATTTGACATGTTGCTAAAAAAATATATATATATTTTTTTTCAGTTTGACTTTTTAAAATATACGGTTTATTGATTAACTTCAGACAAAGCCTTGTTGCACATGTTAAAGAAACAGCTAAGAATAACATGAGCACAAATATCAAACTAAGGTTGCGATGTCTCCGTTTTAGCAAAGTTTGAAATCAAAACGAAGTTCATCAAATTAATGAAACGAATTTGATCAAACTCATCGATACAGAGGCGCAAGGACATGTGAATATGTGAATTATCTATTTTAAGCAAAAGAATCTAACTAACGTAGGATAATGAACTTTAACGCAGTTTATCTATCCAAACAACCTGTGCAGAGATAATTTAAATTGTATAACGTTTATCTGTTTCTTGAACAACGGTAATCTTTAAATATCGGTCTGTGCACAAAAACAATTTTGAAAAACACAAAAACAATTAAATTAGCTCCTATAAAATTGTTGGCCAAAAATTAGATTAAAGCATGTTTACGTTGGAGTTAAGAAGTAATAAATCATTTTTATTAAATAAATTTACTTTAATTTGTAGCTATGATATTTCTTTTCAAGACGTTAAAACAATATTGAAAAATGAGCACTACACTCTATTAACCGTAATTGTAGACATCAATAAACTACCCTTTCGATAAAATATTCTGTGAATAAATTTTAAAAAACAATTTTTTTTACATGGACAGATTGCTTTCTACCTACCACATATGTTCCACAGAAAAACAAACGAGACCTGCAGAGCCTACAGTGAAAATGTCCTCGCAACAGATACGTTGCTAGAATAAATTTCCGTATTCTTTAAAATCATCCGCGGTGTTCAGTCTCTTCCCGAATTTCGGAAAAAGGGGAAAATGGAAAGGGTTCAATCTGGGCTATATCAGATGGATTCCGTGGTGGCGCTCAACCTATTTCTTGCGATGTCCAGAAGATCTTTTCGCTGTATGTGGACGCGAATTGTTGCTCTTGACAGTTTCCCTGGTGGCTTTCGGAAAAATACTTCACCTAATGCAGTGATATTTTGGTGGGGCGTAGGGGGTTAAGAATCTTTTAGCGAATTATAAGAATATTTTAGGAAATAATTAAAAAGTTGGTTCGAAAAATAAACTTGTTATGTTGGTGTTATGGAAAGTGTAGATACAGGAAACAGTTGCCACTGTTACATCAACATGTTCATTAATTCTCTCAGTGGCAGCCTGGCAGCATACACTTCCAGAGGCCAGTATGTGGACCAGCTGGGTGCCCACAATACACAGACATTCCATCATGAACAGTGGCGAGGCTACAGGGGGGGGCAGGGGGGCGACCGGCCCCCCTGGTCGGATTTTGGTACCGTCGGTCGGAAATTTACATGTTGGAAAAAAAATGTACTGTACATAATAGCATTATAGGGGACCATTATAATGGGGACAATTTTTGATGCAGGTGAATTAATTCAATGATGTGATAGTTGTGAAATAATAGCGCTAGTGAAGAACATTTTTTTTCCAACATGTAAATTTCCGACCGACGGTACCAAAATCCGACCAGGGGGGGTCGCCCCCCCTGCCCCCCCTGTAGCCTCGCCACTGATCATGAACAGCTGGGCGCATGACAGAGCCCAAGCCTGCCAGGTATATTGTTTTCAGAAGGCTGAGCAGGGTACAAAAAGGACTGCGACAAAGGAGACACAATTGCCAGGGACCACTCCACACTCCAACCCACAGCTCTGTCCACTACAAAGTTTGATGACTCAACGTGGCACCAAGGAAGTTCAAGGATATTGAGTTATTAAAATGGTATTGGCTCGAAAGTGTCACATGTGCTTCTGGAGTTTTCTATAGAGTTCCTTGATTGGATATAAATATGGATAGTTCTGCGTGAGCTGTCAGTTCAGTTTCTGTTTTGAGTGCAGCTTTTACAGTTGAATCACTAACGTGCATCAGTTGTTACTTGGCGGTTTAACTGAAGGTAAATTTTAACTACAGTTACGGAGATTACAAACTCCTAGTGCGGACTTGTTTTCATTGTTGAAATGTTGTTAATATTATAAATAAAGTTTCTGTTGCCACAGATATGGTGAGATCGCTTTACTGAGAAACGCAACAGTTGGTGTGAAAGATGTGATTTGCCAACACTATCAGTATTACACAATTAATGGTAACTTTCAAGTAAAATCAGTTCATGCATTTTATTTTCATAGCATGCTTTTGCTCTAACTATATGATTAGCAGATTTATACATTCTCAGTACATTACTAATTGCAATCCCTCGTCTTTTTCACGGATTTTCTTAACCCATATTATTCAAAATGAGCAAACCAAGAGAGCAAAAAGTTCGTCAATACTCAATGGAGTTCTTTAAGTTTGGGTTTATACCTGCTGTACATGATGAACGTGCGCCTCTTTGCCTATTATGCCAACATACTTTGAAAATGAATCAACGAAAGCAGGCCGTCTCGAAGCTCATTTGAGTGTAAAACATCCTAATCATGTCAATTCAAAATTGGAATATTTTAAATCACTGAAAGAGAAGATTGAAAATAGATTAAAAAATCACTTCATTATTCGCTGCGCAAACTACAGCCCTACATCGTATCCCTGAAGCTAGCTATGGAATTTTTGTCTTGATAGCAAAATATGGAAAGAATCATACGATTGGGGAGGAACTGATTAAACCCGCAATATAAGTGTTTCTCAAAACAGTTCTGCAAATGGAAGACAAAGATGTCCGGGAAATGCTACAGAGTAATAGTACTGTCTGCAACAGAATAGATGACATGGGTCAAGATGTTGAAAAACAGCTTATTGAGAAGTTGAAATCACGAAAGCTCTCAATACAAATGTATGAATCTACCGTACGCGCCAGCGAGGCTCTTTTATTGGCATACGTGAGATATATTGATCAGGAAGAGTTTCGAGAAGAGAGATTATTTTGTGAATCATTAGAAACAAATACTACTGCAGTTGATATCTACAGCAAGCTCAAAAATGATTTGGATGAAAATGAAATACCAAAAGGAAACATTGTATCTTGTGCTGCAGATTGAGCACCTGCTACGATGGGTAAAAAGACAGAATGTTTAAAATTAATGGAGAAGAAAATCCAAACATGTTGGTTGTGCATTGTGTTGTCCACCGAGAAAACTTAGTTGCCAAGAAAATTTCCCCTATTTTACGCGAAATACTGCATGCTGTGATCAAGTGTATCAATGCCATCAAAGCCAATGCCAAATGTGAATGTCTGTTTAAGCAGTTTTGTGTTGATAAAAGTGCAGAATATGTGAGATTATTGCTTCACAGTGAAGTAAGGTGGTTGTCAAGGGGAAACTGCTTGAAAAGGTTTATGGAACTGTTTGATCTCCTCAGCGAGTTTTTGAAAGACAGACCTGAAACGAAGCTCCTGTTAACAACCGATGGAAAAGCTTATGAGTCACTTAACAGATAATTTTGAAAAACTAAGTACATTGAACAAGCAGCTCCAAGGAGCAAATATGACGCTTGTTGATGCAAAAACGAAGATATTTGGATTCATAGCACTTCTAGAATTATGCCAGAGGAATATTTCCGCAATAAATTTCAGTCACTTCTATTGGTTAAATAACTGTGAGGTAACTAATTATGCTATAAAAGTCATTGTTGACCATTTGAAAATGTTAGTTATTGACTTCAATGATAGATTTTGTGGTTTAAAAGCCATGGATTTACCCTCTTGGTTAACTCAATCATTGCTGGTGAACTTATCTGAAGTCCCGGTGCAATAGCAAGAGGAGTTATCTGAGTTTCAATATGATAAATCTGTGAAAACTGTTTAAAGTGAAAGGAACCATGATGTGGCTCTCTAAACAGATTGAAAAAAAAAATATCCAAACTCAACTATTTTAGCAAGGGAACTATTGATACATTTTCCATCGTCTTATTTAGTTGAATGTGGCTTCAGTGCTGTCAGTGATTTACTACTAGCTAAGAGAAATCGACTGGAAATTACAAAACGTGGAGATGTAAGGTTTAAACTTACAAAATTATCCCCCCGAATCAAAAAAATCTGCAGCCAGCATCAGGGGCAAGGTTCCCACTGAAGTGACGACAATCATTGAATGCATTTGAGATGGTTGACATATCGAAGTAGTAGCTGAATATAAAATATGTCTTCCGGTTCATTCAATATCTTAAATGCATTGAGATACAATTGCAAGTAAAATAAAATCATTTAATTAAAACTTTTAAAATTGTAATCTTTTTCTGCTAATGGTGGGGAATACGTTTTTTCAAAAAATAAAAGTGGGGCCGAGGGCAAAAAAGGTTGAGAACCACTGGCCTAATGGCTTATCAGGTGATCGCTGTGGTATTCGGCATCGATCATCTTTGCATTAGACGAAATGTCCTTACTGAGATTTCAACGAATGTCTTTAAAAAAGTCATTTTTCTTACATGTCCCAAGAGATAGACATGCTAAGCAAAAACGATGTTTTTGGTTCTTTATGAGAGTAAAGATATATAATCTAGAAAGGACTTTAACATGTCACCACAACCTTTCCAGCTAACATTACAACTTTGAACATTTTGATTCACTTCCGCTTGTACTCTGGTACAGAAAAGTAGATATTCACAGAAACTCATGTTTTCGACTTAATAGACTGCATCACAGAAACACGTTGACCTGTGTGGAAAACAGTTGGTAAGAAATTCATATATCGTTAACTTTGCGATACAGAAATTTGCGTGTAAGAACAGCACCCTCAGAACCATAACTAATGTTGTGCGTTTCGGATAGTTCTGACAGTGCCACATGTCTATTGTTACGATAGCATCGTCAGTTTATTTCCAATCATCTTTGTGGTGCAATATCTAAGGCTTTTTAAAGGTAATATCGACTTATAGGCTTTTTTTCGTCCATTCCAAATGTCAACTACTTTCTGAGAAGATTTTCACTAGTTTGGCGCTGTCCACTATTAGAAATCCAACAATGGCTTGCTGCTAATAAACGAACTTGTCTCTCTCTGTTACTCACCGCCATCTTTGTACTGCGTTATACAAAAGCCTCGATAGTGTAGCGAAGTTCAAGCGGCGGCGTGCGATTGGTTACAACGATTATACATTACGTAAGTTTTATCTTTCTTAATTACATACAAGGTAGGTTATAACAACTTTTCCCAATACCTTTTGTCCTCCAGTAAGATATTCTGTCCAAAAAAAAAATAATAAAGTATAAATTCTACAAGAAATGTGGCACTACGTTCCGTGTTTCTGACAATTGTAATTTCCTGCTTTAATGTTTACTGTTGGATGTTTGAACTTTAAAGATCCCAAAGCGAATGTTGCTAGACAGCCTACAGTGGTGGGTAAGGTTACTGTATCGCCTTATTTTAAAACAAAGTACCGAATGTGCGTGGTTTATCTTAGTCATTTTTTACGAGCACACTAGGAATTAGTTAAGCGATTGTTTTCCCTGAGATTTCGTACTTTAAAAAGTAATGCTTAAAAATTACTATAGCCCCACTCTTTAGGATTAGAAAAATAAACCTCAGATTTTGTAAATGAATTATTTATCTAAAAGACTTATAACCTATAATTCTATCCGAACACATGTTCAGGATGCGGTCTCTCTCCATTTTTTGTGGATGTAAAATTTACATTTTCACAGCAGAGATTCAAGCTTGCTTGACTAATCTCTTTAATTTAGGATACCTTGGTAATCCTTTTACAACTAAAAACACTTTATAATTAGGCGTTTAAAACTGAGTAATCTTTCAAAGTTGCGTCGGCTTCGTGTACAATATCGCCGAGATTTAATCGTCTCACATTAAATTCTTAAATTCCATTTAGCTGAACTGCCAACACTTCAGCGTGTTTCATAAAAGAATAAGATGTGTATTATATACTTATTTATTTTTACATATAGAATAAAACACTAGCTTCAGTTATGAAAACAAAAACTTGTCACAAAGCAAAAGGCCATCTTTATTTCGTCTTTAATGCTGATGATGATAGAAAACGGAAAAACACATAATTCCAAGGCACTTACTGTACGTGATATTTACTAGCCTCCTATTTAATGTCGTTCAAATACGGCATAAATAACGTCTCTTAGTTCTTTATTTCAGGCACTAAAAGTAAAGATAAAACTTTATTTTCTATACATCGTTAGTTTTCCACAATGATTTTTTAAAAATTTCTTACTTTCACCCATTGCACTCAAATGCGCCGTATAAATGTAGACAAAATTTATTTTCCGTCGATGAAAAAAAAACAACTTTAGATCAAACTACTTAAAATTAAACATAGAAAACAACGGAGTGGAGGTTGATAAATTGTCAACAAATATTATGTACTATTTGTCCTTGCAACTTAATGACAATAAATGCCTTGTAAAGCTGGAATTTATTCGAAATCAATAACCGCATTCACGACCTAACATTTTTTTTTTCAGAGTTTGTTAATTTTAGAAAATACATGTGAAGTTTGAGTTATGACGGTACAAGTATTTCCAAGTATATTTCATCCTTCATATATTACTCTAAAACAAACATAGATATACAGTAGTGAAAATGATTATGGTAACACGCACAAGATACGCACAAGTAATAAGTAATTGAAACTGAAATACATATATAATACATACGCTGCATTATTACAGAAAATATACCAAAACAAAATGAATATATTTATTTGGTATGAGCATAGAACCTTGTTTTCATTCTTCCATACAGGATATCAGTGTATGGCTGTAGAATGTTGTTTTAAATATCCATATCACTTTTCTAAATTCATTAAAATTGTTTGATTGCCATGTGACTTTCCCAGCAGCCATATAACCGTATATAGCTTCACTGATTTTCATATCAGGACCTTGTGCAGGACAAGGTATCTTTGTGAGTGTTCCAGGAGCCTCTTTACGTTTCAGATAATTGTTCGCCATACCGGCTGTACGTTTGAGGTCATTGTCGGGTCGGAAGATTAATTCCCACCCAATGAAAATTTTTCTTGAATGAATAGCATGATGGAAGAAAACACGATTGTTTGAAAATTTCCGACATCTTTGGCTAATACGCAGCTCTACTCTTGTAATGACTAACCAAACGCTTTGATGTATCTATTGTATATCGACTGTTATACCACTCACCGATTCACCTTCGAACAAACTACTGTTTATTATTGCCAAACAGTTCAGACTTGGACTTCCAGGTTTGATCGTCCCATTGTTTTAATTTTTATACCTATTTTAGTTTTGCCGTTTGTGTGTAGCTTCAAAACGAAAGTGATTTTGGACCTACACATTCATTAGATCACTTGATTTTAATATGTTTTTAACTGCTCTTTAAAAAAAATTAACATACATACTGCTAAGTCATTTATTCCATTGTTAAAACATGAATTTGAGCTGCAGTCTATCGCCTGGAGTATCTTTCCCTAGCTAAGTCTTCGATTTCTATATGTTTGTCATGTGATATTTTCTTTTCCAGGAGCCGCAGTATTCACCACTACACTACCATTATATCACTGATTTTACTTTTATAGTTATTCTGCACATGTGACACTTTCCGACTGCTTGCAAGTCAACTAATCATAATTTACTATATAAACACATGACTGTTCTATGCAGCATTTTATTTTACACATGAGATGCGATTCTATCACGTTACCATCAAATATCTTTTAAATGGGAGTGTACGATGTTTGTCCAAAAAGAAACTGAACTTTGAAAACAGCGCGCCAACCAGCCGGCACAGCGTGCTCGCGACTGCAGTGCTGTGTATCGGTGACCTCGACCTTCAATCGAATAATAGTCGCATCACGCCACGTCAGTAAGTCATCGATCTACACGCGCTAGAGTGAACGTATGCTAAGTGCACTTGGCGATTTGTCGCAAGTTGAATAATGAAGGATCTTAAAGAGCAAGGTGTTTGTGTGAAATTGTTTCAAATTGGAAAACACTTTTACGGAGATTTTTCTAATGTCGCAACAGACCTATGGGGAGGATTGTTTGAGCTGTACGGAATGTCACAAGTGATACCATCGTTTCAAATCGGGGAGAACATCCACCGAAGTCAATCCCAAATCTGGACAACCCTCGACGACAACGGACGACGATCACATTGAGAAAGTGCGTGCTGTGATCCGTGGAAATCGTCGCCTGACTGTCCATGAAGTTTCCGAAGAAGAAGGCATTTGTAAAAGTTTGTGCCACATGATTCTAAAAGAAAATTTTGTGCCGCGTCTGCTGTCAGATGAACATAAAGAGAACCGAGTGACAGTCAGTCAGTCAGGAGCTCTTTGATCTTTCGGATGCTGATGAAAGCTTTCTGAAAAGCAAATCCTGAGAGTATGGCGGCTGGGAGACGAGAGCCGTCTCGTGCTTTGCCAAAAAGTCACGGATAAGGAGTGACGCGTGAGCAGGTGCGTTGTCGTGGTTCAGCAACCAGGTATTGTTTTTCCATGACTCAGGCCTCCTCCTTCGCTCTGCCTCTCTCAACCGCCTCAGGACATCCAAGTAAAATTCTCTATTGATCGTCTGACAAAGTGGGACAAACTCATGATGAACGACGCCCTTCCAATCAAAAATGACGATCAACATCACCTTCACATTTGAGCGACTCTGACGTGCTTTTTTGGTCGCTGCGACGATGATCCAACCCACTGCAACGACTGCCTTTTTGTTTCGACATTGTAGTCGTACATCAACGTTTCGTCACCTGCCATGACACTTTTCAGAAAGCTTTCATCAGCATTCGAAAGATCAAAGAGCTCCTGACTGACTGACTGACTCGGTTCTCTTTTTGTTCATCTGACAGCAGACGCGGCACAAATTTTTCTTTTAAAATCATGTGGCACAAACTTTTACAGATGCCTTCTTCTTCGGAAACTCAGACAGTCAGGCGACGATTTCCACGGATCACAGCACACACTTTCTCAATGTTATCGTCGTCCGTTGTCGTGGAAGGCCGTCCAGATTTGTAATTGTCTTCGGTGGATGTTCTTCCCGATTTGAAACGCTGGTACCCCTCGTGACATTGCGTACGGCTAATAAATCCTCCCCTTAGGCCTCTTGCGACATTAGAAAAGTCTCCGTAAAGGTTTTCCCAATTTGAAACATAATTTCACACAAACACGTTGCTCTTCAAGATCCTTCATTGTTCAACTTGCGACAAATCGCCAAGTGCACTAAACATACGTTCACTCTAGCACATGTAGATCAATTACTGACGTGGCGTGATGCGGCTATTATTAGACCGAAGGTCAAGGTCACAGATACGTGGCACTGCAGTCGCGAGCACGCTGTGCCGGCTGGTTGGTGCGTTGTTTTAAAAGTTCGGTTTCATTTTGGACAAACCTCGTAAATGTTGATGATACATATATACTTTGGGAGTTTCGTTTATTCTATAAAACATTTTTCAAACCACCAAATTAAACCCATTATGTATAAATTACTGTATAAGAAAAGGTATATTTCAGTTTCAACATCCAATTTACCAGAAAAAAAACGCTTCTTATTTTTTCTCTTCATTGATTTTTTTAAAGAACCAAAATGTTGTATATTTGCATATTTACATAAGACGATTACAAGTTAGTAGCAAGGAAATTTCAGGTTAAAATGATCTCTGGTTTCTGATGTGACAGAAAAAAGAAAAAAAAGTAACGTGACACTTATGACACTGCAAAAGTTTTCCTTTGCTCTTGACACGATCAAAGTTTTATAAACTGAAAAATTGTCTGTTGCAGATCTCTGAGCTTATCGTATGTTCTAAAAGATGGATGCAAAGTGTCAACAGAACACTACTTGTTCGCAAATCCTATCTGGCTAGTTACAGGCACGTAAAAATCGATACTGCCAATATGTCCATACCGGACATGTTAGTACTATATCTAAGTGAATAGATTTAAATACAAAATGTAAATGTGCCTTAAATAAAATTTTGCAATGAATTAAAAAAAAACGTTTTCAGAAAATATACACCAGAGAGTAATTCAAAAGTTGATTTATTAGATAAAGATACTTCGACGAGAAAAACCCAATGTTTGGCGTTTCTTGCTTTTTTCAGCTGCACATTACATTAGATTTCAGGTAAGTACACGTACACTTTACTTCATCTTTCTTCCGAAATTTCCAGTCCAACCGTTTTTTATCAAACAGGAAAGAAATTTTTAAAAATCTATAAACAGTAATCTTTATGTGTTGCTAATGTGCGTGGAATTATGATTAACTACTGTACAGCGGTGGGCAAAAGTCTTGCATAAAATTGACTAGACTTAGAAAATGGGATCTTATTTTGTAGAAATTAGTAACTATTGTATGTTTTCTGTTGTAAGTGAAAGGTATCGGTGTCTTTAAACGATTTATAACACAGATCCATTTTGTAATTACACAGTCAAAATTTAAATATTGATAAAATAATTTGCATCAAATCGGCGAGTGCAAAAGTGTTGCATGAACTGCAAAAAAAATTAGAATATATATTTTGTGCTATAATAGTTTAGGAGAATAGAATATAAATATGAAAAAACTGTCATTTTCCACTATTCTGATTCATTTTTGTTCAATATAGTGATGCCGAGAGCCCGATATTTGACCCCCGAACAGCGGGCCACAATCGTTCAAGTGAAATAAGATGGAGAAACTGAGTGGGTCATTGCGGATCGTATCGGTTGCAATCAGTCGACGACATCTCGCTCCCCGAAACGTTGGAAAGCCGATGGGAGCCTAATTTCAAAACGCAGAGCCGGCAGACCGCGGAAAACGACGGCTCGACAGGATCGTCTGATCGCCCGCTTGTCGAACTCGGACCGATTCCGCACTTCCACCGACATCCAGACCGCCTTGTCAAGGCACCATGGGAACCATTTGGCCTCGTGCACCAGCAGAAGGCGTTTGATCCACATGGGTCTGTTCTAGCGATCGGCACAGAAGAAGCCGTTCATCAGTCTGGACAATCGTCGAAAGCGACTGCAGTGGGCTCGCGACCATATCCACTGGAGCGTGGCCCAGTGGACCAGAATGTTTTCCCACTAAAGCAAATTCGTGAGGGTCCACTCGGCGGGTCCAGTTTGCGTTCGGCGATCGGTAGAAATAACATCCTAGATGCACTCAACCGAGTCTGCAAGCAGGGAGAGATTCAGCCATGTTTAGAGGCTGTTTTCAGTCGTTCGGTGTCGTTCCGTTGCATGACGTGGATGGTCGAATGAATGCTCATGACTATGCTAAGATCGTCTCGGACATTATCGAACCGTATATGTTTGACCACATGCCCCTGACAGCCATCTATCAGCAGGACAACGCCCCCGTCCACACATCGAGACGTGTCAAGGCCTTGATGGCATAGTTGCGAATCTCCCCTCCTCGACTGGCCGGCTCAAAGCCAGGATCTCAATCCAATCGAAAACATTTGACACTCGATTGTACTCAGCGTTAGAGCCAAAAAACCGAAAAAAAAATCCCGATTTGATTCGGAAAATCGAGGAAGCCTGGTCGGAGTTCGGTAGTGACAATTGTCAGCCTCGTAGTTGTTTGTGAACAAGTTATCAAGAATTTCTGATATTCTACTCATTATTGATAGTTCTGATCACTTTCTGCATAATTGGAATTGAATCTGAATTGATTAGATAGCTGTCTAGATTTTATGCAACACTTTTGCACTCGCTGATTTGATGCAAATGATTTTCTAAAAACTATAACTTTTCTAACATTGAAACAATATGCTTGATATTATTGGAATAGATGCACAACAGAAATATAGAAATACTTTAATGAGCAAGATTTGATAACAACTGCTTTCGACAAAATGCGAGCTAATTTACAGGAAAAATTATTTTTAGTCAAGACTTTTGCACACCGCAGTAAGTATAAATATCCATCACTAGTTATAATTAACAGAGAGATTCAATTCAACGACTTATTAAAAATCATTCTATATAAATTCAAACAATTTAAGTAATTTCCCAACTCAATATCTCAAATGATAAACAAAACATTCAAATATCTCTATCCATGAAACACTGCCATCCGAATCTAGCGGAGTAAATATCTCGTAATTCATTAACTTTTTTTCTCTATTTTCACTGTCATATGCAATAAGCTAATGCACCTCTCATCCTTAATCTATCTTTACTGAATTAGTAATATACGAAAATTTACAAAAATGACTCAAATCAAACATAAGTTTATATTTTTTTACAAATAAAAAATTTATTTCCACTTTATGGAAGCCATAACTTACATATTGCTGTATACATCTTCCCATTTCAAAATGTTTTCACTGGTAAGAGGGTTTACATGCCGAAAATGATACTATATTTGTGCCAACAACATATTAGGAGTTATTAGAGCATATCAAATAGATGTCTGAACAAAAATGGTATCATGTATAACCTGTACTTATTTTGGCAGTTCATTAGGAATTTCATATTGGCGCAGATAATACTTCTAGGTGTGATTTATTTATGATAGAAAATTTGTAGTAGTTTCTTCCTTATGAGTTAGAATGATGACAGCAAAGGAAGACTACAAGGCTAGAAATTATGACACTACAAACTGGATACCAATTTTATTTTGTATTAACTTAATTTCTTTAAATTGTTTCTCTTTATTTTGAACCATTTCAGGTATAACATGAATTGAAATGTCTAGGTAAATTTGTGAATTCATGAAAGTCTTTTCTTTTGATTCAATGTATTTAGAGAAACTGTTATACTGTTTTAATTCTTCATGTATTTTCATTGATAGTTGTACATGATTGATATAAATTAATTAAAATTCACTTTGATCATAATAGCTTTATAAAATTAAAATTCACAAATATATAAATTTCCATGATTAAAATATAAGAAAAATTTCACAATTACAAAACATTTTATAATGATTGCAAAGCATAACTCCGATCATTATTTCTTGCTGCAAGAGTTTACTGACTTGTTATGTGACCTTGGTCTGGTACTCTCATTCCACAGATAATGGTATCCAACAACCATCGCTTTTTGTAGCCAACAGTAATTGACTCCAGAATCTTTCATAAAATTTACAAACATATTTTTGTTAACATTAAATGCTTCGATAATGTGACCAACATTATCTTCAATGAGTACATTCCAGGTTTGGAAATATTGTTAGTCTTCAGAATTCGGGCATTGACTTTTCTTATGCTAGTGATCACAAAAACTGTGGTGTGAATTATATCAACAGCCATATTTATTTGCGTTTTTATTTTCGAAAGTTATCTGCATCAGTGATGGCACGAGTAAAGATTATTTTCTTCGCAGAAAAGCAGTGCAACTCTTGTTCCAAAACTCACTGTGCCGTTGTTAATATTAATTTTTTGTCGACAAAAATAATGACAGTTATATTATTTTCCATTTCTGCATTTTTTCTGCACTCAGAATTTGAATACAGTTAGCTCCTTAGCCACTGTTACTGGTAAAAATGCCATTTTGGTGCTAATCCAGATTCATTTGCATGATTACACAGATTGATAATAATTTGAAGCTCTTATACAGAGTTGAAGCTCCTTCAGTAAAATACATTACGAGATTTACGTGAAGATAACGCTTCAGATATGGTATAACTTACAGAGAAATGCCTGAACAATTGTAGTGTCATGTTAAAGGCATTCAGAGACGATTACAAGCTTTGAGGCTGTACACGACAAAAGGTAACAGATTGTTTTGGCTGTTGACCCAATAATTTTTCCTGTGCATTAGACGTAACCTGCTTTATTTTTGGCTTATTATACATCCATTTATCACTCTGACTGACAAAAGTGAGAGGACAAACACTCACATGTTACGATGCTTATATATAGTGACAAAACCTTCATGAATTATTCCATAATCTCTACCGACTCTGCCGGATTGTTTAGTGCAGTAGGTATTCCCTTTCCATTTATATTTTTTCGCTTACTTTTATCGAATTTGGACACCCAGACATCTCACTCTGACCAGATCAATAATTTTTAAACTCTCTATTATAAAAGAGAGAAAATGCTATTTAGAATAAAAGCATGAAAATATGAAAACAGAATGAAAAATTCTTGTTTGGAAACTAAACCTTATGCAAATCAGCTTACCGTTTAATGAAAACTGAAGAAAAACAGAAAAAGACAGTTTTGTCATTAAATTATGCAAACTTTCTTGGATAGATATTTTTTAAAAGAATTAAAGTAGTACACTCGCTAGTTACAGGTTTCTTTTATATAAGAAGAATTCAGAGCAGTACTTCTGCGAACGTTGGTAATTAAATAGCAACAACTTTTCGTGGTGGTATAAAATTATGTTGTCTTCAAAATACTGCTTTTACTTCTCTACCTAAGAATTTTTTATCATCTAGTAAAGCAGAAATTCACTACAGTCTTATTTCTTTCTACAGTAAGTTAATTGGTTGCATTCATCAGTAATAAATATCGCAACTGTGCACTTTTCTATATTTCAAGAGAATGGATAAGTTGTGTTCTTTAAGTCTGTTAATAATGAAAACTCGTGAAATTAAAAGAAAAAATTAAGGAAAATTTACTGCCTAAGCTCTAAAATTTTCGTTGTAACAAAGATAATAGAAAAATTATTGATAATCTCACTAGTACTTTAATATGGTGAAAAAATTATTATTCAAGTTAATGTTAACATTTTCACTAATAAAATAATAAAACTGATGCGTAACACAAATTAACAGAGAAAACATTGAAAAGTTTCTTGAAAATACACGGATCATTGTATTCCATCTGCTTTCATGTCTGTGATAATTTCAAATAGACAAAAATCATTATAAAACAAAGTTTATTAAAAATTACACCTGTGTCTATTTTGTATTCATAATTTGCTACATTGCGAAAACACCTCAAAATCGGTGTTAATTTTTATAAGGAATGAAATGTAAAACATTGTTGAATTTTTCACGAAAGAGGGATTATATCAAAGGACATTGGCTGTATATATATATGACGTCCCTAGCACATTACCGACATGGTCAACTATTGGATATGGTATTTTTGGTTCATTTTAATCTATGTTGCATGATTCGACAAAACTCCAGAAATGTTGCCTTTAAAACATGATGTTTAACATGTAAATTCGTTTTCACCCAGAGATAGCTTCTTAAGAATAGGAAGGGCTTTTTATTTACAAAGTAGTATTTATCTCCCACCTCTGGAAGTTATTTTTATTCGTTAGTCAAAATGTTGACGTTTCTGTTTCAATAATTAAACGCGTAGGAGAGCCAACAGTGGTTTGAGTTCGTTTTATAAGTATTTTCATAATATATAAACGTTTCTGATCATGTCCATAATGCACTACGCACGTTTAGGCATTATTATTTAAAAGTAATTGTAAGTGTAATGCGGCGAGGAAGTACAGTGGTTACTGTACTGATCTGCTAAGATTTTGAAACCGAGCTCGACTACCGCAGGAAAAAAAAACTGCTCGTTTTAGCATATGTCCTTCATATGGTTTCTTGCTTCTTTTCCGTCTCAGCCTCGTGAGATCCCTTCGCGCATTTCGTTTTTTCCCCAATACATCTAGGAACGAAGAATTTTAGTGGGGACCCCAGGAAGGTTTAGTCGGACTGCGATAATCCTGGTCAGCCAGCAGTGAGGGCAGCTGCGGTTTACTTGCTGCTCCCTAGTGTCGACCCTTTACTGGCTCGGTCGGTCCTAGAAAAGAGGCAAAATGGCGACGGCTGCGCAAACTGGGTCTTCAGAACGATTAAAAAAGTTAGGTCCTAATGACTTGTTTTCCACTCGCTATAAAGAAGCAATAGATGTTCAAAATTAACATGAGATTGATGAACCTGTATATATATGTGTGAGTGTGTGTGTGTTTACCAAAACAGAACATAAACGTGAGAAGCCAAAACCATTAGTAAAACTGTCTCCGAAGCTGGGTATCATAATATGTAACAATTTTTAGTAACATTTGCAAGCAGCTGGAACAACTTACAATAGGTAAACTGCTATATGAAATGTATTACTCGACAGTAAAATGAACTAACAGTGGCGTTATAATGTTTACTTTTTAAAAGTACAGCAGCAGCATTGTGCCTTTGAAATAAAGCCACCTATGATTATTTTAAATTCTCCAGAACACATTTGGAATATAACTACGGTATAAAACTGTTAGAATAACACCGCGTGATATTTACAATGTAAACTACTGATAATTGTGTTCTGTAATGGGGTATTTGAAAAAGATTCCCCCCAGAATTTTGAGGAAAACATTTAAACTGAAAAGTCGAAATTTTGTAAGCTAATTTTTATTTCGGAAATGATGATTAGGTCATTCCTTGAACTGATAGAGCTGCTGAAGCTGAAATAAACCTCCAGTAAATTCGTGTACATTACTCTGATTTTAAGGTTTGTTAGATTATAATTAAAGTTTGTTTTTTTTTAAATAACAAAATAAAAATGTTTTTTTTTAAACACATTTTATAAATCACCCACGACATTATGCCATGCGTAATGATTTACAGTATATAATGTAGAAGACTTTTAGCGTGCCCTATACAGCGCAAGTTCTTGTAATTACTCGTAGAAAATTGAGATTATAAACAC
Source organism: Nautilus pompilius (assembly GCA_018389105.1). NCBI lineage: Eukaryota > Metazoa > Mollusca > Cephalopoda > Nautilida > Nautilidae > Nautilus > Nautilus pompilius. The sequence goes on from JACATO010002737.1 coordinate 1,392,914, forward strand.
CATTAAGTTTTATATAATATATAAATATATAATTTTGCATCAGGGTCGAATTCTAAATAAAAGTTAAGGTAATAAAGGTGTCAGTAAACAAACCCAATGTGTTTAAACTTCTCTTTTATAGGGTGTGCATAACAAAGAATTTTTTTAATGTTTATCAAAGGTATCCAAAAGCATCTGCAAGTATTTTAAACATATTTCCTTGTAGGAAGATTTGTTCTTCTTGCAAGTAACTTTAAAGCTAATTGATGACGGTTTGACCTTGTTTTCTGACTCTTCGATACAGTTCATCCTACTCAAGTCTAATAGGGTTCAGATTTGGAGACATAGAAGACCAAATTCTTGTATTAAGAAAGCTTTACGACTCGTTTGTATAAAGTTATTGAGTATTGAGCTTGTTAAAGTGCTTAATGTCATTGTCTTGCTGCAATAAAACCTAATCATCTATCGAACGAAACCACAAGGAAATTACATAGTGTTGCAGAATACTGTGATTTATGTTTTTCGTATGAGAATCCCATTAATTTGTTGTCATCTGCCGAACATCAAGCAAAAAGCCTATACTTTCATAATTGCATCACTATGCTTAGTTCTACAGCTCACACCTCTCACATTTCTCTGACCTTTATTCTATCATATTGTTGTTGATTAAAACCAAATATTCAAATCTCTTCTCATCCAACGATAGTAAAATATGCCATTACTCCAAGAAATAATTCTGATGTTGTTTAGCCAAGTTAAATTACTTATTATTACAATTAAGCAAAGGCTTTCTATTTACTACTCGGACCAACCAATCCAACCCTTTATAGCCATCTTTGGTGGAAGAGGTTCGGATACTGACTGACTGCTGAAGAGAAATTTCTACTAGCAGTTAATTGGCTATCTTCAAAGAAAGTGTGAGCTTTCTACCTCTTCTTTCTGTGTCATTTTGCTAATGTTTGTGGACCTTTTAAGTTTATCACTGAGACAGTTGACATTATTCTATAAATCGTTGTTTACACAATACCCTGTGTAGCCAACTTTCTCAACTGGAGAAAAGCCAAGTTTTAAATGGCATTTCATTGTAAGGTACTATTTTCTTACGCCAAACAAAGCGATAGGATTGCAGCTGCGAATAACGAGCTTCATCTATATTAATATAAAAGCATAGTAGTGGTAACATTTATTAAAATTGATAGTAAGAAATAATGACAGATAATAGTAGAATCCATAATTATGCATAACGTGAAGTGATAGTAATCATACAATCAATGTTTTATATCTTCTGATATTAAAATACATTATTTCATCTAATATTAACAATTTGTTTGCTAAATCAATACACTTTTATTAACAGGAAAGTGTCAAAAAGCACATAACAGTTTCATAATTTTAAACACCAGTACATACACTAACTAAACACATTATTGGCACCTATAACTAATAGCGGGTTGGGCTACTCTTTCCCCGCATGACAGTATCACGACACGGAGTAGTAAAAAATCCGTAAGAAGTTGCCGGAATATGCCCTGAGAACATTTCCCTATTCAGTCACCGATGTTGTGCTGAACGTATAAAGCGAGGTAAAAATAGGACATGTTAGCGAATGCTTTTTTCCACATTCAGATTGATATCTAGGTACGTAGTAGTCATGGTACAGTGGTGTGCAAAACACTTGCATGAAAATAATTTTTCCTGTATATTAGCTCGCATTTTGTCGAAAGCAGTTGTTATCAAATCTTGTACATTAAAGTATTTCTTTATTACTGTTGTACATCTATTCCAATAATATCAAGCATATTGTTTCATTGTCAGAAAAGTTATAATTTTTTTATAAAATCATTTGCATCAAATCAACGTGTGCAAAGGTGTTGAATAAAATCTAGACAGCTATCTAATCAATTCAGATTAAATTCCATTTATGCAGAAAGTGATCAGATCTATCAATAATGAATAGAATATCCGAAATTCTTGATAACTTGTTCACAACGACGAGACATGATGGCTACCAAACGCTGACAATTGTCACTACTGAACTCCGACCAGGCTTCCACGATTTTCCGTTTCAAATCGGCTTTATTTTTCGGTTTTTTGGCTCTAACGCTGAGTTTGATAGAGTGCCAAATGTTTTCGATTGGATTGAGATCCTGGCTTTGAGCCGGCCAGTCGAGGAGGGGGATTCGCAACTCTGCCATTAAGGCCTTGACGCTCCTAGCAGTGTGGATGGGGGGCGTTGTCCTGCTAATAGATGGCCGTCAGGGGCATGTGGTCACACATACACGCTTCGACAATGTACAAGACGATCTTAGCAAAGTCATAAGCATTCATTCGACCCTCCACGTCATGCAACGGACGGACACCGGACGATTTAAAACAGCCCAAAACCATGGCCGAATCTCCCCCTGCCTGCAGAGTCGGTCGAGTGCAACTAGGATGGTATTTCTCGGACACTGATCACCGAACGTACACCCGACCCGCCGAGTGGACCCTCAGGAATTTACTTTCGTCGGAAAACAACACTCGGGACCACTGGGCCACGGTCCAGTGGAGATGATCGCGAGCCCACTGCAGTCGCTTTCGACGATTGTCCAGACTGATGAACGGCTTCTTCTGTGCCGATCGCCCGAACAGTCCCATGTGGATCAAAAGCCGTCTCATGGTGCACGAGGCCAATTGGATCCCATGTTACCTAGACGAGGCGGTCTGGATGTCGGTGTAAGTGCGGAATCGGTTCGAGTTCGACATGCGAGCGGTCAGACGATCCTGTCGAGCCGTCGTTTTCCGCGGTCTGCCGGCTCTGCGTTTCGAAATTAGGCTTCCATCGGCTTTCCAACGTTTCAGGGAGCGAGATATCGTCGACTGATTGCAACCGATACGATCCGCAATGACCCACTCAGTTTCACCATCTTCTTTCACGCGAACGATTGTGGCCCGCTGTTTGGGGGTCAAATATCGGGCTCTCGGCATCACTATATTGAACAAAAATGAATCAGAATAGTGGAAAATCACAGTTTTTCATATTTATATTCAACTATTCTAAACTATTATAACATAAAATATATATTCTGATTTTTTGTAGTTTACACAACACTTTTTCACTCGTCGATTTAATGCAAATTATTTTATTAATATTTAAATTTTGACTGTGAAATTACAAAATGGATCTCAGTGTTATAAATAGTTTAAAGTCACCGATACCTTTGAATTAAAATAGAAAACAAATAATAGTTACTAATTTCTACAAAATAGTCATTTTTATGCAAGACTTTTGCACACCGCTGTAGATGTCTGAAATCCTGTCATGTTTCTCAAACCGTGATTGCACAACATGGTCATGGTGCATAGGATCAATATCGCGTTGGCGATACATGTGCCCATGAAGGTACACATGAAGAAGGGTAGATGTACTTGATCCAAAATGATGCTATGGTAAGCTCTGACATTCACACTTTCTTTAAAAATGTATAAGATTCCGAGGTTTTGCTAGCAAAAACAGTCCCCAAACCATAACTTCAACACCAAAGACCTGAGCATTTCGGATTACATATGAGAGGTCGAGTGATTTGTCAGACTACATCACCTTTCGCTAGCGCTTCCTACACTACACTAGAAGTCTTTTCGTTTAGATTAGTGTACTTACTGGTTTACGTAATGATATTCTTCTGCCAAAGTTCATCCGTTGCATAGTTTATCACGAGGTAAATAATTTTGCCTTGCAGCATACATTTTCTTTCCATTGTCTGATAAACATAAATAACTGATCTCTTAGAGCAGCTTATTAACTAACTGTCTTGGCCATTGTGACACTTGTACCCTCTATCATGCATTTTTAATCGTTGTGATGTCTTTTCCTATTCCCAGATTTGTAAAACTGATTGCAAATGTGCATGTCAGAGTGCTGCAGGAAACACCTGTCACATCAAGTGGTGAACCTAGTTTATATTTATAACTCAGGTCAGGCCAAAATCTGAATAGTTACATGGGTCCTAATATAACTGTCAACCAGTGTATACATGTATATGTGTATATATAAAATTTATTTCTTTGCATAAATAATGTAAATACGCCAAAAATTGAAAACATTTTGTATTTTGGTATAAACCACTATTTTCTGCAAATACGATTGCATCACAAATAAAATTTAGTTGCATTAGTTGTCAGTATATGTTACAAGATAAACCATGATATCTTTTGTTTTTATTTCGCAAGAAACTTACCTTCATGTGTTCAGCCTTTTATCTATTACGGTAGTAAGAAGAAAATCGAAGCATCTATTTTTGTTGTTTATAATATAAATTCTAGTAAAACATAAAATTGTGAACAATATTGAATATTCATCAGTCACAATTTATTATGTGATATTTTTTCTCTGAATGACGTAATAATATTAGGTCGTTACAAAAGTTTTGTTGGCTTTTATATTATGTTAATTTGGGGTTCATCTTTTACATGCTTGTGAAGATGTATGTAGAAAGCTATATATCGCTTTGTAGCATGTGCTTTGGCATACATTATGCAAAACCTACCTTTTTTAAAATCATAAAATGGATATATGTTTCAGGGTTCTGAGTGAAGCAGGGATAGAAAGGTTTTTCGTGTCATTTTATTTGACGAGTTCAAACTGGGCCGCAAAGGGAGCGAGACAACTCGTGACATTGAGCAAGGATGGGGCGGGGACATAGCAAATGAGCGCACAATAAAAGATGGTTTGCAAAGTTTCGATCAGGAGATGTGAGCCTCAAAGAGTGATGACAACCGTCTGAAAGCTTCAGTTGAAGCCAATCCAAGAAAAACAGTGCGAGAAGTTGCTGGAGAGTTTGATGTAAGCACTGCAACTGTTTCCCGGCATCATGACGCAATCGGTCAAGTGCAGGAACTTGACAAATGGGTGTGCCTCACGAGTTGAAGGAACAAAAACAAAATCATCGACTGGAGATCTGCTTTTCGCCTGTCGTAAGAAAAAAAAAAACAACCCATTTCTTGACCAAGTCATTACGTGTAATGAAAAATGGATCCTTTACGACAATCTAAAACGTCAGCACAATGGCTCAACAGAAACAAACCGCCTAACCACATTTCAAAACCCAGGCTCCACCCAAGGAAGGTCATGGTCACTGTCTGGTGGACCGAAACTGGTGTCATCCACTATAACTTCTTGCAACCTGGCGAAACCATCACAGCTGAATGGTACTGTCGTAAATTAAACGTTGTTCATCAGAAACTCTCCCAGTGACAGCCGGCATTGGTGAATCGAAGAGGTCATCCTCATGTTGCAAAAGTGTTTCTTCAGTAACTGAACACTTTGGGACACGAAGTTCTCCCTCACCAAGCCTATTCACCAAACCTTTCTCCCACAGACTACCACCTTTTCAAACACCTAGACAGCTTCCTCTTCATGAAATTCTTCTTCAACCAAGCAGCAATTGAAGCTGTCTTCCAACAGTTTATCAACTCCAGAAATCCAGATTTTTTCAAATTGGTTTAAATGCGCTAGTAATTCATTACCGAGGTTTACTTTTGTAATGGAACTTACTTTGACTAATAAACTTCACGTCCAGCAACCACCTGAAATCTTATAGTTGCGGTATAAACGAAAAAAAAAACGTTTGTAACAACCTAATATATGGCACATGAGTTAAAATGTTCAGTTGTTGGTATGGTCCCAACTTTTTATGGTACACACACCAAGTCTACGCTACTGGGCTGCCTGAGAGAATAGCCCTGGTTGCTCAAGTGTTCCAATCTTGTTACGTTGCTTTACATTAATAGCGCTCATTGTAGTCTATCGTTCTGTTGGTTGGTCAGTTGCAGTCCACATAGCTGAAGAAAAAAAGCTGAAACCTAAAGTAAAATATTTTGTCTAATTTATATTTTAGTACCAAGAAACTGACTGAAAAATAGTGTTCGTAGCAGACAATAGCAGGATGATGCCAGCAACAAATGTGTTAAATCCTCTGACGCTAGCACCTGTAACCCGTTCGAGTAAACACAGACACTGGCATCAAAATGTCTTAAATTATTCCACAATGCCGTCGGTATGTGTAACAGATAATTTATCATTTTAATTTGACACTTATTACAAAGTTTTATTTTTTAGAAAAGTTGAGTTTGTATAATACAAATCAATTTTGAACACTTCCCCAAAATGATTTCATCCATGACGCACTTTACCCGTCCTGCCCACCACCCAGACAGTCGGGAAACGCATTGACCTTCCTGTTTAAAATAGAAGCTTATGTGATTGATAGTCAAATATTTTCCCAGGGTTGCTGATTCATGTTCGATCAGGCCATACAGCTTTATATATATACCACCAATTTTTCACTGTCAAATTATCTTCTGATTAAGTAGAAAGATGTGACCACCAGATATCTGCCATCCTGACATTCTGCTGATTTTCGGTGACCGTAAACTATTCTTTTCGTTTCATGGAGCATCGATGTTCACAAACTACTTTCATTGTGCAATGGCTTCTGCGGTTATTTCGTTATCTTAGACAATTTTTAAGAATTCCTGTCAGACGAAGGAAAATGTTTTTTTCCCTATTAAAATTTGCTTTTTTTGATAGCCTCAAATTTTCCGATACGTCGATTTCATATTTGAGTCAGATATTTTACAAATGACGTCCTAAGGGCAAAAGAATCTGGAGAAATGTATCAAAACTTCAATGGCATGTTTAAAATGTACTATCAAGTAAGGGGAACGCTTTAAGGCTATCGAGTAGTATGGATTGATAAGGACGTAAAACAGATTATAAATTCATTAAATTTATTATAAATCTTTCTTTTTACATATTCATGCATCAAAATGTTCTTTTCTTGTATTAGATCAAGGAATCATTTTCCGTCTTGGGAAGAATGGAGAAACGTGCTATATCCAGAACCAGTGCATAACCTGGAAGACGGAGGACAGACTGTTAACTAAGAATTAAATATCCAAGGTCAATCTGACAATTTCAGATGGAGGAATATCTGAGAAAGTTATGAGACCATTTTCACTAAGAAAGCATTGATAATCTAATAAATTATATGATAGGCGTATACATGATTTTCGTAAAACAAAAGGTGCTCGTGGAAAATATAAACAATTATTTTGTGGACAGCTACAAGGAAAACATTTTTGATATTCATATTAATCTGGAAAGATGCTTTTATGTATATTAATGTACTGTGAATAAAATAAGTAAATACGGAGGAAAATTTGCCAAATGAGTAAAGTATTGCTATTTGTAAATCATAAAGATTATCAAGAGATAAGGGATAATTTATATTTATGGTGATACTAGTATTGTACTCGAAAATTTTCGTAGTTTCATTTTAGATGGCGGTGGATTAGCATAATATGCAAACGTCTCTGTTGTGTTTTCTCTATTATCTATAATGCAAGCTGGCCGTTTAACAATGGATCATTCCGTCTGAGTATGTTACTGATAGCTAAATGAATTTGAGTGGCGTGTACCTTCAAAATATCTGCCTCTTAGTATGCGAATGGTAAGAAACATTTCAATTTTCAAGCTCTCCTCTTCAACATTAAGAAACACCCTTACCATTGGCGTGTTCCGTACCTTGAAGAAGAGAAATCACTGATATTCAATAGAATTATTTTAATTTATATTGACAAATACTGAGCTTTGAAAATTTTCTCAGATGTTTCTTTCTCTTTTCATCAAATGAATTTAAAAATTATATGATGTCATTTTTGCAATTAAGGTAACGGTTCAAGTCTCAGTATTAAAAAGCTCAACATTGGTAACATTTGACAAATATCACTAGCTTAAATTCTACAAACTTGGTAGCTCCACCCTAATACTAGTATGTAAATAAAACCATGTATAAAACTAAATTGTGTTTGTGGTTTTATAGTGGTACCTTTAGTATGCGGACCTCTCATTGTCTAAATAACAATCGAATATATCGCCAGGTTGAGATCCTAAAATTCTCTACCTTTTTATCATTAGTTAAACGGTTTGTTTTTTTTGCTTTGTGTTTTATATTAAAAGCATTTTTAATAAACTTGTGCATTAGATATTATTCACTATTTACATATTATTATTTAAGACAGGAAAATGTTAAACTTTCACATATAATTTAACCTGAAATCCATTATTATTTGACATTGTTATTGAAAAAGGCTATTTGAAACCTTATTTCATTGTTTTTAAAAATAATTCAGATATTACCGAGTCAGGGTTATATCGTTTTGTTGGTTTTTAGCATATGCTAATTTGAGGTTCATTTTTTGCATGATTTTTAAGGTGTATGAAGATAAGTTATACATCGTTTTTTTCGCGTGTGCTTTGGCATAGATTATGCAAAACCTATCTTTTAAAAATCATAAATTGGATATTTGTTTCAGGGTTCTCAGTGAAGCAGGGATACTACAAAAGATTTTCCTGCCATTTTGCTCTGCGTGTTCAAACCGGGCCACAAAGCGAGTGAAGCAACTCGTAACATCAAACAAGCACGGGGCGAGGACATAGCAAATGAGCGCACAATAAAAGATGGTTTGCAAAGTTTCGATCAGGAGATGTATTTTTCTTCGAACACTCATTTCATAAGAGTGGGATGCGTTGCACCGTCGTTACGCACACTCTGGCCCACTGCATCCGTCTTCAGCAGTGGTTTATTCTTCTGAATTTTCCTTGTCATAGGAGACTTGCCTCTGTAATGGCTATAGAACGGCCCCCGCCCTTGGTTCCTCTGTCTGAGTGCCTACACAGGCCACTCCCAAGCAGCAACTGGAGCAATGCAAGTAAAGTACCTCCCTCAAGGGTCACAGCAATGCGCCAGCAGTGGGAATGGAACCCAGGACCCTTAGGTCCTGAAGCCAACACGCCAACCACTGTGTCACATTGCCTGGCAAATATAAATAATTAGTTTGTGGACAGCATATATTTCCCGGCATGTTGACGCAATCGGAAAGGTGAAAAACTGGACAAGTGTGTCTCTCCCAAGTTGAATAAACAACAACAAAAATCGTCGATTGGAGATCTGCTCTTCGCTTGTCATAAGAAACAAAACCTGTCGAAACCATCACAGCTGAAAGGTACTGTCGTGAATTAAACGTTGTTCATTAAAAACTCTCCCAACGACAGCCGGCATTGGTGAATCGAAGAAGCCTAATCCTGCTCCACGAGAATGCTCTTCCTCATGTTGCAAAAGTGACTCTTCAGAAACTGAAAAGGATGGGGTACGAAGTTGTGCCTCACCCAGCCTATTCACCAGACCTTTCTCTCACAGACTACCACCTTTTCAAACACCTCGACAGCTTCCTGCTCATGAAATCCTTCTCCAACCAAGCAGAAATCGAAAATTCCTTCCAACAGTTTATCGACTCCAGAAATCCAGATTTTTGTCAAAATGGTATAAATTCGCTTCTAACTCGTTGGCAGAAGTGTATTGATTATAATGGAACTGACTTTGTTATTAATAAACTTCACGTTCAGCAAAGATATGAAGTTTCATTGTTGCGGTAAAAAAAAACAAACGACAAAACGTTTGGAATAACCTAATATTTATCATTGAATATTATACATTGTATTTTAAAATGTTTTTTCATAAAATCATTTTCATTGCTATTTTATTTCTAATTTATAAAATTTAGCGTTTATGTTAATTAATTTTTGTGGAATAAAAGACAAGACAAGTATTAACAAAAATCTATGTAAATATGAATTTTATTTTGCCTTAATAAATAAGTAGCATTTAAAATTCCAAAATGTACTATTTTAATTTAGCACAAAACAGCAAAATATAAATCTCCAATTTAAGGCTTATTTACTGGCATCATTCTTTGTGATTTATTTAGAAAATTAAATTTAATCTATTTTATCGTTTACAAAGTTTTTTGTTCGTAGTAACAATATATGTGAAAACATTGATTTTTATTTTATATAATTTGATACTTTGTAGTTATACTTACTTACAGGCAGATAGCGTTTTCAAAATTGTAAGTATCTTCCCTTCAAACAAGCTGTCATGTTTTCTTTTAAATTAGCATTGAATTTTAAGTTTATTCACCATTTAATATCGCCTATTCTTTGGATTTGCAAATTTTCTGAGTTATTTTATTTCATCGAGTTTAATATTGATGATATTTATATATTCAAGAAAAATTTATTTTTTTAGTTCAAAAGAATTATGGCACCATCAGTAATCAATGTATTTTAAAAATAACTGTTTGAAATATTCCAGACGCCAGGAACATTTTTACAACGATAAATTAACCAAAATTACACTGCATCGAGAACACAAATATCATTAAAAAATTAGATAAATTTTCAGCTACAGTAGTTTATAATTTTGGTTTTATTTTCGGAACCAATAAAATTTTACCTGCACGATCTTTTATGTAGGAAAATAAATTAAATGTTTAATTAAAAACTGTAAATACACGCATTTACAACTGTTAGGCTAGCTTTATGATACGGGCACCGTGGGTGATAAAGATTGAGGAGTTTAATTATTCACGAAACAGTCCAAGCAAAATCTCAAGGCTGCAGGCTAGAAGTCTGTTCGCGCGAGTTAACCAAATCTTCATTCACGCAACGATTTTTTTTCTGTCCATTAAGGCAGTCCGGCGAATATTTGTTGCAATTTGATTTCTTCTGATTACTTCTGTATGCCACCTCTGTTTTACGCCCACCGCTACGTAAGGCTGTTATTTCTTTAATATAAATGCAACTTAGGTATCTTGGTCAAAAATAGGAAGTTAGTCAAACAAGCATAGTATTAAAAGAAACTTTATACACTGCGTTCAAGAACTTGTCGTGAATTTTAATTGCTAAGATATTTTACACGTTAATCAGAAAGTAATATTAAATTAAACGCTGTGAATTATACGTTTCCAGTCCTGCGATGTCGATCGCCATACTACTTTATATTTGCATGCGGAGTAGATGATAATATAAAAAAGCCTGATTAATATTTTGTTAAGAATCCACGTTTCACATATGACATCGATTTCCATTTTCCACTGTATGATGTAACGACTCTCAGTAGGAAAACACTTGGTCCTTAAATTATTTATTTGTTTTAAAAAGAATACCTGCACACATCTTCCATGGTAAAGACAAAAATATGAAACCACTGAAAATTCGCCATAGCTGAAGTTAGAAAAGGTAATAACAAATCGTCATATTTGCATTTTTGGTAAGTACTACAAAACGGATTCAACTAACTATCATTTGAAAGATAAAAGAGAAAATTCTTATTTTTCTTCTATAAATCATGTCTAAAGTTTCTCTTTATGGATTTAAAAATTGTATCATTAGTTTAATTTAGCGAAGCTGTTGCAAGCCAGATAACATACGATCGGGGCTGTTATAAAGATCTCATAAGATAAAAGAAAGCCTATAAATTTAAATTTTAAACATATGCAATATATTTAAGCGCTTAAGTAAGTTATAAGATCAGTGTTAAACATTACGAAATGAGAATAATAAATAAGTAAAATAAGTAAATTATTTCAGATGTCTGTAAAATGTTATGGCTGCACAGGATTTCAAAATAAAACCAACTGTCAGCTAAAATTTTCATTGTTGTCTCTTAGCTTTGATATTAACGAACTAATGAGTAAAAGTCAACATCTTTATTCATTTGAAGTTTGCTCTGATAAAGTAAAAATACAATAACGATATATTGGCAAATTAAAATTTTTCTGTCTGCAGATTTATTCAGGTTTGTCAGATTAATTTTAAATATTCGTAAGAGAGCGAGAATGATTTTGATAGAATATGATATCTGGAAGAATGTAACTATATATAAAAGTATGTGAACAATATCTTGCAAAATATATATATATCATACTTAACACTTGCAAAAGATGTTCATTAAAAAATTTAAATAAACCAGAAAATGTACAAATAAAATTTTGATAGTAACAAATACAGATGTATCAGCAAAAATGAAAATAATGTTTTAGGCTCACCTCAACACAGAATCTAAATGTCTCCCTTAAAATGTTGAAATCATTTGCAACGATGCCCAAGTAATCATATCAGATTCCAACTGTTTTAAAAAAGTAAAGTTATTTTCGTAAATTTCAGTGTCTTATACAGATGGCTGAACTTTTGGACAGGTATATTAATTGGTAAAGCGAACATTGGCCATTGGTATTTTCTTGTTCTTAAATAGATTCTATACTTAGTGACAGTATTATCCATCATATTAACTACACATCCATGCTTTTAATTTTCCTTATTGTTTCACCATCGTTGAACTTTTGTTAATAAGGAAACTCTGGTACGAAGAAACTGTTGTCCTGCTAACTTGCAAAAATAATGACGGATCTCATATTTTAAAGCAATTTTACATTGTGGAATCTTTCTGAACATCCTCACCATTTTAAGAACATTTTCTCTATTTAGTCGGCTTGTTATGTTTCTTCTTGCAATGTGTGGGACAAAGACAAATTTTAAAAGCTCATATATGGATGCGTCAAACCTATGTGCATTTCTTTAAAAAATGATATTATTCATTAAAAATTACGAAGATTTTCGTATGTTAATTATTCTTCTACCTTTTAAAATAAATATTAATAATTATTGTTAAAATCTGTATTACTGTTTGCACTCTGGTTAAAATAATAGCATGCTAATTTCTTCCCTGTGTGGAACACAAAAGCAATGTATAATTTTTCGTGGTAAATTATACTGGGAAACAACTTAAAAATTTTTTTTAGTTTCTTGCAATTTGATGGGTGTTTCCTATAGCATATTTGACACTAATTCCAAATATGGTCATGGAATTGCGCTAGTACCCTTAGTTATTGAGAAAATTGGGTTTAAACATTATGGACAATTGGTCTAAACATAAGAAAATTGAGTTTGAACATAAGTAGATTACATAAAAATCTATTATTAGTGACTTAAAATTTCTTGGCAAGGGATTTCCGTTTGTAATTTACTTCGGGAGCATCTCTCATTAGTGTCCAGCAGTAATCGGCTAACATTGCAAGATCCCACCGGCCTTGATAGCGTTTTTACCATGGTTGAACTTTCCTGGTGAAATCTTTCAAAATGCTCGTCATTTACATCTCCAAGATTCTCTGGGAAGAAATCTAAATGAGATTGCACAAAATGGATCTTCAAGGACATATTGCATCCAATTTGTTTATAGACCTCAATCGTCTCATGCACCAGTTGTCATAGTTTGGAGCCTTGATGTTTCCTCAAAATTAATGACGACAGATTTTAGGGCATTCCATGCTGGCTCTTTCCTTGTCCCTTAAGATTACATCAAACTCTTTGTCACTCATGAGTTCTCTAATTTGGGGACCAACAAAAAACCCTTCTTTTAACTTTGCCTCACTAATACGAGGAAACCTTTGTTTCAAATATTTGAATCCGTGTCTATCTTTGTTCATTGCTTTCATAAAAAGTTCTTCATCAGTCCTAGTTTAATATGAAGTGGTGGAGAGTATATTTTTGGGGGGTCCGCCAATAGTTGATAAGAAACTCTTTTGTCCTGGAACAATTTCATGAGCAGGCCATTTTTGCACAATATAATGGGATTTTCTGGTTCTACTGTCCTATTCACATAGGAAACAGCAGAATTTGGTATATCCGAGCTGCAAACCCAAACGTAATGCCAAAATTTTTAAATTGCCACATATGTGCCAGAGAAATTTGTTGTGGTTTAATTGTTTAAGAATAGTCTTCACGTTATCATAGGATTCTTTCATGTGGATGGCATGCCTAATAGAAATGGATGGATATTTATTTCCATTATGCAACAAAACAGCTTTAAGACTCAGTTTGGAAGAGTCAATAAAAAGACGCCATTATTCAGGACTGGATGTTGCCAAAATCCATTAACATCATTGCAATAACAGAACCCCTCATCAACGGAAAAGAACTTGACTAAATCTTTTTGACGAGTACGGAAAACATATGTTTGTATCTTTTTCCAATAAATTCCATTCCTGCAACTTGGATCTCAAAACTTCAGCTTTTTTCTTTGGCAAATTTATATCCCTCACAAGATCATTCAACATACTCTGCGGTTCTTTTGATTCTGGAGGTTTGTAGTCTGTATGGGTATCTTGAACATCCATTAGCTCATCGACTTCAGTTTCTTCGTCTAATGTCCATGTTTTGGGAGTAGTTGGAACAGGAATACTTTCGCTGTGATGTACTGGTCGAATGGCTGATGCAAAGTTTGGATATTTAATTTTAGTTTTGTCTTCAGCAGATAAACCTGAAATATTTGTGAGGCAAAAATATCAATCTTTAGCATGGTCTTGCGGTCCTCTCCAAATCATTGGCACCTCGAATTGCATGGACCTGCGGATTTCTTTAAGCCATGCCCAAAGGTTAACTGCACAGGAGGTGCAATAGATATGCGGTGCTCACGCTTTGTCCTGATTGCCTATCTTGCATCCGAAGTACAGTTCGTAGGCCATCATTACAAGTGCAGTCATTCTTGTTCTTTGAGATTTCATGGTCATTTCTCCACATATGCAACAGAAGGAATCCGTCGGATTAACACACTTTCGATTCATATTTTTAAAGAATTAAATCAAAAAATTGACCTGAAAAAGAAAAAAAATACATTAGTAATGGCATGATCATAGCATGTATAAGAAATATAATATAAACTCAAAATATAATACAGCCAAAATATGCTCTATTATGAGAAAATATACTGAAAATTAAAACTCCATTTCTAAAAGAACTATGGCTGATAGAAAGATTCTGATAACCATATTTGGAATCAGCGTTTAAAGTTCTATTGGGACTATCCATAAATAACTGAGAAGCGAAAACTTTGTTCTTAGTGTAATTTAGGGTATAATTCATATTTTCCCTGATTTATATGGCCAGTGCACATGTATTAAGTAAATATAACTACAAAGAGTAAACATATTAATCGTTTATTTTAAGCTATCCATGATGCCAAGCTTGACTTCCAGGTAATCTTTCCATACGTGCCACCTTCTTTATAAAGGGAAATCAACATTAAATTCATCCCCTTTTCAAACCATGTTTTCCATAGTGAGTGGAAATAATAACCCTTTAGGAGGGTTAACGGGCGAGAAAAGACTGGAAAGCTTGGTAATTAATAAATTTCTTGTGCAGAGTAACGAAACAAAGAAAACTCGGGATTTTAGTATGTGCTTTAACCCATTAAAAAGTACAAAGAATCTTATAAACATTTTTTCTTTGGAGTTTGCTGCTTTTCATGGGATGTGTTTATCAAGTTAATTACGTTTACCTGCATCCCTCTGCGCATTTAGAACATTTATTTGTTAAATATCTTTTAACCTGTTTTAGAATTGACTTTAAAAAAAGACATTCTTTTCTGTTTTCTCTATAAGAATACTATTGAAGATTCCACTACTTCAAATATTATTATTTTTTGTAGGCTTTGTTTATTTATGATTTTGCCAATTTCTCTTTCATTAACACGACATAAATCTTAGAAATTTTTACTTTAGACTTCTCATTTCCCTAAATCATACGTTGGATAGCTCCCTCCCCTAACGAAACCTTGTGGGATTTTTCTTATGCCAGAAACAGGAAAACCAACGATTAAATCAATCCCGTTGGCGTCAACATTTTCACTGTTCTTAAACAGATAGCTAATTTATACATTAGTTACATAACTGAGGAATTTTCCCCAATAAACTAGAGCTCTAAAGTTGTAAGAAATCCTGAATATTCATCTTTTTATTTATTTCATGAAAAAAATTTCAAAGGAGTAAACACAGAATCCCCTAAGTAAGAACGGTATTTTGTTAGTGATGTGTTATTTTCGCAAAGTAACGTCTTTTGTTTTTTTTAACAGTAACTCGATGATATAAACAGTAAAGATTGTTTTATCGTGGAATAAAATTACGAAGACAAAGCATCAAAGTGCATACACTGGTGGTCATAATTATGGACTTAGCATTAAAATAGCAAACGGCGAATTTGTGATGGAGAAATGCGATTCGTAACGTATAATCATATTTATTCTAGCATTTTTTAAAGTATACACATTTTAACAGAAATGTGCTAATATACATGTCAACATTATCACCATCAGTATTTTGTCGACAGGCAGAAAATCCATTGCTTATTGCCGAACCAGGAAAATAAAAGTTCGAGATGTTTTCTTGTTACTTTCCTCAATAAATTTGGATGTGCCAAAAAAAGGCTCACCAGAACTCTTGCCGCCGGCCGGTAGAGAAGGTGGAGAAGAAACTTTGTCAGAAAGGTATGTTGAGCCGCCTAGTGTACTTGAAAGCATATATATTAACCAACTGATTAAATACAAAAGATGAGATATTTCATTTTGAATTAAAAATTATAGGCACCATTGTGTGTGCGTGCGTGTGTACGTATACATTATCAGGGAAGTGTAAATTAATTCTATCATTGAAATTGCATAATTTTCTTATAATGATCATTTGTGTTTAAAACAATGCTTTCAAAATACTACTACTACTACCAGTAATAATAATAATAATAATAATAATAATAATAATAATAATAAGAATAATAATAATAATAATATAATAATAATAATAATAATAATAATAATAATATTATTATTATAATTAATTATAATTTTTATATATTTCATAGGATAATAATAATAATAATAGGAATAACTAAAATAATAATACATAAGAAGAAACCTTATGATGTTTGTAGCTAATAGATACTTTAATCTAAACAGTCAAACGTGATTACTGCAGGATTTACTATCTAGTGATAGTAAATCATCTTGTTTTTGCTGTACTTTTTAACCTAGAAAAATCATTACCTCACGAAAAAATAGGTTAAGTTTTGTAGAATAGTCGCATGGGATTTCTCACTTTAATTCATTTACACAGGAATAAAAAGACTTCGCGATGATAAAAGCTAATTTGGTTCGAATCCAACTCTTATTAACTGATTAAAGATAAATAACCGACTCTAATACTCGTAGTATAAAATATTTGACATGCAGCATCAGCAAATAAACGTTAATAAAACAGGAAAATAGATCAGTCATTGTGTGAAATTTCTGGATGAAACGTTTGAATGCCAACAAAGGGTTAAATGAAATAAGATGTTCTCATGGGTGCAGCTAACAAAAAAAAAAAAGATATCCAACCAACTCTGGGTGAGTAGACATTTTTTGCTTGAATGTGACCATACGCCTATCAGCTGAAAAATAGGTATGATTATCGTCACTTTTACTTGGTAATTACGTATTGTTTAATGAAACATTTTGCCAAATAAGTATTCAGTAAAAGTAAATGTTAAATTATTTAACGCATTATATTTATTTTCCATTTATTAACTTGGTTACTGCGTTAAATCTCCGGGAATTTTCTTGATATAAAAAAAAAACAAAACGTTGAATGTAAGCGAAAATCACCTGCATACACCTGATAGCATCCATAAGAAGTAATCTAAAGGCCGAAAAGTACAGGGGTTTCATAGCTTAGTTGAAGACCGCGTCATCGTGGCGCCTCGGTTTGCCTTGTTTTTTTTTCGACTACAGGGTGGAGATTAAAGAAAAAGTTGACAATAATACCAGGTTCTTTCAATAAGGCCAGGTGCGCAGAAAAGACCAGTTACAATGCAAGGTAAGCCCGTCCCAGACACGCACACTGACCTACACGCCATCCGAAACCGCGACACGTAACAAAGACGAGAAAGCATTTAACAAATAGAACATTCTGTTCATTTATTTGCTGGTCTACGTTTTCGTTTGTTTGCCTGGTTTGACAACCTGAAATAAGCTTTAGGCTAAATACGAGAACAAAAAAAACGGGTTGCCAAGGGCGATAATAAATAATGGTAATTTCTCAATTAAACTAAACTGCTAACCGACCAATTAAAATACTTAAACAAAAGATTTCAAATATTTTAAGTATTTAACTATTTACTTATCACACTGACCGTTAATGTAACAGAAGAATCTAGATGGTCATAACAGTAATGGAACAGAAGGAAACTTACTTTAAATTTGCTTTCTGAAAACAATTCGACAGATTTTACAATCGGCACTTTAGAATTAGGTGAACACCAAGCTGAAGTACTTATTACATCCACGGAAGACACATACAGGAAGTGTAAAAACAAATTTTCAGGTCCCGACAGTTCCTGTACATTCACTGATGTTTCTAATGGATGAGTGGTCAAAGTTTCCATTTAACCTACATCAGCTTTTTTTGTGTGTGTGACAATTCGGATCCTGAGAGAGAATTTTTGGCCTGATGTAATATCTTCAAAACAAGGAGATTTCTTCCAATGGTTTAGAGATTAACGGAATTTTTGTTTTGTTTTGTTTGGTGTGTTTGTTTCTTAATTGCAAACCTTTGAAAATATATATTCTTCTTATGAATTCTGTGCCTAAACGAATGTAAACATATTCTATTACTGATATTTTTTACACTTTTTTGACCTGATATGAACACCAGAGTACGCTTATTACAGTATCAATCTTTTAAACTACTTACCCTATTGAACTACCATTTCTACCTGTATAATTTTTTTTTTATATTGAACTTTAGTATACATAATACATTAATACAGTGTAGTCCACAAATCTTGACCATGCTTATCTCGATTTCCCGTTTTTTCGAAGTTTTTAGCCCGGTCCAGACCAAATTTACCTCGTTTTTTCCGACCTCTTTCAAGTCGAAAATCTCTCTAAGCCGAAATTAGTCTTCATTAGTTTTGTTTCCCCACGAGAATTATCTCCTTTAAGTAGATTTTTCGCTGATGATTCTTACATTTTGAATTAAGCGAATGCATGAGAGTCTATAAGTACGTTTCAGAAATATGCAGAAAAAAGGCATTGGAAATGTTTTGTCGCCTCAATCGGTTCACGTTTACAGCGTACACGACATGAATTGTAAAGTTTAATTTCTGCACAGGAAATTCAAGCATCGAACTAACACTATTTTAGATCTTAGTAAAATATGAGTCAGGTTTTCTTTGTTTTCGAGAGCGCAGGCGGTGGTTAGTTACAGAAGAGTCTGGGGTGTCGATGGCATCGTACATTTCGCAGACGCTTTTCGCACTGCCGACAAAGGCACGTCACCGCTTCCCGGTTACTCGGCCGTGTAGTGGGCTCGCCGTTTTTGTTTTTTGTATTTTTGCGGATAGAATCAAGAATTCCCTCTTCCGTCAGCTTGTCGTCGTCACGCGCCTCATCACCCACGTGCGTGTAGTCAGCGAACTGTTGTCGTTCTATCCACATAAAATCCGCCATATTGTTGGCAAAAGTGTCATGTGGGCGAACTTTCGAGTCAGCGCTGTATATTTCATCTTCCGCTTCACGGCTCTGTCTCTTGAGTTCAACGTCAGCATCTTCGGAAATGATGCGATGAAACCAGCAGATTTTGACCGACACTTTGTTCCGTGCAGGGCGTGGATATACTCGTATCATGGCCTCGAGGACGCGTGGCTTGCAGCTATTTTCTCCTCAAGAGCAAGAAGACGCTTAATCGCTCAGCCGTTTTACGCTTCTCAACAAGAAAGTTTCGGTTAAGTTACTGAACCCATTTCGTGATTAAATCGCCGGTCATCCAACTGTTACTCTGTGATTCGTATTCGACCGGAAATGGAGATGTCTTAATGCCTTTGAATAAGCAAGAGTTTATCGACTAACGGGGAAACTTTGTGTGAGCCGTCAACGTCATTTTTTCCTTAGATTTTTTCCCCTCCGTGGCACTCACTTTTCGCCTTTGAATTCCATTGCTTTGTTGGGAAGGTGCTGCCATAAAAGTCCGGTCTCTTCGGCATTGTAGATGTTGTTCGGCTTGTATCACTGAAGAATTTTCGGCATCGTATTTTTCTGCCAGGCTTTTACGTCATTCGTCCTTCACGGTAGCGCTCTCTTCGCTTGTAGTTTCGAACGTTATGTCGTGCCGCTGCTTGAATCGGGCGAGCCATCCATCTGAAGGTGACCAGTCACGGCACTCAGTCTCTTTGGAAGACTTTCCCGCTTGATGTAAAATCTGTCGGCCGTCGATCGGAATGTTTCCCGCACGGACGTTTGTAAACCATTTCAACGTCGCCTCTTCAATGTTTTCGAATGTAGCCAAACGCAGCTTCTTGCGAACTGGAGCGAATTTTCTCCTTTCGAATTCAGCCTTGATGTCTGCTTTATTCTTCCAGCCGCAGATGGCACTGGTTAGTATTTCATGGGTTCTGGCCAACCTCGTCGCTTTCACGCCCCTTTCCAGCTCGACTATGATTTCGTACTTGAATTCAAAAGACTGATTATTTAATTTACTTTTATTCGACATTTTTGTAAAAAAAAAAGGTTTAAGGAAACCAAAATGAGAAGGCAACCAAAAACAAAAAGGATCTTCGCTCTACCAGACATTGTGCGAAGTGTTTGGAAAAGTCGCTATCCGCTGGCCTTTTTACCCGACCTAGTGTCAGGGTTAGTGAAAATCTCTCTCCATTGTTACCTGTTCTGAACTTCATCATCACGTGGCCTCGGTCATCTTGATACCTTGTTATGTCGTCTAGTTTAACCTACTCCCTGGCGGGTTCTACTGTATCTGTTAATTATTAATTTTCCTTTGTTAGCCATATATTTGATACGTTATTTTCATTCAAATTTAATTTCTATGACTGGTTTCACAGTTTGAATTTCCTCCGTCATATTTTGAGTTAATGTGTGCTTTCCTAAATTATTAACAAGATCTTATAGTTTGAAATCTCAGTGTAACATGCCACGTAAAATAGGAGGATTCATTTATCGTAGTGAAACGGTGAATGGAATTCTGTGATAATATAAAATTCCAATTCCCAGCAAAATGTCAGAGTTGTGAAATATTTTGCAAGGCTTATTAAAAATTCTTCGCTCAATGCATGAAAGCTTATAGAAAAATTAGTTATAATTCTGTTCCAAATAAAGGGTACATTTAATGTGTGTGTGTGTGTATGTGTGTAAGAGACAGAAACAGATGTGTCGACTTTGTTTCGCTTCATGTGTCACTTAAACTTATGGTGATATATTGAATTTTGTAACCATTCTGCGAAACTAAATAATTCTTTTCATTACATAAGTGATATTTCCCTATAAAAAAATAACTACAGGAAGGCATTGAAAGCAATGCATAGTGAAGTAGGTAAACATGTGCACTAAATAAAAGATCCTAAACAGTAAGAAAACTTTACGGTTGTCAGTAAGATTAGACCATTTTGAAGAAATGTAATGGGTGGAATGTTGTCGATTTTAGTTTTATATTCCTGTTGTTTGTCGTCGACAAGTGCAATGCCTTAATGACTTTATAACACCATAGTTTACAAAAATGTTCATACTAGTGATGCTATCTTTTAAACATGGAGAAGTATAACTTGTATCTTGCAATGAAGACAATAACTTATAGTTTTTACGAGGATTTCGGTTATTGAATTGTTTTATATCAAACTGAGTTTGGTTATTTAATGCCACAGGCGACCTTTTAACATTTTAGATTATAAATCGAGAATATCTGGCAATTCTGGTGCCTTTTATGGCCACGAAAATGAATCGTATGGTTGTAGTCTTACTTGACTTAACATTTATATAATTGGAAATGTCTCCAATACCTTAAAAATACTCGTAAATTTTTTCTTGCGTAAATTATTTCATTAATATTTGACATTTGTTCATGTTCAATAAATTTAAAAAAACTTATTTCAGTGATATTTCAATCTTAAATATGATTTTGATTATAGGCGACAGCAGTTAAATATATACAAGAAAGTCTGTTTTTCTCAAAGCTAACGGCCATTCTTCGTTCCGTGACTATGAGCACTAGGGTCACATCGTAAAGGGAAAGTATATTATTTTATTATCTTTTTAAAGTTAGTATCATTCCTGAACTTTAATCATGACAACTTAGTTGTATTTTGATAATTTTTTTTTTATTTCTGCTATAGCGATTTTATCTGAAAAGCCATTCGCTTCTTAATTTTTCTGCAAAACTAGTTCTAAGAATAAAGAAAACAATAAGATGGAAACACAGTTTAAACTTGAATAAAGCTTTAATAATTAAAAATAAAATAAAAAATGTTTAAAAATAAAGTAAATATATTTTACAAAAAATATATATCAAATTTTTAAAAAAAATTCTTTATAAAATTATTTTTATTCACATAACTTGCATACATAATTGGTCCTTGCCTTGTATTAATTATAGTACAATGAAACATATTATTATGGTACAGGAGGGAAGTAAAACGATAAGTTATAAGGATCGATCTGTAGTGCGATATTAATTTTATTAAACATGCAACAACCAACGGTGAACCATTTTTTTTTAAATTGAGCAATGCACGAAATTGCATTGTCTTTGTATTAATAAATTTAAAAACTGAGTTTTAGTTGATTCTAATTTATTTCCAAAAGAGATTTTAAAATATGAAATTTTGAAAACCTTTATGTAATGATTTATTGCTGTCAGTAGTATTTCTTTGTGCAGTGCAGGACAGCCTGCTTTAGGATTTTAAACCACCGCATATTTTGAATGATTTATCGAAAAAATGATAGATCACTGTTTGCTCAACAAGGTAGGGCATAGACGGGCCTACAGCAGGTTGCCAAAAATAAACATGCACTTTCAGGAGAACGGGAATGACAGCCTTCATGTTTAATAAATAAATGATAGCGACCAAGACGGGATGCCGGACAAACTAAATCAAACAGAACAGAAAGGTTAGAAGCTGAGAGACAGCACTGGCAGTCAAGCTTTTCTAATCGTGTAACTGTGTTCATCTATCAAGACAGGCATCCAAAAAATATTAAAGGTTAGCAGTCAAGGGTACTATACATCATGCAATCAGCTTCTGTCAAATCTGGTCAAAACACACAACGAGTGAACTTATTATGCACGGATATGTAAACAAATATTTAGCTTTTATGGAAGTAAAATTGAAAGTATCAGTTGTCGTGGTAGGTGCACTGACAATTTCTAGCATGCTACGATTTAAAGTTAAATGATCGACATTAAACAATTCACTGGCTAGATAAATATGACTGAACTATCCTTGGCCCTTGAGAGTGAAGATGCATGTACATTACACTACCGGCCAAAAGTTTACAGTTAACAAATATTGGGACGGCTACTGATAAAAGTATAGTGTTACTAGTATTTCTCGTAATAAAATAGTGAATGCAAAATTCACTTCATAGATGGAAAAAATGAACAAATCTAACAAAGTCTGACAAATGATTATTTCATGAAAATTTCTCCCCTCCTCTGCTCTGATCAGTTCAGCTAATTCTGAGAAGTCTATCAATTAAATTTGCCAAATATTTGGGTGCTTTTAAGTTTCATGCTGTTTGAAGGTGTTGCTATAACTGCGCTGTGTTGCGTGGCATTAATTTTCCAACATTTTTGTCAAGGTCATCCCATAAGGGTATAATGAGTGATAAATCAGGTGACTGTGGTAATGAAACTGTTCCGGAGGATACCCGTTATTTACTCTCCACATAATCTGCATAATTAAAATGTTTTATCGTCACCTTGTTGCAGAATAAACTTTGCACCTATTATTCAGCTGCTGGAAGGAATTGCATGTCTTTTCAAAACAGTTTTGTCACTCTTGTCAGTATTTTATTAATTGTACAGAGACTACCAACTGTATTAGCTCCAAAACACCTTAAACCATTATACTTGGGGAAGCAACAAACTGTGCAGTGGCAAGCATCCTCCAACTTCTCTGTACACAAATATTTTTTGTTTCGACCGAAACACCTCATATGTGTTATTCACTTGTGCTGTAATTTCTGTGACTGTGATTAATCTATTTATTTTACTGAACAACGCAAATAATTGTTGTTGTTTTTTTCATTAAATGGTACTCTTCTCCCAGCGCATTTATCTTCGGTGTCGTTCCAAGTTTTCTGGTATTTTTTAGAGTGGTGAACATCTTTGTAAGAAATTACAAATTTCCTGGTAATTTCTCTTTCTGTCAGGCTTTCCATCCCTAAGGTACAAATAAAATGACGCGTTTCAAGATCAATATATTTTTTTTTTTACGCTGACAACAACAAATTTCAAAAACTGTAACCTTCTGCAGATTTTACTTCTCTGTGGTTTAAAAAATCTCATATTTAAACGATAATATCCTGTAACATGTTACATAATTTATTTGCTCATTACATCTAAAATTTTAAGGATTCAAAATAAAATTAAATTTTTGTCAAGAAACTTTAAAAAAGTAAATAGATACCCAGTATTGAAAACACACCTGTTTATTCTGCATTGGCAAAATATGAATAAGATTACTACTTTGTGGCGAAACCCTCTGCTATCTGAAAAGCAGAAAACACATGACACTGTTTGGATGAAGTCAGTTTTATCCGCAGCCAATTTCTTGCTTAAATTTTATTATAAAGCCCCCGAAAGTCGGTTTACGGGTTACGCTTTTACAGAAATCGTTTGAGAATATTCCACACGTGCTTATTAAGGTTTACACCCGGTGATTAGTCATGAAATGACTTCTTTTACCGTCTTTCCGTGGCATACACAGTGTGATCGAGGCACTACTTCCAATAAAAATGCTGCCTTCCGTGGGAAGATGATCACTGATATGAATAGCAAGCAGGCATCCTTGAAAAATTTTAATGGATTGATCGGAAATTACAGTTTATTTGCAGATCACTAGATGTGATCTTTTGGTGGCCAAATCTTAGGCTGCACATATTAATACAGATATACCTCTATATTTTTTTCTGGTTTCCAGATGGTTCATTAAAATTTTCTTCTGTTGAACGGCGCCATACATATTTACGATCATTTTCAAATAACTCTGAAAACCTGACAAAAAAAGGGAGGGCTTCATAGCATCTGCAATACCCATTGCAGTCAATGTCTGTTGTTTCTCCACTGTACCGCATCCTCTGGAAATGACATATATTGGTTTTCATGGATATTTGCTCGTAAATGCCGCATTTGTAGCTGATTCGGAAGGTTCAGTTTCTACACTCGATTTCAGAGACAATTTTCTGTTTTGTTGCGAACTAAACAGTTACCCTGTTAACAGTTGAAAGCAGAATATTTACTGCCGTGAAGAATTCTCCATGACTTCCACCATTGTCCCATTTATCAATTATGCGCCTCTTTTCAAACGTCATCAGTTCCTATAAATATTTATCTTTATACCATGACTGCCTACAAACTGGGTCTTTCTTGGAATTGCATATTTTCTTGTAGCTTGCAATCATATTTATTAGATGACTTCTATGATTATTTGAACCTCAGAAGTTGTTTAGTTAAGCTGTAAACATATAAATTTTTTTTAAAAAATTTTTATGAAAACCCTGTATCGTTCTATATAAAATATATTACACAAAATTTTACAGTAATTACAATTTCATGGTACCTTTAGAATTTCTCATAGCCCACTTACCACCAAATATTATCAGTACTGTTTATATAAGGATGCCTGTGTCATAAGGTCACATAGGATTTCTTGTTTTTTTGGCACTACAAAATTAAACAGAAAGTCTACTTTACTTTGTCTTCAATGACTTGCTTATACAACCAAAGACAATCCTTACACGGTGTTTTCCTCATTAATCTTTCGTCGTGTTTTTAATTTCTATAACCACTGAAAATGACGAAAAATTACCATTTGGGTTGAGCTGATCTTAAAGATTTTAATAATAATTTACCAGTATTTTATGTTTAGTAATTTAAAAAGCTAAAGAAAGAATATTTTGTTTTCCTCTTTTATAACAGAACAATATTTTTGAAAAGGATTCAGTTGGATATAAATTACAGAATTTGACAAATTGAATAGGAGATTATCAGTCTTAAATATTCCATAAGTGCGCGGTCAGCCATGTTTACTCATCTTAATAACCGATATAGACTAAATTTAAACAATGATGAGTTAAACACAGTTTAATGCGCTCCTTATGTGGCAGACCGAATCTTTGTTTTACCAATGTTATAACTAAATGCCAGCTAATGTTCATTCAATGTGTAATGGGAAAAAAGTCAAATGACAACCTAATTCTTGAATTCAACAGTAGGCTCGGTTCACCGGGTCCTTTTAAGGGTTTGGAGAAAATCCACGAAGCTGTTCCACGAGGCTGACTGGAAATGTAGAAAACCATAGTGGCGCCTCAGAAATTCTATCTAGTACGAGAAATTGCGATAGCGAGATTTCGCTCCAACGACGAATACGTTTTAAGAATTAGTTCTCAGCCATCTCAGTCACAGGAAAAACGTGTTTTGTCTCTGAGTACACTATACGGATGCTGCATTAGGTAATGATAGTACTCGATAAAGGACCTGAAGATTTGTCCGATTGTGCGGCTCAAAATAAAACTCCACAGTGCAGTTCTTAAGTTGGGTTATTTGAGAGCCACGAATTCCCTTAGTCTGGAATGCTCATTTTAACTGTAACTTTCTATTTTATTGAGTTAATGCCTTTTATCTTCGTCATTAGACCGATACCTGTAGCCAGTAATTATGTAGATGGCTATAAATGCAAATTACACTAACCACCAGTAAACCAGGACGTGATATTGAGGCAGGTAATCGCCCAAAAGATAAACAGGATGTTCCTTATTGGGGAGATGGATCACTGACTCCATATATTTGAAAATAAATATGTCAGAAAATTCTGCCCGCTATAATGTAAATGTATAAAAAACTTGTGAAGAGTCAAACAGCAGTAAGAAAAAAAACGAGTGAATTATCTCTTATCAAATAAAGTATAGTATCTTGAACAATCCTGACTTGTTGTTTTCCCACTGTTCTTCAATAAACAGTCACGTGGATTTCCTTAAGGCGCAATTGTTTCTCCTCCACCTAAAAATGTATAATTAAGAACGACTCGCCAAATGGAAGAGGTAGAGATTTCGTGCAGTAACTCTTGGCTGGCTTTCAACTTGACCTCGCCAAGTAACTTTAAACAAGGCTAAAGTCGCTCACTGATATGTCAGTTGTTTTAGGGTTACTTTTGCCTTCAATTACCAAAACCAGAATACAAGAGTTTCGCTGAAAACAATAAATGGTATTGGTTTTCACAAATCCAAGAATTATAGCCGCAAAGTGACGTCGTGATCTTAAATTTTGCTCGACAGCAGAGCGATAGAGAAATAAGTTAACTTTTGTAGCAGCACTAACAGGTTGTAATTAATGTTGCGACACTTAGTGTTGAATTAACATAATGATAAATTCCAGACTCTCTAAAATATTTGAGATAATTACAGAAAACTTCACTTGCCATTAAATTCAAAGTTCCAGTTAGATTATTCTTTGATGTGGTCAGCTTACCTGATTCTCGTAAAAAGGCTTTAGGTCAAAAACACTTTCTGCCGTATACTTTCCGGTTATCTCCCTTACCATTCTCTCACAAGCTCCTATTGGAATATGGCAGACTCTTTTAGCCAGTGTGATCCGGTCGATTTGTGGTGAGTGCTGTGGGGTGTTTAATATACCATTTTAAAGTCAGATCAGGCAGAGCTATCTCACGTGGATGATGTCACAGTTAGACAAACATTCTATGTAACCTCAGAAACGTGTTTTCCATCAATAATTCTGTTTAAAATGCAGGAATTATAACTGATGTGCATACTGCAGATAACGGCAGGTGCTCAATACCGAATAAATATTTTTTTATTTCAATTTACTTCATTCAAATTATATCCGTTAAGAACCAAAGCATCAAAATGTTTTCGCAGATTAAGTTACCAAAATTATTTTGAAAATCAGTAGATAAATATATGACTTCTGCAATTTCGCACTTTCGGTTTGAAATTTGTAAAACAAAATAATTTTCATCAACTGATAACAGATCTGTTCATTTTTTTTCTTTTTAAAATTCTGTCAGTGAAATCGGCATTCGTCATATATTCGGAAATGATTAGCATCCTGGTTAAAATGTACGGTTTTGCCGAGATAAGAGACTACACTGTGAAGCCATATACTAATGATAATTCTTATGAAAGTTGTTTACTTTTATCTAGATAATTCTCTATCTTTTTTGCTCTCTTGTTTAATCTCATTAAAATTATTTACATGGACTACTTCGTATTTTGATAATATATTTTCGGTAAATTTAAATTCGACTAAATCCGATTATATCATTGATCTAATTTTTTTAAGATAAACAAATTAATGTGCCTAAAAAGTGTAAATTGTCTTATTAGCAAATTATTTAGAGAATTTTAGGGAAAAAAGGAACTAGCTAAATATGATTACTTTTGGAAGTACAGATTAAATTAAATTATTTGAATAAGTATTATGTAGTAAATAGATAAATAAGCTGTAATTGTGTGTTAAGTATATTATATAAGCCAATTTTGTTTTTTAAGTAATTACGTCATTTTTCTAATAGATAAAGCTGTTTGAGCAAACGGAAAGTAAATTAGTGAGTATTAAATTGTCTTAGAGGTTTGTTCGACTATAATTATAATATTTGTACAAACTCTGAAGAAAGACAAATATAGTTCTTGAAGTACCGCCGCTATACGTGTTGTTCACTTTAAAACATCGAAATCTGTCAGCCGGCTACTGAGTGCAAATCGTAGTAACAATCATTCAGCAAACTGTTGGCAACCAGGTAGGTAGAGAACAAATATTCAGCAGATGGAAACTTAACATTAAAGGAAACGGAATTGAAGATAGCAGCGTCATGGGGTGAGATGTTACCAATTTACATTTCGGGTCTCGTCCGTTCGCCGCCAACGGTAATTAGAATGCGAAGAAATACAGAAAAAATTAATAAAACTACTTTTACCACTCATTACATAACTTAGACGAGAACTTGTAGGACAGCCAATACCCTTACACTGCCGGGATCTTTCTCTGTACCAAAAACTTCTGTCGCGACCTAATCGCTAGGTCACCAGATAATGTTTTCCATGACTTATGGAACTACTTAGACATTTGTAAACACCAGAGACAAAACTCCTCGAACGAACATAAAACAAATTTGGCCTTGTTCGTTATTTTGAGTGCAACAAACTCGTATTTCACGTAATTCAGGATCACCTCCGGTCGATGAGTAGAATCGTCAGATGTGTATCATTGCTGATGAGGATTATTTAAGATAATAGGACCATCACTTTTCGCTTTGACATCTCGTCGCTCAATCTACTCTCCTCACAAGATAGGGAGCAGCTCTATCTTACAAGTGTTAATGTGAATGCTTAAAAATTTATTTTGGTGCTGAATACCGATTTCAACACGATTTGCATTGCTTCGCTTTCAGTGTTGAGGCACGAAAAATAGTCATCAGTTGGCTTACTATCGCAAACAGCTAATGTTTCTTAAAATGTATTATCAACTAACTAAAGTCTACATCTAAAAGCTAAATTTGGCAAACTGATGTAAACTGGATATCAGCTTGTTTGCAAGACTACCTGGAAAAGTACAATAAATACACTATAGATTTCTGCTATTAATTCATAATTCTACACCAGACAAAATTTCCGAAGCCAGAAAAGCTTTATATCTAATACCAAACGAAATCCTGTAATTCCGTTTTATAAAGAACGCTAATATGAGTTCTCTCCTAAATGTGAAGAACACAGCTTGGGCAGTCATTACCACTGTATGATATAACACCAGCATTTTAACAGACACTTTGTGCATTCCAAAGTATTCCTTAAAAATAATTGTTTAATTTGAGAATACTAATAAATTTGTTAATCCGGCTAAACGTAAAAAAATGTATGGAGGATCGATTTGTAATGCATTCCTTGTCATACAGTTAGTAAGATAGCCTAGACAGTGAGCAACAAAGCCAAGCCATTCCGGTTATTGTAGCAGTGCACAGACACTGTTAGTATATACTCAAGCATAATTTTTTCGCCTAGATGAAATCACTAATTCAGATGGGGAAAGCGCTCATATTTATGATCAGCTTGGAGATATTCAGCCAACTCCACTAGCATCAAAAGTCAGCTGATTGCGCTGGTAGTTGATAACGCCATTATTAAAACAGGAATTAACAGGAAACTGCGCCAGTCTTTTTAAAATTCAGTAATTTAATGACAGATTGAACCATGGCCACATATCTATTCCGTATCTTACGGCCTGTCAGCACTAACCAGTCATGTTTATTAGCAGAACAAAAGTATAGGAAAAATATCAATCCAAAGCATAATATAATTTGATGAAACAAAAGAAAGGATGGAAATGACTGTCTACTGGTCGAGAAACGGCAAACATTATAAACAAAAAGAGACAGTATATAGGCAGAAAAGGCCAAGTCGCTTATAAATATCAATAAGGTGGAATACTGTGCAATTCTTAGAGAGAAATTTCCATGTCAAGGTGTAAAATAAACTATTGTGTGATTATTAAATATGTTAATCTATTTTTATCGATTAAATATAGTCATTATCACAGTTTACTTCAAACATATTTGTTAATGATCATTTGTGAGATGAAAATGAAAGTTTGCAATCAGAAATTTAAGTAAGTGAGCAATTAAAGTCTGTTAGAACTCACGTACTAGCAGGCGTTAGATTAGGTCTCGGTGACCTGTCAACTTTGTTTTAACGTACGTGTCTCGGTGTAGCGAAAACTTTATGATGCCTTAAGAGATGGCTTTAACGCACTAACCATTTTATAGAGATATTTGCACTTTCGAAAAAAGCACCTGCTTCTTTTTCCAAAAAATACAGGGGAGAAGATAATTTAAAATATGGACGAATAAAGAAATTTACCTGAGATGTTCTCTGCTGAGATTCTGTTATATCTACGTAAAACGCTGTTAATACGTGACATCAAAGACAGTTTTACGCCGATGGAACTGTTTTCTGGAAAATGGTTTTACGTTTTAATACTGATTCATTATATGGAAAAATAAATAATTTAAATGGAAAGCAAAACAAGAGAAACTAGTGAAGGTGGATACTTGGAATATTACAAGGAATTCCTTTAAACTTTGAAAATTTAAACAAATAAAACTTTCATGCCGTCCAGATGCTACACTTACCGTTAAATGTTTAAGACTACAGTAGCTGGTACCTCTACCAGAGCGTTATTTATTAATAAGAAAGCCACTGAGTGCCGGGAAATGTTTGCATTTACATTATTACTATTTATCTGTGTAAACTTCGTGAAGATGAATTTGAATCGGCTTAATTCATTTTAAAGATAATAAATAATTTTTTTGTTAAATACTAAAAATAGCGTAGTTTCTACTCTATGGCGGCGAAAAAGAATGAAAAATGTATTAACAATAGACAAAACTAGATGAATAATGGAATGAGTAGGCTGTCGTTTTCAGTTTTTATTTTTTTTAATTTTAGTTTATTTTTAATTACAAAAATCCAAATTGAAAGAGATTTAAAGGGTACGCCACTAGAGGCATCATTGATGGTGAATTTGGTACCAGCAAAAAAGAAGCCTCATTTTTCATATTTTGCTTACTTAGATAAGTTAATTACTCTATAAATTCTACTTAAATCGTGTTATTACATCTAACTTTAAAAGGCAAACTGTCACCAATAATTAGAAAATCTGTTTGTTTTTTTTATTTCTTGGCTTCCAAAGCTGACCCTTAAAGGTAATTATATACACAGCTGTACTTCAGTTTCAAACACTGAATAGGTAAGGTTAGGGTCGGTGTATCATCGGAAGCGTGTTACGTTACTGGTCTTGTCCAGTTTCAGTTTCGCTGCAGCAACACCGGTTCTCTTTCGAGAAGGCTTGTGTCAGGTGGTATGTCCAGATCTCGTCTCTGCGTCTTTCCCCTTCCGCTTTTAGTCTGAATAGTTGTGCCAGGCTTTCCTCGCCATTACCGGAGCAGCCGTCGAAACGCCTAACCGAGATGCAACGCGATCTTCACACACACAGCGAGGAATCACGACTACCGGTGGTCGGTTCTCTGCGAGAGAAAGAATCATTCTCTGAGCCATTTATTTTCAGACAAATCACGGCGGCTTTTGTTTGATTTTTAAGTTGATAAGCAGGCGAAGTGACGTCACCCGCCGAATTAGCATCTTATCGGTGGGGGAGTAGTTTAATTGGACCGAATGAAAGGCGTCCGGGTGAGACGCAAAAGCAGCAACAGGCAAAGGGTTAAAAACATCAATAGAAATCTTTTGTTATTTGAGTCGACTGAAGCTTTCAACTCCCAATATAGAGCAAAGCATACTTATTGCTAATTTCACGATTTTACGCTCCCAGTAAATATACAAGATATTAAGTCCAATCTTTTACCTTTCGTGCCGATACAGATTTAATCTTCACAATGAATAAAAATATGGCAATGTAAGAATAGCTAAATTTAATTTTTAGTAGCTGAGAGTAAAAAACCACAAAAATTCATCTTTACGTGGTATGGATTTCGAATAAATACCAAGGCAAGATTATCTTTTGGGTTTTCATGTCAATATCAGTTATTAAAAGTAAAGACAGAAATCACCTTTTAAATTTGATATTTTATCAAATTTGTTTTGGATTTATTTCAGTGTAAATCCAAGGAATGTTCAGCATGTGTAGCCCAACAAATGTTTTTATAAGCGAAAATAAAGTCAAGAATTCAAATAAATTTAAAATCGACGATTAACGTAAAGAATTAAAACAAGTTCACGTAATATTTTCACGAAATAAAGATATAAAATAGGTTATTAAATCTGTTTAAAAACAGATTTTGGTTTACTTGTCCAAGCCATTAAAATGAATTAAAGACAGCTGTTTAGTTTTAATTCGTAACGGCTTCATGTAGGAGAAAATAGCGTATTTAAAGTAAAAAAATATTGTTTAGTTTGTTTTAAAAATCGTTTAGTTATAGTCTATTTTACAATTCAGTTCGCAGTCTGGATTATATATAAAACGACAAAAAGGAGGGAAAAAACATGGTGTCTGTAATAAAACGATCAATATGTGAAGAATAGCAGTCATCTATATCTCATTAGTTTTTCTCTCCTACAATTCTATACTTACGAAAATCACCCTTATACTAGTTTCTTTTTTTTCTTACATATAGCCGTTGAGCATATTGTACGAGACTGATTCTTGCTAAAAAGATGAACTATACGTCATCTTTAGTGAATATTTAGCGATCGGCAAACAGCACATAAAATAAGGTTAATACTTTAAAAAGACAATCATCGTGTAAAAAAGAGCTTACCCAAGAGCTCTTACGTCACATCAGTACTAAAATTTAATGTTCTAACTTCGTACATAAAGTGTTTTTATTTTCGAAAGACAAATGATAACAAAACAACCTCCCCTTCTAATTACTTATTGTCCGCCTTATTACTGAGTGTGCATATACGGTACTGAAATTGGTGAAACCAAATTGTTTAATTTATTGCAGAAGCAACATGTTTAAGTGTAATTACAGAAACTAAATTGAGTTATTAATAACTATTATTAATTATTTCATTGCGCATAATCATCTTTCCCGATGCAGTATCTCACCTCTTTTTTCTTGCATGCTTCGATAAAGTCTCCGAATGTAAAAGACTCGCACAATTCTTCCGGTTTCTTTTACTTGAGTGCATGGTCTCAATAATATTCGTGAAGACTTATTGCTGACTATAGCAAATGGAGAAAAAATCTAGAGCTTTACTTATTTAAATATTCCTTTTAAATCGTTTTGATGTATTATCAAATTTTAGTTTATAAGATTTTAAGTACAAACGTAATCTCACTGCTACTGCAAGTTATCTTTGAAGGTGACTCTATAACTTTACAGTACTATATATTCAATATACCTATTGCATATGTTCGTGTCTGCTACATGCGCAAAAAGAGAAAACAAGGCTATGGATGGTTTAGTTAAAACTTTGTAATCTATTAAAACATGATGTTTTAAAGCAATTTCAGGTGCACATATTTTATATTTAGATGTTTTTATTGATGCTGTCCTCATCTCTTACCCTCTCTGGTGATTATGCTAACAACTTATTTAGATATTTTCTCAGTACTTGCTTTTTTATTATTTACAATAAATATTGTTGTTTAGTTTGTGATGCTTATCGCTTAAACTAAATCCCTCCTTTCTTGACGTGTATTCTCCAGAAAGGTTTTAAATATTATGAAAGAATAATTATTACGACTATTCGCCGTTAGAAGAGATAATGGATGATGCCAGTCCAATTAGGGCCTCTTGAAAGTGTAGACGGTAACAACTTATTTCGACAATCTATAGATAGATATATTATGGAACAAACACAAATATACTAAAGCATCATCACGGCTTGATACTGAAAAAAGTTGTCAGTAAATAGAATAAATAACCATTTGTGTTGTTAATAATGAGATTTCAAACAGTCTTTAAAACCATATCGATATATTTTTCCCCCTCCTGGCGACTTTGTTTTATAAGCCCTGAAGACTTCTTGTGATAACTAAACTAAATCGTATTATATTTATTGTTATTTGAGCTTTCTTCATATTTTCTGTAAAATAAAAAGACGTGGAAATTTCCAGCTAATATTTGCCTGATGCTACTCTCATGTCAGGAATCAAAAAGGTCGTATTTGAAGTATGTCCAAGGTTAATCCGCAGTAATATCAATAGTTTGCCAATATGAAGGTTTCTCATTTTATCACAGCGTCAATAAAGGTGCAATAAAGAAAAATTTTATATGTTCTCTAAACGAGAGAAACTGAAACTTCCAAAACAGACGATTGTCATGGTACTGATAATTCGTAAAGTAAATCCTAAACACAAATATCCTTAATTGTTATTGATTATATGCAGTAAGTTTTCGCTCAGATATGAAACTCTAATGCAAATGTTCTAATATCCGATAGATTTGCAGGCATAAAATGATTTGCCTACTACGGTTTAATTTATGTTAGTGCATAAACCTCATTCAATTTGAGTTAAAGATCCTTACTAGTAAAACCAGGTGATAAAGTATCAGATAAAATAATACAAATAAAGACAAAAACATCTTATTCGGCTGAGATCTACTTTTCTGCTTTTAGACAGCACTTGCTGATTAACTTGTGTCTGTAGCCAGAATAAAATGGTCCAGATGTTCTGTAGCAAAGAAATGATAAAGAACCCTTTCGTTACATCAAGTCTACGGAATATCTTCACAGATTGTCTACTCCACTTGCCATTGTCACTTTAGTTTAGAGTGAGAAACGTCCATAGCGTGTTTAAGTTATTTTGAAGTTTAAAAGATCCTTTATGCACTGTAACGATTTTGTTTCTCTTTAGTGAGCCCGGCGATAGTTGAATTTTGCAAATCTGCAGCTTTCAAACTTAAACTTGTTAAATACATCATTCAGTCGTTGGTTACGTGGGCCTAGGTAGCTCGGTCTACCTTTATCCGTGGGATTGCGGTAGGCAAACTAGAAACAATGTTTGGGTCTCCTCAAAAACCACAGTGGCACACACAACTTGCGCCTGTATACGTCAGATAATTACTAACAGTCATTTTTTCTAAAAAGTCGATAAGTCATTCCATCTATAATTTGAAATCAAAACGCTGGTATTGTTTACTGCTTTTGTTTTAGTTTTAGACGCTCGATCTTCACACACGTTGAATTAACTGGTTATTTACGTTTCAAGCAAATAATACTATTTTCTTCTGAAGTAGTGCGTCTACCTAGGATCATTGGATTGTCCTGGTCAGTCCAAAGTTGTTGAAGCTTTGTGTTGAACGCTCCTACAATTGTCTCTTGTGAGGTGATTTTTGGAAACCATCAAGCATTTGTTTTTTGGATATACAACGGTTTTGTCATTGTATTAACACTGTATTAGACTGGTAAATTTTAGAGTGACCGACTGCTTTATTCTTTATCGCTTGTGCTGTTTAGAAAACTGTCGTAGAATTTTCATTTCTAAGCAAGTCTTGCATCTAAATTTATAGTAGTTTATTTTGAAATATCTGCCAATGACTGTCGAGAACAATGAACTCCCTGATTAGTTCAATTTGCGCGACTACGTCCTGCTATAGTATTCTTTTTTAGAATACAGAAAAGCTGTTCAGCGCAATTGTATCAGCTGCTAAGAAACAACAGATTTGCTCTTGCCCACTTGAACAAACGTCTCTTTTTGCATCGTTTAGTATTGTGGGTTTGTTGTATAACAACTAGTCTGTTTCCATTGTGGTTTCAAACGGTATTAAAGATTTTTCAGCTGATCAGGATTAGTTTTCATCATCCATATTTCCCATGCCATAAATAACTATTTCTATTTTCTAGCTCTGTTTGAGAATCATTCTATCATTAATGTCCCTCACTTGATAGTTACTCTTTTTGAGTGTTCAGTTTTGCTTGAGGATTCATTCCATCATCGTCGTCCTTCATGCAATAGTTAAATCCGTTTTTTGATATTTATCTTTTTTTAAATTGTTTTTACAATTAATGTTTAATGGCATACTTAAAACTTTATTAAGCGTTTAGTTATATTTTGATATCTTTTCCATCTTTATTGCTTTCCATATGATAATTAACCTTTTCGTATAATTAGCTTTTTTTGGCATCAATGTTTCCCATGGCGTAGTTAACTCCTTTTGAATATTACGCTTTAGTTATGAATGGATTCTATCATTCATGTTTTCCAATATCATATTAAACGACTTTTTGATATTCAGTTTGCTTTGAAATTGGTTCCAACATGAATTTTTTACCATGCTATTGTTGATTTTTATGTTTTCAGATTTCTACAGTAACCATTTCCGTCACTAATGATACCAATACCATAGTTAATTCTGATAATGTGTTCAGCCCTGTTTAACAATCGGCCATCAATTTAACCAATGTCACTGCTAACCCATTTTTATTTTACAGTTCATTTTTTCGATTCATTTCCATCATGAATATTTCTCATGTCATAGTTTATGAATTTTAGGTATTAACCACTCTTCTGGAATCGGTTCCATCATCAGTGTTTTCATGCTATAATTAAATTTCTCTTGGAAGTTCAGGTTTGTTTCGGCATCGATATTTCCAATGCAGTTGTTAACCACTTTGCGCTCAATTTTGTTTATAAATCGTTTCTATCATAAGTGTTTTCTATGCCATAGAATTAACCCATTCTAAGTAATAATTTGTAGTTAGAAATGCTTTCGCTCTTTCACGTTATATTTAATTCCTCAAAAATATATAAATATTTTGAAAATTTAAAGTAAAAATAACCCAATGCAAAATGTAATTAAAGTGATCATTAAAAATATTTTTTTTTGTTTTCATTGCTAGTTATTAAATCATTCAGTGATAAAACTGATAAGTTAAGAAGATTAGCTAACGCCATCACTCTTTGATGACGCCCGAATATCTATCAAAAAGACGAATGCTGTTTGAATACTGTTTCAAAAATTCAAGACGCTTTCCCAAAAAACAGTAAGAATAGTGCCTCAATGCATTTGACTTGCACCTTATCATGAAATATGACCTAGCATTTTCTTTTCTTCTATAGTTTTCATTAAATTACATTAATATAATTATATCAATCTAATGAATTTACACAATAACAAATAACCCTTTAGCCGTTAGACAATTATTTTATCAAAGCATCGTACACTAGCCAACTCACCCATCCTGCCTTTCAGTGACGTATATGCAT
Source organism: Nautilus pompilius (assembly GCA_018389105.1). Lineage (NCBI taxonomy): Eukaryota > Metazoa > Mollusca > Cephalopoda > Nautilida > Nautilidae > Nautilus > Nautilus pompilius. Next base: position 1,430,327 of record JACATO010002737.1, read on the forward strand.
GCGCGAGTTTCATTAAACATCCAGAGGGTGCAAAACAACGAATATTTATTCTTGTCTACTTCTGGCGTCTCATTATCTAAGATAATTATAAACTTCTTTTCTTTTTTATTTCGTTAAAATGTTTCACATATTATGTAATGTGTACAGGTGAATACATTTCTTGTTTTTTCTTTCTCCCATAACACATTTCTACCTGAAAGAACGATGCCCCCTCACTGAGAAGTGCGTTTGTTGTTGACATGAATAATTCACCGATTACTTTGGCGAGGAGCCTATACTACAAAACATTTTTTCCAAATATTGGCATATAAATTATGCATAAACAAAGTCTTTAGTTGTCCCCAAATCTGATGTTTTTGTTTGTTTTTTTTACAATAAAAAATATAATACAGTGGTAGTCATAATTTTTTGTATATTACTCGAATTATTCCATTTGTCGGGCGCAAGCGATATTTCAGCGCGTGCCACTAGATCAGGGTGTAACAGACTGGTGGGGAAAATATGCACGGCAAGATAAGTTATAATGTCTTTATTTTAAAATTTTTATCAAAAAAAAGGCGTTTTTCACCAAAATATATTTTTATATTGAAGAATCCACACGGATAGCGATATACTGTACACCAGTAGGTACGTGTGCATATTAACCTAGTAGTATGCATTCAGTTTTACAAATAAAATATCTGTAATGCAATATTAATGTTGTCAATGTAGATGTTCTACCTTAACCCGGTACGTTCGCTCGCTTGCCCTGACGCGAATCTGCTTCAATATCGTGTATTTACGGCTGTCAGCTTTTATCCAAATTCTGCTAATGCCTAAAGTGCACTGTCTTATCTTCGGTAGAAGGTGGGAGCGGAAACCCCATTCCATTTGGACCCATTCCGTGTTTAGTGTCCAGCTAAATTTTTCATTAAGCGGCTAAATTCGAAGTGTCACGCAGCTCCCCCAACCCAACTCAGCGACATAATATATTAGATACCCGACAACCAGGCTGTCTAGCTAAATTCCACTCTTCAGTATAGTTACTACATGAAAGGCATCTAGCTTCCTTATTCCTTTCGATCTGGACGCACGCGCTGCCTTATTAGGTAAAGATTTTAAAAGGCAGCAAACAATGACAAACACAAACAGAAAACCTACGCAATCTGTATTAATTGATAAATTATTCAGTTATTTATTATTTTATTGGTATAAAGCAACGTATTTACTGACGCGATTCATATGTAAATGGTGATAGTGGTCATTTTCATCAAGTCTTAAATTGCAATGTTGTACCTATAATCAATGAGAACCGTCGCCTTCCTTGTAACAAGAAGTTTAAATATATTCTCGATGCCAAACAACTTGTGATACTCTTATGTAAGTACACTCCAACCACTGGATTTATACCCTGAAATCACACGTTCGTCAAATATAAAAACAGTATTTGAAAAATTCTTAAAATTTTATTTTCATTTTATTCAAAACTGAAGGAGTTATAGCCATTCACAGAAATACTGTTGCTTAATTGCCTATTTCACCTATGAACCTATTTGTATTTGAAATCTATATACACAAACACTAAAATTGCAATTGCTAAAAAATTTAATTAACCTTCATTTCTTGTTGATGGGGAAAAGTCTTTCTTTATTGTTTATTAATTCAAGTGACTGCATTTGGAGCAAGATGTCACACCGCTGGATTTTTTAAAAATTAATTAAATGACTGCATCACTGCGCGATTATTCTGACGAATATTAATAAACAGAATAGATGGCTTTACTTCCAGCGTTGGTGGTTTTAACAAAATATTAAGAAACTATCTCTGGTATGACGCTTATTCGGGCCTTGTAAAAAGAACGGATTTTTTAAGTTTTAAAATTTTAAATAAAAATTATAAAACTCACAGCTGGCTGAAGTTTTATAGTTTCCCTTTCAGATACGAGGCAGTGATATTCAGGAAACCTGTAGAAGTCTGGAGATAGCTGTGCGTGTTTCAAAGTGATTTTACAGTTTTCTCTTCCTTCAGGATACAACTGCATACAGTTTGTTTTGTACCTACTAATTTTGTCGTTTAGCCAAATAGTAAAACGTTTCACCATAATGGCAGCAACTTACCAAAAGCATCTAAGGATAGTTTACCAAAGCAAGCAGGTATTTAAACCGCCATAAAATGAGAAGGTTCCATACAACTGCCACATTTTCACTCCAACGCCAGCAGTAATCCTGTCTGGCAACTCACCGTCTTTTGCTACTAGTAACAATCAGTCATAGTTATTGATGGCTAATTTTATAGCAGCTTCAAGTTATGGTCTGCTTGTGCACTTTGAATAATGACCTGCATTTAATGTTTAATGAAGACATTGCTCCAAGTTCTTCACATTTCCCTGTCACGACCAATGACGATAACTCGTTAGTACTGCTCCATCGAATCCTGCCTTCTCCGGTTGGCTCTCTCGACCTTATGTACCCTTATTGATTGCTAATTCTTTCCGTCTCTCGCGTTTGAAATCGCTTTAATCTCGATTCTGTTTGTTTTTTCTTTCCATGTCTATTTTTCTAATAACAATTGTAGTTTATCGTCTACTCTGTCACCCATCTTCCGATTTCAGGCGGTACCACATTGCTAACTGATGGAAATCCCATAGATCACGAACCCAAATTAGCCAGGTATATATCCATTACTTTTTAATTATTGTCCGGCCTGTTGGAGTTGTTGTTTGACAAATATTTCGCTTTGAGCTAAATGTATTATCATTTAACTTTTTTAACGTGTTATGAACGTGCGTTAATAACATTCCGTCGTTGTTATTAGGTAAATAAAAATGTCCCCAGCTTTCCTTTTTTTTCCCAACTGTTGAAATTCACTCTTCCAACAATTGCTAATCAATAAAATCTAGTTAGTAACACGCGGGATGAAGAAGAATAAAAAGTATACAAAACTAAACATGAGATAAATAATCCGCGGATACTTAATAAAGCAAAAAGATGCCGCCAATATTATGTACTTAGTTATTTTTTTTACTTATTAAGTTGAAAAGAATTCAATAGCGTATTCAAGAAAGGTATCCCACATGTGCCAAATTGCATTTATGGGTTGGTATCAGTGGTTTTTGATATCCAAGGAAGACGTTGAAGGCCTTGGTTACTCTCTGACCGTCGTCCGCCATACAAACAGGTGCGTCACGTGTTTCTCATGACCACGGGATTCGAACGAATTTCACTCGCTGTGTCTTCTTCATGCAATGTCACGAGATGTGAGACATTATAAAAAGCATAAATGACCTCCTTCAATAACCAGCAATTTTTTTCCCACTACACCATACTGCAGCCCATATCATGACATCCACACCTCTATAACTGACCGTGAGATTAAAACAGTAATGCTCTCACCAACAAGAGATGCAAATATTTAAAAAAAAGTATCAAACGGACAAGAAAAGGATAAAGGAGGTGCTGATAATTAACGAATATGTTGCAATTATCAGTCCAAGAAAATAAGGACGATAGGGATAGAAAAGGGTTAACTTTGGTACCAGCGATAAGCGTTTAGAGAAGCAAATTTAAATATTTTAAGTGGAATGGGGAAAAACAATTGTAAAAGTTTGACGTCAAAATTTTCAAACAAATACAAGATACCGAACTGCTGGCGCATAATATCTCATCCGGTCCAAAACAGGTCTAACTTGTTTTGGACTAAGATGGCAGACAACGGAAATAACAAACTGCATAGCGTTCTCTAAGGTCCGATGCCATTGATAAAAAAGTTCAGTTTGTCTGAAAACCATAAAATTATACTATCTCCTAAATAAAATATCTTATGATGACTTGAAATAAAAGTAGAGACTTCAGCTCTACATTATCTGCAAATACAAATACAATGCATTATGAAAGACTGAATATATATCCTCTAACTGTTCTTAACATTCAAATTAAAGACAGTTTACACCATCCATGCGCACTTTTATCTTTTGCATATTTCAGCTCAGTTATCACAAGATGATATCATAAACTAATACAAATTTTTAATTTAATTTTTGTAAAATCGTTTATTTAATGTATAAAATAGAAAGGTGGGTAAAATTACTGCATTACTCCATTGTGAATCTTCTTATTTGTTTGTTTGCGCAAATTATATCACGTGATTAATGGGATGCTTAAACAGATCTTATGTTTTTTATTTGTGGTTTGTGACGTTTTTGTTAAAATATATGATTTAACCAAACGAATATCGGAAAGTGAGTCGTTATCGAACTTTACTGCTTTATACTTAGTTGTATTGCAACAATAAGTAATTAAATTAATTAAACTTTTTCTAAAAATTATGAAAAAAAAAACACTGCTTAATTAACAACATAGTAATGTATTTTAACGTTGTAGCATTTGCGCAATGAACAGTCTATATTTGTTTTGTCATATAAACACTGGCAGTAATTTTTCGGTTGAACTATAATATTGACGGTCTTATTGTTTGAAATTTAATATGCGATTCGTATTATTAGGTACACTGTAGAGACCAATAGTTTGTTTGATAACTTTAAAACATTAGTGGTGTCTTAGAAACCTATGTAAATTTATAGTTTGAGAGGTATACGAAAATATCTTGAACAAATTATAATTTGTAAAATATTAGAATAATAGCTTGTTACATGAATTGTACGTCTTTAGCAATGTTGAGCTTCAATGAGTTTTTTCGGAAAGTGTTTTTTTATATTTCACAATATTCCGTTTTAGGTATGGAGTTGACTCTGTCAGCACTGCATTGGGGGAAAGTTTACTTAATTATCGGCAGGTGAGAAACTCGTTCCAGTGAGCGATACTGCTTTGTGATTTACAACCTATCAGTTATCTAAACTCGAATACTTCAAATAGAATTTCAGAAATACACTGCAACGATCTGTTCAACTTCTATTCATTTTTACAAAGAACCTGTTTCAAAATATAATGCTATATATATACAAGTATCTGGCTGGCCATTTTATTATTATGACCTATGTGCCCTTTCAGACATGAGATTGATATGTGCAGCAAATAAAAATTAAGTTGGCCACATGTGACCGGTGATCTCTGCAGCACTATATATGTGACTTGCAAAACCACATCCGCAGTCCGTATAACAGATATGAAGAAAGGCAAAGACATTACAACATTAGAAAAATCAACGAAAATGGATGCAAGTCTAGTACGCACGTGCCACATTAGCCGAGATAGTTTTGCTAGTAGACTTTTCCAAAACGTCGGTCAATCGAGTTTATCAGCAATGGAAAAGGGGTAAAGAAAATTTCTGCTGCGATGGAAGATTGCAGGCGTAAACATGCGGTGAAAGGAGGAAAAAATGCAGTTAGATGGGATAGTGAAGTCCAACCATCATTAGACAATAGACAGTCAATGCAGGGAAATCCCCTCCCAGCTTTATCCGCATGGATGCGAGCTCATTTCAACACAGTTTTTATTAAGTGCATATAGTGGTTCTTCATGTATATCCTGAAGGGGATGTACACTTTCAAGATAATAAAACGGCGATGCTCCCATCCACTATGGTTTAAGAATCATGACGGATATTCCAGGCATCTCCTGTTCTGAGAATCTCAATCTAATTCATCATCTGTTGAACAAACTTGAAAAACGCATTCTCCATCACCATCTTCTGCCTAACTCGCTCCATACATTGCGTACAATATCAATGACTGAATGGGTATCTTTCAGGACATTTTCCAGCATCTGATGATGCTATGTCACCCTGTGTCATGATGGCTGTTATTCGGGAAGAAATTGACCCACACGTTTTTAGGTAAAGATTCCAATAAAGTGGCCAGCCAGTATATGCATAAAACGTTTAGCTTATTCTTAATATTTTGAAGTTATATACGATTTAGATATAAATAAATATGCAATTCTACTTTATGGATTTTGTCCTATGTATATCTTTTTTGTTTACTATAATAATGCTATCATAAATACTGTTTATCAGTGGTATACAATTAGCAATTATTGACTGATGTTTCTTGACACTTTATTTTGTTATCTTGTAAAAAAACAAAATTCAAATACTAACATTATTCTGTGTTTAGTTCAGTGTTTCAAAGAAAGAAATATAACCTGCTGATATTTTTCAGCTACTGTTGGCACTGTATAAATTATTCTTAACGCGTGATATCTACTGAATCCCAAAGAGACATTTAAATTAAAATATTATAAACAAGAAAGATGTGTTTAATATTTTTAGTTTCAAATATATTGATGGTTTTTAATGTGTCTAACATATAAATAAAGCTCGTTTTATCGTTTCAGGTATAAATCAAAGATCCCTTTGTACATTGTTCAAATTATTATTATTATTATTTATTATTATTATTATTATTATTATTATTATTATTATTATTATTATTATTATTATTATTATTATTATTATTATTTATTATTATTATTAAATTAAATAATTTGTAAAAATTAACTATATTTAACGTGTATTACTTATAATGCTTTGCCTTTTTGTTTAAGCTGCCAGTTACTTGACAAAACCAAGTAAAAGTTCTAAACAAACAATTTATTAAAGATTTCCTGTAAATTGTATGCAAACAAAAATTCTTCTTGTTACAATTTTTAAAATTATTACTATCTTAAATCCTCGTGTAACTGGTGAATATTATTTTATCAGTAATAAATTAAATATTTATTTGGGGATCACTTTGGGCTTCAATAAAAATATCAGAAAGATAGTCGTGATTATTAGAATATTAAATAAAGTTAAATAATTATTTTAAATGAAACATTTTAAATCATCAATGGTTATCTTACTTATAATAATAACAACCAAGATAGAAACGGAATAATCTAATACTTAATATTCAAAAATCATTTATATGAATTATAAATAGTGAAATTGAACATTTTATAGAGAGCGAATTAGCTCCCTTTGTCTTTATGTTTCTATTTCGCGGTTTAAATCACTTGCTCAATCTTGCTAATTGTGTTTCGCCGACATTGGAGCAGCCATATCTCTTTGAAGGATATCCGATGATGCGTGAAAATAATTAAGTGACAGACTGTGAAAGTTGGTTCTGCGACAAACAGAGGTAATAATTTCCTTACTTCAGTTTGGATAGATAACAAAATTCTTCGTTGACAGTGTCGAACTAGTGTTTACTGACATGCTTCTATTGAATTTCTAACTTAAGTTATACATAGTTTTGAACAAACTTTAAATATCATTTCAATTTTATTTGCGATGTTATGACATGTAAAGAGCTCGAAAAACCTAATTGTTTTATAGCGCAAATTGGAGTCAAATCGAAATTTAATCAAAGAAACAGCCACATACCAATAAGCTAGGCCACCATCTGGCCATGCTGATGTTCCGACTGACTCTAAAACTCGGTCCTGCTCCACTAAGCGTTTCTCGGTCCAGCTGTAATACATCGATCTTTACTTACATCATTTTGCGCTTCATTATCATTTTCCTACCACCTCTAATAAAACCATTCCAGATTTCGGCATTTGGGTATGGCGGTATTTCGCTGTTTTCAGAAATGCCTGCATTAAATATGGCGACCGAGTGTTACATAACTATACACCATCACCAAGGGAAGGTCGTGACCTCAAAGCATCATAGATGGCTGTAGGTGGAACCGATCTAATTTCGTGAGCTCATGGTCCAACCCAAAATGTTCTTCAGTCTCCACTGGAACTGAGCTTCGTTTGTCACCCGATCAAATATAAATAAGTAAATAAATTAAATAGAAAATACAGGCTTAAACAAAACCAATTTTTATGCCCATGTAGAAGTAGTGTAAAAAGTAATCACTAGTGTATTTGATTAAATATCTATTGTAAAATCAATAATATTATCGGCTTAAAACAGTAAAATATTGAGTTTTTAAACTAAACGGATTTTGTCTTCATCTTTATAATAGAAGTACGCGCGCATGTTTGCTGCACACACTGCTTTGTATTTATCCTGATAATCGCACATTATTAACGTAATAATATTATTTCAGTTCATATAAGATAAAATACAGTAACAGCAAGAACGTTTAACAGAGTTTAGCAACAACCAACAACATCTACTGAGATCCGACACAGTAGCGTTATTTCACACTTGAAAGTACAGTAATGAGAGTTGTTCACTGTAGAATTAAAGCGTCACTTATTATATTACATAAAGACATGAAATAACGCATTTGGTACAGTGGCTTAAACTCTGGCTTATCTCTCAAAGATTCTGAATATAACTACATTCAGTATTGCCAATGTCTTGCTCAATCTTCCACAATACTCTGGAATGTGCTAGCATTCTTCCGACATTTTGTTAATCCGCATGCAATTATATTTTTTCAGTAATATTCACGTCAAGGATTTTGACTGTTGTTTATCACATTCGGAGTTTAAATGTTCTCCTTATTTTGTAAATACCATTTCAACAAGATAGACGTATGGTTTGAAAACTTTCCCATATTGCAAGAGACAAATTATCGTCCATTTAATTATAGATAATTTACCAATAATTCTAAACAATTAGGGCGTTCTACACTATTTCCGTACATTATTTTCCAGTACTAGGGTGTAACTAACACGAAAGCTTAGATTTGAATATTTCCTTATTGTTTTCTTTATTAGAAAGTTGTGTTTTTTTTTCTCCTGGTAGCTGTATATTTATCGACCATTTCCACACAAGATACCTAAAGTGATCGATTTCTTTATTGGTACTACGCTTTAAAAAAATACACGTTGTCTAAATAAAGAGAAGCAGTAGTGTGACAGCAAGAATAGTTATAGGCTTTTATATCAAAACAGAAATAGTGGAATAACGAATTACCAAACTGTAAATTTATATAAAACGCACGAATGCTACTATCTCGAATATCCGGGAACTTGCTGATACATTTCAAAGACTGGCAACACACAATTTCCGTGGACTATATCCCACAAGAGAAACTGATCACTTGGTGTAAAGTTTCACTCTCCACCCGTCATGATGTCTGCAGCGAGGGTTTATTACATACGTCTTTACCTATTCCATTTTTCTTTCTAATGCAGTATTTTCGTCATTTTCGTTATTTGATGGTGTGCTACAAAATTTCATTATCGGAATATTTTTTCAGTTGTATTCCAGATTTAGATTCGCATGCCGCAAGATAGATCTGTAGATTCTGTATCCGCGATGACAAAACAGCAGAAGCTTTTAGTGATTAATGATTCATCGATGTTAGCGCACGTAAGCCAGGTCTTTCGTTTCCATAGATAACTCGCTGCATAACGTTATCAGTTACTCAAGCTCCGCACATCGATCGAAACTCCAGATACGTACATATGCTTAAAATGTAGCCAGAAATCGCCTCTCACTACAATTAACAATATATTTTTTTATTTATATTATTATATTTTACTTAAACTAATTGCGTTATGGTAAATCTGTGGTCTCTCAACTCAAAACATTTTATGTGGTTTTAAGTAACCAGAGAAAGATAGAGGGAGAGATTCCTCTCTCTCTCTTACGCCGGATCTACAGCTATAAATAAAAGGTGCGTTCGTTAACAGAATAATTCATCACGCATAGAAGATGAAAAATACTTGCTTGACAAATGTTTTCAGCTCAGATTTATCTTGCATGTATGAGTTTTCTAACATTCGCATGCTTATACACAAAAGTTGAATTATATAGAAATATTTAAAAGTATATTAATTGCGTGTATTTGATACATTTTATTAAACTCTTAGTTATTAGCATGTAGTAATTAATTTATCGGAGATACCCGATCGTAGTGCTAACTTCCAATTCAATACGTGTGACGCATTAGCGTTAGCTTTATCCAGAAACAACATCTCAGTATGATGGGTACTTTGACAATTCACGGGTTAACGTCTGTCTCTAAGAATGAAAGACCACACACACACACACACTGATCGGTCACCATTAAGAAAAATTTCAGACAAGTGTACATAAAGTTAAAACCTTTAAGTTGGTTTCATAAAATAGTTAAATTTTGAATTTTTAGAATCTAACAAAATGATACGCACGAAAGCCACATTTCCAAGGTTTAGGACAAGTAGATGAAGGACAAGCAAGTGAATGATGGAAGTGCAATTCAGTGCTGTTTGGATGTTAATACAAAAAAAAAACAGAAACCAGTCTTTACTTTCGATTTTTAGCTCCTGTTTTATAGACTAATAATTATGTACATTTAAAGTTGTCAGCTAAAAGGTTTATTTGTTTTGGTTTGCGACGATAAAAGTACCCCTTTCTTTCATCTTTGCATGTATTCTTCTACCTATAAGAGCTGTTTGATTGTCAGACAAGTCGCCATTTATTCCATTAAGTCGCTAAATTATCGCGCTTCAGCGCAAGTTCACAATGATCCCAAAGAACCTCATCACCCCCCTCAATTCCTTCCGTGAAAGAAACTTTGTATTATTGGCGACATATAAAGAAAATTCGGGAAACAAAAATGCGTTCAGTTATAGCTCAGAGATTTTTCTTTCACTAATCTTATTTTTTGAACCGGTTATCATGGTATCTTTCGTGCTTCTTCGGAGTCCATTTGGTCGGTTATTATTTGCCTGGAGGTTTACAAACAACGGAAGACTGCAGTTTTATACGAGCGAACTGTTTACTTCAAAATGCTTCAGGGATGGAAGAGATTATTTCGGATTGTTGTATTTAATATATATTTGTCGACACGTTGATTGAATTTTCATGTAAGCAGTGTAAACATTTTAAGATAATTTTATTTGCAAAAGTTAATAAAAGGCAACTCGTTCATTCTATCTCAGATAAAACATCCAAGGCCTAAAATAATCTAGTTTATTACACATTTTCATTATTTTTTAAAACCTGACTTTAAAATCGAGCTAAAACAGCAATTTTGGGGGGGGTTAACTTTAATATTTGTGAGAATCAATTGATTAGTTGTAAAATTGGTATTTGAGAAATTTAATACTGAAGAGGGTAAACTTACTTTGTAAACATTAGGCTTAATATAAAGAAAAATGAAGATGTTGCTTTGAACACATTAAACCATAAAAACCGATTGATTCTCTTCATTTCAAACAGTTTTAACAAAAAAATAAACGTTTAAGACTGAGAGCAAAAGTCCCGACCAAATTATAATTTCCAAGGTTTTTCTTCTATTGTCTGGCAAGAAAAAGAAAATCTGACAAAGATGCGCGCACAGATTAATAAAATGAGTTTAGAAAAACAATGCTGCGAGTGACCGGGTGAAGAAGAGAATGATTAACGTTTTTTAACCCTTTCAACCAGACAGGTCACAATAGCTATTGCTTTATTGTAAAGCAGCACACGCACATGCTATAAGTATTTCTTCTAGGCCTACATTAACACGGAGACAAAAGGAAGTCAATGCCATTTTAATTGAAAGCCTAACATAAATTTTATACAAATTTAACAGATTTACTTGTTCTTAATAAGTTTATTATTTTAAAAGGATATTTTTCTAATGCTTTAAAGAGATCTTGGTGAGCTTCATTAGGTTGTCAGTTAAATATCAATGCTTATAGCTTTATGGATCAGAACTTTCATCTGTGATATGTTTATAGAATTCGTCTTTGGCAGAGTATTATCTTTTCAGGTATAGTAAATTAAAGGTGTCGGTATTTATTTGTTTTGACTACTGGCTTTTAAAATGTTTTCGTTAGCTATTAACCTAATTTTGTTTTTCATTTAAAAAAAAAAACAATCGGACAAATATTGATAAATCTGATTATGTTGCCTTTTACTTTCAACTACCATAAATGCAAACAATTTTTCAGGTAAGTGTAGCTATTTTATTTAAATCCATATACATTCACAATATAAATAATTGTCTAAAATTTACAAATTTTGAACTATAATGCCATTAAAAAATATTTAACAACTTATTACATGCCTACCAGGATAAAAAGGAGGAAATAAATATAACTTAGTCTGGTTTTATAGCACACTTTCCTGAACAGTGCTTGAAACTGGTCTGGAAGACTATCTTCACTGCACGTGATTTTGAGATTCCTTGACGACAGTAATTAAAGATCAAATAAAGATGACTTTCTGCTCTTTGGGCTAAGCAGCTTTAAACATTTGGCTGTGACGCAGAATAATAAATAAAATTAACTATCACGATTTTCACACGGAGAAATTTGTCTGATAGTGATTTAATCTATTAAAATGCTGTTACTGACAGAATGTCGGTTTTGCAGACAAAGATGGATGTTTTGAGAACTAATATTAACTGATTCACTCAGTAAAAAAATTTTTTAAATGAATTGATAATTGGTGGTTTCTGTTATGCTACAGCAGTCAGCTGTTTTCGGTCAGGGAAATTTTCTTTTAGAAAATACATGCAATTCGCACTTCTTTTAGACACTTTGATTGCTCGATGCACATCTTCTTTCACATCACTATAGCGAGTTAACCCTAACACTTCTTATATTTTACAAAAAAATAAGTAAATACAATACGCATAATAATGAAATATTTTGGCTTACAAATGTCGTTCCACACACGGGAAAAAAGAGAATTTTTATTTTATAAAATAAACAAATGTCGTTGTCAACAAAAAATAAGAAAGTCAGATTAAAAGACCCTAGTTATTACTTGAAGAGTACTGTCTTGTTATTATCTACCAGAATTTTGTAAGGGCACTAAGATTACGCAGAGCGGCAGAGATTATCTCTAAGCAGCGTGCAAGCCATAATTCGACATCTGAATCGGACCGGAAAAAACCTCGGAGATGTAAAATGGATGAGATGAGGTGAGGTCTGGATTTTTGGTGAAGTGCTGTAGGTGCTTTTAGACAAAGAAATCGATTATTACAAAGCCAATAAAACTAAAGTGAAATAGATAAAATACCTATTCTACTTTAAATTATTTATATATTTAATGCACATAATCATACAATCTTAAATTATCCGCAACAAAATTACCTGTTTGATGCATGTGCAAATGACTCACAAACACGTACACACTTTTTTACGCTAATCCACAAAGGCATTCTGTCTCTCAACGTTGAGACGTTTCGTTCGGAAGCTCACAGGTGGCAGTACTGTTCAACGCAATAGAACACCCCCTACGTCACGTGTTTTTTGTGTGCGGCATTCTTTAATGAACATTTACGGGTTAATTGGGCGACACGGAACAGATGTATACTTGCCACGCTTTCCGGATATACTACGTTTGCCCGTGAGTGTGTTGAAGCGTTGTGTACGCCATAAAGCCATCTACCATCCACAAATTTCAATAGAGATCTGTTGTAGCAGTTATTCCTGTAAAAGCAGCGGCCTGCATGGATGTTAATGGTAAACATTTTGAACACTTATCTTTACCAAATTGCGTAGTAATTATTAACAAATATTTGCAAAACGTAATTTCACTTTTATTTAACTTCCATTGGCTACCAGCTGTCAACAGGCAGAACTAATTGTTTACGCAACATTTGTTCTCTATGAGAGTCTAAAATACCCACAGAAAAGGTAATGCACATTGGACGTGTTTACTGTTCACAGTTACCTTTACTATTGTAGTTTAATCCGAGCTAACATCAATTTATAACATTTCAAAACTATTGGCTACATGCCAGTTTTATGAACCTTCCAAGTTCTCTATTTATTATCAACTATAAAAACGAAATTGTTTCTAAGGTTTAATGAGAGCAAAGACAACGATGGGTCTACCGCCTAACATCGAAATAAGCTACCGACTTTGACACGAGACTAACCCTAAAATCCATAGGGACACCAAGATTTCTAACAGTACAACACACGAAAGGTGGATATATAACGACGCTTACAATGTATCATAGTAAAGAAAATAGCGGCTTAGTGGAGTCAAAGTAATAAATAAAGGTGGTGTAATGTGCAGTTAGATTCTTACTATACCAGCTTATTATATGGAATATAACAATATGTCTCCATTTAATAATTCATTGTCTGTTATTGGACTAGTGTAAAAATGGCCTCTGGTTAAGCATTGAAAAATTCAGGTGAAACAGAACTGTGAACCGCTTGTCAACTAAAAACGAATATATCAGTAGATATAAATGCTTTTTACTTTTTACTAAATATCGGTTCTTTACGTTAAAATTAATATCGTTTTTCGAAGAAAATGAAAAATCTTAAATCAAAATTAATGTAATTGATAAGCCTGGACTATTTTATATTACGAATTACTACAGCGCAGCGTTCTCGCCTCGCGTCACTAAACAGTACACGCGGCTTGACTTGAAATTCTTCCATTCTATGCAACTATGTGTACAGTATCTATATCTTTCACTTTAGTGTTTAAGTAATCTCAGTTCTTTTTTAATTATGTTTAGATCAGGGCTCACAGCGGGCCATCCATTCCATCACTGTTAATACACCTTCTATAGCCTTTTTTGTTAATCACCCCACCTGCACAATTTAAAGTGTTTTCTTAGTCATTGCACTTTGAATTGCAACACTCTTTCCAATCATTCTGAGTATACTGGGAACAGAATGATGACAAGAATGGCATCGCATACTTTCTTGTCTATGGTGTCTTTTTCTGCCCTTTTTGTTTAAATATCCACCTCTTTTTGCCAAACAGCTGTACCCATCGGCTACACAGTTTTATACCGTTCACTTCACATTTCCAATGTTTCTTAGTCCATTTAATCTGAACTGGATTTAGAAGAGATTATTATAGAAGCCCCGTTACTTAAAATTTTTTGATCATTTCCCTGTCTACTGTTGATCTGACAATCTTCTACGCAGTTCGTCTGGTCTCAATCAACTGATTTGTGAAATTTTACTCTGTCTCGCAGTGATAACGCAGGTTAGAAACGTTGATATAGTAATTTTCGCGAGTCAGTAGTAAGTCATCACTAATCGCGTTCCTGTTGATTTTTCATTTTGCGTTGGAACTTTTCGATGATGTAGCTTATTGATCTCTAGCTCAGCTTAACGTTGTCTCGTCTACCAGATTTTATTTCTTGCACTTGTGCCACAGGTTATAATCTGGAGAAATGTCTCAGTGTTATTTAGATATCAAGGTTTAATACTTTACAGCGATTTATATTATATAAGCTATCATTTCCAGCATATCATAGACTATAATAAAGAGAACTTATGTTAAGCACAATTTAAATGTATTTTATTTATTTATTTTAATCAAAATCGTCGAATAACTTTGAAAAGGACTGTCATAGATACAAATGTAAACTTATCAATACAAATATAAAGGTTACTATGAATGTAGTGCACGAAGAAATTTCTGACATCTTTTTGTTTCACGTTTTTTAAATGTCAATATTTTCTTAAGTGTACATTAGGGTGTTGATTGTTTGTGGCTTTTTCAGAAATTCATGAAGGCCAGTGTATGAAAGGATGAGTCTTTAGGTAAAAGTCATGGAAATAACTTTCATTTTATTATTTTTACGAAAAAACTCCCCCACCACTGCAACTTTTATATTTGCATCTGTTTACATTTTCAGATATCACTTATTCATTTGTGCAATTATCTCGACAAGTTTACATACTTTATGATGTCTTATAAACGCAGCAAAAAAGAAATTGACAAAAGTGGAGTGATATGGAGCAAGAATTTAATCCATTACAAAAAAGACTGCTCTTCCAGAAAAGGCTTAAAAATTATTAGTAAAGCCTTGCATGAATATGTGCGAATGCCAACACAAGCCATGATTATTGGCAGATACAAATATCTTGCTAAGCAAAAGAAGGAGAGAAGGAAGCGAGTTGATATTATTTCAGAAGAACTGGTGACTCTTTGGTCAAAATTGAACTTTCCATGTATCACAAAGAAATCAGTAAGGATGAAAATTGAGAATCTGCTTGTAAAGCATGACAAGCACTTAAAAAAACCAAAAGCCAATGATAAAGAATTTTTGCTGGAGTTTTTGACCTCACCAAAGCAGATGGTATATGGCTGAGTGCTGAGGACAAGAAATTACATCAACTACAAGTAAAGTCTAAGGGGGCTATTGGTTATGTCACTGAGAAGACTGGGTCCATCCATCCAAGCAAGATGGCTTTGCTAAAATCTCAGGCAAATGAAGTGGGAGCCTTAACATTAGCAGCAACATCATCATCAGTATTGAGTTCTTCCTCCAGTGGCCAGGAAAGTGATGCTACTGACACCACTGCTGAGGATCAACCACCAAGAGAAGAAGAATGGGAATTGTCACCACAAAAGAATAAGCGAAGATATGAATCTGCCAGAACTGCTGCAAGCTTATCACGAAAACAAAATATTTCTCTGAGAAAATCTGCTAATTTGTGTCGACAGCTGTCAGATGAGGGCTACAAGATGCCAACTCCATCATATGCTGCTGTTTATAGAGAGAGAAAAAGACAAATGTTGCAGACCCAGAAAAAGTACAAAGAGACCCTGAAGAATGAAGATTGGGTGTTGCACTTTGATGGAAAGAAGATAGGCGAAAAAGAACTCCAAGTTGTTTTGCTGCTCAAGAATGCTGAAAAAGAAATCCGGTTGAAGGTAATGCAATTGCATGATGGCAAAGCAATAAGCATCTACAATGGTCTTGTTGAAGTTCTTGATGAGTTTCAACTTTGGCCAAGAATTCTGATGATAATAACGGACACTACGGCTGTGAACACTGGAAGACTTGGTGGTGTGGTAAAGCGGTTAGGACAGGAATTCACAAGAAGAGGGCTTCCTTTACCACAATATGTTGGTTGTCAGCACCACATACTGGACACAATTCTCAAGCACCTCATGAATGACAAGCTTCCTGGGAGAACTACTTCATCTGAAATATCTTATGAATTTGCTGATCATCTAATTCGGAACTACAATGAGCTCCGCCAAAATTTTCTTCAGAGTGAAGAACTGTTGAAAGTGAAGGACCTCAAGTGGAGCGATGATATGCAATATCTCTATGAACTGTGCTGTTACTACAAGTACTATTGTAAGAACAGAGCTTTTCCCTTCATAAAATTTAAAAAACTACCTGCGATGAGCAATGCTAGATGGAATTCACGGGGCATTCTTGCTCTTTTGTCTTTCATTCTTTTGCCTGAGTATAGAGAGCAGCTCAAAGCAATCTGTGATTTCCTGTCTGGCGTGTGGATGGATATATGGTTTTCAGCTCATCAATTCTGTGAGGAAGATGCTGCCAAGGTTACGGATGCAGTAAAAGCATTAAACTGCCAAAAAGCTTTAAACAGTTTGAATAATTTCTGGAGCCGTCAGGCCTCAGTGATTCCAGGTGTTCAACGATCAAATATCTGCTGCTGAACGAGCTATAAGTTACTTAAAAGAGATCACGTCTACTTGCAAGTCCATTGACAGTCTCAATTTACGATTTCTTGATTCTAATTCTAATTGATGTGTACTTTTTGCGTACTCTCTAATTGCATTTGTATTCCTGTAGTTGTTATTTCATGATTACCAGTGGAATAAAACAATTTCTTACCATATTTTATTTTATTATAAAAGACTTATTCATACAATAGTTGTAGACAACATACGTCTTTTCATTATAAATATATTATCTGAATTGTTTTTGATATGCTGACTTTCATTTACTTTTGGTGGGGGACATTTTTCCAAAAAATATATTAATGAGACTTGTTTTTATTCATTTTACCCCAAAACTCATCCTGTAGGACCATGGCCATAACATGTCATGACAGAATCAACACCCTAGTGTACATGTTCATATATAAGACTATGCAGTAATACATTTATTATATATGTTGTACCGTAAGTCCTTCATTCACATGAGAGATCCTAACCATAACACATCGTACAGATATGAAGCTTACTCGACAAAATATTTGCAATTACGTTATAATTTGCATTCCAATATCTTTAGGATAATTCATAATTGAGAATTTGTAAGTTTAATTAAACACTCTTCCATAATAAAAGACTTTTTAAAGATTCAGCAGAAAACTAATCAACTAGTGTATATATATATATATATTTTATATTAAAGTTTCACAAGATGTTTATCTGCAAAAACTTGCCTAAGAATTTCATAAAGATTCATGGTTTAAAATTTGACGAATGTCTGTGTTGAATATTTATGATCGAAGCTGACTTTTTATGTTGAGAGATCTAAATAAATCCTATTTTCATACAATCTTCAATTTTAATAACTAAATACATGATAACAATATTCTATTTATTTTTTTCAAAGAATCATGGATAATCAGTGCTGACAGGTCCGTTAAATGAAGCCTACAAAACACCTACATCTAACTAAAGACACTTCCTATAAGGATAACATTGATATTCACTTTATTGCCGGATGTTTTATGTAGGGTATAAATCTGAAATAATGTTCTGACAAAACTTTTAAACGGCTTAGGCCCTGACTCAGAATAATGAATCTCAGGCACCGTTTGTTCATCAGCTGCCACTAACCTCCAGCGTTTGATTTAAACGTCTATAAACCGATCCGGAGCCGAACTGTTATGTCATGTTAAACGAGGGCCACGAAAATAATTTTAAAAATGTATTCATCCATAATAATTAATTTATTAGGCATCGAATTTCTGCCTTTCCTTGTACCACAGGAACAGTTTTACAATCACGAAGAGCTCTATTTACATGGGAATATTTGTTCCGTCAAAAAAAAACAAACGACGAATGATGTTTTCGCTCTCACTGTACCACTTTCTGACAGGTTGTTCTTCAAGCCGGAAAAAAGTGTAACTTGAAGAATCTAAAAGTACTTGATGAAGGATTAACATATGCATCGAAAGCGGCCATTGATGGACCGCACTATCTCGACAACGATGTCGAGTTGTAATTAACTACGCGATGATATTTGACACCATCACGAACGTCTTTCAAAATCTTCCCAGACTGCTGCATTACGTAACTGTATCTACTGATTGCTCTTTCACTGAATGATACTTTCAACATTACCACAACATTATTAATGTAATGATGATTTAATCGTGTTATGTCTTTCCACTAACGTGACACCATAATAAATTCAAAAATAGGAACTTCATAATTCAATTTATGCGCATAGTTTAATTAATATGTATACATATATATAGCTTGAAAAAATCAGTGTCGAGATTTCGAGACTGGCTGAGCACACGTGTACTGTTTTGTTTTATAAGATAAACTTATTTCTTGGTTCTATGATTCTTATTCTTATTTTGGCTGTAGATTAAAGAGATTGCGCGTTCTTGATGCCATCATTTAGGAAAAATTAGTAGCACATTTTAACTAAGATAGCTAATTTTCAACACTTTAAGATTTACTAGATTTGTACATAAAACCACAACCTTTAAGATACATTATTCCCAGAAATTAAATTTAAAACAAAGTAAATAAATAAACTGGACCTCTGTAAAATGAAGGATTCGTGGAAAAAAATATATTGTTTACAACGGTTGTCTCAAAAAAACATTGACTATATCATGAAATTTCTATATTCTAAAATAATATTGATTACTGATAGGTTTTTAAATATATTAAATTGTGAAAAATTTTAATTAATTCTTCGATGTTTTTATAATCGATTTATACAAATATGGGCGAGTACAAGAAAATAAGAAGAAAAAAGATCATTTTAGGACAACAAGTATGTTGCGATTGATAAATCTTAAGTAGTAACCTTTGTTGTTTTGTTTTTCTCTAGAAACTCCGATAGTTTTAAAACCAAAGTCATTTGTTTGTTTTTTTCATATCCATTTTTAAAATTACACTTTAAATAAAAGTAAAATGTTTGCATATTAATTAGATTTTCAAAATTAATCCCAGATGTTTTCTTTAATAAGATGTTAACTACACTAAAAATT
The DNA here is from genome assembly GCA_018389105.1 of Nautilus pompilius. Lineage (NCBI taxonomy): Eukaryota > Metazoa > Mollusca > Cephalopoda > Nautilida > Nautilidae > Nautilus > Nautilus pompilius. The sequence continues at coordinate 1,450,057 of JACATO010002737.1, forward strand.
AAGTAACTTTCTCTTTTAATAGGGGGAAACATATTTTCGTAAGTTTAAAATTTCCCAATGTAATTATTAAAATAACTGTGGTAACTATTAATTTAATATAGTTTAAGACTTATCCAGAATCATTAAAAATTGCTTGATTTGCATATCTGATAAAGTGTGAATTTTTAATTTACAGATAATGAAAATTTTTAAGTAAATAATTTTATATCTTCTGAAACTTTATTCAGTTGGTCTTCACATTTAGTTAATACTACATAATGTACACAAACAAGATAATTTAATTAAAGACTAAAAATACTAACACTTAATTTAAAATGAGTTATTTGTCTTTAATAAACTGATTAATACTTACTATAATTCATAAATTATCTTCATATTTTCAAAAATCAATTGCTAATATCAATTAATTTCATTCGTTACTATGATAATTGTTCTTTTAAAATGGCTTATTATTTGCAGATAACGTCAAGTTATTTTAAAACTAAAAGTTGGTTTCTTTTAAGTCTTAATTTTTCCACATCCCAGTTTATTGAAAATATTCTTGTTTTAAAAATTTTACCAACATCTATGTAGTTTTTCAGAAAGTTCGAGCTAAAGAAAGCTCGAATAATGTGCTTACTACAACTGTTAGGCTAGAGGTCGCCCAATACTTTCTTATATAAGAATTCATTGCAAGATTTAATGAAGTCAACTATTCTGTCATATTTTTGGGGCAGCATTTAATAAAAAATAAATTAACAGATTTCCTAAAATCTATACCATACATGGGAGCTGTCGACCTTTGCTAGTAAGAATAAATTACCTTGGTTAACCGTTAGGTGATGGTATCGGTATTTCAAGTTTCTAAAATACTCTGTACACCCAAAATGTTTTAATTAGTCAAAAAATATTTTTTATATCACTCTGTCTATCTTACAGGTGTAGAAGATGCCTAGTGATTACTTATGAAAAGTAGAATGACTTAGTTTTTAGCGTGCTCACTTCTGCTATTGATGCTCCAGGATTGACTCAGTCTACAAATTTTAAATGTGCTCAGAGCAAACTAGAAGTTACCAGTTAGTGTGAAAGAATATGACCATCACATCAGTAAATGTTGAATAGAAGACCCCACAATGCAATATTATACTACAATATTTAAAAAAATATTTGCTTAATTAATTTTAAAAATAACATCATTTATCATAAATATTTTTGTTCATCACCACTATTGAGATTTTTTTAAATTCTCAACTTTTACTAGGCTATCAGACTTTCACATATCAAAATCTCTGATGTGTAAAGATTTTCATTTTAATCTACAACTGATTTTGAATTAAAGCACTAACATTTGTCGATTTTCACATTTAGAAATACGCAAAGCATTTTCTTCTCAGTGATTTCCCATAAATATTTCAACCACAACAATATACAGTTTCTCCAAATTGCATCCAATAGATTTACAGAAGCTTATCATTGTCGCGACACAAGTAATGCCACAAGAGATGCTATGCAATACAAATGATTTTGTTAGTTTTTCATTTCAGCATAAGCGTTTATCCATAATTGACTTTAGATCCATTATATTTTTTAGCAAATAGATTCCAAAGAAATAAAATTCTTTAATGGAATTTAAAAAAATCCTTATCTTTCCACTAGTTCGATAATAGTAATTGCTTTGTTTTTATAATTTTCTGTTAACTGGAGAAGGAACGACAGTTAGGATCACCATAATGATCATTCAGAATTGCTATTCAATGTTAATGCGCTATCTGTATTCAAACTGAGGCTGTCAAAATCAATCACATTCCTGTCAGGAATTAACAGGGATTGCTAGAGGTTATCAGTTAGTGCCAATTTAGTTTATGTTTTGTTTCTACTTAATATCTTGAAAAAGCAATCTGAAAACCCTGATGTCATCAAAATTATTTTGCTTGCGATACACTAGTCACTAATGTTATAATTTAATCTCCTTGCTAAGTGATTTAATTATAGTGGATTTTAAATCAATTAGTAGTGTTATGTATCTCTTTCAAGTAACTTTACGTTCTTTTCTTTTATTGAATCAGGTTACTTCATCGAGAACACCATATTCGTCAATCTACCTCTCAATATCTAGTTAGGTGTAAATCCACAATCCTCAAAGAAGTTGTAATGTAAGTGGAAGGCTATTAGTAACTGGACACTTCGGAAAGCGTTTTTAAGGTGTAAATGAAAATGAAATCTGGTAATTCAGCAGTTAGACTGAAAATACAAGAGACTCAAATACGAACTACTAAACGGACTTAAACAATGAGCTTTTTCTAAAATTCAGCGTCTTTTACCAGCCTATCTTAAACAGGAAAAATAATCGCAATACTAAAGATGGAACTAATATCGATCCATGACATACCTGTATTCTTTTAATGCATTATTTACAGTGAAAAAAACTTCAATAGTGCGGCAGTAGAATTTTTCAGTAGAGATATTATTAAACATGCTATACTCGGTGTTATTTCTCTCAGAAGTTTATACCTTTATCACCGTGCTATTCTATCTGTGTAATAGTACTATGATTAGCAATTAGGTTCGTTTATCTGTGGTTTCGATTTTGGTATGCTATAAAAGTAGATTTAAAAGACTACGGAAGCTATAAATGATTTCAGAAAGTGGTAACGAAACAAAATTACAAAAAAGGTGGATTGAAAAAACTTCAGGAAGAAAGCATCCAAATAAGATTTTGAAAGGCGCACTGTATTTGCTCCATATTTTCTTTGATTGAAAATCCTGGCGTAGTTAAGAGCTTGGCACTACCACACTTCGACTGAAATAACTCCAATAATAATTATATTATCCAGTTTCATTTTTAAATTAAGCATTATTAATTAGACGCTTTAGTCTTTCCCTGTTAAATATTCCCTGAAAAACAGACTTTATCTGACAAAAAAATTCATTTTACTCAAACATAGCAATGTTCTCCAGTAAGAGTTACTGAGCTACTATGAGGATGTTACAAAGGTTTTGCCAGTTCTTTTACCACAATAATGAGACTTCATTAATCAAAGTAAGTTCAATTTCAATAAATACACTTCTGCCAATGAGTTACAAGCGCATCTATACCATTTTGAAAAAATCCGGATTTCTGGAATCGATAAACTGTTGGAAGATAGTTTTTCAATTTATGCTTGGTTGCAGAAGGATTTCATGAGAAGGAAGCTGTCAAGGTGTTTGAAAAGGTGGTAGTCTGTTGGAGAAAGGTCTGGTGAATAGGCTGGGTGGGGGACGACTTCGTACCCCAACCTGTTCAGTTTCTGAAGAGTCGCTTTTTAAAATGAGGAGCAGCATAGTTGTGGAGCAGGATTGAGCCTCTTCGATTCACCAATGCTGACTGTAATTGGGAGAGTTTCTGATGAACAACGTTTAATTCACCACAGTACTTTTCAGCTGTTATAGTGGATGACACCAGTTGCATTCCACCAGTCTGTTGCTATAACCTTCTTTAGGTGAAGGCTGGTTTTTGGAATGTGGTTAGGTGCCTTGTCCCTGTCGATCCACTGTGCTGATCGCCTGCGATTGTCGTAAAGGATCCATTTTTCATCACACGTAATGATTTGGTCAAGAAATGGGTCGATTTTGTTTCTTATGACAAGCGAAGAGCAGATCTCCAATCGAGATTTTGTTGTTGTTTATTTAACTCATGAGGCTCACCCACTTGTCAAGCCTTTTCACCTGGCCGATTGCGTCAAGATGCCGGAAAACGATTGCAGTGCTTACATCAAGCTCTCCAGCAATTTTTCGCGCTGTTTTTCTTGGATCAGCTTCAACTGAGGCTTTCAGACGGTCGTCATCACAGCTGGAAGGTCGTCCGCTACGTTCCTTAGCTGAGAGGCTCACATCTCCATGATCAAAACTTTGCAAACCATCGTTGTACTGTTCACTCATCTGCTGTGTCCTCGACCCATCCTTGCTTAATGTTACGAGTAGCTTCGCTCGCTTTATGGCCCAGTTTGAACTCGTGTAGCAAAATAGTAGGAAAAACGTTTCTATCCCCGCTTCACTCAGGACCCTGAAACAAATATCCATCTTATGAATTTTAAAAAAGTAGGTTTTGCATTATGTTTGCCAAAGAACGCGCCACTAAATGATACATAACTTAGCTACATACACCTTCACAAGCTTGCAAAAAATGAACCTCAAATTAGTATAATATAAAAATCGACAAAACGTTTGTAACGACTTCATTCACACCACATATGCATTCCTTCCTTATTTTCATACCATTTATTTATTATACTATAATTCATTCGAAAGAAACCCATGAGAATCCAATGGAGTCTTGTACTTTCTGAAGTTGCTTTGCTTCAAAGACACCTGAGTATACAAAAATTATGACAGAAAGTAGCGGTAATCTCCGTCTTCTTTTAAAGCGAACTGTTTGTGAACATTAATACTTTGGTTTGTAGTTCCACTGTGGCATTGTTTTAAGTGTAAGGAGAAAAACATTTTAAAATATTAAAAATTTACGAAACCAAACAGAAACTAAAGATCTAACGAAATTTTGTCTTAATATTTACAATATTATAAGATGTAGCAACGACACAGGTTAAGGTTTTTTTAGAGTACGCTTAAAGTGTTTTAAAATTTATAAAAAAAATTATTTTATAATCAAAAGCATACACTTGTATTAAGATTATAAAAGAACTGCATTCACTTCCAGTATAATATACCAGCTTTGTATTCTCGTAGTTTCAAAACAAAATTGAAATGCTGATTCAGTTATGAACAAATATCAACAACTTTGTAAATTCTGATAGCGACATAAACATTATAATATTGATAAACATTTCTTCTGTTTTGAATTTGTGATTTTATCTATGATTTTTAATTTGTGGACAAGATTCTATTAAGCTCCGATACCAAACATATCTCACTCATCGAAAGCCAACAGATTTAATTTGCCATTAGCAATTTGATATTCCTCTGCTGATAAAGTCCCATATGAAATTTTAGAAACCCACAGAAAGTTTGAGAACATTCACTGATACCTCGTACGGAATTAGTCTCCATCGTTACTTAGCTTATACCCAAAGATATTTAGGAGACTGTGTATTATTGCTCTTCAGTTGAAACTTATCTTATTGATAATTGTAACTTAGTTTAGTTTTAAAACTATTCTCCTGAAGCGGTGATTAGGTTCTATCAATAATTCATTCGCAGCGCAGAGAAAATTACCACAGGTGTGGACCCCTGGACAGATTGTGCATTTCAGCTGAGATTAGTGCTGCTTATTGGTGCATGTATTCTAAACTAAGATAAAGAATTGATTAATTCCATAACTACACGAAAAACGTTATTTTGGCCATATAAACAGCGCTTTTGATTCTGATAGTTTTGGTACTGCACGTAACTTTTTTATACCATACCCCATCTTAGGAAACACTGATACAACTAATCGCTACATATTAACAAAGTTTGAAGATTTTAACAACAAGATAAATGATTATTTTATTGATTGATTTGTTCTCTCAATTGTGTTACTGCGTTTAAAATTGTATTTAAAAATATGAGAAGAACCAAAGCTATCAATGCAAGATGTGAAAAAATCAGATTCCTCCTTTTGGCTTTTTATTCGACAGTATTAAGTCAGTAAAATTATACTTTTCTTTTTTAAAAAAATAGGTGAGTATATTCCAGGATGTACATCACTCAAAAAAGACCCTTTTTTCGCCTGCTCGCGTTGCCATTTGAACTGGAAAACACAAATTGCAGGCGTCAGGAAGACGTGTATCGACCCAGGTTCCCCTCCAGTAAATGACAAGATTACAATCTTCCTGCAGAGTTGCAAATTCGATATGTTTCTGGACATTCCCAAATGTCTAAAAAAAAACAACAAACAAACAAAATATCACTATGATATCATAGAAGAAAGGGACTATAATTTCGTTTTTGATATATTCTACTACTTTTTTTAAAAAGTGAAGAAATATGCCTAATATAATTATCGGCTTGCTTCTCAGAATTATGGAAATATTCAATCAATTAGTAGAATATATATTGATGTATAATATGTGTTTTATCCAGTAAGTGTACTAGCTTTTCAAGTCACAGTACAATAGAATTTTGACAATTTGTATCTTCACCACATGCTGCTTGCCAACTACAAGGGGTTTAAACAGCTAGCGATATACAATATTGCACCATCGTTTTGTTCAGAGTAAAGCATTTCGTTTCAGCAAACATCTCCGATCGTTGAGCTGTACACAACTACTTTTCGGGTAATGCGAGTATCTGCGTGATGAATGAAAGGGTTAAAACTCATATCATGAAATGTAAGTTAATAAATTACTGGGGGCAACAAAAATGTGCTATTAAAATCTATTTGTTTTTTATTAACAAAATTACCGATATTGGACAAAATTTCATATTTATTTCCCTATAATGGCTGCATTAAAGAACCAGAAGAATTTTTTTTCATGGCAGCGCATGCTAATTACTATTTTCATGTTTAATAGTATATAAACTCCACGGACTCATGGTCTTTTGCTTATTTACAAAAGACGTTAGAAAGTGAGGAAGAAAAGTCCATATAGGCGTCAGGTGCAAGGCAAAACGTAGCGCTGATGGCGGCCCGCGAGATTCGACATAAAGGAGCCAGAGCGAGAAAAGTCGATATTTGATAAGTAGTTAGCACCTGAAAATAACAAACAGAGAATTTCTGTAATTTCGCAAACATCAGACAGACAGAAGGAATTTATGAAACCATTACCTCTCTAAAATAAGAAGCTGTTACTAGAAAACCTAGGGCATAAGACATTTAATTCAAAGTTTAATCTTTCCATTGAACTGTGTTGTTAAAATGACAATTGTTAACAGGGTAAGTTTTATACTGCAGAAACATTTTTAAAAACCGAGTGACAGCGCATTTCTAAGAGGCTTGCTGCGAATCGTTAATCTGAGTTATTTCTGGGTTAGTTCCTTCAGCTGTTTTATAGGTAAACTGCATTGTTAAAGAAAATGGAAAAGATAATATTTAAAATATAGGTAGAAAACTCCGATCCACCCCAGTTTTATCTCAAAAAGAAAATCAACGATATCCATTGGCCACAAAGTTAGCGAGACAAGGAACTTTAGACCCATGTCGATTTACTCGAAAAAGTTCTAGCAGAGATTCCACGGGGGACCATAACTTTCAGAAGTATACGGAATCAACTGCTTAGTTGTTCCAGAGTTAAAGATCGGTGGACCTTGGCGAATTCTTTGGTATCATTTCACAGTTATTTAATGAGGCTGAGGCGGATATATAACTATCAGCAAAGAACGTTTGCAGCTTATTTCATCATGCAGTCCAGACGAATCACTCGAGAGCAGGCAGATTAATTAATACAGTGGGGCCAGTCACTTCCGCTAGTCGTTACATCGACCATAAGACCAGCTACAGATAGGATCGGCTAGATTGGTGCTTTGGACTTTGCTGGGCACACAAATCTTTTCGCATGCGTTATGAAACTGACTTGTAGAACTAGTTACCTTAGATTTGCATTTATACCTGTCGAGCAGACAAAACCTTTCGTGCTCACAATGGGAAACCTTTTTGTAGCAAATAGGCTTCGTGGCCCAGCTGCCGATGCATTTTTTCAGCATGGATATTTTCACTTAGGTAAATACTTCTCCCTGATCGAGTCACATTTCGTTGTATTCGTTTAATAGTACGATCAATCAGAACATCCAAAGCTCTGTGCTAAACAAAACATCATCTTTCACTTAATATCATAACGAGATGACAAGATCATTCACACGACGTGCAAGGTGATAAATGGAAAGTAAGGAAAATTGCATCTTTAAAGAACAAGCAAGAGTTTGATTTTTGCTGCTTTTCAGGAACGATATAGAAACTATAAATATGATAATGAAATGCAATCCTTTCGCATTTTTTTTTTGAGAAATCTAATGAATGTTTAGTATTTGGAAGGAATCATTTACCAAAAATCAAAGTGATTTTATTCAACCCAAAAATTATTTGGAAGAAGACAGGACTAATTTTCTTTTTATATAATTATTATTTAAGTGTTTAAATAAGCTATTGATCTATGATGTTGTTTTATTTACAAGTATTTGCTATAAAGTACACGGACCCAAAATACAGTTGTTTATTATTGCTATTAAAAATTATATATAACTCAGAAGCTAACGTGTAAAAATAGTTAAAAATAAGCAGCTTTGTATTTATTTTAAAACTCTGGATACACCTCACATAGTCCAGCATCTTTTTTTTTGATTTAAGCGACATAAAGTTATCTTTATAATCTTAAAAATAAAAATATAAACATTTACCAAAATTTTTTTTTAGATTTATTCATCAGCATGCTCCTAGTTAACAAAATCATGTCAATCTAAATAGATATGAATGAGTAGAAATTAATATTTTCGTTTTTTGGCGTATTTCTCAATTTTTACAAAGTGACACAAATTATAGCCCTCCATATAATACCTGTGGTGAATTCATGTTTTCTTTATATTTAGTTAAACAAAAACACACTATCCCTTTTTTTACCTAAAGAAAGAAAGAATTCAGCAGATATTTCTGTTTAAATGTAATGAAATATCACCACTAACCATTTTTATCGTTTGATTATAAATTGTCTATAAATCCCAGAATTTATTACATTCATTGTATTTGGCAACCTACAATATGCTTGTTTCTCTTGGATACCAGCAAATAAACAAATGATACAGTAGAATTCTTTGTTAATACTATACCAAGCCACCAAAGCGCAAATAGTCAGTAGCCTGTATAGCGTTGAATCAAAAGGATTTTGCGTCATATTCTGTTCGAAGTTTTTCTATTCTAATTTGTACATCTTTCTGAAAAAGTGTATTTGTTGTGAATATGTTTTTTTTTGTCAAATAGTTACATATATTAGTCTTCTAGTTGTTAAACAATTTTATTTGTTTTAATGTTAGTTTACAAATAGTACTTTAAATACCACTTTTCAGATCCTGAGAAATAGTTGAATTTCATTTTTGGAAACTAAGCTTAAAAGATATAAATGGAAGAGTTAAATTTTCATTTTTGATTGCGAGTGCGCTTGTTTGGAAATTATAGTTTGATTAATTAAAGCGCTGTCTCTAACACAAATGCTGTTCTGTTGTTTAAATTTTATGACGCCATACTGTTAAAAAACCGATTCCAGTTACTTTAAAGTGTTTACATTGGTTTCTGATAAACAGATTTATTCTATGGCATGAATTTATTTTATACATTAACTCGGAGAAATTTGAATTTGCTGTACTCGCCGTTCCTTCAATGAAGAGGAAAGCATGATTAATAATTTATGGAATCAAGGACTCAAACGGATTCAGGTGTCCTTCCAACCTGGCTATCAAAGAAGAGTGAACATAATAAATATCATAGCGGAATTGTGAACAAGACCATCTGCCCGGGTAATCGATTTGACGGGAGACAGATTGTCTGAAGACCAGCATCTTTAATTAAAGAAACCTTTTTCGTCAAGCGCGAAAAAGACAACTTTGATGTTTAACCTCGAAACATTAAATACACACAGCTTTTCAAGCAAATTTGAAGAATTTATCATTAACCGAACAGGGTGGATTTGATAACCTGCAGGCCAAAGATTGATGACGTCAAGGAAGGTTGGCATAAGACTTTCAAACAACATTATTTGGCATCTGACTGAAGGGCCCATATCCACAACAATAAATATAACCTTTAAAAATTTATGAAGTAGCTTTAGTTAAGATATTTCTTAAGCTTTATAATAGCTTCACTTTATCGTGATTTATACATATGTTGACGATCGGTCAACAAACATAAACTAGAAAGCCGTAGCAGGCACCGTTAGATTAAGAACTTTATATTGATTTTCACCATGAGCAGTGTTATGGAATAGAAGTAAAAATGTTTATATTGCAAAATGAAACATGCAAAGAACTAAAACATTCTGAAGTTAGTCATTTTTAATGGTAGTGTAAAATCAGAAACTATGAACATTTATAAAATAATATTTGATTTTTTGCTCGAAAAATAATTACATACTACGAGGTCTGTAGAAAAGGTATCCGACCTTAGGCTTGGGTAAAAAATTACGTACTAGGTGGGGTTCAATTGCTAATCCCCTTCTAAGTGGGCCCCCTGCGCCTCCACACACTTAGCCCAGCGATCCTTCCACTGTTCGAAGCAAGTCTGGAATGGCTCTCAGCTCCGCCGTCGCATTCCGCATGATGTCCTCTCGGCTCTCAAAGCGGGAACCTTTCAGTGGCATCTTATTTTTTGGGAACAACCAGAAGTCAGAAGGAGCCATGTCTGGAGAGTAGGGAGCCTGGCGAATGAGCGAAATGCCTTTCTTTGCCAAGAAACCTTGGATCAGCTGCGATGAATGAGCCGGGCGATGTCATGATGCAGCTGCCAGTTTTTCGAGGCCCACAGATCCGGTCTCTTGCGCCGAACTGCATCACGAAGACGTCGGAGGACTTCCTGATAGTACTCCTTTGTAACTGTTTGTCCTTTTGGTGCGTATTCGTGATGCACAACACCTCGGTATTCGAATAAAACAGTCAGCATCACCTTGATTTTTCTCCGGACTTTGGCGACGTCGGGTGCTTTCAGTGTGATGACTGAACTTTGGTTTCCGGGTCTTACCCGTACACCCACCTCTCATCTCCAGTTATCATGGTATTCTGGAACTCAGGATCCCTGTTGGCAGTATCCAGCAGGTCCCACGCAACCTCAAGACGAAGTTGTTGTTGTTCCTGAGAAAGCAGCTTGGGCACAGATTTCGCTGCCACTCTGCGCAAGCCCAAATCCTCCTTTAAAATTGTATGTGCAGAATCTTTACTGATCCCAGCCTCATCACCGATTTCCCGCACCGTCAAACGACGATCCTTCATCATCAAGGTCCGCACTTTCTCGATAACAACTACATTGCGGCTTGTTGACGGCCTCCTAGAACGCTGGTCACTCACTCTCCACCGATGTGCGGCCATCTTTGAACCTGTTGTGCCAACCATTCTTTTATTGGGTAACACTGATGGCATTGTCACCAAAAGCCTGTTGAATTTTGAGAATTGTTTCCGCTTGGGTATCTCCAAACTCTTGGCAAAACTTGATGCCATATCGTTGATCCACACGTTCCGTCATCATGGGCGATATGAAAATGCAAAAGTAATACAGCACCTCACACGATGGCTGCCTGACAGCAACTGACACATCCAGCAAGCCCCCCCAAAACTACGCATGCGCATTAAGGCACGCGGCTCCACTATCCACACTTTTTGCCTCCCTAACCTCATTAATTCCCTCGGGGAAAAAATAATGTCGGATACCTTTTCGACAGACCTCGTATTCTTGTTAAGATTGCATTAAACCCTGGTAAATAATTCTTTAACGTTATAGAAATAAAAACGAGTAAACTAAAATAAGAAAAAACACCGATTTATCCCAATAATATAATAATAATAATAATAATAATAATAATAATAATAATAATAATAATAATATAATAATATAATAATAATAATAAATAATAATAATAATAATAATAATAATAATAATAATAATAATAATAAAATAATAATAATATAATAATAATAATAATAATAATAATAATAATAATAATAATAATCGAAAAGAAATATGTCTCCCAAAAATTATTATTTCTACTCTTTGCTGTAGTTTACTGGCAGCTAACGAATTAATTTTGCTATCAATCAAATATGTCATCGTATGTCTAGGTAACCTATACTTGTCCGTCTGCTGTCTTTCTGCATATTTTGTTTGCGTTCCCCTGATGCTCATTAGCGGAGACATATTCGACATTGGTGTATATATGAACATAGGCGACCAATGGACTGCAGTTATGTTACAGAACTGCGCGGTCGAGGGTTCGATTTCAAAACTCGGGCCAAGGTCTGCGTCTCACTGGTCTCGTTTCTTCTCGCTTTTCATTATCAGTCTGTTGCGTGGGTATTATCCGGGCACCGTCGTTTGCTCCCATATCTAAAAGTTAAGAATTCTCTGCTGATGTAGGATGTGGCGGCTCCTTCGTGGCGCAAGACAGGCACACTATCTAACTGATTTCGATTCAAAAATTAAATTACTGTATTCTTTTTTTTCCTTATCTGTGCTGACTTAGTACATTGTAAGATTGTGTATTTAAAGGAAATTCTATTGAAATTATTCTCAATAAGTAGGGACTTGTTAGTAATTCATGACTGTCTAATTCTTAAATATTTTATTAACAGCATTACGGCTTTGCATTAAATTATAAAAAAGACTTCTTGTAAACAGACTTCTTAGTCTTTAAAAGCCTGATTTTAATATCACGTGCGCGCACACACAGGATATATAATTTATATGTAAGTACTTTTGAGTCGAAGTGTAAGCAAATATCAGTTAATGTAAAAAAAATGGCTAAACGTTTTGGACGACTTTTGGCACTTTCTTCAAACTTATCAGACCTAACCTTAGCACCAACACATATTATGGAAACTAATAGACTTTGCCTAAAAGTTATGATGTATTAAAGGACACTACAAAATTACGCTGAAATAATTTTAAGTATTTACAAAGTATATGACGCTATGTAATGAAATTGAAAAGCAAAATAATTGTATAAAGTTTATTATTTTCCGTGTTAAATTAAGAAAGTAAAGAAGTCATAAAAGAATGGGCGATTAGGTCTGCAAAAAAATTCTCATGCATTTCTTTTTAAGTAATATTTTAAATCGCTAACAAAATTCGCAATTATATTAACACCTAACTCTGTCTTTAGCAAAGTATTTTAAAGAAATTGCATTTTTTAAAAAAAAGCGAAGTCTTAAGCTTATTTACAGCTGGCCAAACGTTTAGAATTTATAATTTTGTTTGAATTAAACCTGCTGAATTTGTATACAAATTTTTATCTGTTAACCTATTTAAGTGCTTACCTACTACTGCATAGTTGATCGCATACTTAATTAGAACATTTAACAAAGATGGAAAATGAGGCGACTTGAAATCCAATGTGCGAACACATAATTTTCGAAAAGATCTTATAAATGTTGACGACAAATATGAGTGACAGTTAGACGTAACAGCCACATAGAACTGGTCCAACTCGATTTGAAGATATCTTTGTTATTTCTATGATAATATAAAACTTTTGATCAAAGCTTTATATACTAACACCATTAATCGTATTGTTAATTTTTCGCAAAAATTTTGAGAACATTTTTGTACTAAAATCAAATCATAATTACATGTATTCACCGAAAAGAATTTTACCTCTACATTTCACCTTAATGTAATCTCAGTGAAATGCGTTTATCTGATGAAGGATAAACGAAAGTACAATTATTTACTATTCAAGTGTTCTGATGCTTAAAACAGGGGCAGACCTAGTATTCTTTTCTTTAATTTTTATTTTGAATCAAATCGAACTACTTTTTGTTGCCAATATACTCTGCTAAATTTTACAACAGGTAGTCTTAAATCTTCTAATTCATGAAGTTTTGTCCTTGCTTGTATGAAATTACGGTAAACCAAAGAGCAGAATTATAAAAATAGACACAACGACCATAGGCTGTAGAAACTATTGGACAAATGTGTTGCACTCAGCAGCGCAAAAATACTGTATAATGACAACAATATGGAAAAAATGCAACTTGGTTAAACAGCATGGGTCTTTTTAATATGATAAAAGGCCAGCAGTCCTCTCGAATATTACTAACCAAATATAAGGGTGACGAGAAAATGTTAATAAACAATGGAAAATTACGTAAAACGAATGAAATAATAATCCACTGAAATACAGTCAAAGACTCTAACGATGTACAGATGGAGAAAATAGTTACACGAAGCACTGTTAAGTAAATAATTTACCAACGATATGATTAGTTCATCGTTAAATATATTTTTTTAAAAATTGTATTAAGTAATTTCATTTTTAAAAAAGCGGATATACTTAGAAGTTAATATTTATATAGAACAAAATATGAAAGTAAACCGAACTAGGTGTATCACAAATGATAAAAACCTACTTACTGCGTCGTTAATAAATGCAATAAAAAAGAATCTTTATGTAGTGCTTACATGACATTTGCTAACTATTTAATAATATTGGTTATTTTTGTTTTTATTATTGTTAGTTAATGAAAATAAAGAAGGATTTTCGCTCAGAGACCAAGTCAGTTTGCTTATCCCCTTATCTCAACTGTGAAAATATAATATTAGTTTAATAAGGAAAAACTGAAAACAAAAAATATCTATTCACTAAGGAAAATTGAATTGTTCTCTTTAAATAAATAAAAGTTCTAATTAAAATCTTAGGGTTTACATTTGGCTCGCAAAACCTTATATAATGAATCTGTACTTTTAAAAGAATCCATCATCACGAGAATTTAAACAAAGAGCCTGTTGTATTTTGAAATCAGAAGTGTATAGGTATATAACTGATAGGATCAAAGCGAGTAATACAAACTAAAGTCAAATTAATAGTTAAGTGAGTTTATTTATGAATCCAGCACAATTGTTTGATTACAAGTCAAACCAATTTTTAGTGATCACTACGAACATAGCAATAAAACATCATGCAAAGCGGATCACAAGAATTTTTTGATTCAAAAATCATTCAAATCTTTTCGGTAGCTGATTCCCTAAAAGGTCAACAACGACTACAAAAGAAAATTAATAAAAAGTCGAAAGTCTTTATTTTTATTTGTTTCTAAAGCCTTCTAATTGTTTTTAATGAAAAAGATCATTACAAATATTATTTAAATCGTTTAAAATATTAACTTAGGGTGTAGCAAAAATTGTATTAAATGTATCTCTACCTTACGTTAACAGATTAGCACTAGAAGATCATGGAACATTATGTAATTTGAGAAATATAAATAAATAATAGAAGCAGAAACATAAAATGCAGATCTAGGAATATTTACAATTGCTCAATTTATTCTACCTAAATAAAACAACGCTAGTCATGTAAAGCAAGATGCCCATAAACGTAATCGCCTGAGTTTCTAGAAATGAAAGAAAAAGGTAAATAAACTGTTAATGACTTCAAATGTAACAAAACCTTTAGGTTTTTCTTTAGATCTTAAAAACTAACCTTCCACGATATATCATGTTTATATATTTTTTGTTGAAAAGGTATGTTGACCTTTCTTGATTCCTCTCTTTATCGGAAATTGTCGCCAGTATTTTGACGTACACATTTACACTTTATTTATGGTTTTAGAATTCCGATCCTAGAGCAAGTACAAAAGAGTGCGTTCCACAGATTCATTCTCTTTCGCCGTTAATTCCGCCTGTCGTCCGCATCTGTGATCTGCTGGAAAAATAAAATTAATTGCATCAACTGTTAAGTGATAAATGTAAATCTCACCAGACTCTTTCAAAACTCTTAAACTGGGTAGGCAGCAATTTCTAAAACATTTAAAATGCGAATTACCCTCGGTAATCCGTCAAGTGGCAAATGAAAGGAAGCAAAAATAAAGTGAATTTAATCGAGCCGGACGACACAATTGTTTGGACCAGATAAACGAGAGCCAGCAGAAAATTGCATACTTAAGTGAAACGAAAAGCTTTCTAAAGGTTTGATGACACAATGAAATTTTGCGAAGACACCATTTTCTGCAGTTTACTTCTCTGGTACAACTGTTAGAAGATTTACATCAACGTGATACCAGACAAAGACTCTTCCTGCAAGAAATGCTTTCTGCCTTAGAACAGCATACATAATTTTCGTTATCTGGCTTACCTTTGAGTGGAATATGAGCCGTCAACACTACAAAAGCTGAAGCAGACTGTAACACACTTTAACTGCTGTACAGTGTAGAGTAGCCTTTCGCTAGTAGTTTAACAAAAGGAATAGATTTGCTTAAAAAATATAACAATTTGTTTCATTACGTCGCTTCGCACGATAGTAAAGCTGTTTTCATTGGTTCAGACACCATTAAATCTTCTACCCAAGAGATGTGGCAAAACAATATTTAACATGTGGAGATCACAGAATTACACCACAGTTTGAAATGTTGTTAGGATATTTTATTAATCTGTTTTTCTATGCGTATTGCGTGAGATAAAATATGAACGACTGACAACTTGGAGCTCCACAGAAACATTTTAAAAAGTTAAATGCATATTAAATAATTACTACATGTTAGCAGTATATTATATTAAAATATCAGTAATTAGCGTAAAATGGTTAATTAAACTAATTCTAAAGCATCTTTGTCCGGAGATGTAAGATGGAACAGTCTACTTCCGGTTCAAAAAGTCTGATGTATTAAAGCTTTATTTAGAAGCAATATCACCATAGTGTGGCGAGTACATTTATGGAATGAATAATTCTAACAAATCAAGTATAACTGATTTGAGTAGATTATTAATGTTAATGAAAATGATGATAATTCTGGGAAGTGACAGAACGAATCTAACTTTATCTGCTTAAGCCATATCAGACATCTGATTTAATAACTCCGGCAACAAATACCTTATTAGTAAGGATACAAATTATCCCTGCCAAAATCGGAACAATAATAATGACTGCTAAGTGCTTTATTTCTTAATTTCATTCTTCTGCTCATTTGCAATTTTTATTAATGAAATAGTATATTCTAAACGTATTTCCAGTGATTTACAAGATAAAATATGAGCCTTTATCAATTTTTTTAGTCATCCTGGAAACAATAAATAACCATTACCTTCAGTGGCGGGGCCACTTAGCCTTCGTTGATAATTATTTTTGTTATAAATTCTCATCAATTTTTCTTTTCAAAACAAAACAAAAGCAAGACAAATTTGCACAAAAGATATTTTAGATATTTTATTTTTCTTAACTTTTTGGCCATGAAAAGTGTTCCAGAAAAGCTTAAATGTATTTTTAAAATCCCTATTACTACAATTTAGAATAGAATTACAAATGTTTTTTTCTTTTTTTGCAATCTCCTTTTAACTTGTTTTAAGATATAAAATATTATACTTCCTAAAATTTTATTTAATAATTTACGATAATCTTATACATTTTGAACTGACAGAGCAAGTATTTGGTTTCACTTGAAGATAAGATTATCCGCAGTACATCAAAAGAAAAGCGAAGCCGCTAGGTGACATTTTCCAATTATTCCACTTTGTTTCTTTTGGCTGACATCGTTCAAAACGAATAATTTATTGCTTTGACCACTCTTTTATGTCTGTTACTTCATCTAGAATCTTTCCTTAAACCGAAAAATTTATGAGTGCAGACAAGAAACCAGCGCATTAAATTCTGAAGCGTTTCTCTGTAAATAAGACTCTTGTGAGGTTTGTTTCGATAAGAGAACAAGACGGTCGTCCTATTGACTACCATGCGCCACGATACAGCTGTCAGTTCTGATGAAAAAGAGAAGCTGGACTTAAACTGAACGTATAATTTAATAAAAGACGGCCGCCGACAAATACAAAACAAGCAACAAAGGAATGATTACCGGTTGTGTTTTACTATATAATAGATGTCGCTGCATTGAGTTTCTATATTATGGACGTAGAGACAAATTGTAATTGTTCGATGGTTTAATTTCTTAGCCTCATGCGAATTTTTTTATTTTGCTGATGAAACCATATATTCTACATCGGTTAGGTACCATATTAAATTTGTGACGTGTTATTTTGCAGAGCAAGCATCAGAGCCTCTTTGTTGTGATTCCACTACTACTTAAATATATTACAGAAAATTTTAAATGGTGTCATCTGCATTACGTCACAGGACAAAAAGTTAAGCAAATGTGTTTCAAATACGGCTGAACATTTTCAATCGTCATGTCTCAGTTTTTGTTGTTATTATTGTTTTTGTAAATATTGCTGAGTATTGTAAACCAAATGTTTATCTTCTACTGTAGTTACATATGAGGACTTGGTAGTGAGAGAAATTTTCTAAAAATAAGTGCGGCATTAAGATGTATGCGATGAAAGCATCTTTTGATGTCTATAAGATAGGTCTTTTTCTGGAATTTTTAACTGTGTAATCGTTCAGTAGATTTTCTAACTTATTTGACATCATTCATTTGTATATCTACATTGTGATCCTTGCATTAAAAATCGCTTTTCAATCATAGAAAGGCCAAGATGCTAATGATTTGCAAGCAAAGGAGTAAAATAAATGTTTTATAAGCATCTAGATTTTATTAGCCGAGAATAAATATTTTTACAATTTAATTTTCAGCTATTTTACAGTTTTTTGTACTGTACTTGGTTTCTCCTAGATCAATGTTATAATTTTATTTTAACATTGTCGTGGTAAAACAAAACTTTTTTTCAAACTTTGTTTAAATTATTATTATTATTATTTGAAGTGAGATATGCAAATAATTAGGCATTAACTGGCAAACGCATTTTTATTTCCTAACCGCAGGATAAACATAAAGTGCCTAAATTATTCGAGTCATCATTAAATTTACATAAAAAATATATGACAGTTGTCTAGAAAGACTGTCAAATAGAACCTTGTGACGTGCACACATCAAGACTGGCTTCATATCTCCCTCCTAAGTTACTCTGGACAACGGTCGATAAGTTCGTCATTCGCCAGTTGACGGGCACCGTAATTACTGGGTGAATTTGCGTGATTACACAAATTCTAAAATTGAATCATTAAATTTCATCTAATGAAAGTATGAAAAGTATTTATTCAAATCGCAACAAACATTAAACGATTGTTATCTCATCATTTGTAATTCCCCAATGAACAGAATGTTTGTGTAGTAGGTATCTGCGCGACGCCAGCACTTGGTCTTGTCGTTCCACGTCTTTACATGTAGCGATATAGCAGCAAGCTGCAGAATCGATGCTGCCACCAGTCAGTAAAGTAGGTCAGTCTCAACTGTAGATGCAACTTTGTCATATTCACCTCGATAGCGCATCTTTACTTGAGTCACCTTTTAGTCCTCACGTGGTCGTGGGCTAACAAGTTACATCCTTCACGAGCAGATTTGAACGATAACATCTCCAAAATAGAATAATCACTAACTGTAATACACCGAGTTTTCTCCTATGTTCCTTCCATTCCGCACCATTCCAAAAGCTCTATTCTAATTTGGTTTCTCCGTGTGCTGTCACAATGTAACGATGGTGGTACTGACCACCTAAATGTGTCGGCCAAATTTCCAACTATCAATCTAAATCAGTTTCCTGCCAGGCATTGCAGATACAGCCACATCACCGATTTCTTGTGGAAACAAAGAAGCTACGTATGTTCCCAGCAGCTGTTCACCATCGAATTCACAAAGGTACAGCGTACTGAAGTCATGTTTATTGAAGAAATACAAATGATTCGTTGACAACTGCTAAATATTTGGCGTCTTTTATCAATTTTCGAATCCGCTTAAAAGAGACATTTTAGGGAGTTTCTTTCTTTCCTTGTTTGTTTTTTTTCAAAGACTTGCTGATTTCATCAGTCATCCAGTTTAGTATTTATCTGCAAATAAAAAAGTGTTATTATTATAATCTATAAACTCTGTTTAATCATATTTTACTTCCATTGCCTGCACGCTTATCAAAGTTAACTTTTAGCACCACCATCTTTAACGTTGGACTAAAGCAACTTTTCTAAGTCGAGATATCTAAAAACATACTTTTATAAAGCAGTTGTCGCCTCTTACACTTGCAGCAGTCAGCTCATTTCCCCCCTATGTACCGAATGCATTTTGCAAAAAATCGCCAATAAAAAGTTTTCCTTAAAAGGTAGATTTCTGGATTTCCTGCCAATTACGATGCATTTCTTTCTAAATAAAAACAATTTTTTTTCCTGTAACGGAATGCAACCGTATCATTCATGCAGAAAGATCGGTAGAGGATTACCAGTGCACCATAAATGTGAAACTGACTGGATTTTTTAACAGCTCATTACACTCTTTGATTGAGCTGGATCAGGTATCAATCCGCTGTCATATCAAAATAATGGATAAGAAATGAAAGAATGAATTCACCATCAAGTGAAAGAAAGTCGAAATTCTGATAAGGACTGAAAGTATGGCTACATTTGACAAAAATCAACTTTATTTATTCTTAAGAAATAAATTGAAAAAAGCCGAAGAGCCTGTTTGAGGTATCATTTCTCTACTCTGGTAATATAACTGTAAACAAGTGAGGCGTTGATAAAATTAGACTCACATTTTGTCAAATGAATAAACATCATCTTTACTTTTATTACTTTCATAGAGCTGAAAATAATTTCAACAAAAGCTCCGTTTGTTTGATTTCCTGAAGTAAAGCTATTAATATGCTAAACGGAAAAATAAATGGACAAATCTACGGCATTGATTGCTTTTCGCATTTAACGTGATGAAAATACCACGCATACATTTTTATGATTCATTAAAAGGAAGTATAGCATAAAAGGTGTTTTTCTGAGTCATATATAATCTACAGTGGTTAACCTACAGACTAAATGGATTATACAAACGAAAATAAAAGAAAGGCTGTTTGAACAATGATTGAACAATTTTAAAATACACTATATGCACGATTTTAAGTCCCGTAGCGTAAAATTGATTTACTGGTGCCAAGATGGAATTCTTTTTTTGCAATCACCATTTTGATTCATCTCTTGAAACTCTTTTGAGCTCGTTAGTCAATGTGTTATTCATGATAACCTTTAACGCGCCAAAGAGCATATTCAAAAGGTAGAAATGGTGAATATTTTAGATTTTTATTATAAATATATACAATAACAATATCGATTTCTCTTTCTGAATGTAAGAGAGAGCGAAAAAAGACTTTAAATAAGTAATTATTTAGTTGTTTGGATGTACACATAAATGTTGACTCTTTATTTCATATTAATTTCGTGATTTGATCGATAGAGTTAAAATGTTTCAGGTTTATTTTGATGTCCATATTTTAAATCTATTGCGGCTTTTGATCATAAATACGACAATCAATTTGTTATTCCTACATATATGTATAAAGCTGCTGTGGAATAGATTTTAAAAATCTAGACAAATATTTTCGTTTTATAGAACATAATAATCATATTATTTTATAATTTTGTCTTGCAAGGATATCTACAATGTTTATATCACTACACCATAGCGCCATCTTTTTAACACTGCGTTGCGGTTATTGAGTGAGTCTTTTCACTACCTCGCACTCATTGAGTTGGAACACGTGCCACTTTATCATATTTGAGGAATTATAATCAGTTTTTCTAGTTTATACTTTCCATCTAAAAGTGCAAAAAATATTAAATGTGCATTTTGAAGAATTAAATGTAACAATAACAGATGTTATATAAAATATAACATTTATTATTTTTTTCATTTGAGTTTATATTTTTAAAAATCATTTGTTAAAAAAAGTGCGCTAGAGTTAATTGATTTGATTGTTTAAGTAGAGAAAAATAAAGATAAACGCAAAGTCACATGAGAGCGAGACAGAAATGGCGAGAGCAGTGAATTTTTTTGTCGCGACATTAGGTTTTGCAATTTTTCATAAACATGCGACAGGTAAAAGTGATTTGAGATTTTTTATTCTGCTGTGTAAGGTTTCATAGGTTTGCGCAAAAGCTAGTGGCACAGTAGTATATATATGGGATCTTCCGCGTGATCTACCCTTAATATGTACAAGATAATTTTCTTATTTAATATCGTTAGGCGTCACAAATAAAGCATTGATGGAATGTACATATGCTGTAATTTAAGAAAACATGAATAATAGCATCAGAATGGCCCCCTTTTTAGCAGCACCGTTCAAAAAAAATTTTGTTATCGAGACAGTGAAAAAATTATGTTTCTTTGAAGTAGAAAAATTCCTGCTCAGAAACGAATTGTGTGAGATTCTCTAGCACGACTGACAACTAGACATCGGAGTCTCATCTTCTAGTAATTCTTTGAAGACTTCTCCGGGCCACATTGCCCCATTTTACTCTACGACGAAGTCACCAAGTTCTAGCAAGATTCGTGGTAGCGCAGAGCATCTCTCGGTGTCAGCCTGAAACATGGTCCAACGTCTTCGACTAAATGAAGATCTGGAGAATGAACCGGCCACCTCGTTCAAACGGTTCTCTCTCACTCCGAGAAATGGTCAGCGATGTTTGCTCTGTAAGTTCTTCCTGTACTGAATCAGTTTTACTTTTGACATGTTATCAGAACACTACGGAAGCTACAGAATGTTATTCGCTGTGGGAGTATATTTGAGGCAAGCGAGGAGGACGCCACATCCGGCCCGCATTATTGGAATGTGGATAATTATAGAAACAACACTAGTTTATACGCGGAAAATCCGCCATAATGGAATTGTTGACATCTGGAAGATAACTGTGTTGAGCAATGACGGATGTTAAAGAATTAAAGAAAGAAAAGCACAGACAAAGCAATAATACCGGCTAAAACATTTACCACACGGGGAACCATTAACGACAGCTGGTAGGAGAAATTTTAACGGAAGGCAGATGAGTTCAAAGGCTATACGTGAGCTAGAGCATAGCAGGGTATTGGGTGAATCGATCGCCTCTACCTCTAATTGCTTTGCACTCCTACGGTGAATGATGATTGAACAAATACGGGTGCCACCGAGCTATTTGAAATTAAAGTAGATTGCGCGCCTAAGGTTAAATCACAAGCTGAGATCAGATATCTGCTCCCCTTCGAGAGACTTGTGCGTCATGAAAAGTAAAAGAAATAATAAAAGACACTTTTTTTGTAATACCAGAATTCGTTTAAAATATGTGAAACTTAACTGAAAACATTTGGTAATTATAACAGTTAAATGATGGACAGTGGTATCAGAGTTACTCAACCTTGCGCAGACGTGGTCCCTAGCACCTCCACGTTTCCAGTTATTGCTTTATGCTTTAAAGAGGCGACACGCCCGATATCATAATTCTCGTTGGTAGTTATTAAAACAAGCAGCCGTTTCACTTGATTAATGAGACGTTGGAAAAAAAAGAATATTTCGGCAGGGCACTGCGAAAGGAATAGCTGGAAGGGAAACATCTTCAGACTCGCATGAAACCTTCGTGGTACATTGCAAGCAAAATGTGTACTGACATATATAGAGGATTGTAAACATAAATCTTCTTAACTGTTTCAATGTATAAGTTGGTTATTTGCGACAGAGATGTTTTATGTGAACAAAAGTAAACAGATTTAGAAATGCTTGAGATACAATGCAGAGGATTGGATAATAAATCTTAGTTTGTAAGTTTGTTTAAGGATATGGCGTGAATCGAGTAGTGTAAGACGTCTGTCAACAAAAAAGTTGTTTTAAATCCCTTTATATCCTGAAGCTACCAAAAAGAGGTTACCTATTAATTTAATTTTTGCAGAACTCCCATTAAAACAATAATAATGACTCTGTATAAACAAAATATGCATACAGAAGCCAGTTCTTTTAGGATGAAAATATCTCTCCTTAAATTAGTAGTTAGGGAGTTAAAGAAAGAACTACACATATTACAGGAAACTTATTTTTCACAGGTATTGGCCAATTCATTTACCAGATATTTTTTTCTGTTAACCCTTAACTGGTACAAATGCTAGTTTAAAAGAAAGGTAAGCAACATTTTCAAACGTCCCACAAAAAAAGAGAATTAATCAAAACAATTTCTTAAAACCCCTCAACTAAAAAGAATGATTTTTAACGTATGCTTTAATTTCTTTTTAATTTGCCACTCGTCATTTGTCCTGTTACAGTTATTATTCTTACGGAGGGCGAGCTGAATTTCACCTAGCCTTAGTTTTCTAAGGTCAATATTTATAAAAATCAAATCAAAAAAATTTCTCGTGTAAAAAGGTGACAGGCAATTCGATCTTGATCATAACGTCATTGTTTAAAATACATTGTGCGCATCAAGAACGGCTTTAAACTGTCTGAGATTTTTTTAAAAACATTTTCCGCTTAAATTAACATTTTAAGTGCTTTTTCTAACGCTGACGAAATAGTCGGGCATTTCTTGTTAAATAGCAAGCAAACGTGAGCTTTTCTGAAAAAAAAAAATCCGTTTTTGGTCCTGCTCAAGCCCAATTTATTTTCGAATCGATAAGGAAGCACACAACTTGACGCTGACAATCATCGCGCCCACTTGAATTCTAAGGCCCGGGGACCAGTATTTGGGATGCATGTCGTCGATTGTACTTTTCGGCCACAAACTAGCAGAAATTTCACACTGCCAAATTTCGTCAATGAGAGTCTATTAGGAAAAAAAGACCTTGGTTTTCAGCTGAACGGTTTAGTGTCTGGCAACATCATGGTAAGATACACACATTCCAAATGTAAGCAATCAGCAAATCCTTCTCTTTCTCTAAAGTGCACTAATAAATATTTAGAAATATCGTGTTTTACAGGACAAAATAAACTGAAGCATAAATATTTTATTTTATGCCACCTTTTGAAATAGAGTTTTTTGCGTCAACTCTCGCTGTTTTTAATTAATATTTTTTAAAAAATGAATATTATTTTTATGTACTTGAATAACAAAAAAATACTTTATTACGTCTTTAAAAATATTCCTAGACGTTTATACATATTTTTAATGCTGGAGCAATTTATTTGTTACTTAGTTGGATTCCAGTATGACGGTGAAAGAATACCATCCGATCTTGCGTAATGCAAGCTGTTTTCCGAGCTAATACACATTAGTTTCTGGTAAGATAATATTTTAATTTGCAACTTTAATAAACACACAGAAAAAGACACGCACTGCCGAAAGTGATGCTATGTTTAAACAATTTTCAGGCGCACATTAAACTTTCTACAATAGACTTCAGTTGCCAACTTCAGAACATCCAGGGTTTTACTTTAACACTTGTCCGTGTGAGGCCTCATGCCTGTCATCAGGAGAGAGGCTGGTCGGACAAGGAAGGACATGAAATGGCATTATTTTCTTTAATCTTCTTCGAAAAAATTGTTTTGGGAAAGTACATATAAAATAGATATGATGAACTATAAACATGTACAGCGGTGTGCAAACGTCTTGCATGAAAATGACCAGACTTAGAAAATGGGTTCTTATTTTGTAGAAATTAGTGACTATTGTATGTTTTCTGTTTTAATTGAAAGGTATCGGTGTCTTTAAACGATTTATAACACTGAGATCCATTTTGTAATTGCACAGTCATAATTTAAATATTAATAAAATAATTTGCATGAAATCGGCGAGTGCAAAAGTGTTGTATAAACTACAAAAAAATTAGAATATATATATTGTGCTATAATAGTTTATGATAGTAGAAAATAAATATGAAAAACTGTCATTTTCCACCACTATTCTAATTCATTTTTGTTCAACATAGTGATGCCGAGAGCCCGATATTTGACTCCCGAACAGCGGAAAACGTTCGCATGAAAGAAGATGGCGAAACTGAGTGGGTCATTGCGGATCGTATCGGTTGCAATCAGTCGACGACATCTCGCTCGCTGAAACGTTGGGAAAGCCGATGGGAGCCTAATTTCGAAACGAAGAGCCGACAGACCGCGGAAAACGACGGCTCGACAGGATCGTCTGATCGCCCGCATGTCGAACTCGGACGGATTCCGCACTTCCACCGACATCCAGACCGGCCTCGTGCACCATCAGACAGCGTTTGATCCACATGGGGGACTGTTCGGGCGATCGGCACAGAAGAAGCCGTTTATCAGTCTGGACAATCATCGAAAGCGACTGCAGTGGGCTCGCGACCATCTCCACTGGACCGTGGCCCAGTGGTCCCGAATGTTGTTTTCCGACGAAAGCAAATTCGTGAAGGTCCACTCGGCGGGTCGGGTGTTTGTTCGGCGATCGGTGTCCGAGAAATACCATCCTAGTTGAACTTGACCGATTCTGCAAGCAGGGGGAGATTCGGCCATGGTTTGGGGCTGCTTTAAATCGTCCGGTGTCGTTCCGTTGCATCACGTGGAGGGTCGAATGAATGCTCATCACTATGCTAAGATCGTCTCGGACATTGTCGAACCGTGTATGTGACCACATGTCCCTGACGGCCATCTATCAGCTGGAGAACGCCCCAAACCCCACAACTAGTAGTCTCAAGGCCTGATGGCAGAGTTTCGAATCCCCCTCCTCGACTGGCCGGCTCAAAGCCCAGATCTCAATCCCATCGTAAACATTTGGCACTCGATTAAACTCTGCGTTAGAGCCGAAAAACCGATTTGAAGCGGAAAATCGAGGAAGCCTCGTCGGAGTCCAGTAGTGACAATTGTCAGCCTCGTCGTTGTGAACAAGTTATCAAGAATTTCGGATATTCTGCTCATTATCGATAGATCTGATCACTTTCTGCATAATTGGAATTCAATCTGAATTGATTAGATAGCTGTCTAGATTTCATGCACCACCTTTGCACAGGTTGATTTGATGCAAATGATTTTCTAAAAATTGTAACTTTTCCTACAATGAAACAATATGCTTGATATTATTGGAATAGATGCACAACAGTAATATAGAAAATACTTTAATGAACAGCAGTTGTTATCAAATCTTTTCGACAAATTGCGAGCTAATTTACAGGAAAAATTATTTTTATGCGAGACTTTTGCACACCGCTGTATGTGTAGTTTAGACACACGTTGGTGTATATGTAACAAGGTACGAACGTTGTGAAACTTTCAAGAAGCCAAATGACTTCCAAAGAAGAAGAAGAAAAGAGTTTGCCAAAAGGTATGCTGGCACACTCACTGCTCAGCTGCACTCCTCTGGCCTCTTTATCCTATCATAAAAAGAGTCTGTTATCTATTGAAAAATCACGTTATATAAGATTAAAAGAGCAGAAACTGCTGTTGGCGTAGTTCGCAAGGTTTAGCGATGTGGTAAGCGTTTGAAGAACAGAAAATGGGGGAAATGGCTACAGGCGACATCAGACTGAAGATAAATGCGCCGCCTAATCTTTAAAAGTGTTCTTTGCTTAAGATGAAGAGAATCAAAAGCAATTTTTATAAGCGGCATCTGATGGATATGCAGTTTAGTCTTTACACTGACTTTGACGCTCAAGTCTTTTCCTTTATTTTACTTTTTAAAATGTCTAACCTTGGAGGTTATCATTCAATAGCTGATGCAGTAGAATAAAAAGCTAAAAAATGGGTTTATAGCCTAACTTACCTCAGGTAAGGGATTCTAGTGTCTCACTCAGACATGCCAAGGTTGATCGAGTAGCAACTGTGTGTCTTTAAACCGCATCAACAAATTGTTTTGGTTTTTGTTGTCTTATTTATTTACTTTAGTTTTTTTTCAGTCTCAACGATATTCGAAAAGTTTTATTAACTAGTTTAATTAATTTATAGTCATGTCTTATTCGCCTTATTTCATCCTGCTTGCTTCCGAAATCCCAATCCCATTTTTATTTGCCTCTGCCGTTTTACATTAGGTTCACTTTGTATGACGGAAAAATTTTTTAAAAGATAATTAAAACTAATTGAAAATAAGATTAAAATTATTATATTTGAAATGATTTAATCTTCGATCGATTGATTAAATAAAATATACTAATGAATTATAGTTACATATATATAACCATGTGACTGTAGAAATAACCAATGTACGATATGAAACGTTTTACTGTATTTTCATTACATAGATGGCTTTATCATACTCGATCAATTACTGTACTTATTTGTGACAAAGAAACATTAATGGGAATGACGGCTGTGATACCAGTCTTCTGGATCATAAACTACTCTCGCCGCATCACTGAACGATTATTAAAACTCTGTACATTAGAGACTTTGAAGATGTAATGGAAAACAATCTTTAATGACTAAGTCACAAAAACAATTTTAATTACTTTTCAAAATAAAAAGGAAACAGTGCCATTAAAATTAATGATATTTTCCCTGCTGCAATTATCTTTCTATACTTCAGTATTCTGTCGCAGTAACCTTCTTTGTTCAGATATCCTATTACAAGGCGAACTTTCAGAAGAGTTTATATTTGCTTTTCTTTAAAAGACAGTGAAGGAACGTTTGGGTAACGTGCTCAAGACTAACAGCTGCTTTCTTTGTTAATTTACAACGATCGTGCGACTTGAGACAATCTATATATTTTTCCTGACACTCTATTAAACTTTACGTCAAAAGAATATGCTATGAGCTACGTAATTATTAAAAATTTAAGACTCTTTTGACATCCATAAGAGAGTGATAAAAGAACTTAGTGTCAGGATTATTATATAATATATCTTATATATAATTTTATTTGTTTTTTTTTAAAATAAATTACAACAGAAAAGTTGATTAATACGTTATATTAACAGAAAATCCATCTTTTATAAAAATATGCATTTATCTGGAAAATTTTATACATGCAAATAATTAAATCCTTCTTTTCCCTATGAAACATTTTATACAGAAAGTTAAAAACACGAGTTCTGAGAAGAAGACCAGTAATCAATTATAGTTTAAAACTGGTCTCCTTGATTTACAAGTTTGTCTTTCTTCCAAAGCACATTTGTTTTCTCGAGACAGATTAGTGAAAATGATGTCTGATTAGGTTATTAAACCATTGATTATTGCCTTGCCAATAAGTTAATATTATCCCGGAAAACATAATAAACAATGCATTGTCTTTTGGAAAGGCAATCAGTGTGGTACTTGATTTACCCTTTTTTTAAAATCGTAGACAACTGAGCTCACAGTCGATGCATTTGGTAACAATTCCTTTCAATCTGTCCAATGACAGTAAGTTTTAAGCTGTAAAATATTTTTTCTGAGGTCTGTTAATATAAATCTACTGTTGAATACTAATGGCGAGACCATTCAGAAAGTGTGCGGTACCAGTGGTGAGAGAATTACTCAGAAGATTATAGAATCGGAAAAGGACAGGTTTATTGTCCGGATTGCAACAAAATGTCATCTAAGTATCCAGCGTGCATTTAGAAACGTTACTAGATGATTAAATTCTAAAAGGTGGAACAGCACGAACCTTGAAACGAGGCGACAACATTAAGGATGGTCGATGACTAATATATCAATATCAAACAGCATGGCCAAAACAGCACCAGTCAAGATAATGAAATTGTAAGCCGATTTTGACGAGGAATTTGCATACAACGAAAAGGAAGATGTGTAAAAAAATTAATTCACGAGATCTTTCATTTACTCGAATCAAAGAAATTGGAAGAGTAGATACGCTAGAAAATGAAACGGAGAACGCACAGAAAAGCGGATAAATCTAACATAAGTACAATTCTTTTCCAGCGCAAAAATAAAAATATGAAAATTAATTCTTCTGAATGTGGGCGATAAATGTTTTCATGGACATTTTAATGCAAAAGAAAACTACGGAAAAACTCTATCTTTTCTGCCTCACAGAACGGCTGTCGGTTGAGCCACCCTCTGAATTAATATAGGTACATATTACCTTAACACTGGTCGTGTGAGCCAGCCCGGGAGTTTTCGCGAAACTCCGAACAGGTGAGATCTGAGGAATTACATGATTGGATACAGAATATTTTTCTAAAATTTGATTGGTTCCTGAAACCGCCAAAACCAATGAGTTTTATTCATTGCACAGTCGCCAAGGCTAAATAATTCTCCCTCTCGGTCCAGCTCTACCAGTTCAAGAATCAAGAAGAAAATAAAAGCATTATAAAATGGCAATTTCATGCGACTGTCATAGAGCCAAATGCTACAATAGTTTAGAATGCAGTAAATGCTCATGTAAGTGCCAACTGATCAGAAGGCGGCAGCCAAGATGTGGTCAGTCCGAACCGATTTACAGAGAAATTGATGCCGACGGAGATACTTGAACATCAACGTTAAAAAACGCAAAAAATCAGCCTTTTGAGATATCGGAAGAGCAAACGATGCCAAATGCATCAGATATTCGACAAATTTTGCGAATATCAGCCAACATTGGATGCGAAATTCCCAGCAAAGAAGCAAGAGACACCATATCAATAACGGATTTGGAAGAAGAATCAGTCAGCCGAATGATCCACTATGTTAACGTTGTGTTTGATATAATTTTAGGTGATATATCCTCATAATCCTGATTCATTGAAAAAGGAAGTATGGGCGTGCAAAATCTCATCGGAGAGTGCTTCAAACAACAAACTGTTGAGATGAACTTGATCAGCAGTTTTCCCGAACGAAATATTCAAAAGGATGTATTTATGGAACCGATATGCAAAAATTACACATCTAAATTGTTCAGAGATGCTTGGTATTGGTGAAGAGTATTTAGCATCTTACACCTCCACCGTACTGAAAATATTCATCAAGCTTAATGGAGTTTCAAAAAGCTCACCCATCTTTTGAGGAAGAAAAATATACTTCAAAAGGCCAAGTTAATCTCCAAAATAAACTCATTAAAGGCCGAATTCAAGCAAACAGGTGAACTACCAGTCACGAGAAGACACTAAAAGATTTGTATTTGCCATAAGTTACTTGACGGACGGCGATTAATGTAAATCTACATAACTACATCACTAGGACGTTTTTGGTGAAAATAAAATTACCTGCGTGATCAGAAAGATCGTAACTGTCGTTTAACCCACAAATCAGGACTTTTTATGCAGTTTATACTCAAGTAAAATTCTGATATTTTCACACCGCGCCTGTAGACTTCCTGACCTGGCTCGCGCGCAGACTGTTAAATACAAAAATTTGCGGCTTTATATCAGTATAGCAGTTCCAAAGTTTTTACGAAACTTTTCCAGGAAATACGCCAAAGGGAAATCCGGGGTAAATCTTTAGAAGCCTACAGAAAGGTTAGAAGGTAAGAATCTTCTAGCATCAGTCTTCAGAAAGACGACCTACAGTTAAATATTTCATAGATTCATGAACCATTTTACTGAAAAGTCGATCCACGCATGGAGGATTTTCCAGGCTTGTGAAATGCTTGACAAAGGCATTTCATAGTAAACAGAAAATGCCAGTAGTTCTAAAGAAATTACCTGAACGTCTTTAATTGTGTAAAATGTTAAGATTTATTTGCATTGTTGGCAACGAGGACTTAGCTAAATTGCCGACCGAGCATGCCCCCAATGCAGTGAATATTTGCTAAACTACTTTAGAACCTGTCTACAAAAATTACACATTACTTAGTGTTAAATTTACTATTGCATTTAGAGTTAAAATAAGAATACACATGAGCCAATGGATTTTCTGTCGGTATAAAACCGCATTAACATCTTACCGACCTCTACATTATTTTTATAGCCTCGTTCAATATTTAAGTAAAAAACAACTTGATAGAATAGAGACTCCGTGTGTAGTTATTTCCAGGACATATATTTTTGTATCACCTTTCTGACCGATTCGAATCTGCATGAGCTCACTGCGGAAAGTATGTCTACAAGTTGCTGCAATCATGTTATCATTACCAAATATTATAGAAAAAGTGTAATACACTTTACAGAAAACGACCAGGTAAGCTATTCGATACTTAGAATATCTACTAAAATAATAATAATAATATTAATAATAATACATTGCTATGCATAGAAAATGTAGATACAAATATTGTAGGAAATAAAAATCATTCTCCATCATTAAAGATAAAGCAAAATTGACATCTCGTCCACGAAAGTTACTCTTAAGCCACGGGTAATGGTGGAGTGATCTCCAGCCAAGATACGTGTCTGGGCCATATTTGATGCTGGTGTCCTCAACGCACTTTGGTCCAGTACATTTAATCAGAAGCTATGGTCTTCACACGCTCTACCTTTTGTTTCGTTCTATGCGTTCTATACAACACTGAAGTACCGACACCATTATTAAACAAAGCTCTAACATCTTTCTATACTACCCACGCTATACATCGCTAGATTCACTTGCTGCCAGAAAATCCCTCAAGCAAATATTCTAAACATATACTTCAAGGATCAAGAGATTCAACCTTTGGAATTTCAGAAAAAACAAGAACCACACTGAAAAGAACAATATGAAAAATTCCAGGCTAAATAAAGTTAAGAATGACTTCCTTATTTAATGGCATCTATTAATCTTTTTGTTTACGTTACTAAGTAAAATATGAAATTCTCTAATGCAGCATTTAACCGTCCGAAGAAATCTAAACTATATACATACTCTACATTCATAAATTGTGGAAGCCCCATTAGAGTGCACCAATGTTCTTACATATAAAATTCTGTAATTGACATCTTAAACCAGAGGGTAGTGATGCGGAGCATAAATCTAACTTGGAAACAGTATTGGCAAAGTAAACAAGCAGACTGTCACTATAATTTGTTGGGCTGGTCAGCTCAAAATCCTAACAAGAACATTAGCGACAAAATATGGCGGTATATATAGCCAATAGAAAGTCAAAAGGGCACCAGCTAAGGGCGATCAACAATAGAACTCGCTAAAATGATGGCGATTTTCCATTTAACTATATAGATGTTTTGTTTTCCATTTACAAAGCTGTTTTTTCCCCAAAGAAAATAAGGAAAATATGTTTTGTTAGCTAAAGGAATTACTATTGCTTTTGTGTTTCTAAGATTTTGCAACTGGTATTTAAAAATCAGACTGTGGAGAAAAGTTGAAATACTGTGTCAAGTAAATGGTACACACGCAAAGTACTTGTAATTAGTAATGTATTAGATAACATTAGTTTTTACCAATTATAAACTTTCTTATCACGTTGCTGTCGTTCTCATGCATGTTTAACATATTTCCGCAATAAATATAAACGGAAATAATTCCACAATTCGCTCCTATAAATTCTTTGTGTTTATTTCAAATATTCTTTTTATTTTTTTATAATCGCATAAAGGTAAACTCAAAAAGCTTTAATATCATGAGATATAATGCAATCAATACGTTTTGTATGTAAAAATTGCTCGTCAGACGGCCCGCAAACATTTCAAATTTCTTACCAGAATACAGCTTTGAGCTTTTCAAGTTTCTAGCAAATCTCCAGATAAAAATAGAATAAGTAATTGACAACTATTCCCGCGGCTTGGATGAGAAGGAAAATAACAGCCAAAGTAATTTAGTTGGCAGCATAGTTCGATGTGTATTCACCTTGCTGAATTCATACGTAAAACTGCTTTAGGCTGGCATCCTTCATTCTAACAGACCGGCGGAAAAAATGGATCGTGAAACTTTATTGGAAAAGTTTTACTTTTTATTTTACTATTTTTAAAGTTTTTGTCTTCATTTATATATTTATCGAAGTCAGAATATTTTATTCATTAACACAGATCTGTGTTGAATATTTTAAACTCTAACCACGAAACTAATTAGTATTACGCGACATAATAAACATTGGGTAGTAATATTTAAATTTTAAATCAGTGGCAATTTCTTTACTGATGTAGTCCTTGAAGGCTATTTACTGTTGGACTCTAAAAATCCAGAATGACTGCAATCATAATAGCTTCCATTTTTGGACCACTGCCAACGAAAGGTTAAATATAAACAAAACCTTGTGCTAATTTACTACTCTTTTCACTAATGTGTTGTCTGAAATCAGCTTTTCAATTCTTAGAAACAATGTAAAAAGCGAGATTGCAATTTTAAATAATGATATCGTAGTAAAGATGACTTTTACGATTTTTATCACCAACGTGGAATGAAGTCTTGGAAAATTTCCCCCGTCGCCATTGTAGGGATAGCCTCCATGAAAGGGCGATTAGTTTCAAGATGTAATTTGAATTTGCTTTGTCATGCATTGGAGTTTAAGGTTTTTCAAAACTGCGACTTCTTACTTAAGAATTCAGCAGTCTTCTCCCCCGGACTGCCAATATTAATCATCACGTTTTCTAGGATATTGCGCCCACCGCCGTTGTGACGTCACCAGCTGGATCCTATAAATATATCGACGAGTTCAAGCACAGTTCAAAAACTGGTCTGGAACTGACGTCACTTATCTGCAGAGTGCGACTACTTGTAGCTACTTGCGATCTACTTAGAGAAGAATTAAAATAAGGGATCTTTAATTTAATAAAAGCTTCTTTAAAAAATTTGGATTTTAAATTTATTTAAAATGGTCACATAAATCTGAATTATCGATTTTTTGTGAAATGTTGCAAATATCGATCTTCAATGTGTCCTCGAAAGACGTCATCTCCCCCTTTTTTTCTATTTAAAATGGTAGAGATGGTATGTGTAGATTGTTACTTAGATTATTTTGTATTTTTCAGTTAAATCATTCGCAGTATGTGATGGGAAGTTTTATTAATATATAAATTAAATGAAAAACTAAAAATCCGAAAAGTAGATTAAAACAAACATTCTTCGACAATGGCTTTTTGGTTTCAGCTGCTTATTTAATTTCGATAAATTCCAAAATAATTTATTTTACTAATATTCTTCATTATCTTTAAAATTAATGCGCTTTACTTGATACCCTTACAACGCTGCTGATTGTGTTTCTTTAATGATCTGGCTAAACCACCTAGGAGCTGCGCATCATCGTTCCTATGTCTATAATCCTCGTGAATTATACTATTTCCCCACTATTCCGTTATTCTACGCTACTACTGCGACCCTCAGTTCCTTCTCTCTCTCTCTCTCTCCGCTCTCTCCTCTCTCTCTCTCCTCTCGCTCTCTCTCTCTCTCTCGATGAACTATCAGATTTATTCATCTGTAAATACGTGGCGTTGTCGTGCAGCATCCCTGCCTTGCCCACCAGCACACGCATTTCCATCTCGTGAATGATAACACTGGTCAACAAAATTAAATGTATTATACTCATTATGAATGCAAACCGACTTTTTAGACTAATTTTTCATGCTGATTTCAAAATTTCACTCCATTTGTATGCAGCACGTATCAGTTTTTCAGTAGATACATGCAAATACTTACATATTTGTATATATGAAATCATTAACGTAATAAATAAGGACATATTATTTTTAGAAAGTAAATGAGTTTATTGAGTTAAAAACCATCACTATCATTCTACAAAGAGTGAATACACAAGAAATGGGTCAGACAAGACAAAACAGACAAACTTAGAACAACAGAGTTAGAAACATTGTGATTTGGATTTCCTGCGGTGTTCCTGATCTGGTTGATCACAGTAAAGTGCCCAGCAGTAGTCAGCCAGCAGCATACTGTCATTCCAGAAGCCTTGGTACCATTTCTCCATAGCACTAATGTCCTGGTGAAATCTTTCACCATGTTCATCAGACACTGCTCCAAGGTTATCGGCGAGGAAATCCAGATGGGAGTCCAAGAAGTGAACTTTCAGTGGAATGCGACAACCCATTGCTGAGTAACGTTTCAGAAGATTCTTGATGCCATCCTTGTAGTCCATTGCCTTCTTGTTGCCAAAGAAATTCTCACAGATCCAATTGAAAGCATTCCAGGCAGGCAGTTCCAGTTCATCTAGTGTTGTCTTGAAGTTGACATCTTTGAGTACTTCTCTAATTTGGGGTCCGACAAAGATCCCTCACCCTCTTTCAACTTCGCCTGTGTGATTTGGGAAACCTTTCTACAATATACCAAACCCTCTGACATTTCTCTTCCCTAGTGTCTTTACAAACTGTTTCATCAGTCCAAGCTTTATGTGCAAAGGAGGCAATAGGACATTACATGGATCTACAAGAGGTGTATTCCTGACGTTAGAAGTCCTGGCTGGGATGATGTTCTTGTCTGCCAGTTTGATTCCGAATAATGTCTGTCAGTTGCCCGACTATCCCATAGCCACAAGAAACAACAGTATTTTGTGAAACCTGACTGCATTCCCATTAACATTCCAATGACTTTTAAATCTCCACATATTTTCAATGAGTATCTTTCATAGGCAATGGCATGAAGTAAAAGTTCCATATTCTGATGGTCTTTCGGCTCCATCCATATCATTGGAATGGCAAAAGATATGGACCTCTTCCTCTTATTGAACCAGTCATGTAAGCCATTTGAGCAAGCTGAGCAGATAAAATGTGGTGCCCATAACTTGTCCTGATCTCCAAGAGGACAGTCAAAGTATAGCTTATAAATTTTCTTAATCTCTGGTGTTATTGTACGTTTTTGAGCTTTCACAATAAATTGTCCACAGACATAACAAAACACATCAGGAGGATTTCTACACTGTCTTGACATTGTTAACACTGTAAAACAAGTAAGGAAATAGATACAAACGGTTATACTTATATTGAATTTGAGATGATGAAATATTTCATCAGACCAATTATGACTGGACAATTTGAGATGTTGAAATACCTATTTCATCAGACAAAACTTGATTGGTTTATTTAAGATGATGAAATATCGCATCTGAACTATGCAGCAATGAATAATGTAGTTTATTTTAAAGGTATGTTTCCATGATGTAAATGAAATACATGCATACACGTCATTAATTGGAATTTCTATATAATGCATGAGCTAAAACCAAAAAACTTTCTCATCTTGAAAACTGTACGTGATGTCAAAAAACTAATTGTATATTTGAAATCAGCATTAAAAATTACACTAAGTACACCTTGACATATGCTTGTTGAAAAATACTTGTTGACCAGTATAATTAAATGTGTTCAGATTATAATAAAACAAATGCATTGTTGTTGATAACATGATTGAATTAAAAGCTGACAG
The DNA here is from genome assembly GCA_018389105.1 of Nautilus pompilius. NCBI lineage: Eukaryota > Metazoa > Mollusca > Cephalopoda > Nautilida > Nautilidae > Nautilus > Nautilus pompilius. The sequence goes on from JACATO010002737.1 coordinate 1,486,460, forward strand.
AATTAAAACGTGTTGCGAGCGATTGTCATCGTATATGATTATTTGGGAATAAATGGAGGGAAGACGGTTTTAAAAAAGCATCTTTATGTCGCTATGAAACCTTTCGTGGAAATTTTCAGTCTGCAAATTACAGTCGACTGCCAGAACATAGGAAAAGAATTTTAATCAACTTTATTCTGAATACTTTATTACGGAATAAAAAATGTCAGACAGTTTTAACGTACAATGTTGGGCAGTGTAAAAAGTAATATCACTTTAAAAACTGGATAAAAAATACAAAAAAAATTTATAAATGCTCTTCTCACATTTGGTCCCTTAATTTTATTTTGTTTACTTACTTCCTGGAGACAGGGTTTTGTGTTTCACCCAGACTCTAAGGGCATGAAAGATGTATAAATGCGTCTTTTTGGCTGCGCCACAAAAGAGAGTGTTTCCAAGTAACGACTATTAATTATTTATAGAGCCAGAATTGTATTACTCAGAAAATCCATTTGTTATAAAACCTAGCAGTTGGTTAATTATTTTAAGCTATTTATGAAAATAATGATTTTCTTATCTTTTGCGAAAGTTAATGCTCTGAAATGGAAATTTTCTGTAAACAACGTAGTTAGAAATTGCAAAACATTTTCTCACTTCATATTGTATCATCCAGTAATTTTTTTCTGCTTCTATGTTAATTAGAAACATTGCAAATTAAAATGGTATATTTTATACTGCTTACTGTTGTCCAAATAATACAGAAACAAGATTCTTTATCGGTGGAGAAAAGTGATATTTACTTGAAGGATGCAAATAGTGAATGCTGCGTTAAATCAAAATTTTTATTGTTCATTGCAGATATTAAAAACATTTGCTGAAGACATTGTCTAGTGATATTAGACCTTTTAGTCCAGTGTTATTTCATGTAATCGAACATCTTAAACCCGTTGACACTTTATATACTGACGTTTTGGCTGGTGATTTAAAACTTTACCAATATCTCAGAATCGACTTCCTGCTCACACGCATTACCTCTTTGAGAGAGGGCATACACTAATGAATTTAAATATACCTGGGGACATTTTATATAGCTGCATTGGATCTTAATTCTTAGAAAAAAGGTTAATTTTTAAGTGGACGATAGTTATAATAAGTATTTATTTGCTTTTAGAATTTACACTTTTTTATATGAGACAGTAACACGAGCAATCTATCGCCATAATGAACTGTCAGCCGAAGAGGAAGTATTCAAGAATACGAAATGCTCTAACCTTGTGGTAAATATATATAGCGATGTCATGGTTTACCAATAAATGAACCTAGAAATGCAATTTTTTTGTGTCTACAAATAACTTCAAAGACCTTATTACTTCTTACAAGTATGACTTACGAGTAATTACATCTCAATGGCAGCGTTAACTCCCCAAACGCAGTGCCTTCGTGTGGCAGGACTTCTGCGTCGCGCCAAAAGCGTAAATAATTTCGTAGTTGCCAGTCAACGTGCGATCGGTAAAAGAAGAGAGTCACAGATTTTTAATATAACAGCCATCCCTTTGATGTTTCATTGGACAAACTACAAGTATGGAAACTAAGCAAGCGGAGATTCTGAAAGCGCTTATCTCCGGCTTCATTTGCTTTTGTATTTTGAGGAGAGATCCACGCATCCTCAGGTGGCTGTAGCTTAATGTGTACCTTTACAAGCAGCTAGAGTTTAGCATTTGTTTGAAGGAAAACTTGTATTGGCAAAGGATTCACAGTCGCACCTGTTTCAATATTTGAATATACCATATGCATTAATAGTTTTCGATACATTTTTACGTTGCTAGGTATTTATTCCATCGATGTTTAGCAGCTAACCGTGCATTATGTACTGCCACGATCTACTATCCAACAGTTCAGTTTTACCAAGGAGGCGGCTTCACTTAAAACGTGTGACCTAAGAATCATATTACCCGAGATCTCCGCACGGATCTGCTGCGCAATCGCTACTACCTTTCAGCGGTGTGACTAGTAAAACTTAACGAACAAGTACTGGAGTTGGGGATCGTTGTCGTTAGATAAAGAATTATTCATCGTTTTGTTGCAAATACCAAAATTAAAGCATCAGTGGAAATAACGTTGCTCAGCTAAAATCCGTCTTAGCTTCCTCGTCCTTGGATGTGTATAATATGTGACTGTACACTAATGCGCTTTATTTAACCATGTATAGCGCGAGATAGACTATTCTGCACCACACCGCCTTCGGTATTTATTGCAAAAACAACAGTAGTCTTAATGACGGTAACATGAAAAATATTTTAATAGATAACAACATATTAACGATTTAAAAAAATTGTTTTGCAACTATTTTACTTACAACATTGTTTCAACTCGTCTGTCCGCACTCAAACAGTCTGAGTGCTATTTGGGCTCTGCCTTTCCCAATATCAGATTGCCATTTGTTGTTCTTGCTTAACTTTTCGTAATCTTGTACCGATTTGTTTTGCTAATAATGCTCATCTACTCATCACATTCAGACTAACGTCGTCATCCTCTGTGCCTTGTAAATGCTGTTACACCAGATTGATTGTGCAGTTTAGTTCCCGATGTTGCGGTATTGAATTTTGGAGTACAGATTCTGTGTGTGTACAGAGGTTCTTACGATACTAACAAAAAGTGCTTCAGATATTCGTAGTTTTCAGTCTGGATCTTTTAAGTTAAGGTTAATAAAATTACATATATATCAAACCTATTTTTAAACCAATACAAAACGTATAAATAAATGACCTACAAAATAATGTGGAACATTGGATCCATTTTAATTAAACGTTTTTTTTTTCTTTCCTCTAGGATCAGAATTTTGTTTTGTAATATACCTGCTGACGAGGGTCTGCTTTCCGGAAACGTGACCAAGATGACATTTCCATCCGCTAGGGGGACCTTCGTTGTCTAGCCTCCACACTTCTATTTGAGACTATCCCTTAAAACTAACGTAAACAAGCATTCGGATTAGATCCACTGTTCGTTCGCACGGATCTCTAACACAGAACTGTCTGATCTCCCTACACCACGACGATAAGCGGGGAAGCTATTCCACCAAACCGCCATGCCGATAATGACCAAGACAATTTACAAAGGTTATAGTCTCGTGAGGGCATTAAAATCCGTACACGTTGAATGCCGACGAATGAAGAACGTACTTTTTATAATACATCTTTTTATTTTGGTTTATTAAAACTGCAAAGAATTGAATAGATTTTGATTAACTACGTCGTGTTACCAGTGAACATACGGCATCACAAAGCCGCGATCTAATTCTGGCTAACTTAAAATGTCATTTTATTAAACACAGCACAGCTTCGCTGAAATTGCGCACAAGAGATCCAGGTTAGAAATAGTAAATCAAGTAATAGGTAGCTGGGTAATTAAAAATTGTAACCAAAAAAACAGAAAAAAAAAGACAGCAAGTTTTTTTAAATGCAAACAAAATTATCTAGACGAGATAACTGCTGTATCAGTACGAAATACGGTCCATAGGCTCTCAGTCTGCTTCTAGTCAGTTTCTAGAACGTGAAACATTATCCAGCGGAAACAATTACGTCTATTTCAGAAATGCGGCTTTCTGCTAACGGTATGATGTCTTCTCTACTCATACAAACACGTGTTATATACAGTAATGTGAAAAAGTCTTAGGCTATCTACATTTTTTTTTCATAAATTCAACTGTAGAAAATAAATAAAATATAAAACAAGTTAATGAGATTTTTTCACATTCTAAAATTTAATATGGTGAATACTAGTTAGAAAATACAGTTAGAAATCCCTTTTTTCTTTTTAGATGAAGAATGAATCTTAAATCCATAAAGTACGTTGACAACTTTTATATTAAATGCAAGTAAACTTTATCCTGTTTTACAAATAAGTAACCAGAAACTTCAGATGCGGGGTTAAGGCGCAAAGCTAAGTAACATGTAGTGGAGAGAAGACTACAGTTTAATCTCCAGTGTGATCCATCCTGTGAAGGTCTGCTTTCTATTTGGTCGAGTTATACGGTGTAGACGTTTCAGTGCTAATGTGAACTTCTCTCGTCATGTCTATCGTGAGCGGCTGACCGAGATTTGTCTATTCATTTTGGTCGTTTTGCCTCCATCCTGCGATTCTTTCTCTTTTCCCATTGTTTGGAAAAAAATCCCAGATAATTTCGCCGGGTCTCTGACTTTACCCTTTATTTCACGGATACCGTGGAAGATATTTATGTATTTTTTGCTCTCACCCGTAGTCACTATTTTATTGTCCGTTTATGCCACTAATATTGTGACAACGATAACTTCGCGACTTGTTTGTGCATGGTGGTTGATTACACGTTAAGATTTCTTCAAAGACTGGTTATGCTTTTGCTGCGCCGTTATGTCTAACGCTTTAAATCACAGTCTTTATTGTTACCAAGCAAACAGTCAGCGAAAGTTTAATTATATTACAACAAATTATCTATTACTACGACACCAGCTACTATTCCCAAGTTTCTTGACCAAACATACGAGGTATTTATATGGAATTTACTACCTCGCTTATCGAATATTATACAAATACCACGTAAAGATAATATTTTGGTTTTTCTATGTCGGACATTAAAGAGCACTTTTTGTTCACTGTAGAGATTTTTAAACATTTAATGACACCTAGCCCATCAGTCCGCATCTTAATCAGTCCACTGCCAGGGATGGGTAATAGGTATCACCATAATGGGTAGAACAACGCTGGGGTGTGTAATACTGTAGAGTTAAGCGTGGCCATTCTGCATATTAATGTAATCCAGAATATATATTTCCGTCTGATTGCAACTTCGGTGTTTAGTGGAAAAGATGGATGGCAGACTACCTTTAGGCTTAAAACCTCGGTAGTTTCACGCATGGATCCTGTGGATACACGATACACGCTTGCGCAGCTCTCCTATCGCAGGTGATAAAGCAGAGGGCCACTTGTCTTTACGGGATGCAATGCCATTGAAAGAGCTTCGTTCGGAAGTCCAACTCGCTCAACAACAGCAGCAGCAGCTCCAGCAAACAGCCTCGCGCATCGCTTCAACTCTCAATGACCCTGCTGCTCCATATGGTGCTACTGGGGGCCCTTTTTGTGATATAAGAGCGTTTAAAGCCCATTTTCTCACTTATAGCGTTTTTGAAATAACTATTTATTAAAATTTTCGATGGAAGGGTTGGTTATTGCTCATAACATCACAAACACTGTGCTAAGTCAGAATTTCCCCCAGATGTTTCGTCTCCCGAGTGCGAACGTGTTGACGCTGTCGGTATGATAAATTACATCACTTTCACTTAGCCAGAGCCGCCTGTTAAGGGTAGGACCAGTTCAGTTCGCCGGCTTGCAAACTGATGCGCACGAAAGATCTTTTGAATTAGCTGCCTATGCTCGCTTATTCAGGCATCTGGCGGAGATGAAGATGACGTCAGGAATATCACGGTCACTAGAAGACCCGGACCACCCAGTACAACGTCATCTCACCGCATAAACCGTGAAGTGTTTGTAGAATACACAAACTTACGTCCGGCAAAAGCGTTAAAATATGGACCTTTTAGCTGATAGTTTAGCCACATCTTAGGTTTTCATAACAGCTAAATAAAAAAATTATAGACATAAGCTGAATTTTCCAAGATCGTTATTCGTCATCCTGAAGTATAATTTCCGCGATGCTCGTGCGTGACGGTTTAGTTAATGCTGGAGTTGGTAACCAGTGGTCCATTACAGAGTCAACCATCACTTAATAAAAAAACAGCAATACAGTGGCACAAGTGTACACAGTGGAGAGATCAAAAGTCATTCGATGTGGTGATATTAAAAAAAAATTTTAATAACAGGACCATGAAAGTTGCAGATTTTCTGCTTGTCTTCATCGTTGCTTAACCGATGAAGAAGTATGCCTGGATCTCTTACATCTGAAGAGAAGGTCGGGGGAAAGGGTGGAGGGTGGGAAGCACGTGCAGTCTCGCTATTTAGCAAGTCACTGAATCATAGCAGCATCTTAGGAAGAGCGCGTGCTAATTGAAATCAACAAAATTTTAGACACACGGAAGTAAATTATCGAAAATTAGAAACTGTTCAAATATTGGAGCGATCTGATTTGAGACAGACAAGAATATTATAAGATTTTTTTCAGGATAAGTGATATAAGCACAATTTAAAAAAAAAAAACCTGAACTGAATACTTTTATTATTTCGGATTAATTCCATTTATCCGTTTTAACCTGAGCTCTTCAGTTTGTATTTGCTCATATGGAGGTCATGACACGTGGCCATTCCGACCCTCTGTTTACATGGTATACACGCTTATAAATGGCATACAAAAATGATGCTTTGATTCTATATATATAAAATAAAGTTGGATTTCTGTTTGGTGCCCGCTTTATTTCACAGAATTTAAGAGCAACATTGGCAACAACAGTTTATTTCTAGGAGACTTTGATGAATTTAAAATAATTTTAACTAAAACAATTTTGCAAGTTAACTCGAACGTAGGGCGCGAATTACTGGAATGAAGAAAGATGGCAGCTAGTAATTCAAGCCGCCATTCAAAATACTGATTTAATATTTAAACTGTGATCGTACATTTTTTTAATATGGAAGAAATTTTTCGAACTTTAGCGCTGTCCAGGTAAATTGAAATAATCCGATTCAGTTTCGCCATCCAGACATGCTTAACGTGTAGCATGGTGCTGACAGATTAGCTTATCTCTAAAGCGGCTTTACAAACTATAAAAGGAAAACAAAAATAACGTAAGAAGAGCGATAAAAGATAAATTTTAATCGCGTGAAACTGAAACAATTTCTGTTTATTAAAAAAAAAACAGCGATTATTATATAAATACGATATGAAAAAACATGAAAAGCAGACTTTTTAAACTGTTTGTATAATTATATATCGTATTGGAAAATAATAATGAGAGCACACATGATTTGCGCATATAACGAGGAAATGAAACTGAGAGACATGTATAGATACATGCACACTTGATTATTACAGAAAATATACAAAAGTACAATGAATAGGTTGTAAAATTCAATAGTATTTAGCATATAAACCTTTGATTTGCTTTATATGGAGCAGAACGTTTTGTATTGATGTTCCAACATAGATTACACTGGACAAAAACCAATTTGTAGCTGAGGTAAAAGTATGTGTCTTAGACTAATTCGAGTATGCTGTTTTCAAATCTGAAATCAGAATTAATCCAATACGTAAGAATTTTTAGCTACAGAAATAAACGAAAGTCTAACGTTACATATTATGAGTGTTCATTTAGTACCGTGTACACACAGCAGGCTACGCGGGAGAACCACGTGGTTGCCTGCTTACATGTACACACATGTACTTCTTGTGCTTGTGGAATAACCGAAACGATGCAAATCACTATAAGATCAAAGAATGGCCATCAAGAACAGACCGTACTCCAGGAAAATTCAATGTGTCAACATCTGCTACTGGTACGTCCACAAAGAATATTTCTTCCACCACTGCATATAAAGCTGGGTCAAATGAAGAGCTTTGTAAAGGCAATGAGTGTTGAAGATACGGATTTCTTTAGCTGAAAGAAAAATTTGAAGCGATTTTAACTGATGCCAGGTTGAAGGCATCACAGATTCGTGATTTATTTTCCGATCCATTCTTCTAGTCGAGACTTAACCCACTGGAGCTGGCTGCATGGGAGGCTTTCAAACTGGGGGTCCACAATTTCCTTGAGAACCACAAAGCAGACAACTATGCCGAGTTGGTTCAAGACATGATAAAAGCCTTTGAAGAAATAGGCTGTTGTATGCCGCCGAAGTTGCATTTCTTCTTTCACACTTGGATTTCTTCCCAGCCAAAGTTGGTGCTGTGGACGATAAGCCTGGAGAGAGGTTCCACCATCACAAAAAGGCAACGGAGACAAGCTATCAGGGGAGATTCGACTCCAACATGATGGGGGACTATTGTTGGTTTCTTCAGAGATAAACCACTGCTATTCACTAGTGTAAAATCAAGTACTTAAAGCAATTTTAAACACTTAATGTATACCATATACAATGTACTTATGTTGTTCAATGTGTTTGAGCTTATGGATAACAGTTACTGTATAATTTAAAATGTATTTATATTGTGAAATGAATTAATTTTTTTGCAATTTTGAGATGTGCTTGATTTAATAAACAATGACTGAAGATGTGATTTTTCTGTAACTACAAATCCTGACTGTCTGAGTCAAGTCTGACTTAAGATTTGGAATCATCATGCTTGATTTGATAAAGGACACCTGCATATACTTCAGTATCAGACGAAAGGTTATTCCTTGTTGTCCAGGGTTATTCATGTATGAATGGGCAGATATATCATAGCGCCTTGCGAAGTTCATCAAAGTTGCCATTTGACTTTTGCAGTTGCCCTCCGGCCTCTGTGATGTTCATGTCAGAAATTTGTACAGGCAAAGGCATCATTGTGAGTATCCTATTAGACATTTTATGTTAAAGACGGATTTTTTACTCCAGTATCTGTATGCTCGAATTCATTCTCATGTTGTAAGATAAATCATCATCTGTTGAAATGCTTTTCTCAGGCGATGGTAATATAAATGAGAAAATGCGTGTAGCTGTCTGCAGTCACTATATTTTCGAAGTTATAGAAATATCCGACATTCATGACTTATATGCATGATTCACTTTATATATTGTTTCCCATGATATTTATTATTTCCAAACAGCTAAAACTTGGACTTATCTGTAAAAAAGCATCTTCTTCCAGGTTTAGTTATCTTACAGGTTAATTTCTGCGTCTCATTTCAATTTTGCCGTTTGATTGCCTCTCTTTGGAAAATGTTTAAGGAAAGCTACACATCAACTGATACTACTTTTTGTTAATATGTATCTTACTTACTATACTTGTAAAAAAGTTAACACCAGTAAATGCAGATAGATCGTTTGCAAGGTCTCCACTGGCTCGGCATCTATAACGTAGAGAAAAGCAGGTAACTGCCCATCTTTTGAAAGTTGATGGTGATAATGTCATTATTTTTGCCCGATTCAATGCTCACTGATGCGTAGTGAATCGGGCAAGAAATATCGAGTCTTACTGCATCTGGACGAAGATCAAAAGGTGAAAGCTCACGACGAGAATAGCAATATAGGAAAACAAAATATAAGGTGCTGGCAGAGCGTGCGTATGTTAAAGAAAAGACTAAACAACCTCTTTATGTTTAGTCTTGAGAAACAAGCTGATAAAATAATTAGGAAATGAATGGGTGCCCAGGGGTTCGTATAAATATTTTGATTAATTTAGATAGTGACCCTAACAGCGTGTCTAATTGGTTAATCAAACTAAGCGCATCGATCCACTTTCAGATCTCACCAAGTTATAAAAATTGGCAAAGAATTTTCCATCGAGTTTGTTTAACCTCATATTTTTCAAAAATGGATAGAAAGTTTTAGCGAACAGGAAATTAGAAACACCAGAGAAAGAATCAGAAAAGAAGGCAAGAATATACAAACCAAGCTGCACTATTTCTTGTCCAGATTCAATAACAACAGCTAATTCTGAGCAAAACAATCATTCTGATGGTATGGGATTGAATGATAATTCGTCTATCAAACTAGCGGACGATCTTAAATAAATCTACTTGTAAAAATTTATTCGTCTCTTAAGAGTCATAATTTCAAAGGGGATGCAAGAGTAACATAAAGTTTCCATTGTGTATCGCTAAATCAATATTCACTATGGTTTTGTTATTCCCCACACCTAAAAAGAGAGATTTGTAAATATTGTACAATTTTTTCACTGCCAATTAATGTGACAAACAAAAAGCCCTCACAATGGCTTCTTTAACAAGGCATGAAGACTTTCATGTAAATTCAGGATGTCCTATTCTTACTACTGGGCACAGAAATGCACAGGTGAATGCAACTTTTAGCTATCAATATAAGATCAGAAATAAACATTGTGTCAACTAGACAGTGATTTGAATCGGGACGTTGAACAGATCAGGAAAGTATCATATAGAATATTGACGACTATTCTATTTTGCTGTAAACGTGACACTGCTTTACGTAGTCAAGGAAACAAAACTGAAATTTTCATACCTGTTTAATTTTAGTATTGAATGAGGAGATGAGACTCTACGAAATCATTTGGAAAATACGAGGTCTGTCGAAAAACTATCCGACATAATTTTTTCCGTGGGAAGTAATGACGTTAGACAGAAAAAAGTGTGCATAGTGGAGCCGCGTGCCATCATGCGCATGAGTGGCTTTTGGCTGCCTCGGTGGATGCGTCAGTCGCTGTCAGGCGGCCATCGTGTGAGGTGCTGTACCACTTACTCGTCGCATCTTCATTTCGCCCGTGATGACGGAACGAGTGGAGTAACGATCTTGCATCAAGTTTTGCCAAGAGTTTGGAGATACCCAAGCGGAAACAATTCTCAAAATTCAACAGGCTTTTGGTGACAATGCCATGGATGTTGTTACCCAAATTAAAGAATGGTACAACAGGTTCAAAGATGGCCGCACATCGGTGGAGAGTGACCAGCGTTCCGGGAGGGGGGCCGTCAACAAGCCGCCATGCAGTTGCTATCGAGAAATTGTGAACCTTGATAATGGAGGATCGTCGTTTGACGGTGCGGGAAATTGATGATGAGGTTTGGATCAGTAAAGATTCTGCACGTGCAATTTTAAAGGAGGATTTGGGCTTGTGCAGAATGGCAGCGAAATTTGTGCCCAAGTTGCTTTCTCAGGAACAACAACTTCGTCTTGAGGTTGCGCAGGACCTGCTGGATACTGCCAACGGGGATCCTGAGTTCCAGAATACCGTGATAACTGGAGATGAGACGTGGGTGTAATGGTGCGACCCGGAAACCAAAGCTCACTCATCACAGTGGAAGCACCCAACGTCACCATAGTCCGGAGAAAAATCAAGGTGATGCTGACTTTCTTCGACTACCGAGGCGTCGTGCATCACGAATACGCACCAGAAGGACAAACAGTTACAAAGGGGTACTATCAGGAAGTCCTCCGACGTCTTCGTGATGCAGTTCGGCGCAAGAGACCGGATCTGTGGGCCACCCAAAACTGGCAGCTGCATCATGACAATGCCCCGGCTCATTCCTCGCAGCTGATCCAAGGTTTCTTGGCAAAGAAAGGCATTTAGCTCATTCGCCAGGCTCCCTACTCTCCAGACATTGCTCCTTCTGACTTATGGTTGCTCCCAAAAATGAAGATGATACTGAAAGGCTCCCGTTTTGAGAGCCGAGAGGACATCATGCAGAATGCGACGGCGGAGCTGAGAGCCATTCCGGAAGAAGCATTCCAGACGTGCTTCGAACAGTGGAAAGATCGCTGGGTTAAGTGTGTGGAGGAACAATGGGTCTACTTCGAAGGGGATTAGCAATTGAACCCCAGCAAGTACGTAATTCTTTACCCAGCCTAAGGTCGGATACATTTTTCGACAGATCTCGTACTCCAGCTAATACTCGCTTTACATCTGTCAACACCAGTTAGAATCTGCTTCAAGCACACTGACGTTTAACTTTCGTTCGACTGTAATTTCTACCCATTCAGCTTTTAACTTGATATCATAAAAGTGAATGATCTTGTTCACGAGCTCATAAGTGCATTTTATGAACACTGACAAAATGCAGAACGACAATTCAACAAATGTTTCGCTAAAGTTCAAAGGTTGTCGAGGTTTGATGTTTAATTATTTGTTCACAGACAATGCAGATCACAGACATGTCAAGCTAATCTTAGTCGCTCAATCGTAGAAATATATTTTCTCAAATATTGTTTATGCTATATTTGGACTCAATCATTTCATCACTAGTGAATAAGTTTTCTGCAGAGAATAAACAAAATTTTATTTTTTTGCTTTTATTGTACAAATGGTGTACAATGAAAGACAGGAATTCAAAACAAATTGAAGATAGACAGAAACTGAATTTGATTTGTTATTTGGCATAAGAGGTTTCTTTTTGCCGAATTAAAAAATAGGATAGTATTTAAATGGATTCTAAAAGCTGTGCTGTAGTTTTCTCTCTCTCTCTCTCCCAATGAGAATCTTAAAAAAACGATCATCTCTAACTATTTGCTTTGACTAAAAAGACTATTCATTTTACTTTTATCAGAATATATCCTTCCGTTTTTCATCGATAAAATGCACCTGTATCCCAAAATCTGAGAAATGTGAAAACGTAGGCTTGCAAAAAAACGGGGAAATCAAAATAGAAAAATTCGCCACACAGTTCACCGGATTGAAAATGAAAGTAAGATGAGTAATAGGAATAATATCGAAACCAAATAGGGAATATTGAAAAGAGATATGAAAACAGAGGAAAACGTTCTAGAACCAGATGGCTGAATATTTTTGATGAAATTTATTGGAAATACAAAAAAAAATTAAACGGAAGGAAATTTAAAAGTTTTACTAAAAGGATGTTCAAATATATAAATAGTCATAATTTCTGTCCAACAGGCGCCAGTAGATCGATGGCTGAGAAAGAAAAGGTATGTAATTTTAAAGTTAACTGTATCGTTTTAAAATACTATTTTCTAATATTCTATCAGCACCTAACAATCCACCGTTTTTTTTTAAATTTGCACAAATAACGCGCAGTATGCAGTTAGATTGATAAAAAATAATTGCATACATCTCTTGTTTGCCCACTTCATAAAAATAAATAATATCAATCTTTACCTGATATTTACTCATATATTAGGGGTGGTTTCTCCCGGAACAGCTACCGAATCCAAAAAGTGTTAGAATTAAGCTTTGGTGCAATTCTTAGCATATATGAGTTTAGAATGAGAATATTGTTAGTAAAATAAACTTTAAATCTTATTAGATACATGATAAATATCACAAATTTAATATCATCGGCTCTTATATATGCATATCTGATATTAGATTAAAGAGATTTCAATAATTTCTTAATTTGTTCTTAATGTATATTTTGGAGCAAAACACAGCACTATTTTTTTAAAAAAATCAAATCTTTCTTTATTTATAGTGTTCTTATCTTTCGATGATTTCAATCATCTATTCTAACGGCCAGAATTATTGCATCGCGTTATATTTTAAATTAAAATAATGTTTATATGAGTGTTACAACGTGAAAACACTATATTTCCAAAATAAAGCCAAATGTGTTGCTTTTATACCTATTAGTCCTCTGTAATATATATCCTCTTCAATGTAATTGTTCCTTGTGGAAAGAAAATTATAAAGTAATAAGCAGATTTCCATAAATAAATCATGAAATGGAAACAGAAAATTTAAAATTACATTAGTGACGGTGTAGCAAAATATAAACAAATATTATCAAAATCATTTCAGCTAATGCAATAATTCTGACCAACGTTATATTTATGAGGATCATATTTAAAACAAAATAGCATTTGATGTTGATCATGGGAAGATTTCTGATGCATCACTATATTTTTTGTTCCCAGAAACACAAGAACACGAAACTGTCAACCGCGGTGAAACATTTTTTTCTATTAACCTTTATTATAAAGGTTACGGTAATACAGCGATATCTGCTTCAGGAAAACACTCACATGTGCCGGTCTCTGTTTTCGGCACGCCTCTCTCGAATTCGCTCTGAAGATCTTTCTTAACTCTTCACTGACCCCTAACTGCATAAAATCCCACCAGTTTATATAGGCGACAACTCACTCCATAATATGTTCAACTTCTCTATCTAAGCAACGGCAAAACTTATCCTGAAAATAATAGGTTTTTTTCCTGGTAAACAAGACAGATCGTTTTTCAAATTATTTCTAATGCGGTCCATTTCTTGGTAATGACAGACACTGGATTTTATTTGCGTGTCCCTGCATCGGATTTTAGTAGTAGCCGATCTCTGATAGCAGACGTCTAACTGAAGATGTTTATGCCATTGAATAAGAACACCCACCGTTTTTACCTGGAGGAGGTATTATCGGTAATTCTTGCCGGTCCTCTGTTACATAAGAATAGCGCGATAAACTTTAACTTACTAATCATTTCTAAGCTTTCTTCTTTCTGTTATCAATAGTTCTAAAGTAAAAGAAAATCCCTACAATAATCGGATTCTTGGCGCCTCATAGCTGCACAGTTTACATTTTAATGCAAATACAATGCTTAAGGCATTCATGCATTCGTCGATAATAAATATCACAGATCAATGTTATATTTTTAAAGAAATCTCGCTTACGTGATCTTATCAAAAATACCCATGCAAATCATTCTACTATCAGCTAGACAACATCACCAGAAAATCCAGCAATAGATATTCCATCTGGATAAAAGGACCTCAAGGATAATCTGTAAATCTAACAAGAGCCGATGCTCCTGCATCAGAGTAGATAGCAGGGCCAGGATAGACTTTGACCATTCTTACTGATAGTTGACATAAAGTCATTATTTCGCTATTCGTGTTGCCGACATCCAAAGAAACCTGACCATTGCTATAAGTCGTGAGAGGTTTGATACGCGTGTAACAGTAATAAACGAATATAAACGAAGCTTTAAAATTTGATGACGAGACGTTTATGGCATGATATCCGAGGACAGATTAATAACACTGGTCAACAAGTATTTTTCATCAAGCATATGTCAAGGTGTACTTAGTGTAGTTTTTAATGCTGATTTCAAATATACAATTAGTTTTTTGACATCACGTACAGTTTTCAAGATGGGAAAGTTTTTTGGTTTTAGCTCATGCATTATATAGAAATTCCAATTAATGACGTGTATGCATGTATTTCATTTACATCATGGAAACATACCTTTAAAATAAACTACATTATTCATTGCTGCATAGTTCAGATGCAATATTTCATCATCTTAAATTAACCAATCAAGTTTTGTCTGATGAAATAGGTATTTCAACATCTCAAATTGTCCAGTCATAATTGGTCTGATGAAATATTTCATCGTCTCAAATTCAGTATAAGTATAACCGTTTGTATCTATTTCCTTACTTGTTTTACAGTGTTAACAATGTCAAGACAGTGTAGAAATCCTCCTGATGTGTTTTGTTATGTCTGTGGACAATTTATTGTGAAAGCTAAAAAACGTACAATAACACCAGAGATCAAGAAGATTTATAAGCTATACTTTGACTGTCCTCTTGGAGATCAAGACAAGTTATGAGCACCACATTTTATCTGCTCAGCTTGCTCAAATGGCTTACGTGACTGGTTCAATAAGAGGAAGAAGTCCATGCCTTTTGCCATTCCAATGATATGGAGGGAGCCGAAAGACCATGAGAATATGGAACTTTTACTTCATACCATTGCCTATGAAAGATACTCATGGAAAATATGTGGAGATTTAAAATTCATTGGAATGTTAATGGGAATGCAGTCAGGTTTCACAAAATACTGTTGTTTCTTGAGTCTATGGTATAGTCGGGGAACTGATAGACATTATTTGGAATCAAACTGGCAGACAAGAATATCATCACAGCCAGGACTGTCTAGCGTCAGCAATACACCTCTTGTAGATCCATGTAATGTCCTATTGCCTCCTTTCCACATAAAGCTTGGACTGATGAAACAGTTTGTAAAGACACTAGGGAAGAGAAATGTCAGAGGGTTTGAGTATATTTTAGAAAGGTTTCCCAAAATCACACAGGCGAAGTTGAAAGAGGGTATCTTTGTCGGACCCTAAATTAGAGAAGTACTCAAAGATGTCAACTTCAAGACAACACTGGATGAACTGGAACCGCCTGCCTGGAATGCTTTCAATTGGATCTGTGAGAATTTCTTTGGCAACAAGAAGGCAATGGACTACAAGGATGGCATCAAGAAAATCTTCTGAAACGTTACTCAGCAATGGGTTGTCGCATGTCACTGAAAGTTCACTTCTTGGATTCCCAATTGGATTTCTTCGCAGATAACCTTGGAGCAGTGTCTGATGAACATGGTGAAAGATTTCACCAGGACATTAATGCTATGGAGAAACGGTACCAAGGCTTCTGGAATGACAGTATGCTGGCTGACTACTGCTGGACACTTTACTGTGATCAACCAGATCAGGAACACCACCGGAAATCCAAATCACAATGTTTCTAACTCTGTTGTTCTAACTTTGTCTGACCCATTTTTTGTGTTTTCACTCTTTGTAGAATGATAGTGATGATTTTTAACTCAATAAATTCATTTACTTTCTAAAAATAATATGTCCTTATTTATTACGTTAATGATTTCATATATACAAATATGTAAATATTTGCATGTTTCTACTGAAAAACTGATATGCGCAGCATACAAATGGAGTGAAATTTTGAAATCAGCATGAAAAATTAGTCTAAAAAGTCGGTTTGCATTCATAATGAGTATAATATATTTAATTTTGTTGACCAGTGTAATATTCGGTAAAGCATTGTTCCCATAGTGCTTTTGAAAATTATCTTGCTGCAAAAGAAATTATTTCTTTAAGCTTTCAGAATTATTTATTTTTAGCATTTATTTGCCATTCTTTTAACAAACCAGGCGGAATAAGTAATTTTATTTTTTAAAATAGATTTATTTTAACAGAAAATATATTTTTGTTATAATATTTGATAAATGTTTTTAATTGTGAGTGCGATCGACAACAAATTTCTTAGTAGTTAGAGTTAAAACATCAATTTTTCTAAGTTAAATAAGTCCTAACGGAGTTATCCCATTTGTATTTTGACAAAATATTTGTCTTTGTGAAATTGTTTCGATTATCAATGGATAATTGCTACAGAAAGGGATTGTCCTATACATTTATTTTCTGATTGTTAGTGAAGTTTATATTTAAGCAAACATACTCAAAAGTACGGGCCTCTGACGTAATGATTATAGCGCCACTTAAAAATGTTTTCGTTCTCGATATACACTCGCAATTATCGGTACCGCTATAAACTGAGTGGGCAAATAGGCAAACTCGTTTTTGTCGAAGGTGTGGTGATGAAAGCAAGTGATAGATAAGATATTTATTAATTTACCTGGAATCAGTTTATTGGCATATCTAAGAAGATTTTACTCTATTTTTCTGTGCATCAAATTATTTATTTATTTATTTAAAGAAAAATGGGTAGTTAATGATTACCAATCACTTGGTCGTTCTGCCATTATATCTGCATTTATTGTCCGCCAAATCCTGTGATACCCATAAATACCATTCATCCGTTAAGCTGATGCACTATCCCGGATATACTTAGGTAACCAAGCAGGTAGCATGACAGCTACGAACAAAAACCGCTAAATGGTGCATTCATACTGAAAGGTCTCTGAATGTGTTCGTAGTCGTTACTTACAAGCAAAACTTTCAATAATTCACCATCAGCTAGTGCATATTGTTCAAAAGGAACTTAACGAGGTTTTTTACACGATAAATCAATTAGAGCAGATATCGAACACCGTTAACAACCTGATAAAATCTATGCCAATATTCTACACATTCTTTACGATGCAAAAGGTTCCCAAACAAAACAACTGAAAATATCTTTAACTACAGAATAAATGTACTTTTATATAGTTTATGGTGGTCAAATTATTACGGAAAAATTTTTTTAAATTTAATTTGTAAAAATACTAGCTTATCAAAATAATAAGAATATTTAGTATAGATATTGTAGCATAATTGTCCACGGGTACATCATCTCAACAAAACCATATTTTTGCAAATTTAATGTAAACATTTACCTACAATCAGGAAAACCTTCGATAATGTAGGTCTGCTTTGTTCATTGAATATCTCTGATTTGAATTTTTCTTTTTTAAAAATAGTTCAAGCTAAATCATTTTTCCATAGTTCAAAGAAAAACTTACTGGAATTTGTTTGATATGTATTACTGTTTATTACAGACCGAAACTTACATAGTAGTTGTGACATCAAGTCTATTTTTATCTTTCAATATTCTGAATCCTTTAGAATTAAGGTTGAACAAAATTTCATTATTACTTTGCCTTTAGTAACTAAGATGGAGATCAATTAAAGATTATTTCATTGTCAGAATCATGAAAATACATTATCAAATAATTCAAAACTGAAATTTTGTCTACTATTAAATTTTCCAAAAGTTATTAAAGGGTCACAATTAGCAGTGTTTTGTTATCTTGAATCGTAGTAAAGTCTGTATATCGAAGAATTTCATGGACTTTTCTCTAAAGAGTTTGATTTTCATAAGCCATACAAAATAAAATTAATTTTTTATGATAATATTGTGAAAATGATACTCTTTTGACAAAACATTGCATTAAAATATGGATTGTTAACGACATGCTAGCGAAAATCTACAATTTTTCATTCTAGTTTACTGATGTTTATGTCCAAGACTTCAAAATTCTTTAAATTTTATTGCATATATTTGATAAGTTCGCTATTGTCTGATTGTTGGATGATAGCTACAAGCTGATACTTTACTGGACTATTTTAACTAGATACTGAAAGGCTTGCGATCTCATTAGTTAGTGGCCTTAAGATACTTTCATAGATTTTCACCCTGAGTGAATAAGCCCAAAACTAATCTGAATCCAGAAGTTAGCGACTCATGTAGCCAATGGAGTTTTTCAACACGGCCACGTGATTTAAATATTTTAAAAATACCGCAAGCAAAGAAGAAATGATGCACAGACATTTCTCATAATTACTTTGGCATTCTGCCTGTGTTGCAATGAGATTAATTAAATAGTGATTTGGCGTAAATACAGAAAAGGTTGGCCATATCAGATATATGCTATAACAGTTAATAAAAATTCCCATTAGTGTGAGATATACATTTATAATAAGTACTGTAGCCTTTTAAATGAATAACTACATTGATTTAATTAACTAAATAAATATCATCAATAACTTAAATTAACATTTCGATACTTTAAAATGTCAAGAGGGCTGACGGTTATGTACTATGAAAACCACAAATTTACGTATTATAGTGTCAGAGTTAAAAATAACGTTGTGTGCCAAGTGAGTCATAACTATGAATGTCATTTGACTTCATCATAGTTGTGCAGAATGTTTCACGGCATTGGTTCTGATGATACCATTTTTCTATCCTTATTTTAAAAGATCTTCAAAATGGAAGTTTGTGGTCACCACAAGCATCATTACAAGTATTCACTAATTAGTTTTGCATGTCTTTCATAATTACTGATTCAGTATTGAAAACGGATTATAAATTATTTCCTTCAAGGTAACTTTGATTTTTACTATAGAAGTAGAAAAAACAATTTAATATCATTTTTTAATTAGCAAAAAAAAAAAAAGATGCAACTTCGTTTTACGAATATTAAAAACTTAATTTGAATACTATGTACTAAATTAGATTCCATGCAGCATAGCGGGGAAAAAAATTATATTTAGATATTCTCAGTGGAACTTAATTATGTACAGCTGACTTTTTCCCCAGAAAGAAAATATTTGAGCCTACTTATAAAATTTTAAGTATTTTATTCAATTACAACGTCAGGAAATCGCTATAAAATCTTTACATGCAAAACTATATTGTTTAAATTAGTAAGTCAACAGAAGTTATTAACGACGCTCATCAGACATTACGAATATACTTTATATTACTTTCTGACATTTATACCGCACATAGCGTGAGTGCCTGCCATCTGTTTCTTCGTAATGGAGGCACAATTACACAGATGTCGATCCGCATAATTTCTGCCATTGCATAACAACCAGCATCAAAAACCGTAGTTGATGCATTTACCATTCCCGGAAATTTATTGAACGAGTATATTCTTTCGAGAATTCTTGCAGTTTACAAGATTACGTAATCAGCAAGTAGATCGTTTGCAGTACAGTGGTTTTGTTTCTCTCATTTGTAAAGAAAGTAAGCATTGTATAATCTCCCATAGGTACTTTATTCTTTTCGTGGTCATGCTTTGTTTATCAGTTTTAAAACGTCTGAAGGCCAAACACGTAGGCATGAACGTTGGAAAGCTAAATAACACTGCCGGAGGATTACCTTGAATAATGGATAAACCGTAAGAACAGGTCAGGACCAACTTTCCAGAAAAGGGATGATTTGAAGGTGGTAGCAAGAAAATAATGCCAAAGAAGATCTCTGGATTATCATTAGCCCGCACACTGAAATATTTCAAACACATTTAAGATTGATATATATATATTATACTCGTTTAAAATGTTTCTAGTTTTTCTGTTGCATGGCCAATAAAATAAACAGCATTACGTTTATGTTTTCAATGATAAAACTTCCATACCAGATGTTTTCCCTTTAGTAAGTTACCCTTTAGTAAGTTACTCGCATGGCAGCCTTTTTTAAAATTAAATTCTTTTGTTTATAAACTTGATCCGACGCTTCGTCCATCTGCAAATTAATTATATTGAAATATTTACAATAATTAAATTACAGATTTGAGATCCTTTTCGTTTACCTGCAAAAATCAATCCGGTGACATTTTTAATATGGAACAGATATTAGCAGCAACTACGATTTGCAATACTCTCTCCAGCCACTTTTAAAAAAAATCTTTTTATTTTTCAAATTTAATTTCGATGCCATTTATGTACGTACTAATTATTGTTTTTCTGTCATGTGAAATCATGGCCATAAAAATAACAACGATACAAAAGCATCACTTAACATTAAACATTAACGTTCAGCAATAAATTAGATTATGTAAAATCTACGTTTTCTCTATGATATTTTGAATACACTAATTAATTTTAAAAAAACAGTTTGTAAAAAAAACATTCACTAATTAAGGATCAAATAAGTTCAAGAAAATTATTTAAATAAATCGCCAAAAATAGAGCTATTTTTTAGATGACGTTAGGAAAAGAGCTAACTGGTAACTCAACCAGAAAGAATTAATTTATTTTCTAATTATGGCGTCAGTCTAAAATTGTTTTGTTAAACTGAACACTCGCTTAATTAGTCCTTGCATAAGTAATTATAGCATATTTTTACTCTGTGTGACCTCCAGCTTATCAACAGCTATTAAGCAAATACTACTTTTATGCACAGTTTTTCTTGTGCGTATATTTACTTTCTATCTATTTGCCAGTTTGCAGCTATTTCAAGAAGTTTGATGACATGTCTCAGTAAAACATCTGGAAAGCTATCAGACTATAACTGCCTAACATATTTATTTTCAAATATCATCTACTGTTCTTTCTCAACAATTCTGTTAAACACATGTTAGTTTTTTAATTTACTTTGGTTTTATCACACTCCAAATTATTCTGATCAGTAAACCAACATCTTTATTTACCTAGTTTTTCATTTAATTGCAATCTATTTGATAAAAGTTAAGAGTAATACAATCCACGTGATTCCCGGTAGGTGACGTATTATTGGCAGGTTTACGCGTATCTTCCAAAGAGCTGTAGTTTTCTTCTGTATTAACTTATCTGCGGTCGATTCGATTCTAATACAGTAAACCCCCGTCATATCGCGGTTCAGTTTTCGCGGTTTTTTTCTTAAAGACCTATTAATTTTCATATCGCGTATGTTTTGGCAATTTCGCAGCATTCCGTAGCATTGTTTATGAGTTTAAATCTCCGCTGATTGGCTGTTCTGTTCTAGAAGCATCTCGCTGCTTCGCATCTCGCAGGGAGAGAAGCTGTTCGCCTTGATCTGTCTGTTCGCCTTGCTGTTTTATTGATAATCCCAAGGATGCCAACCCAAACGCCCATCATCTAAGGCTTCCGGTGAGCCAAAGAAGAAGAGAAAGTTCTTGACGATTCAGGAGAAGGTGGAACTTCTCGATATGATAAAGGAAGGACAGAGTTACGCTTCCATAGCCCGCCATTACGGTATGAATGAGTCAGCGGTTCGCTACATCAATAAAGATGAGAAGAATATCAGGGCAACCGCTTCGCTGTGCATCAATGAAGGTGTAAAACGAGTTGTTTCTATTCGCAATAAAAACATCGTCAGGATGGAAACTACCTTGGCTTTTTGGATCCAGGATTGCCGAAAGAAAAACATCACTTTGGATGGTAACACCATCAGGACCAAGGCAAAGAAGCTGTGCGACACTTTTGCCGATCAAAGAGGTTCTGAAGAAGATTTTTGTGTTTTCCATTGCTCTTGCTTTCTCTCAATATCTTTTATGTGTTTAAATGTGTTTCTATTGTTTTAAAAGTGTGTTTAAAGACCTTAAAATGCATTTTAAACTATCGTAAATGTTATAAAAACATGCCTAGGGTGTATTTAAATAGGGTATTTCTATTTCGTGGATTTTCACTTATCGTGGGTGGGTCTGGAACATAACCCCCCGCGATGGAGGAGGGACTACTGTATGCCGTACTTACTACTGTCGTTTCAATCCTAATGTTTCAACAATTTCTAGTCGTTAAATTCTTTTGGCTTGGATTCCAGTCTACATTGTCGTCTGTTTCAATCACAAGTGGTCAGACTCAACAATATAAAGCTTATTACAATCGCGTTTACATTACTTAAAATTTTTAATTTTGTGATCTTAGAGAAAGCGCTACAGTGATTTATCTTCCTAAATAAATTATAATTAGAAATTTTACTGAATCAAATTTTATTTTGTAATAAATTAAATTTTCCTAATTCAGATTGTATGCTATAAGTAAAAATAAAATTGAAATGCTTGGTAATTAAGAGAAAAGATGGAATTTAAGAACCCGCACTTGTATTCACTACCTTTCATCAAAACTCATTTTCCGATTACATTAGGAATAAATACTTCCTCAAAACTTATTTTAACAAACACTGAAGCTCATTGACTATATTGGTTCAAGAAGAAGGTTAGTAACTTTCCTTTTTAACCTTAAAATCTATATTTGTAATGATTTATCTACACGATTAATTCAAGAGAATTGAGTACAGTTAAATCTCATTTATTTTTTCAGAACGTATAGGCCGCATCAGAGCTCTTCTGTCAAGAAAACAACAAAAACTTTTAGCCGCGATACACTCGAACAGAGTGATGTACGGCGTCATTTACCCATCATTGTTTTCAAAGATGACGAGCACATTACGAGTTCAGAAAAACAATATGATGATCTCAAAGTACTCATGCTAATTTAGTCTTTCTAGAATCAAAACCGAATCACAAATAACAGTAATATGTTAAACTGTGAACTTCAGTGTTCCATTTCGGTTTGTGCTTTATTGAAATGAATAACTGTCGTGTCTTTTAAAATCTTCAATATTTTAATATTTGTTTGTTTTTGTTTTTGTTATTTAAAGATTTGTACTTTTTGTAAAGCCTAATGGTTTTATAAAACAAATTAGATTAATCTTCACATTTTATCAAAAAAAGAAAAAACCACGATATTTCTTATTTTACTTTCACAGTAAATATACATTTTACGAAGAAATTAAAATACATAATTTGTAATCTGCATCCTTCACCGAACTTGAGATAATATAGATAATTATTATCGATAACCTTATTTAATAGACGATAATTAATATTTCTTTATTTATAAATATTAATAATTATTGTGTAACAAACTATTTTTAAAAAAATAAAATCACTATATATATATATATAGTTTCTTCATGGCGATCCAAGTCCTGACTTCCAAGGTCAAACGACATCTCACATCAGTAAGCTATGAACGGGAAGATGTGAATAGAGTATCAACCTTAGTGAGTAAGCAAGTTACCTAGATACAGTTCAGGTGGCTTATTGGTGGTCAGGGTGCGAGCCAGTCAAAAGTTTTCTGCGTTGAATGTCTATCCAATGCACCCGAAAACCGTACAAGAAGTTTTTATTTTTTAGATGTGGAAGGAAACAACGGAGTAAAATGGTTGAAAAGAAGACTGGAAATGAGGTATACCTGATGAAGCCCGACATTCGAATTCAGGTCTTTAACCCTGACAGTCCAGTATTTCACCATCGGTGAGTAAAATTACTCTGTAATTGTATATTTCGATGAAAATATGTGAAGAACACAAGAAATGTTGGTAATTTTATTTTGTCTTACTTAACCCAGCATTTTATCAGTATATTAAAAAAAAATCTTTTTCTTTCTGTTTGAATTAATTTCGAAAAAGGACCCTGGCTTCTCATCTCTAACATTGAAAAGAATTAATTAAATTTTATTATAAATTCATAGGAATCAAAACTCTTCTAACGTATTTATAATTAATTATTCACGTTTCTAGAAGAAGAGATTGACGTCATCTCGTTTGTATGAACTCTTTAGAAATACGAGTAAAAAACTGAGAAAATGTTCGAAAACTAGACTGCATATCATCTTACACAAATGTGGTGTAAAATCGAAGAAAAGCAGTTCCTATCCTACAAAACTGTTAGAAAGCCAAAAGTCAAGCAAGTCATCCTACACATCTGTGACACAAAACAGAAGGTAAACCAAAACGTCATCCTATTCAGCTGGGACGCAATCAGATGTCAAGCAGCACATTTGCTAGACAATTGAGATGCCCAGCCGAAAGCGAATAAACATCTAATATAGCTATGTCACACACGGAAGGCCAAACAGCAAATCATTCAACACAAAAGTTAAAAATAAATGAAGCCAATGCACCACATCATATAATCTATCTGTGACAAGCAATCGAAAAACAAACATAAAATAGAGATACAACCGAAGTGTGATACGCCTTCAAAGACCAAACGGTAATCGTCCCTGTTCGACATTCACAGACAACCAGAGACTAGGCGGCAATCATTTCCCACTACAGTGGCTAATGACTAAAGGCCACATAGCAAACCAACTTAAACTATTGCAACAAACATTTAAGAGGTCTACCATTCTACACAGGTGTGAAACACAAACACAAGCCGAGCAGCATATTATCTTACATGACAGTGACGAATCAACTGAATGCCTAACAGTTCATCCAGCACAACTTTGGCACAACCAAACAAAAAATCTTGCATGACGATTACACTACTGTGAGAAACAAACGAAAGTTAAGCAACACACAATATAAGACAAATATGACACACAACCAAAGACCAATTATCGGATGATGCAAAAGAACTGGACACAACCGTCGATCAAGCAGCACTCTATGCAAAAGATCAGCGACACGCAACTGAGTGCTGCTCAGCAATGTTACAAAATAAATTTAAAAAGCAGTTCAAGCAGCACAATTCCTTACATTATCGTGGCAATCAACCAATGGCTGAGCAATCGTACACAATTATGACACATAACCGAAGGCCTAGCAGGAAACCATCCTTCACAACTGTCACATAAAACACAAGATCTTACCCTAATATACATAGCAGCGTCACATTAAGACATTTGTGATAACCTATGTTTGGCGTCACATTTAAAATTAATAAAAGTTTTAATTTGCTTATCTTTTTTCCAAATTAACGACATATTAAAGCTCAATCTCAAAACTATGTTTTTTCTACATTACGGAGTAAATTACGTTTGTTATCAAAACGTCAGTGCTTTCGTTAAAAATTGAAAAGGCTTCAGTCAGCAAGAAAGCAACAAACCTATGATAAGAATATAGTATTATGATAACTTAATCTGACTTCCAAATCTTTTAAATTTTAGTAAAAAAGCTCTTAATTGCTTTTATATAACATTTCTAACTCCTCTCTAACTACATATCTATTAAAATATAGTTTATCCTTTAAGATAAACTTCAATTATTGTTTAAAGAAAAATCGTTTATAAATTTAAATACTGATCTTCTTCATTAGCTAATGTTTATTTATATTATTTTAAATCCAAACATTTTTGTAATTTTAAAACATATTATTAACGTCAAGATTTTTCTTTATTTTGCTTTTAAAAAAACCTTTAAATGTAATTTGTTACTTTTACTCGAAATAGAAACATTGGGATTAATTTACACATAAATCCAGTAAATCGAAAACTGCATCAGCCAGAAAGTCCAAAATGCATATTTTCGATGTGGTTATTTTTTTTCTCTGCTAAAATTAATTTATATTACAATTTTATGTATGTATTAATTTTAAAATTTTTATAAGAACATAGCAAGCAACATATTTTATCGGAATTTTTATCACCGTGTTAGAAATACTCGATCTAAATCTGATCGATTGGTTTTTGGAGAGATTTTCTGCTTCTTTCTTAATTTACATTAGTTTCATCTCCAGTGTCTGATTATCAGCCATTTAAAACTGCTTCTCTCTGCTAGCGGAAAAGTGTTTCACTTTGGTAAAATTATACCATCTGCTATCCTTTCCCGTGATTATGTCATAGTTCTCAGACTGTATGTTCTATTTAGATATCTCATGAAAGTGTTGCATACAGCTTTCTTTAGCGAAATTATATATATATTAATACAAGTGAAAAAACGTATTGCGTTTCTGTAATTATTATTACTCAATAACGAAAATGTGCTAAGGTAGAGCTGGTTTTAAAACTACTGTTAAATTAATGTTTCCTTTAGTATAAACATCTTTGTGCAGAAATTTTGATTGACGTGGAGTATTGCATGAGGATAGCAGTTACAAGCAAGATCAAACTTCAAGTTAAAAGCTTTGTTACTTAGTTATTATGAAGAAATATGCCTAATTTACTAGCATCTTTATCATAGCGTCATGTATGCACCAATTATATTACATCTACGACGTTATGATTTAAAACAACAAATGGCTTATGTAAATTAAACATTAAGTAGATATTGACATCTTAATGGTGCATATACGTGCACATCAGTGATAGATTCTAATGAATATTTGGGACAAAGTCTCTATACCTTAAACTAATTTTTTTTCTTATTTTTAGATACAGATGTAAGTTTACTTTTGTATTTATCCTGCATAGGAAAAAATAAAAATTTAACATTATATGACAATATTGTCTGAGTTTCAATATCCTTAGATTTGATATCCATTTCAAATAAAAGTCAGAAACAAAAGCTGGATAGGTTTTCTGTGAATAAACAAAAAATTATAATTTAGAACTGCGGATGATACTAAGGATAACTTTTCATGTGTCATAAAATGAAGTATATCTGCATTTTTATAATATAAAAGCTTAAAAACAATTTGACTGAAAAAGAAAACGCAGTATATTAGTAGTTGCTGAGATTATCACAACCCAGGTGATAAATACGTACTTTAGATTTTACTAAATTGAAAAAAAATTCATCTCAAATACATTTAAAGTTAAAAAAACAAACAAACATCTGTATTAGCTGCAGCGGTTTGGGATTTCACTAGTAAAGCAACAGTATAAAATGAGTTAATTGTTACTCTGTCAGTTTGTAGAAAAGCAAAAAAAATTGTATTATTTGCTTTGAAGCTGACGGTAGGCTTTTATTGTCTACTTAAATACAGCATTATTATAGAAAATCTATAACGCTTTGAGTTATTATTTTACTTATTTAGGAAATTAATTTTTTTCATTTTTCAAAAGCCTTGGTTATGTTTATTATCGCACTTTTATTAAAGATGCCCGATCGTTGAGTATATGAAACTTCCACTTATCGGTAAACATCATCATTAATAGCGCTAGCTGACAAAGACGTGTGCATCATCACAGTTTTTTTTAATTAATTCGTTTCTGATATTTCCTTCAGGCGAGTAATGAAACAGATGAACTCCGCTGATCAAAATGCTCACATTACAGAAAAATTCAGTGCTAGGAAAATAATGAAAATAATATCTCCATAACATATCGTCAGTCAAAAATTTTATCATCATACATGATAACGAATCAAAGAGACAAATGTGGTCTGAACGCTATATGCTAACAAGCACACAGTCCTCTGGTTATCAGATAAGTACATGCACAGATAAATAAAAGTATGATAAAAATAGAACACTGAAAGACAAAGACTAGTAGTCGTATCTAAAAAAGTAAGTCAACAGAAATGGGAATAACTTACAGCGGTGTGCAAAAGTCTTGCATCAAATTAATTTTTCCTGTATATTAGCTCGCATTTTGTGGAAAGCAGTTGTTATCAAATCATGTTCATTAAAGTATTTCTATATTACTGTTGTGCATCTATTCCAATAATATCAAGCATATTGTTTCATTGTAAGAAAAATATGATTTTTAGAAAATAATTTGCATGAAATCAACGTGTGCAAAAGTGTTGCATAAAATCTCGACAGCTATCTAATCAATTCAGATTCAATTCCAGTTATGCAGAAAGTGATCAGAACTATCAATAATGAGTAGAATATCCGAAATTCTTGATAACTTGTTCACAACAACGAGGCATGCTGGCTACCAAACGCTGACAATTGTCACTACTGGACTCCGACCAGGCTTCCTCGATTTTCCGTTTCAAATCGGCTTTATTTTTCGGTTTTATGGCTCTAACGCTGAGTTTAATCGAGTGCCAAATATTTTCAATTGGATTAAGATCCGGGCTTGAGCCGGCCAGTCGAGGAGGGGGATTCGCAACTCTGCCATCAAGGCCTTGACACTCCTTGCTGTGTAGATGGGGGTGTTGTCCTGCTAATAGATGGCTGTCGGGGGACATGTGGTCACACATACACGCTTCGACAATGTCCGAGACGATCTTAACATAGTCATGAGCATTCATTCAACCCTCCACGTCATGCAACGGGCTGACACTGGATGATTGAAAACATCCCCAAACCATGGCCGAATCTGCCCCTGCCTGCAGAGTCGGTCGAGTGCAACTAGGATGGTATTTCTCGGACACCGATCGCCGAACAAACACCCGACCCGCCGAGTGGAACCTAACTAATTTGCTTTCGTCGGAAAACAATACTCTGGACCACTGGGCCACGGTCAAGTGGAGATGGTCGCGAGCCCACTGCAGTCGCTTACGACGATTGTCCAGACTGGTGAACGGCTTCTGTGCCGATCGCCCGAACAGTCCCATGTGGATCAAACGCCGTTTGATGGTGCACGAGGACAATTGGATCCCATGGTGCCTTGACAAGCCGGTCTGGATGTCGTTGGAAGTGCGGAATCGGTCCGAGTTCGACATGCGGGCGATCAGACGATCCTGTCGAGCCGTCGTTTTCCGCGGTCTGCCGGCTCTGCGTTTAGAAATTAGGTTCCCATCGGCTTTCCAACGATTCAGGGAGCGAGATGTCGTCGACTGATTGCAACCGATACGATCCGCATTGACCCACTCAGTTTCACCATCTTCTTTCATGCGAACGATTGTGGCCCGCTGTTCGGGGTCAAATATCGGGCTCTCGGCATCACTATGTTGAACAAAAATGAATCAGAATAGTGGAAAATGACAATTTTTCATATTTATATTCTACTATCCTAAACTATTATAGCACAAAATATATATTCTAACTTTTGTAGTTTACACAACACTTTTTCACTCGCCGATTTCATGCAAATTATTTTATTAATATTTAAATTTTGACTGTGCAATTACAAAATGGATGTTAGTGTTATAAATCGTTTAAAGACACCGATACCTTTCACTTACAACAGAAAACATACAATAGTTACTAATTTCTACAAAATAAGAACCCGTTTTCTAAGTCTGGTCATTTTTATGCAAGACTTTTGCACACCGCTGTAGGTCTTAAACAATTTTATTGAGACTGTCTTTATTATTGAAAGTTTTTCATAACATTCACTCTTTCTTGTACGGATATCAGGAGATAAGAATTCTGATTTGGAATACTATATTTTAATACTAATTAGTTTAGACATTAGCGTTTATTTGCTTTGCTCTAAAACGCTCACTACATCATTGCCTATAATATAAATTGCTCAGAATTCTGAAAGTAATTTCTAGCGATAAGTTTGTTTTTTTGCATATATGTAGGCATGAGGATCTCATGCATTACCTTGCTTATTTTAATAAAGCAAATGGAGGGCGATACTTTCAGTACTATTAGTAAGTCTAAAAGAAAGAAGTTGGGATGCCAGAGAGACATCAGAATACCTCTAAGCTGCTCTCATATTTTAAGGTTAGTAAACAAGCAAAAAGACCGCCTAAGCTCAATAAATGACAAGATTCAAACGAATCGCGTGGTGAGAATGAATCTTGATTTGGGGCTACAAATAAACTTCCGGTAATTCTGTTCCTGGTAAATCTTAACTGTATTCGTATGGAATAAAAGAGCTAGGAATTAGAAACAGCGATGAGGTTAATTAACATCATCAAAGTCTTATTTTTAAAATACTAATTAATGAAATGCTGGCACAGAAGATACAGGTAAATATTTTTCTGGCGCTTGCGCTTCGCAAAGAGGGGGAGAAGAGGAGGAACAACTACCGCCTCCTGGAAGGTTGACGGTGATAGCGTAATGATGGCATCATTGTTGCGTGATGAACCGCGCACGGCCAGCCCAAAAACCGGGAAGAGAATAGCAATATAGAAAAATACAATATAAGGCGCTGGCAGAGCGGGCGTATGTCAAAATAAATTGCTAAATAATCTTTCTCTGTTTAATTTTGAGAAACAAACAAATAGGTTAAATAAAAAATTGAAAGAATCGCCAAATTGTCCCTATAACTGTTTTTATTAATTAGTTATTTAGTAACCCTAGCAGCAGGTCTAACTGGATAATCAAGCCACGCTCAGATCTCTCCAGGTTATAAAAATGACAAAGAAATTATCATCCAATAGCTGAGTGATCCAGTCATGTTAAGTCAAGCAGGTTAACATTTTTATTTGTTTTAGATATTTTGTTTATCATCATTTTTCGAAAATGGATATCAGAAATATTTTACCAAATCAGAAATTACAAACACCAGAGAAGGAAGCAGAGAAAACGGAATAGACATACGGAAAAATGGGTCCCGCACTCTGGATCTGATTCAACAACAGCATTTAAATGTGTTGAACCCAATCAATCTGATGTTAACCCTGATTATACTGGATTGTATGCTAATTTTTCTACAGAAATAACGGCCAATCTTAAATGCAATCTACTTGTAAAACGTGACTCTCTCTTGAGAACTATGATTTCAGAAAGATGCCGAAAGAGCTCAAATATTCCATCGTATGTGGCTAAATCAATATTCGCCTTGGTTTAGTTATTCCCACGCCTATAAAGAGAAATTTGTAAATATTGTACAATTTTTCCACAGCCAGTTAACTGTAATAAACAGGGAGTCTTCACAACGGCATCATTAACAAAGTATGAAGACTTTCATGAAAGTTCAGGATGTCGTATTCTTACAAAATGACAAAATGGGCAGGTGAATGCAACTTTTGGCTATCTGTGTAGATTCAGAAATGAACATTGTGTAAAATAGACAGTGATTTGAATCGGGACGTTGAACAGAAAAGGAAAGTATTTTATGGAATATTGTCGACCATTCTATTTTGTTGTACACGTGACATTTTTTTCACATGGTATACGAAGCTAAACTGGAAAGGTCCATAGATTTTTTTTTTCAAATTGAATCAGGAGATGAGACGCTACGAAACCATTCGCAAACTGCTCCAGCCAATGCTCGCTATAACCGGGTAGAAAATTAACTAATGAATCTCTGTGAAGAAACTATGAGGGAAGAAATAGTTTCTTCGGCAACCAATTGCAGGAGCAACTGTCACTCGGTTTACGTTTCGTCGACACAACGACCATTAAAAACATTATCCAAGAGGAATTTCTTGAATCCGAAAGACTTTACAAACTGGATGTTCCTCTCACCGCCAGTACTATCAGTCTACAAAGTTTGTCTTGAATTTAGAAAAACTGCATGACCGAAGATACCAGTGATGCTCTGCAATCGCAGGAAAGGAAATGAATGTACAAACTACAATAAAACGTAAGTATCCAAAAGCTGTGTTTTTCCATTGTGCTGCTCTCATAAACTCAATCTGTTTGTAAACGATTTGAATGGTGCACCTGAGATACCCAATACAATTAGTACAATCAGATCTACGATATAATGTTTCTGTGAGAGTCCAAAAGAGAAGGCGTCTTTTCCCAAATGTTTCACTACTATCTGAAACACTTTGGACTGAAAAACACAAAATAATTAGAATTTTTCAGTTAAGCATACTGGCTACTATAGCTTCAGGTAAAACACAATAAGATGCACACAAATTAGAATATGCTTCAAGAAGAATGATATTTATCTTATGTCTGACCAATTTCTAGTTACTCAGCAATGCCAGAATCTGTAACACAAGCTGTTGAACTTAATATCATTAAAGTCAATGATCACGAGCTTATAAGAGCGTTATGTGAACATCGATAAAAAGCAAATGGACAATTCAGCAAACCTTTTGCTAAAGTTAATCAGTTGTCGAAGTTGAATATTGAATTATCTACTCACAGACAATGTAGATCACAAACATGTGAAGCGAATTTTAGTGGCTCAATCGTAGAAAATATTTTCATCAAATATTGTTTAAGCTACATTTGGATTCAATCATTTCATCACTAGTGAATAAGTTTGCTGCAGATAATAAACGGAATTTCTTTATTTTCGCTTTTATTGTACAAATGGTGTACAATGAAAGGCAAGAATTAAAAAAACAAATTGTAAAAATATAGGAATAGTGCAAAATTGTAAACATAGAAGCTGAAACTATCATCTGGTTCGAGATGTGGTCTGAAAAGCAGGAACAATGTGTTAACAAATTTAAAAATGAACTCATCGAGTTGTTAGAGTACACTGATCTATTCCCTTCCATTCATCAAGCAATTCATATTCCTCTAACAATTCTAATAAGCACCACAACCTTCACAGCAGAAA
Source organism: Nautilus pompilius (assembly GCA_018389105.1). Lineage (NCBI taxonomy): Eukaryota > Metazoa > Mollusca > Cephalopoda > Nautilida > Nautilidae > Nautilus > Nautilus pompilius. Next base: position 1,518,987 of record JACATO010002737.1, read on the forward strand.
GGACGTTTAGCACAATGAGAAGGGTGAAAACATGGCTGAGGTCAACAATTACAGATAATCTTTGTCTAGATTTTGCTCAAAAGTTACAGTAACAACTTATTTAAAATGTAGTGGATAAATTTGGAGATCAGAGATGTTTAAAATTTGTATTGAATAAAAACGTTTTTTTCCTTATTGTCAACTCTGATGGGAGAGCAGAATAGCAATAGTCGGGAAAATAAATTTAATTTTAAAAAATTCTAAATGAATCACAGGAAATATTTCTAAGAAAAATAAGAATTATTGATTAAAATCAAATATCCTTAATATGGAAATATAAAATTATTTTTTTTTGTCGTTATTGTACTTCCATCGCTGGGCACCCTCCGTGCACTTGATACTATACTGTCACTTCCACCTTCCCTATAATTTATCCTGCTGACGCCCATACTTGAGTGGTCATTCACTGAACTACTAGGTTGGTTCCGGATTAGCGGTTAATATGTTGGACAGTTGAAAGACTTTAGAGCGTGGATTTAAAGACTAACATGGTGTCACACTGCAGCTAATAAAACCTGGTGGATAGTAGCTGAATTCAGCAACGGAAAATACTTGTTTCTGATTAAAAAGGAGTAAATGCGATGCAAAGATTGAGATCCTCTACGTTTACTGTACAAGGACGCAGGAGATTTTCATCAACAGAAGTGATAGTCGAGAATAATCGTCACATGTTTTGACCACCGTAGTATCGATAGTAGTAATATAAGTGGCTGACTACACAGTAAATTAAAAGTACAGTATATAAAAAGGAATGAAGAATCTGATAACCTGATAATTTAAGGCGTCGATGATGTTACAGCCTAGACACCGAGAAATTGTGGGACTGCGGTGTTTTTTCTTAAGCAGAAAAGCATTTATATACATGAATTAAGTGAATTTTATACGCGTAATGTTTGCTTCTCTCTTTGTGTTCATTGTTTCCTCATCAAATAGTTAAAATCTACAGTGTAAACAGATCGTTCGAAAATTAAGTTCCATGTATCCTACGCCAAACTCTGCAACAGAAATAACTTTTTACATTGAAGACAATCCCGGTGCGAGCAACCGTAGCGCTGATTATCCTGCATCTCGAGGCATCTGAAACGTTTTACTTCATTTCAACAGTAAAATATCTACTAAGATTCTTCACTTTTTTAGTTGTGGGAGGAGGAAACCGGGGTTCCAAGAGGCATCCCTCAGATTTGCTGTGAAAAATAACGGGGAAAAGCCATAAAAGAGATGTACGCCAAACGGAGTAGACCGGGAAGCGAAGTGCGCCCTCAACATTGGCAGTTTAGTAGCCTAAGCGATGGCTACCGGCCGACAAGTTTGGTTTTAACCAATAATTCTAAAAAAAAAAAAGCTGAAAATTCAGGCATTGTAAATGTTAATATATAATTTAATGAATCATTGCTTAACCAGCCTTTAGGTAAAGTTTGTTACCATTAAAGAGCAAATGGAACTCGATTTCCTTGCACTGTAATTATTCTTAATTACCGGAAACATATTCAAGAACAGAGTACACGTAAACAGTTCCTGGATTGTTTCAGAAATATAATGAAAAATGGCAGCGTGGTTTGCCCCCAAGTTACGCGAAAGAAGATCAGACAAAGTGTTCAATCATTATTTTATTTTCACTCTGCTCAGAAACGACAAACAGCTCATAGGCTCAGTTACATTGGCTGCTAGAGAGCAACCAAATAACTCGAACGTCGTGTGGGTATTAAAAAAGGAGACGAACAGGATTAATCATTAGGCGGCGCGAGCTCAAAATGGTTGAAAATTGATTTTATTAAAAGTCATTTTATTAAGCACAAATGAATTAGTACAAACAAACACAGCAAGGGTTTCAGTCCGCTTTAGGAGAATATTAAACTCGAATATCCCGATGAACCGGCGCCAAACTTTTGCGGAATGCGCCTGATAATAAATCTTAGAGTCATGCCCCCTCTGCAATTTCTTAGCAAAGCCATCTAAAAGCGGCAAATAGACCCCCCCAGAAAACCGGACATGGTTTTTAAATATTCGTATTAATCTTTGGTTTTTGTCTGCAGGTGGTTTTGCGTGGATCTCTTGTTACCTGGCCTCATAATTACAAAAAAGAGAGACCAAAATAAGGCACGTTATTTTTAATTTGGGCAAAAATGACAATCATCACTATGATGTACCTTTTGCATATTTCATAGTATCCCTGCTGCAACGCTGTCATCAGAGATGTTTTAAATATGGAGGAAAATCAGGGTAAGCAGGAGAAACTTTGAAAATGTATATAAATGTACGAAACGACGCAAAAAGAAATGTGAACTAAACTCTCGTCCAATAACCGTTTAAAACACATACTATTCGGTATGTTGAGAACATTTTATATCTTCACTTTACAATATTTATAAAGTTTTTAGTAAAAATTCTGGGTAACAGGCAGCATATTATCGCCATTACAAAATTAGTTATCTACATTTCTTTCTTTTAATTTTACTATACTTTTAACCATGTTTGGAGGCAGCATACACAACAGTTTGGATCATTATAGAGCTTAGAAGCGCCAATGGGTATTTAAAAATCGTGCGAAAATAGGTGATTAGAAAGTTTTACGACTTATAGCTATGTTTTAATCAGTAGAAACACCTCAGAAACAAAGGAGTACTCCATGGTTGATAGCTATGGTGTAGTGATTGGCTGGCGGCTTCAAGAGTCATCTTGTTCTTATGCATGTATCTGCTTTCACACGCTTAGAGGAATATTATTAACATAATGTACAAACCAATACAGACTTGTCATGGTAAAAACCATCTGCATCTGAGCTTTGTGATGCTGCTTATCAACGGCAACAGATATATTTTATCTAAGAAACGCAAGAACAAAAGGATGCTAGTAATAAACAAAAGAAGGAACCAAAATGTTCAACGAAAATCTGAACAAAATAATACAACTGAACAGATAAATTTCATCTAATATCCATCATAGTTTTCAAACCCAAGACACGTGGGATGATAACCTTGGTACATCACTCATGTTCTGGGGAGAAAAACGTCATCAGTGTTTTCATTAAAGAAAGGCCTAGTATGAGTTGAGCGCATTTAATAAACGATAGATAACAGAAGTAAGAAATTCACTGAAAGAAGTTATTTCAAGATACTTTGGATTGTGAATTTGTTGATTAAGGCAGGCTTGTTTACTCAAAATCTGAGGATGCGATTTGTTTCTCTGCAAAAATTTCTCGAATGTTAAAGTTAAGTTGTTGATGAATGACTTCGTTAAAAGGAATTATTTCACTAATTCGAACTGCTAAGCATCCCACAGTGATTTTGGACTGAATGCCTGAAGTTAGTAATGAGGAGAAAATGTTAATGATATTGTTTTCCTGCAGAGATCACTAAACCAGCTAAAGTTAAAAATGAAAGCTTTAATAGGTTTTTTAACACTGACAACACAACAGGGCTTAGTTATACTTTGAATTCTTGACAAACTTCAGTGTCTGGTACTGTGTATCATGAATATTATGAATCAAAGTTACAAAAATGACTCTAACATGAGGGGGGGTAGATATAGAGTGCTAACATGATTGCTGTGCCGTGCCACGGTCTGAATATGGTACTTGGTGACATGGTTTAGTCTCATGTTGAAACCATTTTCTTTTAGATGTATTGTAACACATTTACCTACTGTTTTAGCGTCTGCACATAATACAGCATGTCACTAATATTATATTGAAGCCTAAGCAGTATGTACGCTATGAATCCAGTAAAAGTATCACATCTTTGAGGTATCAAACTGAAAATGTTTATGAACTTTTTGTGGCAGTATCTGAATAAGCCAGAGACTTAAAGGCTTAAAGCAAGGCAGGGGTATTAGCAAATAAAATAACTAGTTTAAAGTTTCTTTACATTAATCGTTATCTGGTATTCTTGTTATAATTAACCATATAAACAAGATCAAAGCAGCTTGATTCTGCACTTACCTTTCTGAGCAATACATGAATTTCTTGGTGACGTAAAGAAAAACGAACTTCAACGACTCTCAAATAACAAAGGATAATTGGCTTGGTTAGTGGGTACTGATCCGAATTTTCTCAAACTTTGGCGAACATAATTCCAAGAATGGTTAGGAGGCTTCTTCTAAAGGAACTGCTGAACCAATATCGGATCTTGAGAAGAAATTCGAATTGAATTATTTCAAGCTACTTCTCGACAAGGCAGTTGCTGCAAATAAAGAGAAATTCAGAACTATGCAGTCTCATCACCAAAATTTTGGTTTCCTGTATGATATAAAAAACTCAGAAAAATACAAATGAAAAACCTAAAGAAAATTTGAGAAAATGATACTCTTCTGACGCCATGGTAACAGTTCTGATTATTTGCGGTTAGACTCTGCAAGAAATCGAGTATCTCTGCAGCAATAACGCCCCTGTCACAGTCAGTCTCTCTACTTTAAACTGCATTTCAACCTCACAAATAAATTCATAGATATATTCATAGAAAGCTAAATCATATTGCGAACTGTGATAAGAATACTCACGAATGTGACACCTATTGGAAGAATTTTTTCAAAGCTTAAGGTGATTAAAACGTATTTTACTATAAACACTAAAAGAGATTCTGGGAACTCCTGGATCCGACGCTAATTAGTAATAAAATCGATCTGATTCAATAAGCCCGTCGCTCTATTAGTTAACTTTGAAAATGTGGTAAAATTTCCAGTAGTCATTTAAAATCATTTTATATGTATTTTCTTAATTATATCTTTCATCATCGACTGTATCTTGGATTACAAAAGAAAAACAACAAAAATATTATTCAATAAGGGAATTTCAACCATGACGTGGTCATTCTCTGCGCCGATCGCTTAAGTAATTTTACCTTCTTAGTTGTATATAGCGTCTTTATATTTTTATGAATCAAATATATTTTGTAAGTTCTTTGGGAAATACAGTGCACAATTTTGGTAAGTTGATGTTTTTACAAGTAACACGTAAATATGCAGCAGTAGCCAAGGCTTATTTCTCTTGTCCATCTTTTTTTCTTTTTCAGTCAGAAGATTTTAACCCCTTTTTTTCTAAAAAACTTCTCCCTTCTTTTCTTTTTACCCTAACAAACAGCCTCTCTTGTCCATCTTAGCCCCTTCTGCTGTGGGTGTTGTTGTTGTTGTTGTTGAGCGAGTTGGACTTCCGAACGAGGCTCTTTCAATGGCATCGCATCCCGTAAAGACACGTGGCCTGTTCTCCGTCGAGTCCTCCTCGTGATTGAGAGACGTTCGTCGAGCCGACAAGCGGCCCGGTCCACCCGACACCCGGGGGGCCCCAAGAACCCGGGAGGTGGCTCTCACGTCGGGCTGCTGTGGGTGTCTATGTGATGTGTGTTAATTCATCTTGCATGTAGAAGTATAATTCGGAAACCACCCTTCTGTAACGGAGTAATATTCACACGTAGTGAATCGATGGCTCTACTTACTGCGGACGCGTACAATGGGAAAAGGGCGATTAGTAAAACTGTCCGAAATATGAAATAAACTCTTGAAGCAAATAAACTGTGATGACCAATATTCACAGTGATCCATGATGAGAGAGTAAATTCTGGTGTATCCCACTAATGTAAAAAGGTAATAACGGCGTTCTAATATTTAAATTCTTTTCAGTTTAATATACAAATTGAAAACTGTCTTATACAGTTTTCCTTCTATTATTATAATGCATACATATGTTTAATAATAAATAAATAATTTCAACTTTTTAATTAGAAATCTGGCTATAATAGCATGTTCTCCTTTTGGTATCATGTAACCTACATTTTGAGAAACTCGCAGTCCATTTACTCATTAGCTTTTATTCCCAGATTTCGAGATCTTGCATTCTCCATAGCACACTACATTTTTTTATAATCAAGCAAGAAAAAAAAAACATTATACGACAATTTAAACCTTTAAAATCATTATGAAGAACTATGAAATATGACACTAAAACAGTAGAATTACTCACATAAGCTCTTTTTCTAAAAAGAAAAGTAAGTTGTGTGATTCAATCAGAGATATCCTCACGCTCTTAGTCTTGATTTTATTATCAACTGAGCAACGTGAGCGGTCTGCAGAATATGAAACTTTTGAAAATCTTTTAAATTTTATATTAATTTATTTCTATTAATTTACAATTCATACGAATATGAAGCATAAGTTGATCAGCTTTGCATTTCTAGACATTAGTTCCCAATAAATGAGCTGTGGTAATAATTTCTGTTTCAGAAAGATACCGGTGAATACCCCAAAAAGAATTTTAGTTGTACACTACTATAATAATTAAAACATTAAGATAAATTTATAATATTAAAATTTAGCTCAAAACTCAGTCCAAAGTGGGTATGAAGCAACAGGATGAAAACAGTATAGCAACCCATGTTTATTGTTTTATTTTTAACTGGTGGATATTTCAGCTATGATCCAGTTTCTACAAACGATTTGGTTATGTGGTCCAATGGTCTAGCTCTGAAATTGTTCGCAATATAAAGCATGAGTGGTTAGCTAATTTCGACTTATCTCCCCTCGCTATTTTATCTCACCGTAACCAGAAAGAGACCAATGCTCTAATTATCATTTTGTTGCATATCATCAACTTTTATTGACAAAAAACTGACGACGTCCTTTATCATTGTTACTGGAAAATCCATAGATTGTCGGTAATCGTTACCCATTACGTGTTTAAAAGTAGTAGGAATTGCAATAAAATCTATATTGTTTCTGTTAACTGACCTGTAGGCTTTAAACCCTGGAACTAAAGAAAACAATAAACCACTGCTAACGTAAATTCTCCTTGCATTCGACCCATAATCTTTCTTTTTAATCATAGACTATCATCAAACAATTCGATAGTGAGGGTCCTTAGTGTTCTAATCAATCTTAGTTATTTGTAATTCTCTGAGCCTTGGTTGATGTTTCAAGTTTTAAATATTGTAGTTTAAAATCTACTTAAGGAAACAAATGAGGATGTTTTTCCTTTTTTATTTAATTTACATTTAAGTGATTGAGACTAAATCTTATTAAATTTATTTTAAACAATTTAAGTTATTTTTCATTTTTAAGACAAATTGTTACTTAAAAATATCAACATTGAAACGGTTAATGCAGAAATTTAGCAAAATGGCACCTTCATCTTTAATTCATTTATAACATGTTTTCTACTTTTGAATATATATAGTTTAATGTATAGATTTTGTATTAAAAGCTATAAAATTATTTTGAAGATACAAATGTAATAATTTAAAGTGTCAGCCATAATTATGAATTCACTAATGAATTATCCCATATTTCTCGTACAATCAGTGCATAGAATTTTATTTGAAAACTTGTCAGACTCTTCATCAAAATATTACCTTTAAATATGACTAGTTGTTTTATTATTTATTGGTTAAACCACAGTGTGTCCTTGTGCAAATTGGTTTTTGTCTTATTAAAAGAATAACTACGCGCATTAAATAGCTTTTTAAAAAAGATTTCTCTCCTACATCGTTAATTTAATTGTTTTAACTTTCGACACTTTCCAAACATAAATACGCTACGCCATAATTAATTCCTCGAGAATACAGAAAGTTCTTTTCTACGTCATAGTTGTGCAAAATTGTACGCCACATAGGTTTTGTTGTTGCTACTGTTTCTATTATTATTTTTAAGTAAAATTAATTCATTATTCCTTATGTTCAATTGATAATTAATGATTAGCGATTTTAATATTAAAGCAAATCTTAAACAGTGGAGACACTAAACACTGCCAACATTCTTCCTTTAATGGAATCTTGGGCTATGGTTTTAGGCATGCGCGGGTATTTCGAGGTTATTAAGCCGTCCACATTTTCTCTTTTGAAGTAAATATTCTATTTAACAGAAAATTAGTATCTGTAGTCAGAGGCTTTGCACGAGCAAAGATTCCTCGGGCAATATGTTGCTCCAGTAAATAAAGTAATCGATTAGACTATTTAATTTGGAGAAAAAAAAACAACAGAAAGTACAGATATTCGTCTGTCTTTGTGGAGAATAACAAGTCCAAATTTTTCTCACTAGTGGGTAAATGTATATAGTTTTGTTTTATCTTGTATTTACTGAGCAATTAAACATAAGTAAAGGTAGAGTGAAGTTAGGGACCTTTGTTTATAAAGAGGAACAGCATTTGCATTTATATTTTTAAAATAACATGATATTTACTAACATATAATAATATCTTCACATGATTTATTTACTGAAATGTACAGAAAAGGTAATGTTTGCATAGCACATCTACATCAAACCAAGATAAATTTTGTAATATTTAGTGGCATATAAAAAGTTACATTTTGGTCATGGCTAGTGGTCTCATTATGAGAAAGTCTACATATATTTGTCTACTCAGTTGGTGCACAACATTAATTATCTGCCTAAAAGTTAAGAAATTTGCGCTGGAACAAAATTTTTTAATTAGCATAAATTTAAAGTATTATTTAAATATAGATTTAATGTGATACAATATATTTTTCAAAAAGTAGTTATTAGATTCATTAAATGTATTCACTAGTACCTGGCTTTATGAAATAAGCCTATTTCTTATAAAGCTATCAAAGTATTACATTTGTTCTTCAAGTAATAAACTTACTTTAATAATTTCCTTAGAGAGAAAATTTGTTTTCTAGCGTTTTTATTTTTTAGTTATATTCTTCTTCCGCTAAAAATGATGCTTTTGTTTTATTTGCATTCATTATGCATGACAAGACTATTTTAATGCAGAGACAAATGATTTTTTAGCATCTTCTGTCTTAGAATTAGGAGGTCAACATTTTTTGTAAACATTTTAGAAATTGTTAAAGAACAAAAACAATTTTACAAAAAAATTTTATTTATCGTGTGTTCTGCACAAATCGTCTAATCGTTGTGCATACATAGAAAACCTTGTAGTTTCTCAAAACATTCTTTGCTCAAGCCGCTTCTATCGTAGTAGAGGGTATTTCTTAAACAAAGACAAGCTTAGATATTTCAAACCATTTAATTGAAGAGGAATGTAAACAAAACCGACATTAAACCAAAATTCAAAAGTGCAATAGATGACAGAAAATATATCATAAAGGTGTAAAACAGAAAAGCAAGTAGTAATATATATAGGGCCTTCAAGTTTGGAAATTTCTCTGTCGCTGAAGCCTAAAAAGATATCAGAAAAGTAATGCGAATATAATGTTTGACTCCTTAGAAATGAATGGATAAAAATATTTCATAGAACGAAAATCTGGAAATATTTTAAGTGAAAGTACTTTATCATGCGTTTATAATAAAAGAGGCCTTAGTTATCCTTATTATTAAAGCAAAAGACACACACACACACCACACAAACATATCCTTATAATTACTTTACCTAAAATGTATTCGATACCATGACCAATGCAATCTAAACGTTGAAATAAAATCTATTCCCTTTTATTCTATACCTAAAATAGAATATCGTCTTATTTTTTGTTTATTTTAGTCTATTATATTATATTTAAACATTTATTATAAAACGGAGAGTTTTCATTATTAATATTTAGGGTATTATAATTCATTTCAATCCCTGATTCATGTTTAACCTGTTTTCATTTTCACTAAAATGGTATTGTCATTTTACTTAAATTATCTTCGCAAAGTCTTCATGAATCACCTAAAACATAACTACGACTTCTAAATTGCGAAAATAAAGTTTTGCCATATTTTAAGAAGTTATCCACAAATGCTAATTTTGCAAACTTTCCTATACGTCATTAAGCAATGACCACTGATTTACAGTAAGCCATCTGTAAATAGAATACCAAATGCTGAAATGTCATCTTTCCACTAAACAGCATTTCATCAAACTATATATATTTTTTTCACTGTGCAGGAATTGTTTTGCGTCCATTTTTCATATGTGAAAATAATTTCCAATATGGTACTTTTAATTTTCGTAAGCAATACCCAAATGTTCTGTTTCTTAAAAATATATATCCTGAGATTATCTTTTTCTAGTAGGTTTTTGGCTCACTGGGACAAACCTCAACATTCATTTTACGCATTCGTCTTATTTGAGCACTCGATCCATAATATTTATTCTAGATTTTTTAAACGCCCATAATTTGTGTTATTGGTTCGTTTTTCATCTTATTTGTTCCTTTCTGGCTTGGTTTGTTTTATACATCTATTCGTTGATATCAGCATAGTTCATTCAATAAACCCATCTTCTTTACTCTTTACTTGTCTTCGCTCACACTGGTGTGTGCTGCTACTTTGATTTGACAACTAGTAAACTTTTCCTCGTTATTATTCATTCTATCTTGTGTTTCAATTTAAAAAAAATTCAAACCCCTAGTATTGGCATAGAGTCAGTTCGACGCTACTTAAAATCTGGCAAAGATTCATCCAAACATTACCAGTGGACCCAAAAAGACGTTATCAGAGAAGGATTTGGCATGATTTGATGACAGATTTCGAAACTGAACAGTTAGTTCTAATGCATAAGGAATTGCGATAAATTTTTTTATATTATCATTCACCTAGAAGTTCTAGCAAAGTAAACGTGCCAATTCAGTTTCTTTAAAAAGAACAAATCTTATTCTAACACGAGACCTGACAATCCATTTATCTCCAGGTAATATTTAGTATGAATGAACTTAAGCAGACAAACGCACAACCAAATCTGGATCAATCTGATTTGTCAGCTGCTCTAAAACAATAAAACAAATTTATCCAACAAATATTAACATCAAAATTTTAAGTTTATTTTGCGCCCAATTGGGTTTTCGGTGATTCTTAATAATTTCTAGAGTACAGTAAAACTCATTTTAACGTTGTTTAGAACCTCTATTCCTGCATAACTGTAAATGTTTGTTCACTTGAATTATCAATTTTCTGAGACATTTTTTGTAAATTAACAATAAAATATTGCATACTTTGTAATGCTATAATATTTATACAAGTTTAGTCGTTAATATTTGTATCACTTCAACTGAAATATAAAAACTGAAAAGTACATTTATCAATTAATTAATGCACTGAATAGAAATTTAGAAATACTGTGATAATATAAACAATGAATTGAATTTTGAATTTTAAAATTAAAAACCATCAGAAAGATCAACATTGCTTACTAAACAATTTTCTTTGCATAACTTGATTTTTAATTTGTTTACAGACTGACATAATGCAAAACTTACACAGAATTCTTTAAAAATCTCTCTTCTGTGCGAACATAGTCTTCTACCAAATCGAGGTCTAGAAGAGGACTGGTGGAGCCAATGTAGCAAATAGGATAGTAAACGTTAACGGCACAAAACAGGAAAAAGTACAAGAATACCTGTCGAAACCACTGACAAACCGCTCTGCCGAAATTGGGCAGTTTTCTTAATAAATACTATTAGTTGATTAATTTGACAAGAAACTTTAATTTAAAACTAAAAAAAAATTGCTTTTGCTTTCTAAATTCTGACTTAACTGTTAATCACATCTGAGATACCAAATTTTAAATATTAGATGATAGATTTTGGTTTTTGAATAGTATTCGGTAATTAAAATCTAAATGAAATCATACTTTATTAACTGTGAATCTTGGGCAGCACTTATTTTTACTATTATTGCTTATTTGCTTGCTAACGTTTATCGGTTGAATTACACAGGGGAACAAATTTTAAATAATTTTCAGTTGCATGGAATATTTTAACAAATTTTGATAGAACTTTAGGCGCTGATTTCAAATCTGAAATTAGTTTTTCTCTACAAGCTTTAGTTTGCATGCAATTTGAAGTTAGTGAAATTTTACAATGTGAACTTACGTAAACCATATATAAGCATTTTCATGTCCATATAAATTTATAACTTTTTGTTTTTATAATTAAATAATAATTTATCATTTGTTTCAGTTTAAACATGGCTTCTATTAAGAGAAATCATTGCAGAAACAAGCCTAATGCCTTCTGCTACATATGTGGATGCTACACACTAAATCGTCAAAAACGTAATGTATCCTCCTTTGTCAAGCGTGCTTACAAGGCATATTTTGAAGTTCATCTTGGTGACCAAGACAAGCAATGGGCGCCTCATGTTGTGTGTCACAATTGTGAAGAAATGCTTCGAGACTGGACCAAAGGAAAACGTAAAAGTCTACCTTTTGGAGTTCCGATGGTTTGGCGTGAACCAACCAATCATTTAACTGACTGTTATTTCTGCATGGTAAACACATCGGGAGTTGGAAAAAAAAAACCCGACATAAAATTACGTATCCAAACATTCCCTCAGCTATTCGGCCTACTCCCCACTCTAGAGAAGTTCCTGTTCCAATATTTAAAGGCTTACCTTCATTAGACGATAAAGACATTGAAGATGATACAAACAAACAAAATAGTAGTGACAGTGAAGTGGCAGAAAAATGTTCGTCGTCGGAGAATTGTTCTTCAGACTCTGAACCTTTTCCCACCCCTAAGCCTCTTCTGCAAGTTGAATTAAATGATTTAGTGCGAGATTTGGGCCTTTCAAAAAAAGCAGCAGAGGTTTTGGCATCAAGATTACAAAGTAGAAATCTTGTTGATCACTCTGTTAAAGTTTCATATTTTAGAAATCGTGACCAACTTTTTGTAGCTTTCTTTTCAGAAGACACATTTTGTTTACTGCCATGACATTCCAGGGCTTCTTAAAGAACTGGGTGTATCTTACTATAATCCTGCCGAATGGAGACTCTTTTTGGACAGTTCAAAACGTAGTCTAAAGTGTGTTCTTTTACATAATGGCAATGTTTATGGAGCGGTACCTATCGGTCATTCTGTGCATTTGCGAGAAGACTATGATGATGTGAGAATAGTCATGGACTTATTAAAATATCATGAGCACAATTGGATCATTTGTGTGGACTTAAAAATAGTCAATTTTCTTCTTGGACAACAGAAAGGTTTTACCAAGTTTCCATGTTTCCTTTGTATGTGGGACAGCCGAGAACGAGACAAACATTGGGTCCAAAAGAACTGGCTTATCCGTGAAACTCTTAAAGCTGGCATGCCAAATATCATAAAAGAGCCAATTGTAAACAGAGATAAGATCATCTTTCCTCCTCTTCACATAAAATTAGGTTTGATAAAGCAATTTGTTAAAGCCCTAAAAACCGAAGGTGAATGTTTTCAACACATCATCACAGCTTTACCAGGGTTATCATTTGAAAAAATCAAAGCAGGTGTGTTTGATGGCCCACAAATTAGAACACTATTTCGTGATAATCAGTTTGTTGCTAAGATGAATGCTTTGGAAAAAGCAGCATGGTTATCTTTTGTGGCAGTTGTTCAGAACTTTCTCGGAAACTATAAAGCGGAAAACTACTGTGATCTTGTGAACACAATGCTCCTCGCTTTTCGTGATCTCGGGTGCAACATGAGCATCAAGCTTCATTTTTTGAACAGCCACCTTGATAAATTCCCTGACAATCTGGGAGCTGTAAGTGACGAACAAGGAGAACGATTCCACCAAGACCTAAAGATCATGGAAGAACGTTACCAAGGGCGCTGGAACAAAAGCATGATGGCTGACTACTGCTGGAGCATTAAACGAGATTGCCAAGATAAAGTGTACAAACGCAAAAGTTACAAACGCAAATTCCTTCCTGGATAAAATACACATTCAGATAAAAACTAATGAAAATATGGCACGATCAACACTAGATAATAATTTAATTTACTCATAAATTTTTTTAATTCTCTATCTTTTGCTTCAATAAATATTTTTAAATGACCTTTTTGCCGTTTTAAGATTAAAGTGAACAGAAGAATTTTGATTAATGTTGGAATTTGTTAAAATAACGAAAAATAAAAAATGTCAAATTGCATGAAATCTGTAGCTTGCAGACAAAAACCGACTTTAAAATTAAAATCTACATTTCAAATTGACTAGAAAAAAGTATTTTTTTTAATGCAACAAAATGAGTGTTCCCCAGTGTTATTAGTACAGTCGCACGATTTGTAATTTTAAGTAAAATATGGAAAACCCTAAAATACCGAAGCCAAGATCAGAATACAAGGTGACGGTATTGAAACTGCATTATATGTGTAAAGAACTGCGATATATTTCGATATACTTTCTTCGCAACAAATCAAAATTTTTAATGATCACATATCTGTCCCATTCTGAATATGATGGAATTTTAAAATCAGGGAAAATAAAAGTAATTTCCTTCTTATGATAATATATGTACAAGTAAGTTGTTTTTTTTTAACAATATGTCTTAAAAAAGTTTTGACAAATTACAAAGAAAGACAATTGTTTACATTTTACCGGAATACGTTGCAAATATATGTTGTTGTACATTTCCACTGTGTTTGTTTTAAATAAAAGAAAAAAATTTATTACAATTTAGAACTACTTTGTTATTTTAAAGCTAGATATGAAAAAAAAACAAAATCAAATCTCAAAGTTGAAAAATTAATTTTTTCCATTTTATTTTCGTTAAGTTAATCTTTCCGTAAAACAGACTATTCATTAAAAATACAAAGAACAAAATTTGTCTTTTCTACTTTTACTAACGAGTTTTAGTTATGGCTTCAATTAGCAGCTTTATTACCATCAGTTTTAAATGTCACAAAACACAGTGCTGATTGATGCACCCATAATGTATACATTAGAGTAAAAGACGAAAGCATTTGAAACTTATCTTGCGTTCACATTAAGAACAAATTTCCCTTATAATTTTACCTTGTTCCCAACAATTGGTTTGGCCCATTAATTTGCACGTCTATCCGTTTATCACATAAAGGTGCTGAGCAAGCGAATTTTCTTTATCCGGTAATTCTCTACTGCTACAGCTGAAACGAAACTGAAATCGACCAAATCGGGGAGAACAGAAAACGAAGACATGCTTTCTGCTGTCCATTCGAAACAACAAACGACAGCATGGCCTCAACTCCGAAAGTGTCGAAATAACAGATAGCGGAAATAACCGACTCGGCGCAGCGAACAGCGAAAACTCTTGATAACCATTGAAAAAACAACTTTCGATGTCTGTCCTCTAGCTGAAGAATACACCAAGTCTATGAAGAAAACCGTTATGTTTCACGAGAATGATTCTAAGCCGTGCTACAGATTCTGTTATTGCAAAACTGAGTCTTCCGACCGAAAAGAAAAATCTATTCCTGTTAGGTGATAGCTAATATAGAGTTATATATTCTGTTGCTAAATGTATTGTCCTTAGAATTTTGCGAATATGTTTGAACAAAAGACATTTTGAAATATAAAATGAATCGTTTTATTCCAATAAAGAAATTTTAAATATACATATCACTCATACACTTATACACATGATGGATTGTCTTTGTTTTAATGTGTATATATATATTTCTTAATATTGAAGTATACAGAAACGGGAAATATAATGGCATTCGAAGTTATAACTGTTTTTACTAGCAAACTTCCCTGTTCTGTCCCAACTGGACTGTTGAAAAAGTACCTTTTGTATATGTGATCTACGTGAAATTAAAGTTTCAAAGTTTCGTTCGCTGTTTTTCCTTAGAAATTTTTAATTACAATGAAACCTTTGTGTGGTTCTCCGATATGTAAGATTATATAGCTATGAACAAGCGTAGAACACTAATGCTATATGAAAGATAATTAAACGATTTTTATAATGTTGCTGTGGGGACTCTCATCTTGTGTTTTTGCTCCTTTTTCAAGTGAGTGTAAAGATGGTAATGGTATCAGAATTTTCACAAACGGCACACAGTGCACCATTTCATTCAACTATGGCGTACAGAGTGACTCTGTTGACAGCCCAGCTAGGTCTGAAAAGTATAAAAATTGTATAATAATTAATGTCATGCATAGGTAAGGTTTTACTTTAAAAAGTATTTTTGCATAACTTGTATTTACAAATATTTACATTTAAGAACTATATATTAGTTCTAACTTAAAATTTTTCTAATAAAATAGATAAAGAAACGGTTACGTATTGGACTGGCATAAGAAACTGTTTCAACGCTAATCACCTTTAAGCTACTCGTGACATCAGAAACTTTGTTCTTTATTTCGTTTTGAGAAAATTTTTACTTTTTATTTTAAAGTTTTTCATTAAAGTATAATAAAAGAATATTAAACTCTGTTAGTAGTCAGACTAGTTTTATTATATAATTAAATTCACTCTGTGAGTAAATGAATTTTGCATAATAAAATTTTATGATTTCTTTATCATGACTTAATAAAAATTTTAAAATTAGAATTATTATATGATATATGAAGAAAACATGATTATTTGATGTCATGGATACGTTAAAGCGGTTTTTCTATAAAAAATATTTTGATATATCATTAACAATTTAATTATTCTTTTCGTCTTTTATAGGATGAAAAGTTAATAATAAAAAACTATGCACTCTTGATACGCGAGTATTACAGTATAAAGAAGGAAGCTTATTACCATTTACATGCGTCATGTGAATTATGGTAATATCTTTGGAATTTTTATAACTAAGGTAAATTGTTTGTCTGTTTTGTTTATTTTCTTGAAAATTCACGTCATGACGGTTAGCTTAACCACAGGTAGAAACGGGCAGTCTCGAATGGGTGGAAGGAAAGTTCTAGATTACGATATTGAAGGTCGGTCGAGACAATAACTTTTTGTGCGGATTGTTCCAGAATGTGCTATTATGTTTAAACGAAGTTGTGCTGAGAACTCAGGATTTTCTATTTACTGTAGCATTATTTACTATTCAGTATGACAACGGTAAATATAATCACGCCATACGTATGCCATTTATTAAAATTCTTTATAAATTGTCCTTATCTATAAAATCAAGCGTGAAAACGTCACTACATTCAGATTTTGTGGTCCTACATTACAAGAGACACATGACAAACATGGGATGTTACTTGGTACGTATTTTCTTTTGTTGCCGCAGTTCAGTTTTATCTATTTATTTATTATTTTTATTTATTTATTTATTTTATTTATAAGTTTTAATCATTTACCTACGTTGTACACAGATTTTCTTGATTTTGGAATCTTTAAAGAATAATGCTTTTGAAGCCCACTATCAGGAATGACAGCAGCCAATATTTGAAATATTTCGAGTTAAAATGTTTTTTTTAGATTTTTCTTTCTATGCATACCGACTTAAAATATATTAGGTTGTTACAAACGTTTTGTCGGTTTTTTACCGCAACGATGAGACTTCATATCGTTGTTGAACCTGAGGTTTATGAATGAAAGTCAGTTCCATTACAATCGATACATTTCTGCCAACGAACTACAAGTCCATTTATACCATTTTGAAAAAAAAAATTGGATTTCTGGAGTCGATAAACTGTTGAAAGAGAGGTTATATTTCTGCTTGGTTGGAGAAGAATTTCATGTGGAGGAAGCTGTCGAGATGTTTCAAAAGATGGTGGCCTGTGAGAGAAAGGTCAAGTGAATAGGTTGGTCGAGGAAGGACTTTGTACCCCAAAGTGTTCAGTTTTTGAAGAGTTACTTTTAGAAGATGAGGAGGAGCATTGTCGTGGAGCAGGATTGGGCTTCTTCCATTCACCAATTCCGGCTGTTGTTATGGAGTTTCTGATAAACGTTTAATTCTCGACTACCTTTCAGCTGTGATGGTTTCGACAGGTTGCAAGAAGTTATGGTGGATAACCAGTTGCAGTCCACCAGAATATTTTGCTTTTGTTCATTCAACTCGTGAGGCGCCAACTTGTCTGGCCTTTACACCTGGCCGATTGCGTCAAGATGCCTGGAAACAGTTGCAGTGCTTACGTCAAGCTCTCCAGCAATTTCTCGCATTGTTTTTCTTGGATCGGCTTCAAATGAAGCATTCAGACGGTCGTCATCACAGCTGGAAGGTCGTCCGATAGTTCTTTATCTTCGAGGCTCACATCTGATCGAAACTTTGCAAACCATTGTTGTATTGTGCGCTCATTCGCTGTTTCCTCGCCCTATGCTTGCTTAACGTTACGAGTTGCCTCGCTCGCTTTGTGGCTCAGTTTGAACTCGTTAAGCAAAATGGCACGAAAACCTTTTCTATCCATGTTTCACTGGAAACCCTGAAACAAGCATCCATTTTATGATTTTTATAAAGGTAGGTGTTGCACAATGTATGCCAAAGCATACGCTACAAAACTATATATAACTTATCTACATACACCTTCAGAAGAATGCAAGAAATGAACCCCAAATTAACATAATATAACAACCAACAGAACTTTCGTAACGACCTAATAGATGACAAATATCTAAGGAAACGTTTTCATCTGTTGTTCTTTTATAAGTATAAATTCATAAGAAAATAGATAACATATCAAGTTTTTGCCAGTTAAATACGTTTTAGATCATTATTTACTACTTCTTGAAAGCATTTGCAGGCGCTACAAAAGAGAAAAGCGTTCATTCTCTCTCAATCAGGGAGCAAAAATTATATAGTCGAGGCGAAGGCATTTCCTATTTTTGTGATGTTGTCGGCGTATCTCTTTAAACGTTTAAACAAAATTCTATTAATTTCACTAAATTACTGTCCATTCGAAAAATTCGCATTCTCTTATATCCAAGATTAATTATTAATGAGTACTATTTTTTAATGCATATATTGTGAATGCACTGAAAAAACCAATATAGGAATATTTTTCACAAACTTCTCGTGGGCTGTAACAACAAGAGACAAGTTACTGTCAAGCAATTCTAAGTTTTCATATCTATCGTTAAAATAAAAACTAAACATTTCACAAATAAATAAGTTTCCGAACATTGAGAATATGGCATTTAAAACGAAACGTTATGAGCAAGAATACTTGTAAACAGACAGACAGAGAGATGTGGCTGCCGAACTTCGTGTCATATAGAAGTGCTATCACCGACTTTCGCAGATTACCAAAGGCCTAACATGGGGCGCTAGAGCATAATTCCCCAATCACGATAACCCTGTAGCCATTTATCTTTCACGACATAACCACGCTTTCTCAGCATGATCCATTCAGAACGAGTTATCACAGCTCCGTTGGAACCTATCTCCATCCAGACTGTATTAAATAGTTTATACTCTACTAATTAACATCGGGTGTCTAGTATATCACATATCTGTAACACCTAAACGAAATCGATCAAGAATGGAATGAGATAGGTCTAAATTGCGCTCGACTTTCGTAGATTGAAGTCACAATTCCTTTTATAACAAAAATTAGGATTATTCATCTGTTGGTTATTTGATGTCGTGATAATCATTTCGCATTCTAATGGACGAGAAAATAGTCACAAATAACCTCAAGAGAACAATATCAAACATTTTTTACGTACTGCTGGTTTCTTCGACCTAACATACATAGAGTATTTTTTTAGATAAGCTGCTGAAACGTATTGGACAGCTACAAAACAGTTTCACGTAAAGATAGAGACAAGCCAAAGATGGCTGGCTTTACGTGCTACTAAAGTTTCTCTGATTTTAGGGGCTGTTTGTTTTCATTATGGCATCGCAAAATACATCAAACAATGTCCGGTTATTGTTTAAAATAAACCATATGCCAAAGTTAATTGTCAGTTTTGAATTCTTTGCAAATACTTTACTTTATCATTAATAAATTCGTACAATATCTATACATGAGGGGATTTTGTTACAGTTTTTTTGTTGCAATACATTAATTCTACATGGAAAAGGTGGCTACCTCCAATCTTACTATTTAACGACAACAACATAAGAAATTGTGGAAAGACAATAAAAACATGTAATGCACTATGAAAAATGCAACAAAAATCTTTCTCAAGTTAAAAATGGACAATTACGTAAGAGCATTATTTTGTGAAAGCCATTTCTTCGTCTTTCTTAATTAATACGAATGAATTTAAAGTCCGTTACGGTCGGCTCCGGGTAGTTCAAATACGGTCAGTCAAAAGCTTGCGAAGCAAAAGTAAATTCACGAAATATTTTGTGTTTTTACAAAAGGTAAGCAAAAAGTGAAAGTGCTTTCGGGTTATAAAATAAAAACAAACACGTAACAGCAGTTCAAATAAACACAAAGCACCTGTGAACACAAGGATAACCGAAGTAAAAGAGAAAACTCAAAACAGCTGGGAAATAGACGGAAGCTTTTAGGGAGAGACGTGTGCCCAGAAATAACGCCGATTATGCAACTTCTCTCATTGCAAAAAAATCTGCTAAAAATTCAGAGTACACAACTCCCCAAAACTGTAAAATATCTAATTAAACTAGAATTTTGGAAAAATGTAATAATTTACACCCTCACCAAAAAATAAACCATGAGAAAGGCTACAGTGGTAAAAAAACCACCTTTAGTGCTCTTTAAAAAAATTATGTGGTATGTGAACTACACTGAATATGAAAATGAAAATCGAGATTAAAATCTACCATCGTTTCTCATTAGGAACTCACAGACTTTTTATGTAATATTTGAACGACTTTCGATATCAAATCTATAATATTTGATGGTAATCCATATTTACTGCGGACCATTTTTACATTGTATTTCAACAACGTTAAATGAAAGCTAATGGTGGGAATCCATCTTTCTTCCGCTTGGCAGTCCACAAATATTTTTGTGGTATTTGAACTTTGTGAAATATGTAAACTAAGATATGTAATAGGAATCTATCACCTTTCCTGTTTAAAAGCCTACGAAACATCTTTGTTTTATTTAAACTATGTTAATTTTGAAAACTAAAATATATTATGTTCATGTCAATATAGGAAACAAATGTGAAATTCCATATGGATTATTTCCTATATGCATTTGGATTGTCAAGCTCTGGTAAAGGACCAATGTGACAATCAATGAACATAGGATTCCATAGCATGGCTGTGCCATTGGCTTTGCTGTCTTGTTTGTGATGCTATTATAAAGTACACAACGTGAAGCATATACCTTTAACCTATGCTGATGTATAATAAATTACGTCGGAATTTCCTGTGTGCTGACTTTTTCATCTTATATTATTCTCCCTCAGCTTCTTCGTGAATGAATGGAATGGTACATCTTACCTCCCTACTGTTATTAACGCACTTTCTTACGTAAGAGTTCCAAAAATGACGTAAACTTAAATGTCAATGTCGATGTTGCATCATAAAATTTTGTTGGACATACCTATAACTCGTGCTGCATATAGTTTCGATGATGTGACAGTAGCGTACAAAGCAACATAATGAATACATGAAACACGTCCACATAGGTTATGCGTCTTCGGAAAAGGCCCCCATCCATAATGACTGAGGTCAGAGTCTTTCTGCGTATTCTTTTCATGCCATCTCGGTGCTACAAAACAACATTTATCTGTAGGCAGTCAGGATTACCTTCGGTTACAAATGCTTCCTTCGGAAGATGCAGAACGAATAGGGAATCAAAGAAACCTTATTAGGTTACGCTTTTTTGCTGGAGTTATGGAATCATCAACTTGCGTAAAACATTATTAACGGGTAATTTTATCAGCATCAGATGTAGTCTTATTTCACAGAAAGGATGTTGTGGGTTTTCGGCATACCGCTGCTGGTATACTGCTGGTCGCAACCACTGATCCATATAAGTGAGCCTGTTTGAGCTCCAAGAAAGAAATCATGCGAGGAATTCTTGAGAACTTCTGGTTGAGGGAACTACGAGAGCTAGTAGTTATGCTGCCACGTGTAAAAGACTTTGACCCCATCCACTCTTCGGCACGGTGTCGCTCTAGCATTTCACTTTGCTGGATCTCGCCGCGCCCCTCAAGTATGCCCCTAACATTTCCCTCAGTAAAGAAAGAGTCCATCTGGTACATGTTAGCGAGAGGTTGGAATTCTACGAGATGATCGACTGAATGCAAGCTGGAAATGTCGATAAACTTAATTGTTTGACACCGTACTTAGAGACTTCAGAAACATCTGTCATCCAGCAGATTTTAAATATTTTCTCATGTGCGTTACATCAAAGGCGAAGAAACGAAAAATTGTGAAATCTGACATTCAATTAAAAATTCGTCATGCAAATAAAAATTGGATTATAAAAGAAGAGATTTTACATTAAGCTCACGCTGAAACTCCCTTAGGTCAGCGTAAACAGCAGTTTTCTCGTCTCACAAACGTCCCTATTAACCATCATTTAATGCTTCCATATTCAAAGAAATTGCGCGATTGGAAACGATGCCTGTTTAGCTGGTTTTATATTTGTGGCTTCACTGTCTGGCCTCCAAGATTATTGATTTGAGCTGATGGTTTCATGTTTTTTTTTTTCCGAAAACCTTTCGTCTCCACCTTTAATTTTGCTTTTATGGATCCCTGAAACCATTAGAACTTGGTGTCAAAGATATTCGACATCGTATAATCATTCGCCTGCTGCCGCGGCACCCTCGGGTCTACGCTATGTCCGAGCGGTCGCGATAATTGATCTTTTCTTTGTGTTTCCAAAACCAAATGGCAAAATTCAGTGAAGAATGACATCAGAAAACTATTTATGGCGAACCGGAATTGCAGCAAATTCGTTAGCTGCACGATCCTGAAACAATCAAAGAAGAATAACTATGAAAATAAGAAAACGCATTTCAACAAAATTGTATGCGGTGAGAATGGTTTTAATTTTAATGCTAAAGGACGGTTCTGTTTAATACAAAAACTGTTGATAAGATGAGTTCGTTCGTCAAGATGTCAGAAAGATCAAATTAAATCAAGCACTTCCTTCACCAAATCGGCCTTACAACATGTTACTAGAACTATTTAAAATCTACATACAGAGATTATATCAGGGAAAGCGATGTGTTACTCCTAAAAAACTGGCTACAAGCTCACTTTCTAATAATTAACCAACTCTTTGTAAAGATTTACCTGAAAATGAAACTTTTCGTAAGTTCTGACAATTAAAGTAACAAATATATTGCCCGGTTTTCTTCTGAAAAGATTTCGTAAACATTTATTTAATCGCCTTAAAGGTAAGTAATTTTAATTATTTTAGGTTCTATTTGTAATAACGTTTGAACTTTCGAGTTAATTATCTTTGGAAATATCCGAGGCGCTCTATATAATTAATTAAGCAGGGTTATATCATTGTAATGTAAAGTTTAGAGTCTGTCTGAATCAAACTGAAAAAGTACCTTTAATGATCTGATTTTTCCTACAGAAAATTTTCAATTTTCGTATAGAACTGTCGCTCTGATTCAACCATTTTATGAAATCTTCTGGGCATATCTTTTACCTGTTTTAATTTATATGCTAATTTCCTATAACACTACACTGAAATGGATGTTACCTTCAAATTTAAAAATAAATAAATTAATACTGATGAATAATTAAAGAAAAAACTGTGTCAATGTGCTTTTGCATATTTACTCAGCCTGTAGATTTTACATGGTAACCGTAAAACTAAAAGGTTTTGTATTGAATATCATCAAGTATATTTTGGAGGATTTTTTCATCTGTTTTTAAATGACAGATTTGGAGGGTTTGAAGACCCCTTAAATAAATCTATTACAAATTATTTATTTCTGCACAAATGTATAATTGTAATTTTAAATTTATATAGGAAATATCGCTATACTTAATAATTTCCTCATGGTTTTACCAAGACCATTCATCTAAATTATTCCTGTCAACATGTCAGATTATTGTACTAAATAAAAAAATTTCCATTAACCAGTCAGGTCTTGATAAATGTACAGTAACAAACCAATAAACTTTAATAACTCAACGCTTCGTATTACTGTTTTCAGTACAACAAACGAAACCTGTTAATTGGAGGAAGTGTCACGGCTGTAGGCGCGAGTTCCATCTGACCTTGCCAAATTGTGCCGGATTTCTGCGCGCACTTGCTCGCTACGGTTTCGCCCCACATCTAAATATAAAACGTTCTCTCGCGGCATCGGATAATGCTCTTTAGTAGATAACCACAGAACTTTGTTTTCCTAGCCAGACCAGGTTCTCTTGTAGAGACTGGTAATCGAAAAAGAAAAAAAAATCGTAAATGTTTAAGAAGAAATGAAATAGAAGCTTAAACAGTGTATTAGTGAAAAAAAAGTCACTATTTTCGGGGATTTCAATAATTTTTTGCCGCTACTGCTTACATAACCAAGTCTTAAGTTCTGCGCAGTAACCAGAGTGTATAAACCGGATGGAGTCACCGTTCCCAGTACTAAGGCTCAAGGCGCTAGAGTCTAGACGAGTATCCACCATTATACAGCGAGCTCGGGGCAACACAACATTTACATATTTACAGTTACGAAGGGCGATCGAAGAAATAGGTTATAACAATGAACATTGGATAGTAGCATAAATCGTTTGCAAATATCGACAAAGAACCACTACTTCCAGTAACGAATCCAGGCAGGATCCATGCCTCTTGCGATTGGCGGTACGATCTCAAGTATAGTAATTCAGCAATAAAAAAGTAGATAATGTCAGCTAGAAATTTCAGTTGTAGCTTCTGTAAGCGTCTCAGACCGGAGATTTTACTAATAGTGGTAGAGGATGGGGATATCTCAGATGAAGTGCTTTCTCTCTACGCACAAGTAGACTGAACATGGCTGACTTCAGCAGATAATGAGTCCACTGAAAGAACCGAAGTACTGGAAAAGCCTGACGCAAAGTGGAGCGGTGAAGAAGAACGAAACAAACTATGAAAAATATCAAACAAGGCTGCCACTAGATATGCTCACCCTCAGCCACAGCAATAAACTGGAATTTAACTAGCCACTTCAGACAATCAGTAAAATTGTTTGAAATAATTAATTATTTCTAAATTATATTATGACTTCTACAAGAAAGCTGAAAGCTAATCTGGTTTCTACAAAACCCACTCTCTAAAGTTATAAAAATGATAGTTTTTAAAACGACTGACCTCGTCAGTATTAACAGATGATTTTCATAAATCACGGAATTACCCGTTTAAAGCTAAGGTGTAGAAAACTCGTAATAACTTGATTATGTTTTGTGTACGTTAACGTATTTTACAATACATTTGGCTGAGTAGAAAATAACTAAAATGTATTAAAACTGAACAAGTTAAAAGCATACGCCTTCAATATTATTCTGTTTTGGGTGAGATAAAAATTAAGTTTTAATTACTTCAGACCTTTGGAAGCATGTTATTCTTTTATCATCACTTTCTAGTCTCGATTCAAGCTGCTTGACTAGTCGTGATATCTTTTAAAAATATTACGTATAACATGATGATGACGATGCTATACTCTTTCTGTCACACATGCTGTCTGCGTTTGTTGAGTTTAAACAATATTCGATTATGTCATCGATTCTCTTTTTACTGCTGCGACGACACTAACCACAACAGACTTTCCATAAAAACAATGCTGGCTCAGACAGGTAAATTGTAACCGTTTAGCCTTAAAAGACGTCATCGTGCTTCAATGGCTATCCACGTTTGTTCTCAAGCCCTCGTTTATAGACTGGCATGAGGTTCCCGTGGCACCTTAAGACCTTAAGAACAGGCTGACTTAGGGATTTCGTATGACCTTACACTATCCAGAGAAGACGTCTAGATGAATGTCCATACGCTATTTTTGCGAGCTGTCACATATGAATGGCCAGTGGTTGCTATTTCCGAGCATAACCATGACGTTTTGCTTTAAATACTTGAGTGTATTACTTTTTTTTTTCAATTTTAAACAATCATTTTAAAATAAATTCTAGTAGTGCAATCATTGGCAGAAATCAAGGAAAGAGAAGTAGTCGTGGTAAGGTTGTGCATTTTGATCAGACGTTATGAACGCAAAGTAAATTCAAGATATCGAAGGGCGGTTGGAGGGGTTAAGTGCGTTATAGATAACGTCTCGGGTTCGGTTCCCGTTGGAATTAGACTTGATTTGGAACCTCTCTCCTTTATAGTTTTTTCCTCTTGTACGAATCCATTTGCGTGGGGTTTTTACTGGACATTCCGGTTTCCTTCCACAGCTAAACAGGGGAATTTGTAATAGTGGTTCCTGTTCAAGCGACCATAGCCAGGTACGTTGCTTAGTCGCCAAGGCTGATGACCCACGCTTAGCTCAATGCTGCGAGATGTCATTGAGACCTCGAAGTCATGACCGGGTTTTCCTAACGAAAGAAAGAAAAAACCTACTGGTAAAAGAAATTAATAACTAATGTTTCAGATATTTAGCAGCCTCAAGATACCAGATCAGATTTAAAAGCCGAGTGGCAGTAAAAACAATTGTACCTTCAGCATTATTAAGACTTCTCTTTCGTTATATTTTCTGAGCTAAAGTTAAAAATACTGTAAAATTTAATGTTCTCAAACCGAGAATTTTAAAAGCATAATCACGAACGATTCTCAAGATTGCTAATTTCTGAAATGTATCATGAAGTAGATCAGTTGGGTGAAAAATAAACTTAAATCATATCACAAATCAGCACCATAATTAAGTGGGTGGCTTCTGCAAGGTAATAAACAACATGATGCGTTAGGACATCTGAAGTTTATTTACCCTCGGTATATTATTTACGGTGCTTTGTACTCATTACCCTTTAAATCTATATTACTCAGCATAGGTTGAGCCGTAGGTTCTGTGACACGTCCTACCTTCCTTATTAATATACCTCTTTCAAAAGACAAATCTTATCGCTCCGAACCACATGTTTTGCATTACGACTGTGCTGACTAAACATATAACTAGCTCAAAGCAAATAATACTAACATGTGCTTCTAGTTTGCGGTGAAAGTAGATCGTGTAAGACAAAAACTAATGTATTATACGGATGGTAAATAGTATAAATAGCGTTTGAAAAGTTTACAGTATTTAAAAAGTTATAAAAACATCAAGATTTTAATTCATGAAAGTGGAAACATTTTTTTTCTCATGCTCGGTGACAAAAAACGTGTTAAGAGCTTCTTCGAATAACAATAAATTAATTAACTTTCTTATAACTCACTTTTGTACAAATGACACTTCTTGGTGCTATTTTTATACTTCTGCCGATTCATATCATATTTGCTCTCATCAGAACTTTGAGCCGATCAGCTGCTCACGCTTACAGCGCAGTTGTGAAACTATGTTTCACAAAGTTATGTGTGGTTTGGATTTTCTCACCCTAGCCCTGCTTGGTTAAATTTGCCTCTATATGATGTTAATACGTGATTTATTAATACGTCAGCAATTCACAGTGCAACTAACTATGGGACAATTAATAATTCCATCGCATAATGTATACAAAGGAAAGGAATCGTTCTTAATGAGCCAGCTTATTTCCTGTGGAGTGATATATTTCTGAAATTCTGTCTGGTGTCTAATTTAGTGTCGCGTGGCCGGGAATGAATGATGCAGGGTGTCAAATGCAATAAAGCTGACTTGTAGCATAAGCAACTTTCTGTGACAGTCTTCCATTTGTAATTTATCACGCGATGAACGGAACACGTGATGTGAACAGCCAGAGAGCAATTACTCACTCCAGCGGTGACTCTGGGGATGTTCATGTTTTACTGATTTCTGTAGAATGTTAGTTAGACCATGCTGCGCAACATAGAGATAGGTACAAATTGTTTTACTGAAGGCTCTCTTCAGCTGGTCTAAATCGGCGCATGGCGAACCCTTTCATATCAAACAGTAGCCTCATGGGATGACTGTTTTGGCGTAGACTGTCACATGAAAAATCAAAACAGACCTAAGACCATCGCGTAAAACAATAATAGAAAAGCTCTTCCGTTTCTGCTACTCCTTTTCTCCACTTTAAACCAGTCTGTCTGCCGAAAACATTTTTTAAAAAAAATTTATTAAATATTTTCTTTGATTCTTTCCCAGCAAATTCTTGAAATACGGAAAGCATTTCAATAACCGAAACACTTCCTTATTTATTCGCATTTTTTAAAGGAAATGTAGCATACGTTTTTCGATGCAACTCCAGTCATTTTTAAAAAAAAAAATTTTTTTTCTTTAATATCTGCATCTTTTTTCTATCTAATCTTTCCGTTATTCTGTTGTTGTTGTTTTTTTTTAATTAATAGTAGCAACGTATAAAGATTTGTTACGCAGTGAAATCGCGTTCCTTCAATATTCGCCACTTCGACTTTCCACCGAGTTTCTGAAAGTCCTTCAGAGCTCATCTATTTGTGATGCTTCTAACCCTCCACACAAAACTATCTTCTGCGATTAATTGTCGTAATTCTCCGCTATAAAAGACAAACTGAATAAAAACAGATACCTTGCAATGATAACTTAGTTTCTCGCCCGTAAATAAAGTGCATCTCTATACGGTCTATCGATAAATTAAAACTTTGATTGCCACTTCCGCTGAAAATTCTAAAGAAGTAATTTATAAATGTTCTCTGGAGGATGCACTGAATTGGCAAGAATCGGCGAAGTTTCCAGCAATTAAAATATTGATGCTTAATTTGAAAAGGAAGAAATGTGTAATGTTATTTTTTAAACATTGAGCTCAGAAGAGAATATCGAATTAAAATGTATTGTCTGCTGCAGTGTTTTTTTAAAAAATGAGTGACCACTTTAAAAGAACGGCAACGACTTGGACAGATTGAAAGTAGGTATTCCCAGGTGCATGACGCCTGCTGAACTTTAGCGTAGTTAATGAATTCAAAGGAGACTACTTGTAACAACGCTATATAACTCAGAAAATTTCATAAGCTGAATATTTGTAGCGCAGTAACTATATGTTCTGTCACCCTGACGACGTCACACGTGTAGAACTTATTCTATAATTTAATCTAGGTTTTGAGTGACATGTGTCTGCTGTCTGTCTCGCAACTCGCTGCTACTCTGCCAGTCTGGCGAAAAACAAACATCTTATTAGAATTCGTTTTCTTTAAAAATAATAACAATAAAAGCATTAATACGGAAGTACAAAGAAGAAAACAGATGATATCAAATTGTTGCATACGAAGATAAATCACTGTCCGGTTCTGGTATAAGCAATGAGATTACCTGCTTCTATATTTGGGAATTGCGTATATTCCTTGTAGAACAACACACGTTCAATAATTTACATATATTCGAGGTGAGTGACTCACGTTCAGCTAATATAGCAACCTTTGCTCTCCAAATGTACGTGTCAGCTCAGACAACATCGAGGGTACTCAGCAATGTGCGAGTTCAATTAGACGAGAAAGGAAACAAAAATAAAGACGGCTGGCGCCATCACCATCAGCTAAAGGCTGAACCAATCAATTCCAAATTTTTAAAAAATGCAAGACTATTGAAGCTTAATAAATTATAGCGCAGGTGGAGTTGTAGAATAGAACCGTCAAGGTTTTCGTTACCAGAATGGTGATGCATCCTAATTAACACCCGGGGAATGTCGCACAAGAGACAAAGTGTAATTTAAAAAGGAATAGATAAACCGGTCCTAATTGGCGCTGGAGTATTTAAATAAAATTATAAAGTATCAAATATGAAATTAATATTTATTGCGAGTTTTCCCTTCTACTTATAAAAATCTGAAATAACAGTGTTTTTTAAGTTCATAATTAATTATTTAGATGAGTTCTTTATAATTTTTGAAATAAAATAGTGAATTATTTTTAAATATTCATATATCTTTTATTAATAACTATGACGCGCTTTTACTTTTGTTCCTTTGTCTTCTGACTTCAGAGACAGTTGTTTCATTTACCTCCATAAAGAGCAGAAGCTAGAAAGATCCAGTTCGTAAGTCAAATTATCATGGATCATTCGGTGTTGACAATTGCAAAGCTGCTACGTGAAAAATGCTCCAGATCCCTACCCCAGAGGCAGATAGAGAGATGTGCAAAATTCTTGCATAAAAATTACCAGACTTTGAAAATTGGTTCTTATTTTGTAGAAATTAGTAACTATTTATGTTTTTCTGTTGTAATTGAAAGGTATCGGTCTTTAAACGATTTATAACACTGAGATCCATTTGGTAATTGCACAGTCAAAATTTAAATATTAATAAAATAATTTGCTTGAAATCGGCGAGTCAAAACTGTTGAATAAACTACAAAAAATTAGAATATATATTTTGTGCTATAATAGTTTAGGAGAGTAGAATATAAATATGAAAAAACTGTCATTTTTCACTATTCTGATTCATTTTTGTTCAACATAGTGATGCCGAGAGCCCGATATTTGACCCCCGAACAGCGGGCCACAATCGTTCGCATGAAAGAAGATGGCGAAACTGAGTGGGTCATTGCGGATCGTATCAGTTGCAATCAGTCGACGATATCTCGCACCCTGAAATGTTGGAAAGCCGATGGGTGCCTAATTTCGAAACGCAGAGACAGCAGACCGAGGAAAACGACGGCTCGACAGGATCGTCTGATCGCCCGCATGTTGAACTCGGACCGATCCCGAACTTCCACCGACATCCAGACCGCGTTATCAAGGCACCATGGGATCCAGTTGGTCTCGTGCACCATCAGACGACGTTTGATCCACATGGGACTGTTCGACGATCGGCACAGAAGCCGTTCATCAGTCTGGGCAATCGTCGAAAGCGACTGCAGTGGGCTCGCGACCATCTCCACAGGACCGTGGCCCAGTGGTCCAGAGTGTTGTTTTCCGACGAAAGCAAATTCGTGAGGGTCCACTCGGCGGGTCGGGTGTACGTTCGGCGATCGGTGTCCGAGAAATACCATCCTAGTTTCACTCGACCAATTCTGCAGGCAGGGGGAAATTCGGCCATGGTTTGGGGCTGTTATCAATCGTTCGTTGTCGTTCAGTTGCATGACCTGGAGGGTCAAATGAATGCTCATGACTATGCTAAGATCGATTAGGACATTATCGAACCGTATATGTGTGACCACATGCCCCTGACGGCCATCTATCAGCAGGACAACGCCCCCATCCACACAGATAGGTGTGATGGCGGAGTTGCGAATCCCCCTGCTCGACTGGCCGGCTCAAAGCCTAGATCTCAATCCCATAGAAAACATTTGGCACTCGATTAAACTCAGCGTTAGAGCCAAAAAACCGAAAAATAAATCCGATTTGAAACGGAAAATCGAGGAAGCCTCGTCGGAGTCCAGTAGTGACAATTGTCAGCCTCGTCGTTGTGAACAAGTTATCAAGAATTTCGGATATTCTACTCATTATTGATAGATCTGATCACTTTCTGCATAATTGGAATTGAATCTGAATTGATTAGATAGCTGTCTAGATTTCATGCAGCACTTTTGCACACGTTGATTTGATGCAAATGATTTTCTAAAAATTGTAACTTTTCTTACAATGAAACAATGTACTCGATATTATTGGAATAGATGCACAACAGTAATATAGAAAGACTTTAATGAACAAGATTTGATAACAACTGTTTTCGACAAAATGCGAGCTAATTTACAGGAAAAATTATTTTTACGCAAGACTTTTGCACACCGCTGTAGATCTACTTCAAGGCGCTTATAGACTTTTCTACCGAAGGCCAACGCTAAAAATTATCCAGAACATTTCTAAATTGTAACAAGGGAAAACCGGAAAGTTTTCAGAGCGTAGAATAATAAGTCTAAACCTCCTCAAGCCAATTATCATACCGGACTGAATAGGATTCGCTGGTACGCCACCGGTCCAGTAGCAGGGTAAAGCTGCTTTAATACAGCATCCAATATGAGTTTATTGATTTCTTGATCAGAAGAAACATATTATCCAGTGATGTGATGAAAGAATATTGGTTTTCTGCGCTTAAATAAATTTTACGATGAAAATCTGAAACTAAAGCATGAAAAATCATTGAATTCCGAAAGTTTGACGGGTTCATGGTGAACTGTTTCGTTGGAGAGTGCGTAATACGTCACTTTTGTTTTCTACTAAGGTATACTTTAACATGCAGTCATCATGATGCTGTGTATCTGGATAAAAATTTGGAAATCATGGAGCTGATTTTTTACATTTTCACAAAACAAAGCTTTTGGTTATAAAATGATTAGCGATAAGAAAACGCAAATGGTGTTACAAGATTGTTTCACCCATTAGTAATTAGTGTACGCTAAATCAATAAACCTGATCGTAAACCTTCCATCAAGTTCTATATGTCCCATTGTGTTGGTATCAGCAGCTGTCAACCTAAACTACCAGTGTAAAGTTCGATCAAGTGCTACAACAGTCAAAACCGAGAGATTCTGGTAGGATTCGTTTCCTTCGCGGACGTCTAACTAGGATTTTAATATAAACAGGTAACTATTTATAATCCCACAACATCATCAACTGGCCGTAATACTGAAGAATAGGAGCAAAGGTTGTAATCACAGAACAACCGATCTACTGGAAACATAAGGTTTTGGGTAATTATGCCGCTAGTTAAAACATCGATTACACCAACAACAGTGCGCAAAAGTCGTGCATAAAAATTACTAGACGTAGAAAATGGGATCTTATTTTGTAGAAATTAGTAACTATTGTATGTTTTCTGTTGTAATTGAAAGGTATCGGTGTCTTTAAACGATTTATAACACTGAGATCCATTTTGTAATTGCACAGTCAAAAGTTAAATGTTAATAAAATAATTTGCATGAAATCGGCGAGTGAAAAAGTGTCGTATAAACTACAAACAATTAGAATATATATTTTGTGCTATAATAGTTTAGGAGAGTAGAATATAAATGTGAAAAACTGTCATTTTCCACTATTCTGATTCATTTTTGTTCAACATAGTGATGCCGAGAGCCCGATATTTGACCCCTAAACAGCGGGTCACAATCGTTCCCATGAAAGAAGATGGTGAAACTGAGTGGGTCATTGCGGATCGTATCGGTTGCAATCAGTCGACGATATCTCGCACCTTTAAACGTTGGAAAACCGATGGGAGCCTAATTTCTAAACGCAGAGCCGACAGGACGGCGGAAAAC
This sequence comes from Nautilus pompilius, assembly GCA_018389105.1. Classification (NCBI taxonomy): domain Eukaryota; kingdom Metazoa; phylum Mollusca; class Cephalopoda; order Nautilida; family Nautilidae; genus Nautilus; species Nautilus pompilius. The sequence continues at coordinate 1,551,690 of JACATO010002737.1, forward strand.
GACGGCTCGACAGGATCGTCTGATCGCCAGCATGTCGAACTCGAACAGATTAATCACTTCCACCGACATCCAGACCGCCTTGTCAAGGTACCATTGGATCCAGTTATCGTGTACCATCAGACGGCATTGGATCCACATGGGACTTTTCGGGCGATCGGTACAGAAGAAGCCGTTCATAAGTCTGGACAATCGTCGAAAGTGACTAAAGTGGGTTCACAACTATCTCATCTGGACCGTGGCCCAGTGGTCCAGAGTGTTGTTTTCCGATGAAAGCAAATTCGTGAAGGTCCACTCGGCGGGTCGGGTGTACGTTCGGCGATCGGTGTCCTAGAAATACCAGCCAAGTTTCACTCCACCGACTTTGCAAACAGGGGGAGATTCGGCCATGGTTTAGGGCTGTTTTCAGTTGTCCGGTGTCGGTCTGTTGCATCACATGGAGGGTCAAATGAATGCTCATGACTATGCTAAGATCGTCTCGGATATTGTCGAAGCGTGTATGTGTGACCACATGCCCCTGACGGCCATCAATCAACAGGACAACGCCCCAATCCACACAGCTAGGAGTGTTAAGGCCTTGACGGCAAGTTGCGAATCCTCCTCCTCGACTGGCCGGCTCAAAGCCCGGATCTCAATCCCATCGTAAACATTTGGCACTCGATTAAACTCAGCGTTAGAGACAAAAAACCGAAAAATAAAACCGATTTGAAACGGAAAATCGAGGAAGACTGGTCGGAGTCCAGTAGTGACAATTGTCAGCGTTTGGTAGCCAGCATGCCTCGTCGTTGTGAACAAGTTATCAAGAATTTCGGATATTCTACTCATTATTGATAGATCTGATCCTTTCTGCATAATTGGAATTGAATCTGAATTGATTAGATAGCTGTCTAGATTTCATGCACCACCTTTGCACACGTTGATTTGATGCAAATGATTTTCTAAAAATTATAACTTTTCCTACAATGAAACAATATGCTTGATATTATTGGAATAGATGCACATCAGTAATATAGAAATACTTTAATGAACAAGATTTGATAACAAATGCTTTAGACAAAATGCGAGCTAATATACAGGAAAAATCATTTTTATGCAACACTTTTTGCACACCGCTGTTTCTACAGACTGCGTTTACCAGGATCTCTTTGCTGGTAGATCTCCTGACCAGGTCATGTCTCTGCAAATGATTCCATCTCAGGAAGAAGGGAGAGGAAGTTTTCACATCGCAGCCACTCGATTCAGGAAAGATTGTAAGGGCGAGTACCAAAACCTCTCTTGTCATTGCTCCATAATTCATTAGAAAAACAGAGTAAGTATTATTTATTGGAAAACCAACAGTGGTAGTAACATGCCTACAATTGATATTCCAAAAACTGATAATAAAACAGATTTTAATAGATCTATAAAGCTCTTCCAAAAAAGACATGGAAACTTTATACATGCGTAATTATTACTGTGACACATTTGTACATTTAAGAATCATAAAAATACACTGGTTTACAAAAATAATCCAACAAAATAAAAATAAAAATATTCCTAAAATGGTTTTATTCACCAAATGTTCAACATAAATCAAATTAATGTTTGTATAATGACTTGAAAATTTGTCATAAATTTTTGATTTGTTAGAATAATTGTATAAAAAAGGAACATTAGAAGTGGGTAGACATTCTTTTAGCAGATTCTCTGATAGATTCCGGACAGGAGTCAATCCCAGGTCCCTCTAGTAGAATAGAAATTTTAAACAGAAGTCTGGTTTCTCGGTTATGCAAACAATTTCACTTGCATTGAGATATTGTCTAAGGACAAAGCACAAGGTCGACCACGGATAAGAACCGCAGCAGCTTAGCTGTGTCACATTTTGGCTTGGCGAAGAATAATTTGAAAACAACTTTCTGCTGATATCTTTGCTTCCACAGGGAGATTTGCATCAATCTCAACCATAAAATGGAAAATACATGCAAGAAGGCTCTCTCAGAGACAACTAGTAGTGTGTATTCTCCTGATTCACCATTATGAACAGGGCCGTTTGAACCTTTGTCTTGACCATATAATTTGGACATCACATGAATGGAACCACGTTATGTTTACTGATTGGTTAAAATTTAGCCTTCAATGTAACTTATGAAGTGTACTCATCTGGAGGAAATGTATAACCCTCAACCAACCCACATACTTTACGGTAAATGATCATTACGTTGATGATGATGCTCTGCGTGGGATTTCCACTGGGCAGACGTACAAACCTGCATGCGTTTTTTTTTTTTTTTTTGAAGTGCCCTGACTGTTATAACATATAGAGGGAGATTCTGTATCTCTATGTGAGACTGGACACAGGTGATACCGTAAATAACTTTACTTTAATATACAACAGCCATCGTCCACATAGGGACGTGTAATTGACCGATATCTTTAACCATTACTCGTATGATATTCTCAGGAGGTTTTCCTGAGCTATTGAAAATGTTTGGGATACTTTAGGAAGACACGTTTTCGCTTTCCAAGATTAGTACAAAAACTGCAATCTTCTCTGATAGGACAACGGATTTTATTGTCCATTGGTGTTGTTGATAGGGCTATAGGCAGCATGCAGAACTGCAGGGAGTCATGTATTTCAGCTAGGGGAGACTACCCCACTTAATATCTATAAATAATTCTTGCTTACATTGTTTATGCATAATTTTATCTTGTTTATTTTTATGCCCTTAAAATGTATTTATTAACGTTTCATTAATAGAAGTTGTGTTACTTGGAAAGATGGTGATGTTAATTATTTGGTGATAAAAATTTAACATTTTAAAAATATCTTTTTGTTTTCTGCTTTTGAAAACAAGTGTAGCAGAAACATTAAATTAATGTGTAAGAGCTTTTCTGTGTGCCTTATAACGGGCTATAAAACCATGTAGCACAGATATAATAAGTGTTTGCTTGATACAATGATCCACATTTTGCCAACCATCAGTTAATTTATTTATCAAATCCGGAATAGATATGGCAGATTTGTTGCAGCTGGCAATGAAAAGGCTTCCAGAAGTATTCAATCAAATTCATGTCAAGGATTATAGGTGCCAAATGAAGAACCCACAGCTTCTTGTGTATCCTTCATATAATGGTCTTAGAAATGTAGCAAGAGTACAATACTTTTGGCAGTAAATTTGCCTTGAACTGCAAAACCTCTAAACGGAAAAGTGGCATAAATTGATCAACGAGAATGTATATGCATATAACAGAATTTAAACACCCGTTGATGAATACCACACAAGATTTTCCAGCGTCTCAAATAGCTGCTCATACCTTTACACTAAAACCGCCAAGTTGGAAATAAGGGCTGCAAGTCAGGATTCTGGCCCTCGTACGCCTATTAAAAATGAAGGAATAAAATTCAGACTCGTTAGAAAACAGAACAGATGTCTAAAATATCATTGGTTTGTGTATTATTCCCTAGGTCCGTACAAATCTGAGTTTTTCAATGGCTTCCGTAAGCAACAATTTTCGCCGAGGTAGACAATTTCATGGAGCTGCACGTTGTGATACATTTATAGTATTGGAATGTGTCCGAAAGCCTTATGTATAAATTTTAAGTCGCCTGGTAAACAAGAAAACTTGGTTTGTTTGGAAACCATTGATGGGTGACCTGGTCAATGGTTAGCTTCTGTTTGTTTCATTGACCTAACGAATATGTATTGTCTTTTTTACAAGAACATTCTAACTGATGTGGGCATTTTTAATGTCTTTTTCACTTTTAAATGTTTTATGTAGCGCCATATTTGTCCAATAATGTTCACGATAGGACTCCATACACTGAATGTGATAAAACTATCAGTGGAAACTATTTCTTTATTTTGCGAATTCTATTTATAATGTTAATTGCACTTGTATTTCAGAGTGTTGATGAAGTGTCTGTATAAATGATTTCTGTACTCTATTTCAAAAAGATCCAATTCTTTGCTTCAAAGACTATACTAAGTTTGACGCTAAGATTAATAACAACTGAAGTTTTGAAGATTAATTTAACGCTATAAAATCTTTTTAGTTATCTTTGAACTTAGCTTTATAGTCTGCCATAAATTTTATTTCATTGCAACATTACATAATGTGAAATTTTAAAAAAATAAGTACAATGCTTTGCCAAATTAATAAATTAATGAATGTGAATATCCGAAATATATATATGTGTAATTATGTATAGATTTTTCAAAACGTAAGCAAATACCATTGAGTTTAAATCAACATCCAGAGATACGTAGATGTAACGAGGTTTCTCCTTTTACCCAAGGTCGTGTTAAAGATCGTTCAGAGTCTATTACCAGAATCAACCATAGATTGCCAGAATTGCAACCTAAAAGTCAGACATCTTGGATATCACTAAAAGAACCTTATAATCCCTTTTCAGCAGTAAAAATAAAACGCTTTGAATGATCTGGTCAGCCACGTTTGGCGGTCACACATAGATGCATAAGTTCTAAAAAAGACCTTCGGTTCCATTGTGAAGGTGTAAGTGCTAGGGTATTGGCTGCAGCCTGATGTGGTGGAAAGAATTTTTTATGTCAAATGATATATCGATTTTGATGGATACACACTGCGATCTCTTACAATTATACCAACAGGGGGGCACAGTGAGATTCTACCATACGAAAACCTACACCTCTTGTGCAACTACAGTCTGTAGTTAAATTAAAGTTTAGCATCTTCCCTGGGTATCCTAAAAATCTATACGAATTCGATCTGGCGCCTCTAGGAGCATTTAGATCAGCTGAGAGCAGCTCGACACGTCGCGCTGATATGATGAATTAAAGGAAGTTCTTATATGGACACAGGCCAAGCTGGAAGAGCAAACTGTGTTACAAAATCTCGCTGATAAGATGCTAGAGACTCTCTGTTATGCAAAAGGTGAGTCGAATAAATACTAACATGAACAATTTTACTCCGATGCGTGTCTTTCTTTTTTCGTAACAAACAAAAAATTTTGTAATAAGAAGTCGTCAAATTATTATGGCAGGAAATATAATTCTGCTTGTATTAAATTAAATTATTTTTAAAATTTATTAGAATTACCATTATTTATTTTTAAATTAAACAATAGACATATAATGATTAATAGAATCTGTATTTCCAAGTAAAGAAATCTCGAGTTACGTTGACCCTTTGTGTTCTGTCATTTCTACGTGAACTTGTTCTTGTTGACTGCAGATGCGAACCTGCCAGGTCACGTGAACTAAAACGCTTTGCTACAGTAACACAGAACTGAGCAGCTATTATAATATCTTAAAAATTCAAATACAGCGTGAGAATTTGTTTCTTAGATCTGGCTTATTTATGCTAAATCAAACTGCTAAAGCGGTTGTGGCTCTCGTTTATAAAATACTGTGACCCTAAATTTGAAATATGCACCCTGAAATAAACTTTTCTAATAACCCGTCCGATAAAGGATATAGTTAATTTCCAGGAATATTAATAGAAGGAATAGTACTATACCGAACGCCTCATGCTAACATGTTAGAAAGTTTATCCTAACCCTAACCCTGTAATTTCCTAATAAGAGCAAATGGTGTTTCAGTATATTTCATTCGTAATAATAGATTTTTTTAATAATTCTGCATAATCTGGTAATAACGCATAGGAAAACCATAAATCTTGAGTAGTAGATGCGCACTTCTTTATGAGCGAGTGGTTTCTGTAAGTTTTATAAACTTTCTGCTACTTTGAATATGAATATAAATATCTTAATTAAAATTATCAGCATGTAGTTCAGAAATTGTGGTTTGAAGCCGCCATGTCATGGTGCCCATAAGTGAGCTCACTTGGACCAGTCTGGCACACGCCAAGAAGCCAGCCAGAAGAAGAGCCATTAGGAGTTTGTCAAGGAGAGAAAGTAACTCGAATTTCGTGCTTTTTCCTCGTCATTTTGCTTTTGTTTATTATTTAAAAAATATTGATTTTCATCAGTTAAAGTATGAAACTGCTGATTAGTGTTAAAGAGAAGTCGTCGATAATACCGATTATAACGGTACCAAATCAATATCTAGACAAATCTTATATGCTAAGACATTTTTCTTCAATTTTATAACTTTTCATTTATGTCAATCTAATCTTGGTGGTTTTATTCTTCATCCGCTTTGCAGATCCAGATTCCTTAGCTAACTACACGCTTTGAAATCGGTTCATGTTTATCATATGAAACTAGAGGCGAGAATAAGCAGTATTGGCAATCTTTGGAAGTGGAGTCTACTATTCCACGCAATCCGATAGTTCGTCAAGGCTAGGCTGTTACATCGACTATTTCCTATCATGACGGGTCTTCCGGGGAAAGGAACCCAAAGTTTTCGTTCTCAATCACAGAAGTTTTGATCACTGGGAGAGAAACCTGATTTCACTGGTAGAATACGCCCGCCAGGTATATCACACGGCCTTTGCTACCTTTGTTATTGCCCAAAAACTTAAATTACAAATAAATTGACAATTATTTTGTTTGTTTTTTGATTTTGAAAATAAAGTTTTAATAAATTATTTTTTGAAAATATTAAATAGCAGGAAATTGATTATTTTTCATTTTAAAGGCAAAATTACACTTTATATTTTAAAGTTCTCATTCCTCTAATTTGTCAAGTGTACAGTTGAATTTCTTTACACATCCACAGGCATTCGAAATTATGAGAAAATCATACAAACACACTTTTAACTGCCATTTCAGCTTTATTTTTAATGAAATGCACTTTTCCAGCAAGTAAAAACATAATAATCTAGATAAAACATATAAAAACAAAACAGTATTAAATGTGGATGATCTCACTTCAAGCTTTCTATAAATCCACCTAGCCACCTTTGACAGCTGCACGTATATGTATATGACATTCTATCGAGTAACTTTCTAAAAAAATGTCAGTTAAATAAATTCTATTTCCCTTTAAAGTAGTTTTATATTTGGCTGTCATTTGTAAGACCTTTTTCATCTAGTTTATTCATACATTATCAGTAGGATTCAGACCTGGAAACTAGGAAGCTCAAAACATGGTTTAAAATGTCCTTCGGATGCAGTACACTTTCTGCAATTACCTTGACGGAATATAAATCCGCCAACTATCAAAATTTTTGCTAATGGAAATGCATGTTTTATTTTTAATACTGAAATATTTCTCTTTTAGGAGAATTCCATCAGCTTCTAGTAGGTCACCAGTCAAATAAAAAAGAAACAACCCTATACTTTCACATTTCCAACACCATACTTAGTTGTAGGGCAAATAATTTCAATGTACTTCCCTCCTGCCTTTCTTTTAACACACTGTCGTCGCTTACAACAAAATATTTCAAATCTGATCTTATTCAACTAAAATACATTGCATTTTCGATCATCCCCTCATATCCATTCTATTGCTATCTTGTCTAAGCAATGGTCTATTTCTGCTATTTAGTCAATTAATTTAACCATGTCTTTTACCGACTTTTAGTGGCAAAGGTTGAGATGCTGACTGTTGCAGAGAATTGTGCTCAGAAGATAATTGCTTATGGATCAAGAAAGAGTTTGTTTAAGATATTTTAACCAACTTTTGTTCTTTATCTTCCCTTTAACTTCATGGCTGAGCCAGTTAATTTCATTCAATAGGCAGTTCTTATACCATCCCGCGTAACTCTATCATCTTCCATAATTTACCGTTGAGAAAAAATCAGTTTATGAGAGGCAATAACGGATGAAAGTCTGGCCTCGTTTCATATGACATTTTGGTTATCCTTCTTATACACATTACCGAGAGAATATTTTAAATGTATATTTATATCAGCATATTTCTGCATTTCTGTCGCTTTCTTGAATTGATTCTATATCTGCTGTCTTTCATTTTAAATTTTATGAAATGGTATATTGCTGAGAACTCATAAATTCCAATTTTATCTCTAGTTCCAGTATCTGATTCTCATTCTAAAATACTTTTGCCATTTTTATTCATCAACACCTTTGTTTCCTTTATTATTCACTTCATTAATTAGCACGTTCATCTTTCTTGAACACGAACAAACACACCTGCACACGGATTAACCGCTAACTTTGTAACACTATCAACATAAATTCACTGCAAGCCTAGATTTGTTGAAAAAAAACTGGTATCTTTCAATACTGCATTTGTTCACTTACCGCTGAACGAAAAGTCACCTCTAAGTCACGTAAATACCAAGTAAATATGGGCTTTCTAGTTCTTTATGACAAGATCACTATTTATCACAGATAAATAAAACTTGTGACACTGAATTTAATAAACCACTCTTACAAACAATCCGAACGGTAATCAAGTCACAACTGCAGTACCAATGAAATGTACGGCATATAAATGGTCAATATAGGTTTTGCGCTAACTGTTCTTGAGGGGCAGCGATATTTTTTGAAAAATCCAGTCTTGGAGATGACCTAATAAAACTTACATCTCATCTTGAAAAGAAAAATTACGTCAGTGATTCCGCGCAGTAAAAGTAATGAAAACAATTTTACAGTGTTCAGACAATACTGCTGGTTTCAAAGACTATGACGTGTCATATTTCAGATTGATTTTCTTCTCGAAAATCGCAAGCAAACAGTTAACTGGTTTGGGACACTGTTGGTTTGGAAGATCGGAGCAATCTGCCTTTAGAATCTAGCCATCGATTATTTCATTATCTGACCGACATCGAATTACTTTTCACCATCTCTTTTTCGCGATTATTTTAATCATGTTACTTGTAGCAATCAATGAAGGGCGGAAAAGAGTGACAGTAACTTACTGGGCACTGTACGGTCTTGATGTTGGAACAATTCGAAATATCAGATCAGCACCAACTGCAAGGATTTGAATAACACGATTAAAATACTTTGGCACACGTCCAAATATGTTTTTGGATACATTCGCATGTAGGCAGTAAAACTGTCATTTTTTATCGGAGATAACGCGTATCAGCTGCTTATCTTTAATTGTTAATCCTTACAGAATATCCAGGCTAAAGCTTCAAAAAACATAATTGATTTAGGACTACAGAATGAAATTTCAATTTAATTTTAAATATAAACCCGTGTCACTATATATATAATTTATTTATGACGATAAAATAAGCATCTGCTGTTTTTAAATTTAGGCATATTAAAGCTTCATAACCTTTACATCTGAAATAAATAGGTAAATCGAGAGAGATTATTTCATAATTGGCTAATCTTTTTATTTGGTCAGAAAGTAAAACTAGTGAGCCCATTAATTTTTCTAGCTGCATCCCAGCATGTGGTAGATAATCCAACAACATCAAACTTCCTGCTTCACTAATGGCATCTGTGAACTCTAGCAAGGCTTAATTGTGATAGGAGAAACTAGATAAACTTTTAAAATGGCGCTGTTTTTAATTAAAGCTGTGCAACATGGTGCTAAAGAGAATCAGTACTTAAACAGGTCGTTGTCACTAAAGATTATGCAAAAAAATTAACTTTTATCTAAAGTAACTAACAACACAGGGGTGAATCCAGGATTTTTAAAGAGTTATGGGTCACTGAAGGACTCCGTGATTAAAGATCGCAAAGAGGTAAACCAAGCGTCAACATTGATATCACCACAAAACGTTAAAGTCCTCAAAATGAGACATTTATCACGGACGTACGGATCAGGACTGGGACTTACCGGTTGAAATAGTTTCAGATTGTACTGCGTTTTGCTGTAGGTGACGATCGGAAAGTGTAGAAGCCATCTCCGAATGTCAGAGTTGGTCCGGCCCTGCTCGACCTGGTGTAACCAAAAAACTCGTGATTTGCTTATGATCACTTTCATGCCGTGTTCTTCATTACTGGATTTATTGAGATAAAATATGTCCGAAAAAAATGCTAAAAAAAAAAAAAAATTGCAACCCGTACCTACAAAAGACATTTTCCGTGGTTTCATCTCGTCACCACAGAACCCGCTTCCAGCGACCGACAGGGGACAGTTCGTAGTCCTTCAGTTAATTCTCGAAGACTTCAAACTTACCAAATGGCTAGGGAGATTGTCTGGCGATTAAGACTGCTATGAGATTAATTTCTCAATACTGCGGCTCGCCTTTGAGGACATCATTAATCTCGATAAACCGATGACTGCATCAACTTGTTTTCTAAAAGAAAGAATTTTACCCAATCTGAAGAAATAGATTTTAAAACAAAAAAGGACTCGCAGTCTATTCTACGGAAGGAAAAAGATATTAATGCTTAAAAGATTTTAATAAATAAAATGTAAAAATTATCAAAATCTGCCATCCCCACAAACGGCCGAACTGCAGAAGAATTAGACTGTAAAAACAAAGTAGATTCCGATCAGACAGGTTTTGTTTAGACACTATGTCGTCATCTACACCATTCCTTCTCCTTGTCGGTGTATTTTCCTTCTTCCATCTTTATGTTCATACTCCTGACTCCAACAGTTCTGGAGTCTGCCAACTGTTTTAATAGCGATAAGTTATAATGTGGCACGTGTTTAAATGGACCGCACGGCTGAGACTACCGCCGATGTATTTCACAGTTCATACGGTTGGCTATTTTGTTGACTCACTGGAAAGGAAGGAAAAACAAAAACAGAGAAAGGTCACACGTCTCGCGACAGAAACCGCCATCCACTTGTTCCAAAGAAATTCCCTGTTGTTCGAAATTTGATTATTTATATGAGACAATCTGAAAAGGAAGAACCCATAGACAGGCTGGTTTGATCCAGTGTTTGTTTCCCAGACTATACGCCGTCCGCTTGAGAAATCAAATACATAAACGTATTTGTTGTACGTAAGACTTCTCTCTTTTAGCGTTGCTTTCAAGAAAGATCAAGTAATACTGGGAAAAGGTCGAGTAATAAACCGACACCAGTTCGGAGTCAGGGCGAGTAGAGAAAACCTGGGGCGGGAGAATAAAATTATTGGTATTTCTATCCTCGTTTGTGTTCCTTCGTGACAGCCTGATCAATGTCAACTGTGTGGGCCAGAAGGTCACGCGACTTGAAACTAACCCAAGCCGACCATAAGACAATGAAAACCTTTAGCTTCTAAGCACATAGATATGCCAAAAATAAATCGGTTTTAACTATACCATGCGGATCGAAGTTTACTCAGACTAGTATTTTTAAAAAAAAATTTTATGAAAAATGTTTTCATACCCACTAATCAAGAAATACGTGATACCCTCCAAGGAGGTCCAAATATGCCTGGATGGTTGGAAGTCTCGAGCTATATGTAAGGTACCTGCTGCTTTCAGAAGCCGAGCCTTTGAAGAGGAAGTGCATTCCATTCTGTATTCCTTCTCAGTCAGTATTCAAGAACAGCTGATTTAATCAATCAGGTGACTTAGTATTGCAATTCGTTATTTGACACAAAATAACAGATTTTTAAAAAGTAAAATAAAATATTAAAAATTTTCATAAAATAATTTTAAATACTTAAAAAATCAGTTTTTTTCTATGCATTATTAACCAAAGGTTTAGAATTCATGGCTATATTAGCAGATGATGTGGGTTGGTGGAGTGAAGAACGCACAATAAAAACGTTGCAATTTTCTGAAGAATACCGGAGGGTGGAGATTGTAAACGCAAGTTCTTTTCATTCAAATTAATTATTAAAAAACTCTTCTAGTCATAGACTACAACTGGCAAGTAACCCCAGAGTATTACCTCGCCAATCCTCATTATTTATGTAGACAAAATGTACATATTACATCCAGATACGGTTAATTCCATCATATGTGGGACATTTTACATTTCATCAAAAAAAAGGAAAACCGGTGTGGCTACAAGCGATAGCATTTAAAATACAGTACGAACTGTTCGATGTTGTGTCTTTTCGGAGAGTAAGGAACGTTCTAGTTAGTGTTTAGTTGACTATTATTTTTGTGTTTTTACTTTTATTGACCCTACTTAGCTGTAGTTGTGCCGACAGTGATTAGTCGCTTCTTAATTATTCCGTAATATACTTTTATTTTGTTTAATTTTTAAAAAAATTATTTAGAACCTCGACGAAAGACTATTTTTCGAAGAACAAACAAAATGTCAAAAGTTCAGATACCAAAGAAACTTTATCCAACAGGCACCAGATTAATTTTTAGGGTTGGACGGCTCTATCTATTTCCTCATGCCTTCATGAAAGACAGTCACCTTTCTTTGACACCACTGAGGTCAGGTGACTGCTTGGAACTGATTAAACTGCAACGGCTGCAGCGCCTCCTAGCAGAATTACCAATACTTTGTGATGCAGATTGAAAGTAGCAGCTGTTAAAATAGAAACTATAAAATTGGAAGATATCTATGCGAAAATAGTGTTTTATATTATTTATAGTTTGTGTTCCGATCGCGGTTTATTTAATTATTATCATATATCTGTTAAAAAAAATTAGAATGTTTTATTCAATAAAATCATGAGTCTCCGTAATAATACCTTTGTTTGTTGCCATATAAGTAAACTATTGTGTGCTAAAAAGATCATTTCTACGTTTTATGGTTAAAAAAGATTCGCATCTCAGTTAGAGAAATAACACGAGTATTTCAGGATAAATTTATATTTGCTTGATAAAGACTTCAGTAGACTAGCTGCAATTTGTAAATTCCATTTATTTTGAAATAATGAGATTTTCTTTATTTCCTGAAGACTCAAGTAAAATAGATTTTATTGACGAAATTGAAAACAAAAAAATAAGAAAGGAAAAGGCGAGAGAGATGTAATCAACTGTAAAATTAGCCATGGGTTTTGCACAAAAACCTTTTTAGCAACTTACCGATTCCCTGTGTAAAACCATCTTTTTCTTCCTTAGTCATCAGTAATTTTTTTAAATCAAATTTAAGCGGATTGTTTACCTATATATTTTTCTCCAAACACCATCTTCAATGATTCCCATTGCTACCAACCATAAGAAAGCTACTTTAAAGAAAATGTAAACACTAGATCACGCGAAATGCTTAATTTACTTCCATATTCGTTAGTGAGAAATTAATAAATATGAATATTTCCAGAGGATATTCGCTCTGCAAAGGTTATCTAGCACTGAACAGTACAGCGGTGTGCAAACGTCTTGCATAAAAATAAATTTCCTGTAAATTAGCTCGCATTTCGTCGAAAGAAGTTGTTACAAAATATGGTTCATTAAAGTATTTCTATATTACTGTTGTGCATCTATTCCAGTAATATAAACCATATTGTTTCATTGTCAGAAAAGTTATAATTTTTAGAAAATCATTTGCATCAAATCAACGTGTGCAAAAGTGTTGCATGAAATCTAGACAGCTATCTAATCAATTCAGATTCAATTCCAATTATGCAGAAAGGGATCAGATCTATCAATAATGAGTAGAATATCCGAAATTCTTGATAACTTGTTCACATCGACGAGGCATGCTGGCTACCAAACGCTGAAAATTGTCACTACTGGACTCGACAGGCTTCCTCGATTTTCCGCTTCAAATCAGATTTTATTTTTCGGTTTTTTGGCTCTAACGCTGAGTTTAATCGACTGCCAAATGTTTTCTATGGGATTGACATCCGGGCTTTGAGCCGGCCAGTCGAGGAGGGGATTCGCAACTCTGCCATCAAGGCCATGACGCACCTATCTGTGTGGATTGGGGCGTTGTCCTGCTGATAGACGGCCGTCAGGGGCATGTGGTCACACAAACGGTTCGACAATGTCCTAGACGATCTTAACATAGTGATGAGCATTCATTCGACCCTCCTCGTGATGCAACGGACCGACACAGGACGATTGAAAACAGCCCCAAACCATGGCCGAATCTCCCCCTGTTTGCAGAGTCGGTTGGGTGCAACTACGATGGTATTTCTCACACACCGATCGCCGAACGTACACCCGACCGGTCGAATGAAACCTCACGAATTTGCTTTCGTCGGTAAACACACTGGACCACTGGACCACGGTCCAGTGGAGATGGTCGCGAGCCCACTGCAGTCGCTTTCGACGATTGTCCGGACTGATGAACGGCTTCTTCCCTGCCGATCGCCGAACAGTCCCATATGGATCAACCGCCGTCTGATGGTGCACGAGACCAACTGGATCCCATGATACCTTGACGAGACGATCTGGATGTCGGTGTAAGTGCGGAATCGGTCCGAGTTCACATGCGGGCGATCAGACGATCCTGTCGAGCCGTCGTTTTCCGCTGTCTGCCTGCTCTGTGTTTAGAAATTAGGCTCCCATCGGCTTTCCAACGATTCAGGGTGCGAGATATCGTCGACCGATTGCAACCGATACGATCCGCAATGACCCACTCAGTTTCACCATCTTCGTTCATACGAACGATTGTGACCCGCTGTTCGGGGGTCAAATATCGAGCTCTCGGCATCACTATATTAAACTAAAATGAATCAGAATAGTGGAAAATGTCAGTTTTTCACATTTATATTCTACTATCCTAAACTATTATAGCACAAATTTATATATTCTAACTTTTTGTAGTTTAGGTAACACTTTTTCACTCGCAGATTTCATGCAAATTGTTTTAATAATATTTAAATTTTGACTGTGCAATTACAAAATGGATCTTAGTGTTATAAATCGTTTAAAGACACCGATATCTTTCAATTACAACAGAAAACATACAACAGTCACTAATTTGTACAAAATGAGAACCAATTTCCTATGTCTAGTCATTTTTATGCAAGACTTTTGCACACCGCTGTAACTGTCATTAGATTTTACTGTCTTTTCTCTCCGTTCTTGTTTTTGTTGGTGTCTTTTTATCTTTCCTGGACTTCTGAAATATTCAGAAAAAACTCCCTACATCTAATAGAAGCATATATTAAATAGCTGACCATTTCTGAATACGATAAAACTGAAAATAATACATAAAAGTACTAACTCTTCATCACCGAGAACCATCAAAAACTAACAAAAGCATTAACATTTTTGGAAAAGTTTAAGATTAATAAATGAGCCAAAAATATATTTAAATCTATGGTGCACCTTGAAACCTTTAACGCATACTAACAGGGCGGATACTCGTAAAAACATCCAAACTAACAGAATGTAAGACGTTTTAAACTATTCTTCTTTTTTTGTACTCGTCAGACCGGTATGTTTAAGAATATAATGAGAACGTGTTTTGAGAAGATGGTTTTCGATAACTGACAAGATATATTGTGTAGCAAGTAAATAAAGAAAGGCAGAATTAACCTCTAAGTTTATTCAGTGATAATTGTCTGTAAGTTACCATTACTGCAGTCAACAATGAAAAATCCCTTTGTATTAATGGGCATTATTAAATAAGAAGTTAAAAATAATACATTAGTGATAATTGCTATACTCAACAAAACATAATTTTTTTCTAAATATTTAGAAGTATGGACATCATGGCAGTCTACCAAATTCTAGAAATGTTGCTGCAAACTGATTTAGAAATAAACCGATTATTTGCCCAAGACTAACTAGAATGAGAATCTCTCAAGAACGTTTTGTTTCTGCTGTAAATTTAGACGTCTGGGAACCCATCTCGCAATCAAATTACTGAACTTTAAATGGTGATGAATTATTGGTTCCACCGAAACATATCTAATGCCCAACACGACAGCTATGTGGAATATTTAACGCGCCCGTCCAACAGAACAGTAGCTTTTTCCACCCTACAAATGTTTGTTTTTTTTGCCAGTGTCAAGTGTCGGACGTTTATCATTCAGTACAGCTCCCTTCTGTCAGAAACTCGCATATCATTTAAATACATTCAGGAAAGATGTGGCTTCGGTTCACAAAAAAGATTACATCGCTGTCCAGCATTCTGAGTCAGTCTTGATACACGAAGGGTGGGAACTCATTCCAAGGCCTTTCCTAGACAGTATACCCACCTGTATACCACTCATATTAAATTTAACAAGGCGTATGCGAGAACAATAAATGGGCGAATGAAAACTTCTACCTTGTAGGAGTGCAAAGGAAACAAGACATTGCAGTTACAATAAGTGCGATTTCCGCTCTAAAATTCTATGATTTATGTACTTTGAAGAGAAACTCTACAGACGAGCGTTGAATAAATTTTCTCAAATTTTTGATAAGAAAAATAGGAATATTATCTGATATTTTTTAAATTCTTTATTCGCTATAGTCATAAAACGAAAGGGGAAATAAATATGAGTGCATTGTTAAATACTTTTCGCAGCGACTAATTCAGGCTGAAATAGATGTGAAGGTATCTTCTGTACCGTAGGAAATGTCTGAAAATCATTGTTTACTCTAAAGTGTCCTGTCGAACGGTGTTGCTTATTTAAAAAGCCCTTTAGTCTGAGATGATTATGTTCTCATGGTAAAAATTTACATTTTTCCGACGAGTATCTCGAAACTTTGGTATAGTTTATTAAAAGTTATCTCCATCGCAGATTTCTTTGTAATAAAATTTTGTTGAAATTATTTTAAAAATACAAAAAATAAAAAAATGATTCTCAAATTTGTTTGAAGAAATAAAATAAACTATTTATGTTAAAGAAGTAAATTATAATTATCAATTAACACGTTGACAGTTTACTTATTCATCTGTTTGGTGTTTATTCTTTTTTTAATTGAACATATTGTTCTGTATCATTTAGCAGACTAAAAGTCGTTCCGAGATCTAAACTGCTATTGCAAATTATGAAATAAATGCGCATAAGCACATTTGTTATTATTTCCCACACGGCCTGAATCAATTGCACGCCTACTTGGTCTTCAGCAAGTAAATGTGACAGTTGGCGATCCTCTGCCCCGCTTTTAAGTTTAGAAGCGCAGAACGTGTCAAACGCCATGTATCGACTCTCACAGAAGTGTCAAGGTCACGTAATTTAGCAATAAAACTTCGATGTTTGACAGAAAATCAACACCTCGCTTTCTTTCTCTTTCTATTTCTACCTTTATTATTGCTCGGAAAAAAATAGTTTATGAATAATAATAACTTGAATATTTCATAAATTTGTATTTTAGTTTGGTTAATTAAGTCAGTCTCAGAGTCTAGTAACAACGGCAGAGTATTGCTCGTGCACTTTGTCATCAAAGATATATGTCACTGTCAATTTCCAACCCCGGATATAAAACTGCGGTCAAGTTTCTTTTCGGTTTTGATTGTAAAATATTGGAGATTTGCTATTATTTATGATGTCCTAGTTGTGTTATTAACACGGGAGTTATTATCATAGTGCATAAAACGATGTACTGCTAGATTAATTTCCGTATAGAAAGTAAATATTCAGCAGAGCTGGAAGGTATAATTTGTTTTTCCACATGCAGTAATTTATGTAAATATATGCATTAAAAAATCTTTCAGAAAATCAAAAGAATAAAAGAATACTTTTCATCCAGTCATATTTACTTTATCCGTAATAATTAATTAAAGTAAAAAAAAGGCCATTGGTGGTAATACAACCTTCGATATATATTGGTATATAACTACCACACAATTCCCATTTCCTTCCACATCTAGCAAAAGATGGGTCCTAATGGGGACCTTCTACGGTTGGTGTATGGCTAGCCTCGCACCAGTTATTTTCCATTTGGTTTAGGAAACTGACAACAGTGTGTTTTATCCAGAGGATGCTTATGTGTTGCTTATGTCGCCATACAGGTTAGAAGAAAAGAAGAAGAAAAAAACAATTACGTAAACAGATCTTCTGTTTCTTTGTTGCCATAATTAAGAATGACTTGTTTTCTAGAGGGTTTAATATATACCGTTTTTTTAATTTATTTCGTACGTACAGAACCAAGCAACTGTGATGTTTAGATTTTTTAAGTAAGTTTACCAGGAGCGCAGACAGTCCGTCTTTCAAGGAGAATGGACAATAGCGGGAAAATACGGGTAACTAGAGCTGAAATACCAGCCTCTGACCATTAGGTTACCACAGCTGTTTCCTCAGTTGCTAGGATGACGGCTGCGTAGTTGCGACTTTAAAACACCGAGAATTCCAGTGAACACAAGTTCCACATAAAAACTTATTTTCTGAAATCTAAAAATATCGCAGGCCAAACCCGAACCACGAAAAACGAGTGCGCTACACTATTCTACAGGATACCCCACAAAAAACCGGGATATTTGGTACAGTTTATTTAATTGTTGGAAATGTTGGTAGTTATTTAAAACAAAAGCAAAGGATAGAAATTTGGTATCTTAAAACAGAACAAAAACGCAAATGTTAGATGTGGTGTTCAAAATGCTTTCCGTGGGCAGCTGCACAACGACGTAGATGGCCTAGCCAACTTCCAGTCGCCCTTTGGATAACTTCAAGCGGGATATTGTTCCAAGCTTCCATCAACAGGTTTTAAGGATTGTATGTCTGTGACCTCTCTCTCCTCTGTAATTGAAGTTGATGTAACAGTAAACCCCACATGGTAAAATCCATTACGTTGAGATCTGAACTTTTAAAATTTCCAGGTTTTTTGTGGGGCACCCTCTATCAGCATAGCATACGATGAAAAATTCTATGTCGGTGATATGGAAATTATTCAAACTAGTTTGTCCAAAACCTGTGAATAGCATCGTCTAAGGAAACACTCGTACATTTCTACTACTGTGTTTCGATAATTATGCAATTATTTCCGCATTGCTTTAATAATAAACTAATTATGGTATAATTCTTAACAGAAACTTGCAACGTCACTGCTTTTTCTTTATAGCACGACGCTGCCACTGCCATGATAAGATGTCTCTGGATTTGCCAGAAGAGGATATTATACTGAGCACTTTATTTTATTATAGAGAAGAAAGTAACAAAGGTGTGTAGAAAATAGAGTAGGTTTTCGGTGTAAAAAAGTATAGTTTCCGATTGTCGCCTATGAAGCAATACCGCCTGAATTCTACTGTAGCAGTTTTATGACTCATTTATAGTAGGACTGAACGGAATCGGCCACAGTTTGAATACACGCCAGAGTCTGGTATTTCACACATCACTAACAAAAGCACCCCCACTTCATCCGATTAGAGAAAAAAGTGCAATCGGCGAGGATTTACTGGAGCCAGACTTCAGAAGAGTGAACCCAGTCCTTTCCTCTGATGGGATTAAATTCAACCATCACTTTACTGACATTGACAAGAACCAAAACGTCATGCTGACAGGCTGTTAGGTATTAGAGTAGGAAAAGCCATTTAAGAAATGTTAGTAGTCTAGTTTTGGGGTGCTCTATCACGTGACCATAAAAAATGAACAATTCCTTTCAGAACTTCATGGATGACAATAAAACGGATAATCATCCTCTGAAAGTAACTTCCATTGCTTGGTCATTTCAAAGGCCTAAATCACACAGAAAATGTCAGAGGTGAACTTTCCAGACGCTTTGAACAGCGCCAACATGCTTCTCGGACCATCCAGAAACTGTTAAGCCTTGGAAGAAGTGTCACCAGAATGCATCGAAATATTATGAAACGAAAATGGAAAGTTATAGCGAAAGCTGGAGACAGACATACAAGCCACTAAAGGTCATGTGACTTCAGGATGACTAGAGGTGATCAGTGATTGCCATTATGAAGTCATTAAATTTATCGAACAATGTTGCTCCAAATAAACAGAATATGCCATTGAAACGCGTGCAAATGTTTTATCCTAAATAAATTCTACAATTTATACCACAATAACCTTATATCGCCTCCATGAATGTATGTTACTCTTTATTAGAGAGCTGTATTTGGACAGTGCCTGATTAAAACCACTTATTTAACAATTTCCCTGTCCACCAAAAGACCCATGAGGTTGCCTATATTTGTTTTAGTTTAGTTTTCCTCCATATCACTGTATAAACTGACTTAGCGACCTTACGCTGTTTTAAAAAGCTGTAATCATCTTTGCCACATCTTTAAAGCATCAAGACTTTCGAGTTGTTGAAAAAATAGATATTTCGTTTAATTTTCAGATACTCCTTTTTGTATGTAGATATTTTAACCCTGACGGAATAATTTAGGGCCTGTGATGACGAGTGTGGAGCTACATGTGTCGATTTTAGTTGCTACTGGTGTTGCATCTCTTCCTTTGCTCTTTACTTTGCACGTAAATGTAAAAATGCTATTTATATCCTCCAGGAACCCGCGCGATTTTGTGTATGTATGTGTGCATCCCTTACCTAAAGCTTTAGTAACGTCAGCCTTTGAACTGATCTTGAGATTTCTTCTTCTTCTCACCACAGATGTCGCCACGAATATGTTTCGGTGCCACAACCTAAACCGCAACTCCATTCCTCACTCGGACAAAGTACTGCTGCGCGTTCAATTATTTTAACCAGCCGTGAAAGCAGCACCGATCAGGACAGTCAATTTCGACTCTTGCTTGGTTTACTAGACCCCCAGTCCTGGCTGATTAAGGCCGGTACTAGATTACAGATCATTAAGACAAATCGTCCTAATGGGGGGGACTATAAAAACAAACAGCAGAAATACATCGGATGGCTGGTGGAATCTACTTGTTCATGTTCCTGAGACAGCAATCATGAAAAAGATACCAAATCAAAACAATTTCTATTGACAAAATTGTCCACCTTCATAATACTATTCCTAGTTTAACCATTCGTATGAATTATTGCTTGTTGGTATTTACAAGTATAAAAATAAATCCTTTTTCTTTAATTTGTATTCGTCTTTTTACAGAAATAAATTTATAATCCATCGTTTTTATATTATTACGAATTACTAAATACCTTTAGTGCATATATCAAATTACTAACACTAGATGCAGATTTCAAAGCGTATAAACTAGGCACAGCTCGCTAGACTGCCAGTGCGATTTCAAAAGTACATTTAAAAGCTTTTAGTTTAATTCTGATTTTGAACAACATCTGTTAAAGCTGACGAATAAAATGCTTTTCAAATTTATTATTTATTAATGTCGGTTAGTCTAAATTTGGTCTTAGAGTGATGTCTCAATTACTATCAGCTTTAGGTTGAAGTACATAATACGAAAAACCCGTTTTTAACTAAATTTATAATGAAAACAATGGCCTGTTCTTCACTGGGGTCTTCAAATAACTAAATACTGTACTATTTTTACTTTGTGACACTAGCCTTTGTCCAGTAAATTATTTTTATAGCAGAGCATTTAGCTAAATATTATAAAGCCCTGTTAATAAAAGTGGAATCTAACATAAAACGGGTCAGCCATAATCGCCAACACCGTTTGTATGGAGTCTCGTGAAAAAGTTTCCTTTTTTGAATAATTCAGCGCTACATCAAAACTCAAAATTTTTTTACACCTAAATTAATTAATAAACAGACCAACTATAGAATCATTTAAGTATATTAACAAATACTCCTTGCCCTCTAGAAAACGGAATGCTTCGATCTTGCGGCTGAAAGTGGCGAAAGAAAACGAGGGAAGTAACTGCGATTCACTGTCGTTAAAAAATAACATTCCAGAAGAGAAAATATAACACGGGGGATAACTCAGCATGTATTCTGTGACGTCATCCGCGCTACAGTTATGATAGTTGTAGGAATTCTATTGCACCAACCCTCGGTTGAGGAGACGAAGAAGGTGAACGTCACGTCTATTCCGCTATATTAGAATGAGAAAATCCGGAAGGATGGATAATTTCGACCGCTTCATATAAAAGAATGTTGACATGTGGGTGAAATACGTGTTAGATCGCTTGAAGTAACGAATGTAAAGGAATAAAATGAAATTTAGGGCTAAGGCGATTGATACAGGGGAACCAGTGATGGTTTAATGAGAGCGGAACAAGAACAAATTTAACGGGATACTGTTAAGCATTATACACTTGCAGGATACACGCGAGCCAGAGGAGAAGAAACCCGCCCCTGTACCACAGTTCTCGCACAAAAGTTTCCTAAATTACCACGATGTTTTTATTAGTTGAAATAGTCCGCGCTCAGCGCCAAAATTACACTTCGTGATCACTTACCTAGCTAAACCGAGAGCCCGCCAAAAACATTTTTAAAAGTGTAATTTTCATTCCTGCATTAGTATACCGGGAAAAAACCGTCTTTGATGGAAGTTTTAATACATTTTTGACCAATAAATATTCCCGCAGATAGATACGTTTTTGTAGTAACCGACTGCGAGCCAGCGAGTGACCCAGTTTACCATTAGGCAGCCGCGCATCTCCTACCAAAAAAAATCGAAATACCACGGCTGTCATTAACTGCCGAAGTCGACAGCCAAAAAAGTAATAAAAAAGGAGAAAAGGGCTGAATTAATTAATTTTATATAAAACTTAATTGAGAACATTTTTTATGGATAACGAACAGCGCTATCAGATCAGTTTAAACAGTCACTGATCGGTGATCTAACATCTTTCATCCCTACAGCGGTGTGCAAACGTCTTCCATAAAAATGACCAGACTTAGAAAATGGGTTATTTTGTAGAAATTAGTAACTATTGTATGTTTTCTGTTTAATTGAAAGGTATCCGTGTCTTTAAAGGATTTATAACACTGAGATCCATTTTGTAATTGCACAGTCAAAATTTGAATATTAATAAAATAATTTGCATGAAATCGACGAGTGAAAAAGTGTTGTATAAACTACAAAAAATTAGAATATATTTTGTGCTCTAATAGTTTAGGGTAGTAGAAAATAAATATGAAAAACTGTCATTTTCCTCTATTCTGATTCATCTTTGTTCAACATAGTGATGCCGAGAGCCCGATATTTGACCCCCAACAGCGGCCACAAACGTTCGCATGAAAGAAGATGGTGAAACTGAGTGGGTCATGCGGATCGTATCGGTTGCAATCAGTCGACGACATCTCGCTCCCTGAACGTTGGAAAGCCGATGGGAGCCTAATTTCAAGACCGCGGAAAAACGACAGCTCGACAGGATCGTCTGATCGCCCCGCATGTCGAACTCGGGCCGATTCCGCACTCACGACACCGACCGTCTCAGGCACCATGGACCAGCCTCGTGCACCATCAGATGGCGTTTGATCCAACATGGGACTGTTGGAGCAATCGGCACAGAAGAAGCCGTTCATCAGTCTGGACAATCGTCGAAAGCGACTGCAGTGGGCTCGCGACCATCTCCACTGCACCGTGGCCCAGGGTCCAAAATTTTTTCCGACGAAAGCAAATTCGTGAGGGTCCACTAGGCGGGTCGATCGCCGAACGTACACCAGGTGTCCGAGAAATACCATCCTAGTTGCACCCGACCGACTCTGCAGGCAGGGGAGATTCGGCCATGATTAGAGGATGTTTTCAGTCGTCCGGTGTCGGTCCGTTGCATCACGTGGAGGGTCGAATGAATGCTCATGACTATACTAAGATCGTCTCGGACTTTGTCGAACCGTGTATGTGTGACCACATGCCACTGACGGCCATCTATCAGCAGGACAACACTCCACAATCCACACAGATAGGTGTGTCATGTCCTTGATGGCAGAGTGGCGAATCCCTCTTCCTCGACTACCCGGCTCAAAGCCCGGATCTGAATCCCATTGAAAACATTTGACACTCGATTAAACTCAACGTTAGAGCAAAAAAAACCGAAAAATAAAAATCGATTTGAAACGGAAAGTCGAGGAATCCTGGTGGGAGTTCAGTAGTGACAATTGTCAGCCTCGTCGTTGTGAACAAGTTATCAAGAATTTAGGATATTCTCCTCATTATTGATAGATCTGATCACTTTCTGCATAATTGGAATTGAATCTGAATTGATTAGATAGCTGTCTAGATTTCATGCAACACCTTTGCACCCGTTGATTTTATGCAAATGATTTTCTAAACAATTTTAACTTTTCTTACAATGAAACAATATGCTCGATGCATTGGAATAGATGCACAACAGTAATATAGAAATATTTTAATGAACAGCAGTTGATATCAAATCTTTCGACGAAATGCGAGAAGCTAATTTGCAGGAGAAATAATTTTTATGCAAGACTTTTGTACACCGCTGTATCTTCCTAGGCCGATCATTCTGATTGTTAGTGCCCTCCAAGCCACTTTCTACAGTACCACACCCTGGCTCCGAAATTCTTGTGGTTACTGCCCTAATTTCCGACTTGGTCGCGAAGAACAGAAAATATTTTTTTAATTGCTGTTACAGATAACCATAGTTCGGATATACGCATCGAGTTACATGCAAATAGACAGATATGGAAGAGAAACCCAAGTGTCATACTGAGTGCAGTCCCGGGTATGAAAACTGAAATCATTATTTTCAGTGAAAGTATAATATAAAAATGCAGGTGACTTGGACCAGTCTCAGAGCCCGATTAAATTCAAGACGAAAATATTCGATCATTAATTTGATTGTGATTGACAGCCTACTTCGCTAGACTGCTGGTTGTCAGCAACACATTAGGCCATTTAGACCAGAACCGTCCGTTAATCTGGCATATTTATTGCTAGTCACTTCAGTTACCGATTCAGGGATCATCTTATTTAGGGTAACCATAAATTGCATTGCATATGTTTAAATCATTTAAACATAGGAGTAAAAATGGCATTTCTTTTGTTTTAGTTTTTCAAAAAAAGAATCGAGCAGCACGCAAGTGACTGACTACTAACTAGCGAGTTTGTCGCACTTGGGGTAACAGAAAATAATCACCCTGCTTCACAGGAGTATTTCTTTTATACCGTGAGCACCCACACAACGGGCGCCGGTTTGTCCGGATTTGTTGCTGGTCTTGCAGGGTGACGTTTCAATTTGTGTCAATGATGACCTAGCTTCAGGCATAATGCTTGAAGTTTATGGTCACGTGACATGTACCACCTGACTACTATGGTGTATTTTACTACATAAAGTGGGCATCAGCTATATTGTGCCCATATTTTAAACCCCATAAAGCATATGGTTTTACACACTAAGCGAATTTTGATTTCGGGAGTGGTCTTAATCTGTCACTTGCGACCTGTGCTGTCAGTGTGTCTACTCCATACGTTATATTTTATACCTGTGAGTCTATGCTAGGTGGTGGTAAATCTTAGGTTTGCTCAGTCGTAATAATTTTTATAAGTTGTATCATAAATTCCTAGATTTGTATGCCTAGTATATTTAGCGAGAGAGATATCTGCATCGTATTCGTAATCGCTATCACAATTTCACCATCATCTGTGAAGTCTTATGTACATTTATTTTTTTAATGTCGATTGATGTCTTGGTATGAAATTTATGAAATTATCAATGGCGACTCGGCTAATGTTTCCCTTACCACTGTTCAATATGCTGCTTGCAATGGCGCTCAGTCTAAGGGCCCAGCAAAGAAAGAGCTTCCTATATCGGAGCTTCCAAGCTGTAATAGTTGATACTAATTTATTTACATACAGCATTTGTTCATTACGGCCGACGATACTATAATTAAATAAGTATTTATCTACCTTGAGTAATCGGTATTTTAATAAAGTTGGTTGCCCAAATGGATTTACATCCAGTCACCTGATATTTTCATATACAAACAATAAAGAAGAAAAACAAATATTGTCAGTGGCTCTTTTCATATGCTAATTGCCTTGTTTATTGCAGTATAAAATTTTCTGCGAGATAGTTATTCAACCATACTAAAATGTGTTTAAATCTGAATATAATAATTACTGTACACCAGGCGTATTATATTAAATAGCTGCCTGTGGGAAATTTCTATTGCGTAAGAGTTAAGCTGATGTAACTTTAGTGTGACAGTTTTACTCCAACATGACAACCAAAGACCATAATCCTAATCTGCTCTGAAAAGCAATTAGTTTTTTAGACAAAAAATGGAGGGAAATTTTGTAATTGCTGAACTAAACACTTTCTTTAATGAGCCTGGAAATGGACGCTCAAGAAAGATAAGTAAGGGGTCAGAGAAAAAAGAATGAATACTTGAGAAAGATATGGGTTACCAATAAGCAAAGTGGAGATAATAGCGCACAAACAGTAAGAAATGCATCGCATGATAGTGCATTGCAGGGAAGAATAGTCCAGAGAAAATCATTAATCAATGAGAATAGTGAAGTATGACAACAAAATTCTGTAGAAGAGGCATGTCGAGTGTTCTCGGGTTTTTGTGATATTCTATAAAGTAATAAAAGTTAAAGGAACCTTTAACTTCGGTCTCGGGATATAAGCAGTGTGAAGTGTTGCGCACGTTTAAGAATGGTATTAAAAGATTCCAGAGTTTCCTGATCAAAAAGAGTTGGTCGGTGGAACTGATAAAAGGAATCGCGAACAGAAATCCATTTAATGATATGCAGCAAAAAAAACCAGAAAGTTACCTCCAGAGAGAAGAAACTACCGGAACCTAATTATAACTTTTCAGCCGGATCATTTCACCCAAAACACCCCAAACTTTGTAAAGGGGCCTTTCAGAAAAAACTAGGATGAAGACGCTGGAACGACCTACAGCCTCCAGATCTAAAGACAACGTTGTAAGGAAATATGAAGCCAAAAGTAAATTAGAGAAAACCTATATCAATAAATCTGTTAGAAACCGTGAATGGAAAAGAATGGATGTCAGCCGCTCCCGATTATTGTAGAGATTTAATTTCCTTTATTTCAGAACATTTGAAGTCGTTGCTAAAGTATCTGATCGAACATAAATATCATTTTTCTGCAAGTTTAAACGAATGGATGAATATTTATCGTAAATTGTCATGACGCAGTAAGCAATAAATAATTATCCGACAATTATACAAGAATTTTGTCAATATGGCTGAGGCTCGAGTGAAGGAGACAGCCTTTCTTTCTGACTGTTATTAGCGGTTTTCTGTAAACAGAACCCTAACCCTAAACCTAATCCGAACCCTAACCCTAACCCTGCTGCTCTAAAAGCAGTGACACCATGCACTACAAAGAAAACGTGCTACCATTACTTGCCCAGTCTTCCCTCACTGTCAAGAATATCATGGTGAGATCGCCCATTTAGCAGAAATGAGTCACTGTACAGCCTGATGTTATCTCGTCTCTCGCCTGACGTGGCTACAGAGTGTGTGTAGCACACAAGAAACCTCTTCTTTCCAATAGAAATAAAACGGCTCGAAAGATCTACCAAGATTCTTGAATATTAGAGGTGTTTACTCTTTCTTTTCCGATGAGTCTCGGTTTCAACTAAAGATGGCTAACTATTAATTTTAGAGAATACCTAACGAACACTTTCAATTTCGGTCTTCACCAAACAGTCAATTACGGATGCGATAAAGTTGTGGTATGGGCTACAATCTTGCAACATGATTCAAAAGCAGAACTGTTGTTTATCTAAAGAAGTAAATTTTTCTGAGTATTTTTCCATTTCATGGTCACATCTAACGTTTTAACAACTAGACATCATGAAATTCACATGTCTGTCTATGTTGTTCAGGTAGATGGCTTTACCAACAGACCTTTCGTGTCATCACAGTTTGAAAGAAAAATCAAGATTTCCATCTTCTTTCTTTGGTACATCTAAATCCTGATACGGATCCTATCATCATCTGCGGCAGAATCTTGATCAGGGATGCACAACTTTTTTTCAACGCGGGCCACTTTTACGTGACACCTTCATCAGCGGACCACAAACGTTCAGCATCCATCTCTATTCCTTATAACATGAAATTGTTTTATAGACTTACTCAAATCAATTTGTTGTATAGAACTATTCTACTTAAATGTATGTCAGTTATAAAATGGTCATGGTCAGTGGGAGACACTGCAGCGCTTCTCTGACACTAACTGGTTAATGTTGGGCTCCAATGTGGTGGTCGAAACCCTGAGCACTGCCTGCAGTCATCTGTTAGTCTTGTTCGCAAGGGAGACTTGATCATCTTCATTAAGGTAAAAAAAACTTATTCACACATGTAAGTGCTTCCAAACATTGAGATCCATTTCTGTGCATTCGTAGTGATATTGGAAAACAGATGCCGGTCCACGCCCTGATAGAATTGTAGGAGTGGCATCTGCCTGTACTTACTCATCATCACTGCGGATCACTGGAGTTCAATTACTTCCAGCTGTACGTCACCAGGTACAGTTTCAGCATCTAGAGAGAATGGATCTGCAAGTATTCTGAACGCAGCCTGTTCTTTCCTGAACTGCCAAAATCTGATGGTGAACGCCTGCTGCAGGTCTTCAAGCACACAGCTGTGACGGCCCCAGTCGTAATGCTTGTGCAAAAAGGCGTCTTTGCATGCTGAAACTGTGATTCCTTTTCTTTAACTGGGTTTTTAAAAGTTTCAGTTTCATTTTAAATGCACAGACTGCCTCAAGCAAGTCTAAAATCAGTTTCTCTCTCCCCTGCAGTTTCAGGTTGAGATCATTCAAGTGTCCAGTGAGGTCTGTCAAAAAGGAAAAATCAGCAATCTAGTCAGCGCCCTCCATGACTGAAGTGTCCTCTCCTCTCTGCTGTAAAAACAGCCTGATTTCATTTCGCAGAGAAAAAAATCGTTTCAAAACATTACCACGGCTCAGCCACCTCACTTCTGTGTGATAGAGAACATCACCATAAGTCGCACTGACGTCCTTCAGAAAAGACCGGAATTCTCTGTGATTTAGTGATCTTGCATGGATAAAATTAACAGTAGATATAACTAAATCCATTATATCTTTGAATTTTAAATGTTTTCCGCCCAATGCCTCCTGGTGAATTATGCAGTGGTAATTTTTTAGCTGTGCTGCGAGATCCGGTCCTAGGTGCCTTTTCAGACATCCGATGAAGCCATTCATCTCACCGATCATGGTGGGAGCACCATCGGTTGTCATGCCCACTAACTTATTCCATGGTAAATTTAGGTCCTCGACTATTTTTTTGAAGGCACTGAAAATTTCTGACCCAGTTGTTCTGCCGTGCAAGTTCTTGATAGACTTGACATGCTTCGGTGATACCACGGATAAATATTGAGAGCTGTACTGTATCGGTCTTGTCTCTGCTCTCATCCAAAGCAGCATAAAAATACGTGATGTGATTAATTTTGCTTCTTAACTGATCGTATGAATTATTGGCCATGTCAAAAATGCGTCGCTGAATTCTTGTTCTTGAAAGACTAGTGTCGTTAGAAGCATCTTTTGCCTTCGGGAAAAGTACGTCACATATGTCCATCATACAGTCTCTCAAAAACTCACCGTCGGTGAAAGGACAGGGCAGATTTCGCGATAAGTTTAGCAATTCTGTAGCTGGCAGATCGCTAAATTTTTGGTGTTTTGTTTCGTAATGTCTTCGTAAATTATATTATTTTGCCACTGCTAAAAGTTCCAAACACACCAGGAATGTGAAAGAGCCAGGACTTGATTCGAAAATAAAGTACCTGGGTGTCCATTCTGAATTAAATTTCCTATGCTCATGATCAACCTTTCCTGTTTTACTCGCACTTGGTTTTGACAAAGACATGTTAGCACGTGGAGAAATAACGTTTGCCTGTTCAGGTTGTTGGCACCTAGCTTATCTTGGGAGCGGAGCCGAACCGGTGTTCATCTGGCGCTTGAGTCGCTGTCTCCGCAAGTACCTTATGCTGATCGCCTGCCCACGAGGTGCGGCGTGTGGCAGTTCAGTGTTATCCCAAGTGAAAGGCCCCAGTAGCACTAGCCAATGGCAACGTGACCTCGATTGTGTCAACCGTACTAGCGGTCACAGTTCGACTGCCAACCCCTGTCCGCGGCAGCAGTCGGTGGTCTGTGACGCAAGCGTGGGTCATCGTTGTGACAATAGTACGTGACAGATAGTGAGTAAATGGCAGTAAGCGAGGGTCAATGAGGCTTGGAGATGGGAAGTACAGTTCCATACCAGTATTCAACTGCAATTAGGTTCGTAACAGCGTTGTGTCTTCCTGGTGATTATGGACTTCACACTGGGTGTGTTGGCCCACCAGAGGATTTCTTTGTGGGGCATGCGATCCCCCTCAGGTGATGCCGGCAACGAATGCGAAACTCCTCCAGGCATCACCGATGTTGACGGTACAGGGTCCAGCACTCAGCGCTACCAGATATATGACCCGGTAGACAGCTACCTTCGTCGAGGTCTGCAGGTTACACAACATTTAAGATGAAAATATGAGCTGCAGAAAATGTAATGACGATTTAAACATTGGAAAACAACCACTAGGTGGCAGTGTATCACATTTAACTAATTTATCTAATTGAATTAGACATGGCTGCTATATTTATTTTAAAATGTTTTCATTTTGGCACATTCGTTGGCGGGCCGGATGTTGCGCACCTCTGCTCTAGGTCGTCAGCTGAGAGTAGCTTCCCGTATTATACAATTTAAAAAGCTCTCAAACGAATTTGAGACAACCAAGATTAGTCCATGTAAAAAATCTTGTGATTCAGTGTCAGCAGAGTAGAGACACTTCGTAATGCAGATGCGGTATTTGCTCGACTACTGCTTGCCTTTATATAAGGCTACCGGTCAGTCAAGAAATTTTGATCTTCAACCTTTACCCATTAGCACCCCGACCGACATTTCCAGCCTGGGCCAGATGAAAGGATGAATCTATTTCAACAAAGGTTGTTTGTTTCTTTAGCTAGAAGAATGACATAGGTAAATTAAGTTAAAACAGATATGCCCAATGGCTAATAAATTAGGCTTTAATCATTATGATATATAGTTTACAAGAAAGATTTTATAAATACTTTGAAATCATCCTAAATGAGATATTCTCTAATCGTGTTTTTAGATAGATCTAATTAAATTTAGGAAATAAAAGGATTACATTAAAACTGTTCCATTTGAAGAAAAAATAATGTTTCAGAAAACCTTTTGTTCGCCAGTTTTCCTCCGAGATGCAGTAAGTCTTGGCAAAGAAGTTACATATGACGTTAAGCAGAAAACCACTATTCTAGACACGATACTTCATCTGGGGTTACTCACGGGACATGCCTCGCCAACCGCTGATTTGTTCCTACACATAAAGAACGTGCTTTAAAATATGTTAATATTATTAGCCAAAGTCGATGTATTGACTGCAGTTATTTAGATTTAAATGTGCTTTTGACATTACGTTTGCGACAGCATCCTGATAATAGCGTATCGAGCAGATTAGAGCTGAACCCGTTTTTGAAATTAATAAGTAGGGCTTGATCGCAGACATGAATATGCTTGAACCACTGGTATACCAAATTCCTTTATACCAAGCGTGTGGGGGAAATTACAACAACCAGAGATTCTATGGATACAGGAAATTGTTTAGACAAAGACCACGACTACTGCTAAGACGTAACGCAGCTTTAATTGCCCAAAGCGAGGCTCCACCGGCCGACTTTTAAATATCTTAATTTCGTGCCCTTGCAAAGAACTAAAACAGACATCGAACCAGGTGGGCGGGTTACAATAAAAATCCG
Source organism: Nautilus pompilius (assembly GCA_018389105.1). NCBI lineage: Eukaryota > Metazoa > Mollusca > Cephalopoda > Nautilida > Nautilidae > Nautilus > Nautilus pompilius. The sequence goes on from JACATO010002737.1 coordinate 1,582,810, forward strand.
AAACTTTATGCTCACTTTCAGGTATTTCTCTAGTTATTCTCCTCTTTCGTTTTAGCTGCCGTCGCTTCTGTTTTTTCCATATTATAGCCTGCAGTTTTTTTTAAAACTTTGCTTTCTCGTAATTATTTTCTCCTCAAAAAAAAAAAAAGATGGGTTTTTCAGCCGCTGTTTGGATCTTGACGAAGTAATTTTTCCCGTCTTCCGGCACCGACCGACAATTTTTACTCCGAGCGTAGACCTTTAAAAAAACAGTTCTCGGATACATCAGTCGCCTGGCGCAGAGGAATTAATACAGCACTTACAAAACCCGTCCTCGAAGCTATGGTAGCGGAATATCAAAGAAGGCGTGTCAAAATCAATTCGTCGTCATCTTCTGCTGACGTTTCCTTGGCGACAGGAGCCAGAGATTTACTGGAAGTTTTGCAGTCAGAGAGTGACGCCCTGATTACCTGACGGAATCGAGGTCCGTGTTCCTCGCTTTACATTTCGGAAAAACGAAATAAATAATACAGCACAACCCTACTGTGAGATCAAATAAGACTTAACGATTCCGAGGGAGGGATTGGACTTTGGCTTTTATATTAATATATTAGAAAGCAGTGAAATGAATTGTAAACTGTTTAGTCCCGGATAATCGACTACAAACAGCAGGTGTCCGATTGTAAATTTGGATGAATTTGCTAGTAAAAAAAAAAGAAAAAGAAGAGATGACGGTAGCTAAACAAACAAATCTAGTTATTTAATAGCCATCATCAACATGTGTCCAGGGCGACTTCCGAGATTCAAGCTTTGGTTAGTTTAATATATAATTAAAACAAAAAAATTCAAATTAGCCTTCTTTCTTTTCGCTGTTAAAATACCAGCCAAAATAACTTATGTTGGTTGGGAACCATGAATTACTTCGGCCTTTTTGTTGTGGACGAAAGACTGGAGGCTATTTCACGCTACTAGAACATCTCTACACATATTATAGCCATAACATCTTGTTTAAGATTGCACAATCGATAATTATTAGAGGGAGCTATATAGCGAGACTGATCTAGATGAATAATGATAGAAACTTGATCAAAAAGAGTTCTTAATGACATATAACAGTAATATAAGACAACTGATCGCTGCCCTTTGTGCAACTCTTTTGCTTGGTGGTCACCTTTCTGAATGTGGTGGAAACGATCAGTCCAGCGCGCCATCTAGATCTTAATTCTGAAATGCTGTTCGTCACCTTGATCATTTCAAATTTCTAAGGCGAAGTCTCTCTTATTTATTTTATAATGTTGTGCATTCATCTGTTAAAAAATAACAGCATTAGATAATATACATGCTGTGATCGCTGCTGTTGAACCGGCTCGGGGAACTCCAGTTATCGGCTGGAAATGAAGCCACCTTGATGGATAGCGGTCCATCACGTGACAGTCTGCGGACCGGAAGACCACTTCTTTCAACAATTAGGCATAACACCTCTCATTAGACTTTTTCGCACAAGAGAACAGCAAGAAAACACGGTAAAAACTGTTTCAGTGCTGTCAAGTGTTGATAATTTGACGACGACAACGTGCGATCGGAAAGACTTTTCGTCCGGCCGTCAAAAAGGGGCATCGTCTTGATAAACATTAGGGAGTTGTGGCGCTGACGTCACCCAAAAACATTAAACAGTGTTCAGGTTTTACACGTGGAAGACACCAACGAAAACCAGATCCTCTGTTTGTAGAGTTCTTGCGGTTCATGACCACTATTTTGAGGGTTTGATTCTCAAACGATGGTACTAAACCCCACAAAATTAGTATAATTTTAAATATGCCACTATATCAAGGCTTTATGTCAGGGTATCTAAATCAGTTTTAAAGTGTTTAGTAATTTTACAGTAATAATTACTTAAATCGTACGTGGAAAGTAATTCATGGGAATTTTGAGCAATGATTGGAAATAATTTCTTTTGTAAACAGCTGAATTACGAAATAATGTAATGTTATCAAAGTTATACAGTAGGCGCGAGTATATTGTTTCAGTAAACAACGGTGAAATAAACTGTTGGTTTGTTTTTTATAATGTACAGTTGTCCGCCCCCGGTATTCGCGGGGGTTACGTCCCTTGAGCACCCGCGAAGAGTGCAAAACCGCGAATATTTGACGTGGTCCATAAAAATGCTTATAAACGTCAAAATATAACGTAAAATATAATAAAAAATATAAGTAAATATATAATAATAATTTAATTTTAAAATACAACACTAAGAGAAACACTCAGCAAAACACTTGAGATAGCTACACGGGGTAAACTGGGATGATGCTTCGCCTGGTGGGCAGCAGCCAATCAGCAGCGAGGAGAAATGAATAACGCTCTCCGATTGGCTACTTTCAAACCTCCATCCTATAGCGTTTATTTTATATAGATATTTTACTGAATTTACGTTAGTATTTTTATTACAAAATTAGTAAATTATATTATTAATAATTTAGTGTTAAAAAGGGTGAAAAAATATATATTGCCACGAAAAAAGCCATAAAAAATCACGGAATATATTTGCGATTCCGCGAATATTCGGGGGTTTCCACGAACAATTATTAGTTAGGTTCTAAGGAAAATTCCGCGAATAACTGGGGCCACGAATGCCGAACCGCGATTACGCGGGGGTCGACTGTATTCTTGTTTTCCGTTAAACCGATCCCGAGATTAAAATTCATTTTCTTTAATTAATGACATGAGAACAATTTCGACATGATCATATCTTTGCTATCTTCTATATTTAATACCATGTAAACACCAGATAAAGATGACATTTTAGTTCAATGCCGCTTATTAAAGATCAAAAGGTTGCCCAGGCTGCGATCATGCTCATCCTTTGTCGGTTTTGTGGGTCCGAAAAGGAGAGAACAACAGATAAATGAAACGCAAATCTGGCAATAATATTATGCGCTTTATATATTAGACACTCGGTTATTTTGTGATAGTTCTTGTATCAGGCTACCGAGTAATAAATTAACAAAGTAAATTTAACATCCGAAGTGTTAAAGGTTATGGGATAGGGTATCAGTGGATTTAAACTGGCATAAAAGCTGTTACAGTCTACAGTACTAGAATAGACTTTTAAAATCACATATCAGGGTAACCAACCCACACCTGCCAGTGCGTCCTCCTCAACTGTTTGGTCCACTGGTCTCCAGATCCCCAGTAACAGTGTGACCAGTCCTGACTGCCCCACTGGTCTTCGTTCTTCCTGTAGCTTGCTCAGTCTTCACTACCTACAGGTGTTTTTCCTTTATTTACGCTTATCAGTGTTCCAGACGAATTAAAGTGAACTATGTAGTAGTATACTTACTGCGCTAATTACAGTTACTGAGACCAGTTTATTTCCACATGCATACGCAACGACACTGGGTCTTTTTCAAACAAACTTTCGCCTGCCACACGGCGTTCTTTCAGTCAATAACTATGGTTTTCTCTAGACTCAGTATGTCATCCTAACACAGCCTTCTTTTCATTTCCTCTGGTAGATCTTCTCTAACCATAATTTTAACAGCTGATGAGTAATACAAATAAACAGAATAGATAAAAACTTCTAAAATCAGTCATTTTAAGTGACTTAAAGATTGCATTTGAGAAATTTTAAATTAACTTCTAAAAAGAAATTTAGCAAAGTTGTAATCGTATTTTGTTCGTGTCACTTTCTACTTTCTGTAGAGGTCTTAATCAAGCAATTTTACAACAAAGACCTAGCATTTTCAACTAATATTTTAAATAATTAGAATCAATTTGCTTTGCATACATTTCTGAAATTTAAAGAGAGAGAAACTTTACAGCCAAAATAAAAGAAAATAAGATAGAAGTTGAATTATTAAAATTTTTCACCTTAGCTTTCAAAAATTACTTTACATGCTATTTTTAACGTTGTATATTCTATTTTAAAATATTTAATGTAAGTTTTCTATTATTTTATTTAAAATATAAGTATAATTATAGGCCCAAACTACCAAATATATCAAGTTTTCTGCAGCAAAACCCGTCGCATCTAGCTAACGCAACATTTTATAAGACAGAGTTACTGCATCAGTAAAGATACATGTTGGCTCGTTGCTCCACACAGCATCGCTGCTGACTGGTTAGGACCTGATCTTGATATCTTTAATGGTTGAATGTAGGGGTACTTTAAATACCGAAGTACTGAAATAAATAAAGAGAAAATGATAAGGAAAGTCCATCTTACATCGTACTGACTGACATTTAGTGATTTAAAATGGACTTTTCGTGGTATTTAGTGGAATACTTGAAAGTTTGTTCTCGTAAAGAAACAATTCTAAAAGAACAGCAATAACTCCAAACAGACAGGTGCTTGTTCTTCAGCTGGTTCTGAAACTAATGTTTCTTTGGAGTCGCGATTTGTCCAGACTAACAACCAGGATCACTGCGTTTTCTAAAAAAGGTTGAGAATTTTTTATCTCTTCTACAATGTCGATAAGAATTCCTACGTGATACTTTTACGCAACAAAAATAAAGTGTAATTTGCTTGATTTTGAGAAGGGGTAGCAGCGAGAAATGATGATGGAAGTTAAAACTTGAAATATGGTTATCTATTTAACTCGACATGATAACGAGACTTTGCAAAGCTTGAGACCTACTTCTCAACGGCATGTCCGAAACTAACTGGCGATCGGCTGGTAGGTTCTAGAGACGACTCATATTTCCTCTTATCAGAAGATGGCTATCATTAAGAAAGGTTTCTGTTGCCGTTAGTTTATCCATCGTGAACGAGAAATCACGCGGACGGTGTTACTAAAGAGCAGATCTTTCTGCCTCTCAGTTTCAATCGCAAGCGGAAAATATACGGCAACACCATTTAATTGGCTGCAGCTCTTGGTCGATAATTCCGAAGCAGAATTATGTATGATCGTATAAATTTGAGGCAGGGATGTAAATTTTGATTACAGCTTCCGGGATCGGCCATGAGTCCATTTTCCGCGTTGACTCTATTTGATGAAACGAGCCGCTTACCACAAGCTAATTGCTACTGTAGGCAGTATAAAGTAAGTTAAAAGAATATAAAAGACAACAAAATTAAGTTTCGGTATACATCACGTCTTTCTATAAATCTCTCTGTGTTGTATTTATCATATTAAAACAGTTAATTATTAATTAGTCTTTTAGTGAAATCACGGAGAGGGACAAGTTGATAATTTGAGCACTAGTACTTCAGCGAGGAAAGGAGAGAATTCTGTGGCACCACAAAAACAACTTTGACAAATATAAAGCAGAGCCGTCTGACACGCAGAACTGCGCAGGACTTTAGCAATAACAACCTTGTTCGTGGTTTTCTTCCCAGGAGAGTTATGGCAATGCCCACACCTGTAAGAAAAGTGTTAAAATTTTATATTAGTAGGAATTAATTATATGAGTTACTGCAATAGATGCTTTAGGTAGGAATAAACGGTCGTCTATTAGCACCGCTTCTTAAGAATGGTAATTTCTATTCATCCTGTCGTGCTTTTTCGCTAATTAGTACACACCTCCATCACACACGGTACAGATTAATATTTAACAGATACCCACGTGTCAATTAAATGATGTATCAAGAATCAAATCTTTTTTGTTTTATTTTTCTAAATTATTTCATTAGTTTTAAAATTGCTGTGGCAATTTATGATCAACCAAAATTTCAAGATGAGTAATTAGGTTCAGCCGCCAGTACACGTAGTTTCCTGTACGATATTATGAAATCGAAGCAATGTATCCCTTAAAAATGTTAGAAAATGTATATGCATTTGACTGCTTCATATATAAAAACGAGTAAATATTAAAATAAAAGTAAAGTTATAAAATGTCTAGGAATATAAATGTGATTTTGAGTTAACATTGTCAAATGAATACTTTATTCGTCTGTTTGTTAATTATCCAGATATCTATTTCGGATGACAGTTGCCTTTTAATAAGATGAGGATGCATTCGCTCTGAAAGATGACCTGTCATCATCTGTCGAAAAGCAAAATAGTTCTCTCTCTCTCTCATCCACTCACTTCGTCAAAAAGCGGAGTACTATATATACACTTTTGAAAGTCCCCACCCAGCGTCCTCGGAAGCGCAACATGTTTCTGAAATTCTCACCAAAAATACGATGCAGTTAGATAGGATATTGATCCATCTACGATAATCACGTATTATGCCAGGGGGAGGGACAAGTGATAAGACTGTCAATGCAGAAAAATATCTGCAAGCTCGAAGTTTGTATTAGAAAAATATATATATATTAATGTAATTACATTTTCCGAAAGAAAAACTAATAAATAAACGTAAATAAACTTTAAAAAAACAACGTTTTTAAGACATAAATATAATAGTCTGCAGCAGTTTCAGCAGTCATGTTTGTACGTCATGATACCATAAATATAATAATGACTTCCTTATTTGACTATCAGTCATTTTAAATCAGAAAATCAAGAAATATTAAAACATAAATAAGGATTCGCCTTTCCGCTTATATGAATATTTTTGAATATATAGTTGTCATAATGCATATCTTGAAATATCCTTTTTTATCCTCGAATAGATGTCTTCACGCTCGCAAATTCATATTAAAACCATGAAAACAATATTCTGACAATTTTTTTTATGTAGATGACGACGGATTTAAATATTATATTTTCTAAAATTATACACTCTACTAATTACTGAAGTGTTATCGTTTCCCCATAAGACGAGCAAAACCTGAGCGGAGTTCTCTCGTGATACTGACAGACTGTTAGATTTTGAGAAATATTTTGTAAAGCTCTTCATCTTAAAAAACATGTCGTCGTTTGAAGCCTTTTTAAAAGGAAAAGTGTTTTAAAAAAAGCACAAAAATTGACGAGGAATACGTTGACCAAAGTGTGAACCCACTTCCTCGATAATCAGAGTATAGTAAATCCAATCCAGTCAGAATAAAGAGCTTACATGGATCAGTTGTCCACTGATCTTTCCATATCAAAGTTGCTCTTTAGATAGAATTGTTACAAAAACCAGAATGTGGCGGAAAACCCAGCATTGTCCCGAGACACACGGTGATTTATCTCTTCTGTAAACATACCCAAGTAGCGCACTATTTAGGAAGAAGACACCTAAGTGCGTATGCGTGACTCTTTCCACAAACTATCGCCAATCATTCAGATCACAAAAGGCATCAATGGAGTTTGTTTCTTTTCTAAACAAAACTGAAACATTATATTTACGTTCTATGCGGGTAGTTACTCTTCATTAATCTAATGATTTTCTGCGTTTAAGGGGGCCATTGCATTCTGTCTGTTAGAAAGAGAGATAATCAGAATAAAATAACATGGATGAGGCTTTATTCCCAAAGAATCTACTACTTCAACAGAGCCTCACGTAACATAGTCTTTCGAAGTCATGCCATTCTTGTTAAGTCACGTGGTTCATTTTCTGATACTAGCTCGTCGTTTTTCGCATGTATCGTAGCACTGTCGAGCTGGCTTTCATCAACTCCTTTCACTTTGGTCCAGGATTGAAAAACACTCTTTAACCTGCCTTTGATATTGACAGGGAGGCAGACAAAGTCTTTAAAATATCAGAAAATCTCAGAATCTCAATTGCGACAGAGAATGAATAGAGACAAATCTAAGGCACAAATGTATAGTAATCAATAATTTTAAACAAATTGCATATCTCATCTCATTTGTGCAAACCTCGGAATCAGATCAGTCTTGCCTGGATAATAACAAATAGATTTTAGAATTACCTATCTTTGATATGTAACATCAAAGACTACTTTTTAAATTAACCTTGCTGAGACTGGTTCACCCAACTTCCTTAAATAAACAAGGCTCTACGGAGGATTTTACACCGTCCAAATATTACAACTCAGTTTCTCGATAATCATTTGCATCTCAATTCTTTTAAAATTCTAACTTAGATAGAGTTCCTCACAAAAATGAGGGCAAGCCCTAAAACCTTAATGCGCGACTAAAGAATTGTACCTTGGGCTTAGCATCCGCTTGATTATCTGACAAATCATTTCGAAATCACACGGGTTTTCTTGTCAGGTGCCACAGTACTTGGTGATTTGTTTTTAAGTGACTCTTTTCTCTTCACAACCTGTTTCCTATTAAAATGTTCATACCGCCTGGTTACACCTGCATCACTATGCAAATCCTACAGTGGCAAGTGATTATTTTTTACAGTTAAAGCGCAGACCGTTTGTAACCTTTATTTCTAATGGATACTCTGTTGCCAATGGGTAATAATGGCACTACTGATGCTAATGTGTGAAGGCAGCATTATATTTTGTGGTGAATGGTAATTTATGAAAAAATGTTACAGGTTGCCTTTGTGTATATAATGGTTTTCTTGTAATTAATATGGTCCTTACTCTCTCTCATTATAACTTGTATTTATTTTCTAACCCTACTAACTTGTTTTTAATTCAAATGTCACCTTCATATTTTGAATCCTGCCTCAATACATCATGTCGACGTAATATCATAGAAATATTGTTTGCAGCTTTCTAGAATACGTCAAATTTTTCGATTCTAAAATTATTTTTAAATAAAGAAAAAGTTTTAAATAAGAGAATAAATAAATAAACCGGTGAAAAATATGCAAAATTCATATGAAATTCCATTCAGATAAATGTAATCTTCAAATTCAAAAAGAAACCGACGGGTACGGAAAATGTGCCAGAGTTTTTTTGTTTTTCTTCAAATCCGATAGGAATGCAAGGTTACCATAGTAACTTTACATCAGATATTTCATGCAGCTTTTCTTCTAAGTTGTTCTGAACTGTCAGATTGGATATTCCCCAAAATCACCCCAGCCAAAAATGGATAAAGAAACAAATGGACCTAGAACCACAATAATGTTCCGTCTTCTCTATATAAAGCAGCCTGAATAATCATAGAAACAACTTACATCTAAGACATATAGAGATAAAGATAGTAAAATTAAGTGATGTTCACACTAACATTATTTAGCAAGTACAATCACAGACACTTCATAGTGAAAAAAGTATTACTAACTATTATTATTAATAACTAATATTTAAATGATGCAAGATTCCGTAGTTCTTTTGGTTTTGCTGTCCGATTTTATATTTTTAATGGTTTTGATTTCATGTTTAACAAAGTTCATATCAGGACGCTGTGTGGGGCTATTCAACCACATCCATTTAACTATCTCCCTGTCCACCATGTGGTTGCCCTTTCACTAAGTTAGCCGTTTGCTGCACATCTGATAAAATCTGTGCTCAAATCTTGGTTACAGAATTAATCTCCGTGCTGGTAGATGCAAAATGCTATAGTAGGTGGCTCCATAGAATTTTCTTCTATTTATGTAATTGTTAACAAAACTAAATTCTTAGATCGCAGAAGTTTTCTTTTGCATTACGTTATTAATACTTAATATCCTTCTATAATTACTTGCAAAACCAATTTATATGTCTGTGATATTTGCATAATAATACCAAAAAGGAACTCCTAACCAGACATCTTTCTCTCAGAAGCAGCCATTGATTTCCGTCTTTGTTATATTATCTACCGGAAGACTTCCTGGATTTCCGCTTTGGCGTCCGCCAGCCTATAAAACGGTAGCAGATTCTATAATTAGGCCTCGATTAAACTTTCCTGAGTAAAGAGCTAAGTTATTTTCATCTACTACAAGGTATTATGAGAAGTCATTTAGTACAATAAATTCCCTCATCTTATCCTCTAAATTATATTTCATAGATATGTATTAACATATCTTTATGAAGAGTAATAGTTGTCTAGGATGGTAAATTTGCCTTTAAGTATAAGATTGGTTCGCTAAAATGTTAGCCGAGGGGCTGAGATAACAAACGCTTTCCTTTCGTCTTCCTTGGCTGTCAGTAATATCCACCGTTTCGTGACTTGACTAGAGAACCAAAATGAAAAACTGCAGTCAGTAGTTCAAGCTTTAATACCAAATTATGAGAAAATGGAATTTTAGAAACTGTATATACTCCACTGTTAAGACTCAAGTTGATTTTCCTAGTCAGAAGTGTTCTTCCGAAACCACTCAGATTGCTGCAACTACGTGAAGTTCATATAAATAACCTTTTGGAAAGAAAAATATTAGTTGAAATAAGCAGTAAACGCATGCAATCTGCTCAAAGACGACAATGGGAAAAATTATCATCATCAGTAAATAACTTCATGTCTGTCAGTAAATATCATGCAAAAATAGATTTTTTTCTTCTCATTAAGCCATTTGTCTAGTATGCGTGGTGAGGGTTACCGTGAAGGAGAGCAAAAACTAAATAAGTAGTTCGAAGAGAGATGGAGAGAGAGAGAGAGACTGTATATAAAATAAAACTTTCTCATTTCTTCTAGAATGTCCTTCCAAGTCGATTATATGTGATAGAACGAATAGGGAATAAAATATTGGATATCTTAGATCAAATCAGACGGACATAGAATTAATGAAAGGATGGACTATTTAGTAAACTGCATTAGAGAATTGTTTTATATGTAATTATGTTTTCTAAAAAGAAAATAAATGGATCCACATCATTAGTTTGTAACTAAAAGATTATCTATACAAAATACTTTTCTCTAAAGAACATGAGGCGTTCATACGGAAATAATGGCACTTCTCAGAAGTGAAACAATAACTTTAGAGGTAATATTCTGTATGAAACATATTTACAGTAATGTTCAGTTTTATACTTGAAAAATAAATCAGTTCGCCGGGTTCTTAATAGAAAAAGCTTTGTTATCTTGAAGCTTCACGCTTTACTTGTTTTGTTCGTTAATAAGAAGATTTCAGTCCGACTCCCAACAGTAAAAAACTCGCCTTTGTCACTATTACTTTTTCAGATTTTAACATGGCTGTGTGACACATCGGCTAACATCGTCTGAGCCCCGAAATGGTCGGTCTAGTGAAGTGCCAGATTAGTCGAAAGCGACGATTCCACAAGAAACAAGCACTTGGTTAACTAATTTGAGAAGAAATAGCAGGAATTGATTCATCAATGATATTCGCAATCATTCCTGTTGCCTCATCAAATGTCCGCTTTGATTAGGACAGATGACATCTCGCCAAGCGGCTTCCACTGAGCGGTCAAACCACTGAAAGACCAAATGGCCATTTCATTAGTATACGTTTGTTTGCCATAATTTCCCAGCTTCACGCAACCTAAGCCGGAAAACGATGAATTGCGTAGATTTAGTACGTTTTCAGAAATGTTGAATGGCTTACTGGCTACCAGCAGCGTTTATATGGAACCCATTCTTGGTGTCTCCGGTTTTTACTCGGCAAAACGAAGATAGAGAAATTGGCAAATAGATAAATTTGTTTGTTTTGTCCATCTTCGACAGCTTACAATTGATTCTATTATGTGAGCAAAAGACAATTTCTGGCTGATAAACGGCATCCATCGGATGGAATATGAGAAAATAGCCTGGAGGTTTAGATATTTCAAGAAATACACTGCTATTCCTTTTCCCGATAAATTAAAAAGCAATGTACATGCAATAGAGCCCTAATTTTAGACTCACCAATAAATTATTCGATATTTCATATACAAACCGATTTATAGGTGCATATAGTTACATATATATTAGCATACAATGTTAGAAAATAAATAGGCTGAAAACATGAGACATTATCTTTATAGTAAACCTTTGATCACAAGACTAAAAACTTATCAAAATAGTCTTCTGAAATATTTCACTGAGTCGACCCATAGCCCACCATAGTAGTATTTTAAATAGAACCGCAAATATACGCATATTACTTGTTATTTCAAAGTTTTGACGATAATAAATACGAATACAGTCGATGTAACTTGATACTGTTCTAATCTTGTGGTGCTTGCAAAATCACAGCATTGCACACATTCAACTCTTATTTCATACAGACGTGTAACTGCGATTTAATTTAAACTTCTATTATGTCGCAGTCAGAGTATTTATGAACAATTTTTTGAAATTCAGATAACCTTTTTCGGATGTATAAAGACAATTTTAATTTTTAAAAATGTTTGTATCTACTTTTATGTCAGGCACTAGAAAAGCGGAAGCACATCTTTGACCATGTTAGCGCACATAAGTCTCGTGCTTCTTCTCTGTACCCAGCTTCATCGTTTTGGGTGATTATGTTTATGTTACACCAGCATCAGCGGCGCATACCGACAACAAGACTCCTGCTTCTGTCTGGAACGCACGATTCGTGACATCAGTATTTGTTAGCACTTTTTTTCAAATAACCCGGTACGCCTCTCTTGTGTACTCGGAGCCAATTCCCGAGTTTGATTTTATTTTTTTATTGTTCTTTATTGTACATATTAAAAATTTAAAAATTTCATTCACTGGAAACCACCAGCTCATTAACTTTAAAGTAAACAGCTAAGAAAGTTAATAAAACTCGCTGATAAAAAGGAAAACCAATAAAATTTACACTGACAATAATTAAGCAAAGAATCAAATCGATATCGATTAAGTACTGTCAGACTACGAGAAGAACATAATATAAACAGGAGAGAGAGAGAGAGCATCTGTATTTGAGTTACGTCTCCTGTTACTCAGTAAATCTTACGCAAAATTTATGAACATGAGTAATAACTACCAAGAAAGCAAGCAGCCGTAGGTTCTAAAACTTCCTGCCGTAAGGTTACCAGACCACGATGGTGATCTAGCCAACTTTATTCTTGGCAAGCATGAGGTAAAAAGAGCACGCAACCGAGGTCCTTTACACCAATTCTGTTCTATTTCGTTTTTGAATTTCCTTGAATAATACCGTAGCACTTGTTGGAGTTGCGCGCCACCTTCCGGAGATAGTCGAATTAGTGTGAGTGAGCGGTGGACGAACCCACACATCAGAGGATCAGCCAAGGTGTCCCATCTGCCATTTGAAGTTTAGCCGAGTTGCATACCAAAAGTCTCTCTTCGACTGGCGCCAGTTTTTCTCACAACAAAACGTTTAAAATATATCGGTATTAAGGACACACACACGTTAGTAAAACATATACATTTCGAATTTCGTTTCAGAAAGTGTTATTAGTAAAAAAAAATTAATAAAATAATTTCAAAATAAAAAGAATAGTTTTGAATATTACCGGATTGCCGAGGTTAAGAGCCCGAGTTCGAATCCCGGTCGGTTTGACGTACGTACCTCCTTGTTATGTTCTCTTCTTGCTATTCTTCATCACTCAGCTCTGTAGCTTTCCTCCCATTTCTAAAAATGAAAATTTCTAGTATGGTTTTTTTTGGTGCACGTAGTTGATGTTCTCTAGTAACTCTAATTGGCCCTAGCTTTAAACTCCATAACCGTACCCCGGTAACCACTCGCTTGGTCAGCAAAGCTGACACCCCAAACAACCCTCGCTGCAGTCAGATGTCCTTAAATCTAAAAAAATCAGCGTAGGGTTCGATAACAACAAGAAAATATATTATAAAGTTACTATGACAACATCTTCGTTATATTTAAAATCTTTTAAAAGTTTACAATTTTCCTGAAGTCTTTTCTTTTTTTTTAAAAAAAATTTATCTTTATTGATCTTCAAGAAGTTATTTCTCGTGGCCCCTCTGTTTGTGATGCGACCAGTGCTCGCTTGAGAAGTTTTATTCAGAGCCAGTCCATATTTATATATTTATTTATAAGAAAATTATTTATTTATTCCGAATAACGATTCCGGGTATCTCTCCAGCTTGCGCCTTAAATTTTCTAACGATTTTCAGGAAAAAGTATTTATGGCCAACCGCACATATAATAAGATATATAGAACGGTGAACGACCATTCATAACTTCTTCAGAACTAAGCTCCCGCCCGTCCCTCTGTGTATGTAGGCTTGATTGGTTTACATCGCTTGTCACCCTTCACCAACCTAATTAAGGCAGACGGACAGGTCTGATTCTTTATTGCATTTTTTCGTGTGTTTTTTTCTTTTACTTGAACATTTATGATTTATATTCATTAAAATGGTGAAGCTTTAATTAGGTAAACTCAGGCATAAAAAAAAAAAACTTTGTAGGGTGTGAGGGGAAGAAGGGCGAATACTGGCACAGGAAAGATTATCGATAGACAGCTGGTCTTCGCGAAGACTTCACCAACACGTAGTCGTAGTTTGAAGAATACTACGTTAAAAACCCACTTGTTAAAAGAAAGATAATCTTACTTTGATACTTCTAACATCATTTTAAATCTTAACTATTAGTTTATAATTAAAAGCAATTTTTGAATTAATGAAACGGCTTCCTGCCTTTTCACCGCAACTAAACTTGCTTTTACCATTTATTTTAATAGAATTTTACAGAAACGTTTTAATATTTGATACTTTGACTCATCACCGATGACTCGACAGCTTCTTCTGTCTGGAGGGTTTTTAAAAAATGCCCCACTTTACTGTTGTCAGCAGCACCAGACCAGCTCGCTTTGGGTTCTCCACTACTTTCACTTTTGTAAAGCTCATAAACCCTCAGGATGACAATTTCTTCTGGTTTGCATTCGATAATTCGTTAATCTTGTTATGAATGAACAGCAGTAACAACGCTAAACTGCTGCCTTCGTTTTTTGTAGTCGTAAAAAACGACAGAATAACTATCAACGATCAAGAACAGGTGTAGATTGCCAAAAGCACATTTAAAAACTTTCTGACACAGAATGCAAGATGAACACCGGAATTTGTTCTATTATTATTAGTATTCACGCATCACAGGATTTAATTGCATTTAAATACGAATCTGTGCTTTTCTTGTTTATCAGAGAGTTTATCAAAATCTGCGCATGCGCCACATTCTGAATGTCGGCCACTTATTTGTTTCATTCACAAAAGGCTTGCTACATCAGCATCGTTTATAGCTGCTAAAATAATATTAGTAATATCCAAAATGCATTTTTAAAGCATCATATTCTAATTGTGATAAATTGGATTCATTGCGGGTGGTAAGAGGTGTCAAGAAATCTCGGGTTAGCTATTCAAGAGTGTGGCTGCTAAGCCGGCAGCATCCCTCACCTACGTTATCAGCAGATTTACGCTTGTTTGTGAATGGCTACCTTCGATTACAATGGGTTAGGGTTAGTATCGATTTGGCGCATCAGCTTGTTTTTCCTCAATGTCGAGTTGTGTTTGTCAGCCGAGATGCAAGATGTCATATGCAGTTTTATAAGCATTGTCATTATAGCTAAACTTTATATGTGCAGTATAGAGCCAACAACAGGTGATAGAATCGTATCTCAAGTGTCAAAAGATGCTCCATATTACATCCACGTTTGGACATAGCAAACTGTGACTGATTGTCATACAAGCAGTCAGAAATTGTCTCACCTGCAGAGGGACTACAAAAAGTATAGGCATTGATATCTCTGTAGTTTGGTGAATACTATAGCTCCTGGGAAAGATATATCATGTAACAAGCGTATAGAAATAGAAGTCATAGCTAATAAGGGCTGGTCCGTGTGAAAGACTTCAGCCAGACGTTATACGTTATGTTTCAGAAGGATCTGTACGCAAGACTCTGTGGAGAATACATTAAAGTGGCCCTGTAGACAATAGATACGGTCGCGAAAGGAGGCCTAAACTTTCCAAAAGTGATGTTAAGTACACAAGGGTTTGTTCTCTTTGTGACAGACAATGAACCAGTTGAGATCGTGTAAATAGCCTACCTGCAAGTACAAGTGTTAGTGTTTCTTCAAAGGCATTACTCAGTGGATGCGTAACTTTCCGAAAATCTTTGCTGAGGAGAGGTAACCAGAACTCGAGGCTGAAATGCGTAGCGTACATGAAAAAGTGAAGTGACCAAACTTGAGAGACGGTTCACTTTACAGGTGAGTCCAATTCTGAATTGTTCGGCCATAATCAACGGCAGTCTGTTGGAAAGCGGACCGGGGAACGGTATAATATTTATTGCACAATAGGTACAGGAAATCATAGGATGGATCACCAGTTGAGCTTGGCTGCATATTAGGCAAGGGCGTCGGAACATTAAATCGAAGTAATATTGACTTCCGGCAGGTACAGGCAGGAGGTTCTCATTAATGATGCTATTTTGTCAGGAAGACGTCTCATTTGGCGGAGATTCATCTTCCAACATGATAATGATCAACAACATACAACTAATGTAACGAAAAACTATCTGAAATGTAAAGAGGCTGATGGAGCACTCACAGAGATACGTTAGCTAGCACAAAGTCCTGATGTGAGCATCACTGAATCTATATGAGGATACATAGAGGCTGAGAAAGGGAAACAGTAACCAAACATCTTGGCACAACATTTCGCAGTCATAAAATGATAACTTGCATGGAAGCATGAAAACAAGAGGTCATGCTCTATATAAAGCAAAGGACGAACATACCAAATATTAGGGCCTGGACAGCGTATTCATTTTGTTTTGGCATATTTTTTGTAATAATGCCTTGTTTGTGTCATATCTCAGTTGCATGTAAATATCTTCTGTTTTTTCATGTCATCAGTGTTGAGTCATCAAACTGGATGGCGCAAATTTCCAAAGCGCTCTAAATTAGTAGAATAATTAATTTTGTAATTAACAACTTATTCACACTGATTTTGTCATGATGAAGATTAAAGAAAATAAAGAGACAATTCTTTGAACGTGATGGACTGACCGACCTTGTATAAATGGACAAAATGTCAAGAGACCACGAAGAAATGTCCATGAACGAAGAAAGATTGCACAAAATGCTATCAGAAAGTATCCAAAACAGGTGAAACAGTGATCTTAGTAACGGGTTACTCACAAAATATTGGCTAATAGCGTACCTTTTTGTTAACTACAGTAAAAACCATTCACTTGTCACCGTTTCCTATTATGTGTTAGACAAATTTGCTGTTTCTAATGATTCTGTAATATATATTAAATATCTCTGTGCTGCATGTACGCATCAGTCGCTTATGTGAATGCGATCGGCTATATGATTCTTCGTACACATTAGCAAATACAGCGGTGTACAAAAGTCTTGCATAAAATTACTAGACTTAGAAAAATGGGTTCTTATTTTGTATAAATTAGTGACTATTGTATGTTTTCTGTTTTATTTGAAAGGTATCGGTGTCTTTAAACGATTTATTACACTGAGATCCATTTTGTAATTGCACAGTCAAAATTTTTAATAAAATAATTTGCATGAAATCTGCGAGTGAAAAAGTGTTGTGTAAACTGCAAAAAATCATATATATTTTGTGCTATAATAGTTTAGGATATTGGAATATAAATATGAAAAACTGTCATTTTCCACTATTCTGATTCATTTTTGTTCAACATAGTGATGCCGAGAGCCCGATATTTGACCCCCGAAAAGCGGGTCACAATCGTTCGCATGAAAGAAGATGGTGAAACTGAGTGGATGATTGCGGATCGTATCGGTTGCAATCAGTGGACGACATCTCGCTCCCTGAATCGTTGGAAAGCCGATGGGGGCCTAATTTCGAAACGCAGAGCCGGCAGACCGCGGAAAACGACGGGTCGACAGGATCGTCTGATCGCCCGCATGTCGAACTCGGACCAATTCCGCACTTCCACCGACATCCAGACCGCCTTGTCAAGGCACCATGAGATCCAGTTGACCTCGTGCACCATCAGACGGCGTTTGATCCACATGGAACTGTTCTGGTGAACTAATCGTCGAAAGCGACTGCAGTGGACTCGCCACCATCTCCATTGGACCGTGGCCCAGTGGTCCAGATTGTTTTTTCCGACGAAAGCAAATTCGTGAGGGTCCACTCGGCGGGTCAGGTTTACGTTCGGCGATCGGTGTCCGAGAAATACCATCCTAGTTGCACTCAACCGACTCTGCAGACAGGGGGAGATTCGGCCATGGTTTGGGGCTGTTTTCAATCGTCCGGTGTCGGTCCGTTGCATCACGTGGAGGGTCGAATGAATGCTCATGACTATGCTAAGATCGTCTCGGACATTGTCGAACCGTATATGTGTGACCACATGCCCCCTGACGGCCATCTATCAGCAGGACAACGCCACCATCCACACAGCTAGGAGTGTCAAGGCCTTGATGGCAGAGTTGCGAATCCTCCTCCTCGACTGGCCGGCTCAAAGCCCGGATCTCAATCCCATAGAAAACATTTGGCACTTGATTAAACTCAGCGTTAGAGCCAAAAAACCGATTTTAAACGGAAAGTCGAGGAAGCCTGGTCGGAGTTCAGTAGTGACAATTGTCAGCCTCGTCGTTGTGAACAAGTTATCAAGAATTTAGGATATTCTGCTCATTATCGATAGATCTGATCACTTTCCGCATAATTGGAATTGAATCTGAATTGATTAGATAGCTGTCTAGATTTCATGCAACACCTTTGCACACGTTGATTTGATGCAAATGATTTTCTAAAAATTATAACTTTTCCTACAATGAAACAATATACTCGATATTATTGGAATAGATGCACAACAGTAATATAGAAATACTTTAATGAACAAGATTTGATAACAACCGATTTCGACAAAATGCGAGCTAATTTACAGGAAAAATGATTTTTATGCAAGACTCTTGCACACCGCTGTATATAATTTTGTTGATGCTTTTCTCAACTACAGCAGCAATCGAATTCAAACAGTTTAATTGCATCAACTGCCATCAAATTTGGTTCGTCTGACTGGTCAAGGAAGGCATCAGTCAGCTAATTCTACCTGACCAGCCATCTCCGAGATTTTTGTTGTTGTTTTTTTTTAACATACAAACTTCCGTTAAAGGCGAGAGTAGACGGCCCCTGATAAACACGCAGTTAGGGCGCCGGCTCCCTCGCGTCGAGCGTCAGGTGATTTGGTCCTTTCGGTATCTATTCAAGTGATTGTCGCTCTGGCTATGTGCAGTTCTTCAGAAGGCGATCGGACATCGTTTTAAAACTTAGAATGATAATGCATACATTATACAACAGAAACGAACTGATTTAATTAGTATTGATTGCATAGTGATATCGAGTGTGAGATGTTACCTGTCCGGGAGAATAACAAATTTCGAGAACCGTATCACTATGAACACTCGAATCCACAGAGAGTAATAAACCTAACGTGTTCAGTCATCACCCTCACTAACAATAAATAACAGAAAATTTTTATTTATCTACGGAATTTTATCCGCTGCAGTTCTTTCTTCTTTTTTTTCATGTACAAATGAGGATAATAAAAAATACATCAAATTATATTTATTTAAAAATAAACAGAAATTAGAATTTCTGTCCCTTTTATTCTCGCGAAGTAGTTACCGCTTGGTTCGCCAGGATTTTTCCAGTAGTCCGTTTCAGCCCACTCTTTGTCTGGCAGTATCTCCGTCTGCCGGTTTATGGATTTTTTGTCTTTCTGCTATGAGAAACCAAAGCAACCAGTCAAACTGATCGTTTGTATTCTTCATTTCGATATTTATTACATTTCATTCAAACATTTATTCAGATGAATGTCACTCTCTATGCAAAACGTATTCATAAAAAAGGAAACTAGAAATAACATGGCTGTTTCTAAATGTGGATTTATTATGATCATCTAGAGGATTACTAATCTTACCTGTCCATTATTACCTTTCTGTAGAAAATGATTTAAAACAGATTTAGCCAAGCGAAACATGTATGCTTACATTAGTAAAACATGACCAATGAGGTTTAAATTATTGAAACTGCTTAGTCGAAACGACAAAATTAACGTCAAAAGACTTAAAATTTTGTTTCCGAACCTTTGTCGCAAATAAATTCTTTATTGAAACATTTTTCTTTCTGATTGATAAATTATTTATTGACAAATCTACATTTAACCCTAACCCTGCCAGGCGTGAACAGACAGCAATAGAGCTCTCTTATCAAGAAGACTATAAACATGTGCTTCACAGTGACCCGCAAAATGGCGGTGTGTGTGGTGTGTGTGTGTGTGTGTTTGTTATCTTTAACCATTCAAAAAACAGAAAAAACTTTTAAACTCTGCCATTGATTTCTTCTAGATAGAGCATTACTTTTTCCATACAGCATTTACAGAGGAAGCTAACTCTCCAGTGCTTTTTCATTGGTCGGGTTCCTGCTCGGTTGGTGGGAGATCTCGTGAAGGTATTTTACGATAATCAATGATTTTTTACGCAAAACCGACTGAAAAATAGCTTTAATTTGAATATGATGTTTTTAAACAACATCAATCACAATGTCCCGATACCAATATGAGGATAAAAGACCAATCAGCTAAACTCTCATTAAGCATATTTAACGAAAGAACTGAGCAGGACACAACCAATTCGATTTAAAGGGAAAATATTAATATTAATCAGTTTTAAAAAACTGCTCACAGGGTTCGCCGGCCCCCAAACCCGGTAAGTGGGTCTCGTCCAAGTCATAATGTCTTCCTCGTGCTGTTTCATTGTTAAACAAATGTTCTCTTTTATTATTTAGCACTTGTTCTGATTTACTAACGTGGGGAAAAGAAATACCAACCTTTCAAATTTCTTGAAATTACAAATCTGCACATAATTTCTCCCGTTTGAATAATTAAAGGTTTTACTGTTTGTGCGCTTAAGAAACTTCGTTAAGAAATCAAGTCGCTTTTAGCTGTGAAGTAAATTAGATAATTTTAAGTAATCTCTAACCTACAGCCATGGCCAAAAGTTTTTCATTACCCTAAAAACAACAATAACAAATTCTGTCTTCAAATAACTTGACACTATGCCAGTGATCGTTTTTAACTCTCTATTCACACATATTTATACTGATGTTGTTATGATATTCCTAATATCGGAATATCTATTTGAGCTTAGAAACGTCTCATATTTTTCATTAATTTAATAATTAATTAAGGTTCTCCTTAACTTCACTTCATTATAGTTTCGGCTTCAGAGAGTATTGTTATTCTCTCTCCATTCCCGCATGAAATAAACTTGCAGAGAAATGTTTTGGCACGTTTAATAATTTTTTTAAAAAATTACTCTTGACACTGACTTATGCAAAGCTTATTTTAGAATTTTGGAATTATTAGCAAACGCATTTTTATTGTAGCTTCTTTTTTGTTTTTCTTAAGCATTTGTCGGCCGTGGAAAGCGACGAATCCAATTTAGCTTTTCGTTATTTGTTATATCTTTTTTCATCTGTATGTACAACGTTTGGTTAAACCTATTTTGTTCCTACTGTCTGAAAGCTGCTACCTGCTGCTGAAGCAGGGGCCGGAAACACAAGTGGGGCTACAGCGTCAGTTTCTAACAGAGCAATAAAATCATGAAAAGCCATCTTATATAATGCTGAATTTCAACTCTTGATAGTACTGTTTAAAGTAACAACCCCTAACTTAATTTCATGTGGTAACTAGTAAATACATACAAGTAAAAATACACGAAAGATACGCTGTGCACATTTAATATAAGCATATTCACAAGTTTCGTTTTCCCAGGTGACTGTTTTCCATCATGACGTGTTTTTTTTTGTACGTAATTAAACGTCGCCATAAGTGAAACTATACAAAAATGAGGTACGTGAATAAATCTTTAATCACGTTCACGTGACAACGACGAGAATATAATTTATTGTATACACACGAGTGACAGGTGCTATGACTGACTGAAGATCATTTTGCCAGCTGATATGACGACATACTTTTTAGTGTGTTTCGTATACAATATACAATAAAATAAACTGTTTTTATAAAGAATACTGGAAACAATTACATTTAACATTATAAATTTTTTAAAATAATATATACTGTAGCAACAATAGAAATTCAGAAAAGTTGGAACTAATATTTTGTTTACATGTATAAAGCATCATAATTGACTTTTGAAATTATTTACAGTTAACCAAATCCAGGATGATGCTTCATACCTGATGAAGACAGGAATGTTGTTGTCAATAAGAGAATGAAATTAATAACAATCGTACATTAAATTTATTTGCTTAGTTCTCTTGTGTTGTGATGAATGCCTTGCGCAAGTATATCGTCGCGTCGTGTCTGCGTTGTTAATATTGTCTACCCTGTTATTTACTGAAAGGCTTTAGAAAATATTTTGAACAATAGTTATCTTCTATTGTTGTTATAAAGAATCTCATATGCTCCTTACAGTTAACAGATACGTAAAAACC
The DNA here is from genome assembly GCA_018389105.1 of Nautilus pompilius. NCBI lineage: Eukaryota > Metazoa > Mollusca > Cephalopoda > Nautilida > Nautilidae > Nautilus > Nautilus pompilius. Next base: position 1,604,811 of record JACATO010002737.1, read on the forward strand.
TGCAGTGTTCGTTCTAAAAATAAATAGATAATAATTGATTAGTTATCTAATTACCAATCTCTTTTTCTCTAATACGGAAAACAAATCAATGATTCTAAGCACATCTTTTCTTCTCTTATCTGATAGAATCTAATTCCAGCGGGCCATACACTAAATTCAACCGCATGAAGTTAAAATTGAAGACTGGAGACTGAGGTGGATTTAAAATAAAATATTACTACCAATTTCACTGATCAACTCCTACAGGTTTCCGATACGTGAGTGTAACATAAGGGCGTTTGTAATTGTATACTTTGCTTTACTTTCATCTTTAGCTTTTGAAAGCTATCGATAAATTGAAGTTCTGAAATGAGACAGATAAGATTAATCAATAAATAGAACTAACACGGTTCATAATTCATTCGTCAATGAAAGCATTTTAATGTGATCCACATACACACACATCTTTCTGAAAATTCACGAGGTCTAAATTAAGACTTTTAATTCTACTCAGCGCCCAAAAAGTAAACAAATAAGAGAAATAAAGTCAAGTTCTCCAGATGTCTTGATGTTGTCAGATCTGGTCGTGGTCACCTCGGAAATGTTCGGAGCTGCTCCACTACTTTGAAATAAACCTTCTCATCACCTGAACTATTAATTGTTCGCTAAACTTCAATATTCGTAGATTTTTGTTTTACCCCCTTCGATCCTGAATGGTTATTAATAACGAATGAAGCTTTGTTGGCACGGTTTAGCCCTAGAGAATGATTTGATTTTTCGCCCTGTTTCAGACAGCTGCTTCAGTTAATTTCTAAAGACTCTTCGCCCGGCGTTCAGATGATATTTACTTAGGTTTGTCCACTATCGGTAATTCCTCGTGGATATGTCGCCAAACAGAGTAAAAATGATTCATTTCTTATTCCATTCATTAAAATTAGTTACGAATCACTGAAACGTTTCCACAGAAAATCTGATGGATATCGTACTCAGGAACATCGTATACAACTAATTATCGTGGTCAGCCTTCCAAGCGAAACATTCCAATCTAATCGTTAGATTGGTTTCGTGCTCCGTTCGAGTCGTTTTCCCTACAATATGTACAGAGAGTTTATAAAGTCTTCTTTGTAGGGCATCTTCGTCAATGAATATTTTAGATTTTAAGAAGCGGACACATTTATTATATACTGGATTTCATCAAAGAGTTTTCAAAAACAGAAAAGACGTTCGATAAAAAAAAGCCATTAAGTCCATCTATATGTGGCAGTTACTAGATTTCTAAGAAAATCTCTTTTGGTCTGGAGAAGGATATAAATAGGAAAGAACCGGTGAAACAACCTGTCGTGTATTAAAATATGCACTCCAGCATTCGAGAGTTTGGACCTATAAACGTAAGATTAAAATCCTAGCGCGCTTTTACAAAATGATATTTTTAAAAAAGCGCAGCTATTTGGTAGCATTTAACTGATGATAATTCCTCCGTACTCCTTTATATGGAAACACCGACTGCTCTTGAGTCATATTCAGCACAAACTCTGCTGTAAAAGCCATAGGACTTCACGTAGGAAAACACATCCTGCCTAAGCGATTAGTTGCGTGGCTTTCAAAAGAACAATATTAGAGTCCGGTTTTGTGTCTTCAATTTTGATGTGTTTTACAAATTAATGCAGGCACTCACATCATATTAAAATAAAATATGGTGACAATTGCTAATTACTTCAAATACACTCCCACAAGCCGCTACCAGACAAGTACTTTAGTACATGAAAGAAGATCTAAGAAAAGAAAACCGGGCTGGAGGGCGGTTTAATAACCCTACGATGTTTGGGTTATCAACGCTTTCGTGAGTAGTAATCGTGTTACCTAGTCAGGCCGCCATACCGGAAAACATTCATCTCTTTGTAGTCTGTATACTCCGTGGTCACCTTGATTGCTATCTCGATATCTCGAACTATTAAAATATGCTACGCTAGAGTGGAATCGATACCTAAGAGATATCGAATCATAGGAACAGATTCGATATAAGTACTCTAAAATGTTTTCACGGATATCTGCAGATTTAGGGTTAACATTCGTATTTAAAAAGATGATATTAAAAAAAGCATCTGAAACTTATAAAAGAAAACTACTAATAAAATACGTGGCAAAAAGTTATGAAAACTTCCACGTGTTAAAGCAGATACGTTTTGATTTTATTGAGTCCTTTTTTTTTGTCTGTTTCTACCTTAAAAACGCTGTGCGGACGTGAAGTGCTATTAGAAAAGCAATAATACAAAAATAATTAAATTAAAATTTTTAAAAAAGCACAAAGGCAGGAAATAAATGGGATAAACTGTGGATAATGATTGAGCATAATTCAGCTTTGTGATTATTCTCTTGCCCTGGAGATCTTGTATAAGCTATAATTTCCTGATTCTTTAGATTTTTATTTGGCAATAAACAGTTTCAGCGGATGCTTGTGCACACGATCGGTAATGACTTTCAGCGGCTTCCACACCTACGGAGAATAAGTCTTATCTCTGGAGCCACGACTGACGCTTTGTTTGATTGGTTACATGATATCGGCAACGATGCTCCAGCAGCCACTGTTTATCTTTTATGCAATGCAACTTTCAGATTTCGCCAGCGTGCTGAGCTTCGGAAAATAGCTACAATGAAAAATGTGTCGTATTTGGGTCTACATGTAATATATATGTTATATATATTTAGAAAACAACACAGAGAAAGGTGCCAATATTAGTGGAGTAACTGGTCCTAAAAATTAAATATATCAACTTTGTAAACTTCCAAGCTAAAGCCCAAAAGACACGACAAACGACAGATGCAGCAATTCTACTTTTGTATTTTCCCCCCCATCAACAAAGTAAACAGAGACAAAGACAAAAGCTTCGAAGTTGGGGGATGAACCGAAGTCCGGCCACGTTCGGCCGTCAGGGCTGTTTGTGAGCAGGGCTGATCTATCCCCGTGAAAGTAAGTGAGAAGAGGCAGGCGGCTACCCAACCCTCCCTGCAGACCTCAGAAACAGATACTCTCTGTGTGGTCCCTGTGAGTCGACACGACCACGCACAAGGAATTAAATCGAGAAACAGAACCGCCGAAATGTTCTTTAAAAAAGATAGAAAACAAGAAGATCGCTGTTCTGAAAAATAAAACCGAAATCCAGGTATTTAGTTACCGAAAATGAGACAACGAGCGTAGTTGTGCGGGAGCTACCATCGTTCAGCGGTGTGAGGGTGGAATATCGTGCTTCAATTGCATTTATATGTAAAACGTATTTATTTTCGATATCGTTGTGGCCTGGAGCGCTATTAATCAGCCAACGGTCCGAAGAAACGCCTCGGTCTATGGTAATGGAGCTCGAATCTTAATATCTTCTCCGCAGAAAGTTGTCACTCTGTTAAATAAACGTGCGTAAAAATAGGTCCTCTAAATCCCGGCGGCTTGATTCCTGGAAACCAAAATTGCGGCTGGCTACATATTGTGCCAAATCTTGGACTAGATCCTACACATTTTACGTCTGCGGGGAGAGGAAGATGATGTGGGGAACCGCGCTATCAAGGACATTTATTTGGAGATCTTAGCGAGTTAACCACATCCAAATATTTGCGGTAAGCCATGGTTCTTTGTCAGAAAGACAACAGAGTCTAAACGAAGTGGCAAGCAATGAAGGCGCTGTCGAAACAAGATCCCTTGGAACTGAAATAGAACATTTCCATCATCCAGGAGTCATCAATACTGTCATGGAATGTAACTTTAATATTTCAAATGTCCATACTAAAATACTTTTAAATGAGAAGCGTTAAAAAAAATTACACAATGTTTTCTTCTTCGTTATAAGCTGTTATCAGTGGGAGGTTTTTTTCCACTTCTTATTGGTTATTTGAATCCAAAATAAAAAAATCCTGAAAGCAGATCAAAGTCTGGCTTCAGGCTTGGGCCTCTGGAGAAAGGAAACTTGATAGTTTTTCTGGCGATTCCTGTCAGATGCTGATCACAATTCTCCGAAATAAAACCCAGCATTTGCATTCATACAGGACTGAAGACATATCGATTATCATGCACTGAAAGAAAATATTTTTCGAACTTCCCTCACTCTGAGAAAGAAGAATATAAATTGTTGTTTCGTTCGTCGCTCAGCCTCCTTGCTGGATGAAGTCCTATTTGATCACTTACAAATATCCACAGATTACCCTGGAAACTAATTTAAAGTTTCTGTAAAGAAAAATGTGCGCATTAACACTTTTTCCTTTAGCTTTACAAAAGTTTACTCTCTATGCGATACTCCAAAGAATTACTGCTCACAGCTGTATCAAAAGCAACGCGTGAGTTATATCCCGTGTTGTTTCTTCTGCCAGTTGCCGAGGAACTATAAGTTGATTCTAGATAATTTCCATTATTGCTCAAAGTATTTTGTTAACTGAAAGAACTCCAATCCATGGTATGTCCTAATGTTAAAAAAATGAAAAGAAAAAATTGTTCTATTAATTTCTTTTGTATTTTTAAAAATAATATTTACAGTTTTCCTTAAATTTTCTACTTGAGTAGAATGGTTACTGAAAATGTAATAAATACAATTTTGATGATATTACTGATGGTTACGAAAAGGTAATTAAAAAAATATAATAAAACAAAATAAAATTCTTGCTCAAAGTTACGATCGCTATTTATGCCTTAGGATGGATTGAACTATTTTTGTGTACATCACCTGATCGCACTTACTCGATAATACCTAACGCTCTTCAACGATGACGTAATGGAAGATCTGGGCAACGAATATCGCAGTGATTAATCGACAATTAATGTTTTAATGTTTGCTCCAAAAATAACTCTTGTGGATAAAGTATTGTAAGTAAAATAAAATTCTATTGTATACAAATCGAAATCCAACACTGAACTACTTACTATTTAAAACCAAAATTTGCATAATATAAATAGGACATTTTTATGAGCCCAAGGTTCTGAAAGATTGGAAACCTGTTTTGCATTCTAAAATCTGAAAAATTATTTATTCATTGATTTTCAGCTTCTGTCATTGCCAATTATGAAATATAATAAGACTTGCTGACTTCCAAGTTCCAAGATGATTTATACCAATGTTCCGGCTCATTCGTATTTCATCTGGCTGGCGATCATTTTATAATCTGTCTGTTTATGTCAGACTATCGTCTTCATCCCTGAAAAACAAAAGCGAAAACCAGCAAAACTTCCCATTAATTTTGTACATAAGAACTGATCAGTCTTCATTAATATTTCCATTGCTCACACTTTTTTAATTTAAAAGTTGAAATGCTAAGATTATGTAGCAGATTTCGTTGTCGTTTTTCCCTGCAAACAATAGAGAAACATTCCTCCCGACTGATGATGGAAAACGGCTGTAACTAAATGATTAGTAAAACAAATCTTTCAGAACCTTGAGCTCATAAACCCTGATACAATTCGCGTAGACAACGGAAACGGAACACCTACAGCATTACCATAGAAAGGGCGACAACTTATTGAACAAGACAGTGACAAGTGATAAGAAGACATAGATGCATCACTTCACCCAGAAGGCCAAGCGTAGAGTGGTGGCGGCATTCTAGGTCTTCAGCACCGACAATTTAACGACAACAATCTGCCGGAAATATAATGGCAACATAGTTTGGAAACATCAGGGGCGTGGTTCATGTCAGTTTTCTAGCGCTAAAAGTATAGGTGAACGTTGAACCGCCGTTATATAACAGCGGTTTTTTGGGGAGTTAGGGATTTCCTTAAAACTAGACAGTTTATATATAAAGGAGATTAAGCGTAGTTATAAAAAAAAAAAACACACATTTAAGAAATAATCCAAATTTTAAAATCACGGTTCAAATTTTAGAGCAGGCAAAAAGTGAAAGTAGGTGTTACAGACTTAGAAAAGTATTATCTGATAGGCGGGAGGAATCAGAACCACTTCACTACCTTAATTCGCCGAGGCGGTTCATTTTACGACCATTCTTCAGCCTCGTTTTCATTCCAGCATGGACGGGTTACGCGAAAGGTAGTCTGTTGTAAACAAGCCATTCAAGAACATCCCTTACAAAAATCGTTTCGTTGTCTCCGTTCTAACAGCTTACTTTGTTTTTTCTTAGTTCGATGTCGTTGTAAGTTTTACATCACCAGCTAATCCACAGAGTGTCCATAAATAATTAAACAGAACTTGCACGCAAAAAAGAGAGGGCGCTGAGAGACAAACAAATATAGTGATATGCGAACCGATAAGTACATCAAGAACGCCAGCAAATTCCAATAAACTGTCGAACAAGATTCCCCACATCCAGGTTGCAGTATGGGCAAAAGAGTTGAAGAAACTACGAAGGCGAGGGGGGGATACATGCAAAACACTGATTAATAGTAATTTTATTTAATAGCTTATCTGTTAACGCCGGTTTAGTTTAATTATCTACTCCACTTTGTTTTTTGTGTGTTGGTTTTGCAAAAGCTTAATCCAAGCAAGAGATGCGCTAGTTAACGCTGCTTCGAGGCTATCGAGTACAAGGCGCGGCGCGTGTTTGACGGGACGAGCTCAAACCACCACGGACTCCGGAACAACAGTCATTGACTCTGTGAATAAGATGTTTACTTTATTACAAAGAAAACATTTCTTCAAAAGCCTTCAGAAATGAAAAGTTTCCTTGGCTAAATCAAATCAATTTTTAGGAAAACGGATTTGCTTACCTAGCACCAAATGGCAGAAGCACCTGGCCTGGGTTAGAGCTCCAGCTAATGAAACCGAACCAATTTCTTAGATGTTAACTTCTCATAAACAGTGGAACCCGAGGATCGTAGAGGCTTGGATAAAAACAAATTAGTTGGTTTATCAATCTAATAAAAGAATTTTTCTTACACTGAGATTTTAGCCATCGAGGAAAAATCATGCGGAACAAACTCGTTTAAAGCATGTGACACGGAATTTTAAAAAAAATTGTATCAAGAATTCACTTAAAAACCTAAATTATCTGATAAAAATGTTAATCCGAAATCCAAAAGTATTATTATTAATTGATTATCAAGTAATCTGTTTAAAGCCGTTGTTAGAATCTGTGCGTTTTTAATTTGCAATCGAATATTGAATTTAATTCGTTGATTTTATTTGTTCGCATCTTTAACATTTCGGAATTGAACTCGTATTGCCCCAACAAGTTAGCATCACCGTCATTCGCTCCCATGACAGTTACTCACATCAACCCATCAGTGAAGATATCAAATTTTATTTTACTATAGTGTAGTGCATTCTCTTCTTACGGCATAATTAGTTTTGTCAACACGCTAGGTGGATAATAAGCTAATCCCTGAATGCTAACGCTCTCGAATATTGAACCTTTAAGTTTACGGATTCGAGACATTTTACCATTTCAACCTGGTGGACTTGAGAATAAAAGACTGGCGGTGACTTCAATTGTACGTATGTTTACCTAGAAACTTTGTACGCCTTATAAAAACTGGTTTACTCTAAAACATTTTGAACCTAATTAATTCGAAATCGAATCACTTCATGCTGCTATTTAAAATGGTTTGACGTTTGAAGTCCTTCTTTTCCAAACTTAATCCACAGCGAAGATTACTTAGCTCATTAATCAGTCATCGTTCAGAAGTTTTCTTCCGGCGTGTAGTTAGCTCAGATATTTGTTTACTTGTGGCTCTGATGAGAATCAGTTAAAACCTCGAATGGAACTTACTCGGCTATTCCCTGTGTTTCTTTCTGCGATTTATAATCGATTTACATATTATCACTTTATATAAAGGTTTAATTTATTTTTCTTTTTAAATAATTTAAAAACAAGCTTAGAGAAAGAAATATAGCTTTTTTTAAAAAAAAAAATTCCGGGGTAATATATTTTTTCCAACAATTTTCAGTTGTTTTTAAATCAGCCTGATTAAGACTTAGTATGGCGCTTAAAAAGACTCGGTCATGGCAGCGATTTACGTTTGTAATTATAAAGAGTCGGTAAGAAGAGACTCATATTTAAGATAACAGCTGAGGTTATCCTGGAATGTGGCAGAACAATTACCTACTCCAGGAAAACTTTGCCCTGCCCTTTTGAGGCTCATCGCATCTCAGGATTCCATCCTTATGTTCCATCTTGAAGCACCTAGGAAAAATAACTGCACATAAGATGAGGTGCGTGATGCTATTGGATACCGGGTTATCTAAAACCGTTTGTGCGACGAAATTTGAGAGTTACAATTGTTTTCAATTATGGTTAATGGAGAGCATCTCCCCTTTGTATTTGATTTGCTGATTCTGTCCCTCCTCAGTGAGTATTTCTGCAGTTTATCTACATCGATCGCATCAAAGAATCAAACATAATAGATGCGATAAACAGGTTAGATCTTGACATCACAAATTTGTGAGCGCAGCGATCCATCGGCGCAAATTCTACGGTAGGTAAAATGAAGTGGTAAGCAAAATACGATGAAGGAAATCAACCAAAATCCACATGCGTATGCTGTGCTGACTATAGCCTCACTCTTGTCATTATACGTGCTTTGCATATCTTAAAAATCATATGTATGTTTAGGTATGAAAGATGAGGCCCAAAAGTATATGGCCTGCTCCAGCAATGAATATCTGGTGTAAGCGCAAGCAGCCTCTCAGAAACGCGAGCTGCACAATGGACTAAAAGCCATGAGAGTATTTGGCGCTGCTCGTCCTTGCTAGTGATTCTGTGATGTTGTTACTCTAGTTGGACTAGACAGCTGATGATAAAAAAGAAGCCATCATCGATATCGTCGAGCAATACAGTAGGATGGCAGACGTATGACAGAATATTCGTGATCTGGGACAGGACTTTGACTCTCTTCGATTATGCTTTAAAGTTTTCAGAAGTTCTGGAATTACAAGTACCGAACTTTTCCTGATAGATAAAAATTCTAGCTTCTCCAGAGGGCTAATACAAACGATATGTTTTAATTCTTCTCTTGGATACTGTAATCTCTGGGCTCTAATCGCGTTTTAATCTAGCAACATATTATGCAGTTTAAAGCATCTCAGTTGTGGATTTTATCATCTGAAATCATAAATCAGAATTAATCAAGACTGTTTGGGGATCATTTGCCATCAAAAGACTTATTAGATGAGCAGGTGCATGTGCAGGAAAACCCGAAGTGTAGTATTAATAATAGCCCACTGATACCACTTCATTGTTCCAAAACGCAATTTCTCAACATCTACGCCTATATTACCCATCACATCTTGCTAGTGTGCTCCGTAGACTAAACAACTGTATGTGATTACAGTGTCAAGATTGCTTGATAGTACTTGCACTAATACATGTGTAATATGACGTGCATGTTAGCTTAGAGAGAGTTTTATTAGCCTACTCTTGCAGATGTTCAGAAATTAATTCAATTCATTAATAGCCTAACAGGGTCCACCACAGCAGCACTCATCATCACGATAATTGGTAGATCAACAATAAAATTCTTCACAACTTAACTAAATAAGTCGTACCTACTCACTAAATTCTGCCATTTAAACGAACTCTTAATTTTAAATTACTCCATAACAGAGCATTTTTAAAATAGTTACCTATATCATTAATGGAAAAATAATTTTAGTTAGAATTTTGTAAGATAGCGTCCAAGTCTTATAATTTGATCTATTAAAAATTATCCATTTAGGGACGCGATAGCTTTAAACTACTAGTATGCCAGGCCTGAGAACCTGAGTTCGATTCCAGACGGCAACCTGCTCAGTTTATCTAGCGTACCTCAATTGAAATAAATTTTCTCACCTTCTAATTGATCACCCTGATTTCCTACCACCTCTAAACAGGAAAAAGTTGTGAGCCTTCCCTGTAAGCCCACAGGCTTTTTGTTGTATGATATTCAAGCGTTGCTATGAATAAAAATGTATTAAAATGTCGTAAACTTTTAAACTTTACTACCCTCAAAGATTTTAAATTATCCAATCCCTTTCCATCGTTTATAAAACAAAGTAACAGCACCCCAGTGACTGCACACTTCCTGTGCATCACGGCAAGTGAGGAGAAAGCAGCTTCTTTTTCTTCTTTACTCCTTGAAGTAGTAGTCCTCTGACAGTACATATTGCATTACCAACCAGACGTGGCCATTATGAAATATCTGGCATTGATAAAACTGTACCGTTAAAACTTGAACCTGAGTCGCCAGAAACTCTTCGTTATTTTAATTTAAAGCGCCGGAACTAACACGTGGGAGTAACTGGGCGACACTGAGAGCAGGTTCTCGATATTAGCCGCGAGATGTGACGTCATTAGTGGTTTATCTATTTTAAATCATGCAATCTTAGAATTGCCCGAAGTAGTGAATACAGAACAGAAAGAAAAGCTCTATTGTATTTGTTCGGTGTCACAGTTTGCGTGAAATAAATGGACTACGGGGTATTTCAAAAAGATTTGTGTTTTGGAGGGATTTAAAAAAAAAAATATATTGTTGTAATTATATTCGAGCAAACGTTGAATTCAATTCAATAAACAAATTTTTTGCCATCTGCGTGAAAATCCTCATCCATTCTGAAAGACTTCAGCTACTTCAAAAGAAATGTTTGAAACCCCAGAGTACAGAGATTATGCCTCCAAGAAAAAGTTCAATTAAAATTTAAAATGAAATAATTTGTTACAACGATGTCTACAGATTTCAATTTTAAAAAAAAATATATATGTTTATTGTATGATGTTCTTAACTAATGAGGACAGTTAATAATCATTTTTAAAGTTAGACAACGTGACAGGTGAACATCGAGCACACTATATTAATTCTCACAAACGCTAAAGATTTTCATTTAATACAAAGATAATCTTTCTTGTTACAACCAAGAAATAATAGTACCAAAGCGGTCTAAAATAACCAACCAAACAGTATTAAAGCCAGATCCAAACTAGTCTGGGGACACGCATGTTATACGTGTCCTCTTCGACTCAGTTACAACGAGTCGTATGTTGCTACTGAATTTTTCAGGACATATAAGATTATGTGCTCTTGCCATAGCTTCTGATGGACTCAATCTGGCCAAGGAACACAAATGTTAGTGGAGCAACAAAAAAATTGGCGTCTGAACCTAAAAAAAATGTCGATTCTAAATAGTATTTTTAAAAGCCGTCAAAACGTAATCCAAAGGAAAGTATCTACGTTAGGTGTTGATCGAGGTACAAACCTGATTGCAAAATTAAGGAAAACTTATTTGTTTTCTGGAAAAGGAAAATATAATGACTGGATATTTCTTTTATCTCATTAAGTAGACTTTCCATTTCTTTTAGAAACAGTTTTATCTTCAGTCATTCTGTGCACCAATTAAAATAATCGAAGTCCTGCACCCAAGAGGATGTGACTGAAGACAGTGTTAAATACCAAAAACCATGTAAGACCAAGTCTGTGGACTGAATACAGCGCCTCAAACGGATGTCAGGGTGGTGCTTGCGTAGTCAGTTGGCTGTTGAACCCATGTGACCTTTATGTTGTCGGTTTTGGGACGTATTCACCACGAAGACAATAATCTGAAACAATCCGTTCTATGGCTACGTCTTTTGGTGCAGTAACTAAAATAAGCGACTTCACAGAATGAATGAATAAATTAATTCATCCCTGCACATTTAGATATTTCAGGTCGTAATTATGAATAAAATAACTTGCATGGCAATTTTTATTTTTGATTTCCATTTGACTACTGTTTACATGTACATGAGCATGCATTAGAAAAATCGAATAGTTAGTTATTTCCCCATCCTTCCACAGCTTCATCAGCTCTCGCGCTGTTTCCGTTCGTGCTCAATACCACCACGATGGGCCATCTAGGGGCCGTGAGGACGAGCCGGCCTACCGGCCCCAAGTTAAAGATTTTTTTGAAAATTTTGCGTGTAAAACGGCGCATAAAATGGGTGAACGTGAAACAGAATGTTATTGAATGCAAACTTAATTAAGATTTAAATAACGTGGTTAGTTTCATCAATTAACATTATAGCATCAGTAATGGAAAGAAGAGAGTTTTGTGTCTTTTTGGTGTAAGAGGTCAGGAACCATGGAATTATTGCAGGTGAAAACACTTATAAAAGTTGACGAAAATCTCCTCAATTTACCGATCTTTTTAATCGAACTGCATAGATTTGGCAGTGATAGGAACCACTACAAGAACTACGTCCTTACCATCTTTCGTTTTCGAGCCTTGTCAGGGTGGCAGAGACAAACAACACGTGTTATGCTAGTTTAGTGAGATAAAGTTCTGAAAGTCAGGTGAAGCCGACTGCTTTTGAAGCAAATCAGTAATGGCATAGCAGGGAGGTTAAGTATTCTGGAGTTTAGGCTATACTTACGGTGTTGTTGTGTATCTGTTTTCAGTCGCATATTTTTCACTTTCTCCGTCGTATTTTTTAAAATAATAATTCCAGAGTCGAGGACGAACACCTGGCTGCCGACAGGGATTTTAGTAGTTATTGAGTTAAACTCTTCTCGCACTTCCGGTAAACGATTAAGGTAGTTTAGTTGAATTCAGTGCGTACAGCATGCTGGGTATACACAGATTAGGTGATTTTTTTTTTTATAATTTTACTTACAAAAACATCCCTTTCTCATAATTTGAAAATTGTATCGAATGTTACCCTTGTATTTTGTGAGAGCTCCATGTCATTTACAAACAAAGCGTTAATTATTCATAAACAAGCCACTAAAATGAGTAGAATAAATGTACTTGGTCACAAGATAATTGAAGGTTCTTGTTTTGCAGTACTTCGGGTTTTTGACTTAAAACAAAAACAATTAAAGCTTTTCCAAAGACCATTACGTTAAGTAATTTATCCAGATTATAACTCATTTATTAGTCTCTACCTAGAGATATACGCATATTTTTAGTTTTTTATAACATAAATACGCAAATTTTACTTTCAAATTCTTGTTCTAAGGGAGACAAGCAATAATAGTAAAAATCTTTCTTTCGATATTGTAAGGGAGAGAATTTTAAAACAAATTAATATAATTTTCTTTTTATGAAAATTATGCAAAAGGGGAAACAAAATATCAGATTAGCTATTTTAGTGTTGTATAAGCAGGAAATAAAATCAATTCAATGCTCAAACAAGTAAATTGTTATTTATTTAATGAACATTTATTTGTTTTTATTCATGATGTGGCAACTTAAAAAAATTTTAATGTTCTTAAAGTTGTCTCCCTTAGATTATCTTATATTTCGTAGGTACGGAAATACAAGTACAAACGCGTTAACGTTCCTTTAAACGCAGCCTTTGTGTTTAAAAACAGTGCTAACAAAAGGTCTGTTCCGCTAAATTTAAAAAATAAATAAATAACAACAGCATTTCCCGTATTTAAAAAACAAATAAAATAAATAATTTCAAAACTAAACTACAGAGGGGGATGTGAAGGGTTAATGCGAGATTCAAGCGCTGGGCGACATCCAGCTTTAAATGGGTCGAGAGGAAAACGGTGTAGTCCGGGGTGGGGGCCTGTTACCGCTCCTCTGGCTTAAACTCTGCAGTAGCCTCTAGAGGATCGGCCAGGGTACGGAAATGTGCCGGGTTGGTCAGGTGGCGACGGTTTCCGTTCGGTTCGGCCGAAGCCATTTAGCATCCTCCACTTCCTTCAGAGAGATGCTAGGGCCCCTGCTGTTCCTGTACGCCGTGGCGGCGGCTGAGCCACTGTTCGGTCGTCCCTTCACGCCCGTGTGGAACGCCCCCTCCAGACCCTGCCAAAAGTTCGGCGTGGACTTCGATTTGTCCGCCTACGGCATCGTGGCCAACCGCGGGCAGCGGTTCCCGGGAGGCGACAAGATGGTCATCTTCTACGAGAGCTCGCTCGGACTGTATCCCAGCTTCGACGCGAACGGGACGGCCGTGAATGGAGGATTGCCACAGGTAATAGCGGGGGAAGATGCTCTCGTTTGCAAAATGCTTGCTACCCCGACCCCGACCCCACCCCGACCCCGAATTAGTTTTTTTTCCTTCCCCCTTTAATTCATACGGAAGCCTTCAGATATCCCGTCTGAAATCTCGTCGTGACGAGACCAATCCTCCGCCATCGTTACGTTCGGAACCGAACGTGGTTCGGCTCTTTCAAGATGACCTTTGAAATATCGTCCTTGGTTCATTGTACGCAGGGACCCTGGTGGAGTTAGCAAAATGTCTGCCTGAGCTATAAAAGTAAAATGCCACGTCTATTTTTCTGTCGCTGAATATCGAGTTACCCGCCCCTGTCTACGGTAGATTCCTGTCTAAATTATCTTCACTTGTCTCATGATCGCTGGTGAAAGGAAACACAACTTCACAACGCTTTGGTTGTTTAAAGTAATAAGTTGCCTCCCTTCTGTCTGTACAGCCTTTCTAAAGTCGTTCAGCAGGACCATCTCGATTACAGTTAGTTAGTTATCCCGAAGAACTGATAGGTAAAGACAGAAGATCTAAGTAGCTAAGAACCAATGTTAGTAGACAGTTTGGACCAGCTTAGTAATCATTTAATTATGGGTGTTCAAATGAGTCTGATAACTAAGCTGGCTGCTGCTCTTGTCATTTTCCAATAGATGCGCCTTAACTCCTGCAGTACCATGGAGACCTTTTGTCTTAAAATGGTTTTACTTCAGGCAGCTTCTCCCAATGATAGCTTTGTCCAGTTTTATCAGATTTTAAAAATATATATATTTTTTAATGAGTTGAATTAACCTACTTGTCCATTTACTTGCATGATTTTTTGCTTTATAATTATTCCAGACTGATGACTTTCAGGCTCATTTTGCAAAGGCTTATGATGACATTCTTTCATATATTCCGGATGATGCATTCAGGGGTCTAGCTGTCATTGACTGGGAAAGCTGGAGACCCATCTTTGAACGGAACTTTGATAAGAAGAAAATTTACATAGATAAGTCTGAAGCCATTGTTGCAGCCCAGCATCCTGACTGGACTCACGGTCAGGTTGCGGCTGAGGCTAAAAGAAGTTTTGAAATGGCAGCAAGGTAATTTATTGTCATCATCTAGTGAATTAAATATGAATTAAATTACAGTTAAACGCGGTTGTATACTTTGTATTTAATTTAAGGATTATTCAAGCTACATCATGCAACAGTGGGCATAACTCATTTATAGAACTTGGACAAAATTGTTTAATGAAACAATGATTCCCTTTCAATTGATTATGTGAACCTAGTGTCAAAAAGTTTAAAACCACAGTATTTTTTAACTATCTGTTGGCTTATACAAGATTCCAGAAGAATTCACTGGCATTTTTAAAACTTAGTACACAACTGTTCAGAGTTTTAAATAAACTATTGAGTGCTAGCAATCCATGCATTACCATGTTAAGAAATGCACTTTTAAAACCAGGGATAAGCATCTTTAATATTTTAGTTTCTCGTGAGATGCAACAGCACTGCAAACTTTGATAAATGCACACTTAAAATATTCTTTAGTTAAAACAAAGTTAATAAAATTCTTAAAGGATAAATCACAAACAATGCTTAACCCTTGAAGAGAATTCCAGCCCACAAAATCCTGGAAAAGCTTGTTTACACGATTACTATGCCAGGATGAATACTAACTCCTCAGAGGGTTAAGTAAGGCGTGTATTAGTCACAGTATAATTACAGAAACAAGAATATAAATTACTTAAGGTATAATTCTATCCTTCACTGTATGTAGAAAAGTATGGAACCCTGTGGCCACATTTGTTAATATTTTTATGATTAATTACAACTAACTCACACTAGCAACCTACTGTTTTCAGTTTGTCTAACTAATACTTACCGAGTCAACTGAATAGTTCTGCTGTACATTTCTGTTGATTTTAAACAGATTTACCATAAACCATCAAAACACGCACTGCCACCACAAATCAAGGTAGCATCTTCTTAACCCTGACAACTTACAGTTTAAACATTAAAGTAAATACAAATTTCTATTTTAAATTGACTGTTCTTTTTGTAAATTTGCATTCGGTAAGCTGCAAAAAATACAAAAATTTTTAGACTAGCAGGTCACAAGACCTTGATGATCTCAGGATTAGAATTGCCATTTTTTGTCCCAGATTCCTTATGGAGGGCACACTGAAAGAAGCGCAACATCTACGACATGAAGGGAAATGGGGGTTCTATGGTTTCCCAAGATGCTATAACTTCTACCCAGATGAAACCCACTGTGCAAATTCCACGATGCTACAGAATGACAGGCAGGTACACTAACGACAGTTATATTCACTTACTGAGGAATCACTGAAGTTCAGGTGGAGTGTTATGAGTATTGTTTTATTTTCTTTCATTGCAGGAATTATTAATCATAGTTAAATATTTTCAGGTCCATTCAGAGAGATACCCATCCATACACTTAATAATTTTAAATGACACGTTATAATATTTCAAAATGATTACAAGGTAAAGCAAGAACTATATGAAAAACTTCATTAGCATTTCCCTTAAATGTTATATAGTGTTTCTCAGAAATGATGTATGCAATAATGTACTTCACTAGTGTTTCAAGAAACTAAAAATTTCTGAATGATGTTTTTATATATAAATGCAATTTTATAGCCATATTGTACAGTTAGTTAATGTTGGTAATTTTTTTAAAATACAAAATTGTGTGCTATTTCATTCAGAACTATATTTTGATTCAGAAACTGCTATCCATTACAGGCTGTCATGGCTGTTTTCTGCCAGTACTGGTCTGTATCCCTCGATATACCTGAGAAAGGGTTTTCCTGACAGGGCTAAGTTTGTTCAAGACACACTGAAAGAAACCTACAGGGTCCTCTCCAGATTTGTCCACAATGCATCGATGGTTATCCCGTACACAAGATACCGCTACTCAGATACTCAGGAATTCTATGATGAGGTATATTTGCTTTTCATTTTAAAAAAAGAAGAAAAAAGGGAGAGATTGATGTCACTGGTTATTTGAAAAGTAGCCTGTAACTTTACATGCCATCTTAAATTTTGGCTAAGTTTGTTTTTATTTTTTTTCTCTTTGTGTGGTGCATTGCGTGCAGGTGCAAGTGTAAAGTTCGTGTATGTGTGTTTAACTCTGGGGAGAAGGGAATGGAGTAGGCCGAAGCCGTGTTGAGCAAGCTCCTGGTGTAGGCCTAAAAGGCCATGTTGAGGCACCGAAGCACCTCATGTGACTGGCTGCCAAAGCGGCCCATGTTAGTTGAAGCCGAAGCTTCTAGTTGGGAGTGACTGCTTCCCCAGCCAAAAACCAATCTTGAGAAAAAGGCCTCAGCACATCAAATCCGAAAATCAGTCTCAACGTGCCTAACCTTCCCAGCCAGACAGGCAGGCAATGAATTGTTTGTGGGCTTCAGGATGGTTCCATTAGGACAGAATTTACTAGGGGCACCTGACGTTACTCTTTCAAAATGTATTGATGTATGACGTGCAGCTGACGCCATAGCAGGATGGGGTAGCAACCAAGATCAAGTCAGGTTATGAGACAAAAATTCAGGTGCAGACTGACAAAGTGGGCAGTCCACAATACCACAGACCAGCTACATAAAGAACTGCAAATTCTGTGGAGAGAACCATTTTTCAAAGAAATACAAAAGTGGACAAAGTGAGCCAAGAAGCAGCAGTTAAGTGTATACTGTACACCAGCAGAACTTAAATGCTGTGTATTTAATAGACAACCAGATCTCCATTTCTTTTAGCAGCATCGAGGAATCTCATCACCAGGATTGGTTACAGAACTAAGTAATTTGTACTAATATAGTGACGATGCAGGTCGACTGTGATACTTCATGCAATGTTTTGTTCTCCCTCCAAGAACACAAAGCAAAAAGAAGGAATCTAGTCATAAGCCAGCCATGCACAGTAAGGGGATCAGACCAGTACTTGTTACATGCCAATTTAGGATGTGCTGTCTTAAGGGTAGAGAAAACATTTGTAGAATTCAGTGTTGTGAAAAAAACAACATATACCACTCCTTGCTCATGTGCTGCCCAACACATGGAATTAATTACTGTACAACATTCAAGAGGCTAGCTGTCTTTATCCAGAGAGAATAAAGGGACCAGGCCTGTCCAAGCAGCAGACTGCAGAAGAATACAGTGACACTTTGAAGGATAAGCTACCCCAGTGTTTATATATGTCTCCCTTTTGGGGCACCTGTGAAGTAAACTCAAAGATAAGCTTAACTGGCTGGAAAATCCAAACATCTTATCGAAGATCTTTCAAAATGCTTCCAGTAAAAGCTTGATCAAGATTTAGGTTTACCAGACTTTTTCAAGAATGACAACATACTTACCTGAAATAATGTAATTAAATACTCCCAATTGCCATTTCAGGTTTGAGTGTTGTATTTTTTTTTAACTGACAAGTGAAAAAGGTGGGAAACATGAAATTTTCTTTGTCTTAACAAAAAATAACTTTCACTCATACGGACTTTTAAAAGCATCAAAATTGTAATTTGATTCTTTCTTTTTTTTAAAATAAATAATTTTGGATTAGTGTTGAGCCAATTCATTGAATTATCTTAATTAAAGCAGATTACTTAATCATTAAACTTACAACTAATACATTTGCTGTGTGGTTAATCTATTCACAAAACTCAATCCTACCCGCTTGAGCATCCTGACACCCCCTGGCTTAACTTCCTAGTTACAAGTAATTCCAGAACGGCTGCTGAAGTCCTCACCTGTCAGCACTCAAGGATGAATTGCATATTAACTCTCCTAATTTCCCAGTCATAGACTGAAAAATCAAGTGATGAAGATGGGCCTTATTTAGTTGTTGTGCACTAAATCAGTTAGTACTGCTGAATAGGAACTGTTAACTCTCCTCTTCCACGAAAAGTTAGGCAATGGCATATTAGTTAGTTAGTTCAAATATCTATCTGGTCTCTCAATTTTTCTTTTACCTCTACCATATTTGCAACAATGAGCAGAGGTGTATTTTTTAATATAAATAAATCACCCAATATCTTCGGGAAGTAAACTTGACATTTTATGGCAAGAGAAAAGTTTGAGGTGGCAGCTTTCTGAACACCAATTTAGGATATCTCAGAACTAAGCAAACTGAATGCCTGCTTGCCTAATTTAACTGTTACTATCTACTATTTTTCATAGCTGGGTTGGGGTTGATAATATATATTTTTTTTCTTTTTGAAGGATGATCTGAGGATCACCATCAGCCAGTCAGCTCTGTTGGGAACAGCTGGTGTGGTAATATGGGACAGTGCTGAGAACTTTAAGGATAAAGAAAGCTGCTTTACATTACAGAAATACCTTACCACAACTTTAGGTCCTTTAATTAAAGATCTCTCTGACTTCTGTATCCAATGCAGTCAACAGCTTTGTAATGGTCATGGTAGGTGCATAATAAGCACAATTCTGGTGAAGACAACAGTAGTTGAGAAAATAATTTTTAACTTCTTGAATAAACTGGAATATTCAGAAAAACATATCAGGGACTCTATGCTGTCATTTCAAAGAGATGTTTCAGAAAAATCATATAATTGTCACTGCTACACCGGATGGCAAGGTGAGCATTGTGATGTTAGGTTTCCGTAGCAGATGGAACCTTTATTCACTGAGTTACCATAAAGTGGGTAAGCATCATAAATACCTATTCTCTGGTATTTCTAGTTGTAAGCTTGTTTTATTTCATCTGGACTTCAAATAAAAGCATAACAAAGCAAGTTTCCATACAAAAAAATTAAACACATTTGTAATTTTAATAAATTTCCTAACTTTCATGCAATGGGGAAAATACAATTTTTAATAAGATTTTTTTACCTGCATTAAATGACAAGGAACAATTTATTCTATTATATATCAATCTTTAAAAGGCTACTTTCAATTTAAACTATATCATTGGCTGCTTCATTTATATTAAATCACATACATCTCAGATGGTTTTTTTGTCTTTTTTCAGTAAATAAGTTTTAAAAAAAATTGTTGAAACTTAACATTTAAAACAAAAACAGTCTTCTAGTCTTCAATGCTTACTCTCATCCACCTTCGAAATTTTGTTTTCCTAAAGAGATTTCATTACCTTTTCAGTCTAATAAGAGTTTCTTAAGAGAATGTGTGTACTCCTGTTATTCCACCAATTCAAGACAGTCAAGGATGGATACTCTTACACAAAGGAAATGTCCAGATTTGATCAAGTCATATAATGTATTCTAATGTACAATAATCGTCAGCAGGGAAGTTTGGGATGGAATTATCAAGACATTGGGTTCAATTTCAATGGAACTTGTAAAAATAATTCATTGCATCATATTGTGTCTTGTGCAAATTAACGTGAACATTCAAATTTTTTGTTGAAATGGCATTTATTCATTTATAGAGGAAATGTGTTTGCTGCTTGGCTGAAGACGCCATATTTTGGTAGGGTCTAGGACTATTCTCTGCAAGCTATTTCACCACAAGGATTATTATAGTTACGACAACACTTCTGGAATCACTTAAAAAAATCAGTGGAGCTACATTTGAATCTTAAAAAAATGAATTTCAAAGGGACAGAATTTATTTTTAAATTAATTTTACATAAATTTAAGTCAATACAATAATTTAACATAGTAGATCTGTCACGAATGTTATTGTATATCCGCTCATCTGCATCATATCTTTTTCAATTTTTGTGGTGGGTTGTGACCTGCCACTAACACAATATATATATCGTGCCCATGATGCACTTTCCATACTGTCAAGTGTATCATTCCAAATTCGGCCTGTATCCTTCAATGCACAGCCTCTGTGTGGATTTTAGTCCTATCTTCTCTGTTGAGGACTATGTTGTATAATGACCACATTTCTGGGAGAAACAATGCTGGATATCTTCCATTTCCTCAGTGAGCTGGGCAGCCAACATAATTTTCAAACCAAATGAGCAGTAGCTACAGTTCTGGAAGTTTCTCTGCCAATCTGTCTGTTGCCTCGTCCTGGTCTGTAGTAACAAATGCAAGCACAGTGGTAATTTTTTTCACTAACAAAAAATTAGCATCGTTATTACACCTGTGAGACAGCTACAATTCACATAATCAAAACATGAAAAAACATTTAAGATGAAAAAGTATCTGCTGAGATGTACATCAGGAAAGATATTCAGTAATGCAGTGGATGCTGCATTTTCAAAATCTCACGAAACAGATTCTGAGGAAACTTCAGGTTCAGCTGTTTAATAAGTTGGAAGAGTCTTTCGTTTGTACTCCTTTGCTTGTTAGGAAACAAAGCTTAAAATACTGGATGAACACTACCAAATTTTTCTGCAAGTATGATGCAAATCCATACGCCATCACATCCTGGTCAGACAAATCCGTGGGGAACTGGCTTGCGGCTGAGGTAAATAGTCCCATTTCTGTTTTGGTACGGCTGGAGTCCACCAAATGTTCATACACTTTCTAATTTGTGCCCTGAAACTAAACATGGTTTATAGGCCAAGAAAATAGTTTGTGCTTACTTTGCAGATATCTCAACCCAATGGAGAATGTATGGACTATCAGGGGTTTCAAGACCAGTCTACAACTACTTAACAGTTCTGGACGTGTGGGCAGTGCCACACTGCTGGAAGGAATACTCTGCTACACCTGGGTAGAACTTAGTCAATTCAGGTATAACTCGTCTCTCTAGGATGTAAAATGTATTCTCTGTTTATCATGCATTCATTGAAATGAGCAAACCCGCACCATGGCCAGGGAAACTTATCTGGGTGTTTCGCACTGATTTGATGAGAGCAGCAATAGGTTTTTTTGCCACTGGCATTGTTGACCCCACACTTCATACTGGTCAGAAAATAGTAACTTTCTCCATCCATAACTTGTACCTTTTAGCCAATGCCAGCTATTTCCTTTTGATACTTAGCAGCTCTTGAAGGGATTTCTGGTTTTACTCCATCTTCCAGAAGTCTGTTATAGTCATTGAAGCCTTTAAATGAAGCATTGTCAGATTCTTTCTTTAGCATGCCACTGGTATTCAGATGATATAGGTTGATCTTTTTTTTTTTGTAATACTGCATCATGTTTTGCTGAAGTCTTTCACTTTTGGCCTCCATTTTATTTTTGGAAATACTGAGCTAATGTCAAGTTTTTCTATGAATCAACTTGGTGCCTAATCTGACCTTGCATTCCTTTGCTTCTTTTTCTCTGTTATATCCACATCTAAAACTAACATAAGTTTCACAGAGAATGAAGAGTTGTTGCAAATTTGGCTACAAGCTCCTGACTAATGTGTGCTGCAATTTAAAAAGGGGATGATGCATTTGTATTGCATAGGGGATTTTAAAAAAAAAACCCTATAAATTGACTTAAATCCCTTGGTCCCTAAAGTTGTTAGGTGGCAATAATAAACCACAGCACAACCTAGATATGATAGAAACTCTAGGCATGCTTGCTGTAGCTGCAGTTAAGGATGTAGTCCTGAATAATCCATGCCATTACAAGATTTCTACAGGTTCAATTCCCCCCAATAAAAATCTGTATAACAAGCTTTAGGATACATCTTATTGGTTAGAAATTAAATGTACTAAAAGTTCCGACTAATAAAGAAAGAATTCCAAAGTCATTTTTCTTTAAATGTTTATTCATATGGAAGTGTCCTATTTACAAGTATCATTAAATACAAATAACAGTGTATGTGTGAGAAAAATGAAATGACTTTGGACTAATCTTCATTAGCCCAGTCTTCAAAAGGGAACAATGTCGACAAGCACTTACAAAATGTGATTTACCTTAGCCAGCTAGGAGAATGCTGCTATAAAAGAGATTAGCTAAGGATGGCATTCTCCACATTGTCATTGACATGGAAAAAACAAACAAACAAACAAATGCTACAGGCAAAGGGATTGTTCAGTCCCTTCTATTTTACTGATCTTCAGAACAGCACTGGAGGATGTCAGTCACAAAAGCTTTTCTAAAATAATGTACAATAATAAGCTTCAAGACAACTCAGATCTACATTTTACCAAAACAGTTCAAATCTGAAAAAAAAAATCACTGAAATGCGTTAAAAAAAGACTTGATTGCTAAAAGGTATACCAACATCTGAAAATATCATGAACTGAGTATAAAAATTCTTCCTAACTGATTATTTAATGTTTTAAATAAACTGATGCCTTGAGTTAAACCAGTCAAATGTCAGTATAACGATCTAGAGTCTTTATTTCCACACATTTCTGAGAATTAAAAACAGTATAAAGATGACTTCATTACCTCCCTTTGATTATGGCATGAATAGACATGATTATGACATGAATGGTCAAAGTTTTTTTTTTAAAAAAAGAAAAAAGCCTAATTTTCATTATTAAAAACCTAAGTTAATAATAGAATTTCTTTTTTACAAATTCACTTTTGTTTAAAAAATAACAGTAAACAGTTTTGATTAAATCAGTAATTTCCTATATATGTATACACCATTCTCTTGTTGTATGAATCTATATCCAATTTACTCTGGCATAAATAAAAAATACAATTCCAGTCACATCAGTGATTACACTCAAAACCTCAGTCTTTCTTAGAAAATAACATTCAGCTTCCTGTTTTGTAGTATCTTCAACAGAATGTTTCAGAACTTCAAAAATATAATTTAAAAACTAATCAATCAATCAATCACTTGGGATAGCATTTTCTTATACATCCAACTCCTAAAAAAACATTCTTCTTAAACACTAGACCCTAACACAAGGGGTATTAGAACAGCGATATTGGTAGTTCTCGAAACTTATAATAGCTTACTGATAGAATATCTCCCATTTCCACATCAGTAAAACTTTCATAGTTTCTGATTTTCAATTTGTTTATCCCTGAACAGGAATTATGATCTGAAACAATCTGTACAGATTTCCTCTTTAAACAAAGACAGTATAAAATTAAACAAACCAAAGTTCCTCCTTTTCTGTAGTGAACAAAAGGATGATTTTGTACAGACACAAGCTGGACAAATCACAGACTTAGATAAAAATTATGTGAAGCCCAGGAAGATCTCCGCAAAATATCAGTTGGTACAGAAGAGCCAGAGAAAACACAGTATTGGTTAGACAGATTCCCTGGACATGGTACACCACACAAAACTTTAGTCTTCTTGACAAGAGACTAAATGATAAAAGCACTTATGTTAATCAAGATAGCTACAGAATGGTAAAATCACCATGATATGGGCTGTCATATGCCTGTAGCAGCACCAGCTCAGGTTGGCTTGGTGGAATAAGTTCAAAAGAGAACTTAAAAAGCATTTCTTCAAATCTGTTCCTTAAAAATAAAGGCCTGGCAATTTCATTTTATGAGAATAACAACTGGTGAACTACACATACATTACTCAAATAAGTTTTTCTAAACAATGCTCACCAAAATTCAATGTAAACATTTGTGGAAGCGCATTAAATACTAGTATTCATTATAGTTGTACTATGTGAAGTTATTTTTCCATACATTATATATGTAAATCACATTATTATGCAAATCTTTTTTTAAAAAAACACTTTCTTCCAACAACAAAAAAAAGCCCTATAAAATTTTGGTCACAAGTGGCATGGGAGATAACTCAGCGTGTGGCATTTGTATTGGCACTAAAATCCATTTTACATCAATAAAAAGAAAAATTATAAGTGTTTCTGATATACTTACATTAAATTTGATAAATCGATTCTTGTTGCACATGAAAAATAAATGAATTATATACAATTGCAGAATTAGTGCTACAAGGACAATGTACAAGAAGACTGATCAAAGTTCTCTTCTATGATGTCAAATAGTAGATTTATACTAACATTTATCTTCACTTTCTTTGACAAACTTGTGTAGAAAATTCAACAGGAGAGAAAAGTGTTTCATTCCTAGTACAAATGAAAGACACTTTCACATTATCCAATTTTACTTCGCCCAGCTGCTCTTAATCCCTGGTTTGAAGCTTCTCTCTCCATCCTGGTTTCACTAAGCAGTTCACAGCACCAGTACCTTCACAACTTTTTAGAGAGATTGGTTTTTGTTTGTTTGTTTAAAAAGTTACAAATTTAGAAGTGTAAACTGGAATTCTGATATCTCATATAGAAGCTTTCATCTCTAAATAATAAAACTATCTGGTTAAAATGCGTTCTTAATTGATCTTATCTATTTAAATTAACACATTCATACTATTACTTTTCACATACATTATATAGTAATTATTCTATGGCTTATAATCGCAACAATATAAAGAAAAATTATAAATAAATCCATACACATCTAAGTATGCAATGTCACAGACAGATTCTTTTAGACTGTTTTCAACCATATGCTCATAACCAGCAGTTTTAATCCATGCACTCAAAGTATCTAAATTTTGCATAAGGATGCTATTAAAATATCTATCTAAACAGACTAAATAAAGGTAACCACAATGGCTTCAAGACTACTAAAAAAAGGGTTAGAATTCACAGCAAGGCCAGGATAAATACACAGATTGTTAACCAAACTGTAAATTGTAGGGTTGTTTTAAATAGAAATGCAGAATTTTTTAACACAAGGAAGAAGGCTGGAACACTGAACAGGTTTAGTCTTCTAATAATTGGATTGATTTCATTAAATTATTAAACTTCATAGCCATTTTTAGTTTATTCTTGAAATAAATTTGGTTATCTTTGGTACTCAAGTTAAGTCTTTTGAACTTCATCACATGTACAATAAAAGATAACACTACAGCAAAATATACTGAGCTACTATGGGTGACAAGAGCAGCAGGTACTGACTAACCTGACACAGTCCTCTCCCATCAGCAACTCGTACCCAACTACCACTGCAGCACTTGTGTTATTGTGCAGAAAAGATGTCACAAGAAAAAGCACTACTGGAACTCATCCTTTTAAAATATGAGGTGTTGAAATGTTCTGAGGAAACCCATGCAACCAGCTGTTGCAGAAAAGCAACAAACCATACCGGTTCCTCAGCCTCAGCAGTCCAGCCACTTTTGCAGTAAACATCTACATTTACTTTTATCAGAATACTGGCAACTAAGTAAAAATGTTTTACCAATACAAACTAATACCACAGCAAAATTCTAAACTGATGTCTTGCTCTAAATATAACAATCATTAATTGTCTAAAACTTTATGAATCAACAAATGTACTATCTAACCAAAATTTTTCTCATGTCTGACAACTAATCTTTTTGTAGACAAAACAATTTTCCATGCAGTCAGGAAGGTTCCTTAAATAGCCTGTCTAGTAATTGGTTACTTTTAAAATTAACAATTTTAGTTGGACTCATTATTATTCACTGCATGCATTTAAAGTGCTAGCGATATTTCGCAGCTCAACTGACAATAAAAATGTCACACAAGGTAAATAATGTTATAACTTGCAGCAGCAATACGCGTGTATATTTAAATAGCATGCACTTTCTATTTTAATTTTATACTCAAAATCTGAATGTTAAGAAACTTATGGCAATCATTCAAATTTTTTGTATTTATAAGCATATACTGCCCATATGGGATTTCTGAAAATTTTACACCTAAAATGAAGAAATATTTAAAGACTTAAGGTCTTAGTTTGTGTATTTTTTATTAAAGATAAAATATTTAAACTAAAAATATTCAATAATTGTAAACAAAATCAATGACTACCATAGCTATATGCAGGTATAAATTAGATTGTTGGTGTCAACCGGATGAAAATACTTTTATGGAATAAAAGCAACAACAACAAAAAAAAAAAGAAAAAAAAGAAGTTTGCAATGTATTTTTGCACAATACTGATGTCAAAACTAACAAATATGAAACATGTTGGCTAATAATCAGTGACTGCTTAGTTAATAGTAGTGTCTTATTTACAGCACCACAAAATTTGTACATAGAACTAATGGCTTTACGGGCTACCTACTAAAGCCATTTGGCAAAAAATGTGTAAGGTACAGGAAAGTTATACAATGAACAACATTTTGTAGATATGCAGTTGCCACATTAAGGGAACAACAAAATGTAATGATGATTCAGGTTATGAAGGTGGTAGACTGATCAAAACAAGTATGATCTCTGAGATCAAAGATTCCTAGCACAGTAACCATGTTTACAGAGATGACAATAAGAATGAGTCATACATGGAGTACATGGTTGCTTGATTAATTACAAGATAAACTTGTTACTGTAACTTAAAAGATACTGCAGGCCTACTTTAACAAATACTACAAGCAAATAAAAATTTATACAGTTTTAAGTAAACAAAATTCCAATTTTATTGTTGGAGTACACATACAAAGGCCTTTGGAAAATGTCATCTGAGGTCTGGGAAGAATACTCAATCCCAAATGATGTTAATACAGAAAACTTTGTCCAATTATGCAAAAAAAAAAAAAAAAAAGAGAGAGAGTAAAGATGACAACTTGCTGAAGCAGAAATGTTAGGTTACTGTCTATAGGTACACACTCTGGATAGATTACTTATCCAGAAGTTGTCGGCCAAGTTCAATCTTCTGTGCACTTAATAGCCAGGTGTAAAAAAAGGAAGATAATGCAGAACGACACTGAAACTGTGGAATGCTTTACCTATCAAAGTGTAAATGGTTAGTTTTGGTTTTTTTTTTGGTTCAACAGTAAATAGTGCTAGAATGTCATTTTGGTGAAAACCCAGACCATATACAAAAGTTTCTCTGCTTAAATGATAACGACAAAACCCAGGTAGCAAAATACTGCCAATCTCTTTCAAGAGACTCAAGCTTTCATGTTCAATAATCACAAATACACAACCACCAGAAGAATGTAAGCATATGAAAAATTCCTCTCTGGTTGGGTGAGTGTTGCTGAAAAGAAAACTGTGGGTCTGGTTTATAGTTTCTTTTGCTTAATAATGAAAAACATTTAAACTTTCTAACAAGATGTAGATTAGAAGCTTTAAAAGTATAAAATACTATCTGATATTTCTGTTTTATTTAATTTAAAAAGAAAACAAAAAAAAACTGCATACCACCAAAACAGTCAATGACAATTGGAAAGGAACAAAGAGGTATACACGTCTGCCTAGTATTTTGTTTGTTTTTTTTTAATATTACAGAACTATTTAATTTTACAACCTAAAACCATACAGTTAATTAATTAATATATATCAAACTTAAATTTTACAAAGTGCACAATATCATAAAATAACATTTTTTCAGACTTCAATGGTATCTGTGTTCCAAGTCATTAGACAGCTCAGCAGACAGCATATTAATCTCTTTTTTTTTTAATTTTAAACATTTTCAGTAATATCTAAATCTGGAAAATAGTGGAATTGAGATAGTTCATGCATGATATATAAGGAAAATTTCTAAACATTTTGCATTCAGGATGTTTTCTGCTTGAAGATGTAGGGTAGGTAGAAGTCTTTGTTCTGTTCTTTGCTATTCTGGATCAGGGAAGCAGATTGTTTGCAATCCTACCATTTACTAATTAAAAGTGTTTTGGTGCCTTGCTTCATTTTAGTATTCTAACAACCCACAATGAACCTCCACTATGCTGATGCCTGCATGGCAAGCACATACTGCGTCTTACCTGAAATAAACAGCAGGAGTACAGAATGTCTCGGTTCCACTATCCTTTATCCCTGATTATACCGTGCTGTACTCTCTAACAATTGGAGGATGTATATGAAACCCACAAGACTTGTCCAGATAATGAAATAAATGACAAAACCAAGCATGCCTAAATTTTAATGCTATAAAAGATCTCTAAAATGATATTTAATGTATGAATAATAACACAAAAAACAGAGCGTGTTACAAATTCATTTCAACTCAATATGCAAAATATACAATTGTATACACAAATGTACGTCACAGTAAGTTAGTCCTGTTTAACATATATTTGAGTGCTATTCAGCATTATTTTGCAAAGAAAGAAAAGGAAGTTTTAGTCTTTTTTTGTGTAGATTACTTTAAAAACTTTTTTTTTTGCATATTCCTTATTCCTAGTAAGATACTGTTGACATGGGTTACCAGAGTTCATACACAGTGTATTCAGACAGATTCATTTCATAATGAATGCAATACTATTTTGTATTCAATTATTCAAAAATTTTAGAGAGAAAAAAATGTTGTTCATTGAACATTTCCTCAAGTACAGAACAAGTAAAACTTTTCTACAAAATTCTGCCACCCACTATAAACATCTGTTAAGTAGTACTGAAGCTGAAGACATTTAAGGCAAGATGGCTACTGTTGGAGGACTGAAGATGGCACCAACCACTCATGGATGTCTAGTTCACCTGGGTACCAGGCCAGTTTTCAGACATAAACAATCTCTGGGCTGGTCTCAGGGTTAGACAGCAGGTGATCAGCAGCCCACTTTACATCCCAATCACACTTCATGAGAGCTTCTTTGCAGTAGTTTACATCTCCGAGGCCAATGCTGAGCAATTGTTTCAGTTTGATATATTTGATGGCATTCTGTACATTCCATTTGGTATCTGTCAAGGCTTGTTTACAGTCTGCGACAGAAACCTGAAAAAAAAATTTACTTGAAGTACATAGACGAAAAAACAGAACCTTGCTAGGTAGGCCATGAAAAAATTTCCCTCTGCAGTGTCTTTCAAGATTTCCAAAGAGAGAACAAATTATATTAAACAAGCAATTTTGTTAATTTGTATATACAGGGTTAGCCAAAGGATCCAGATCATTCATTATTACCTTAATTATCTAATATATTCATGTGATCTCATCATTTTCCTTGCAAAAAAAATTCTTCAAGTTTGGTGGGGCATCCCAGGTAACTTCAGAGAGAGCATTTTCAAGTTCAGATACAGTTCTCAATCAATTTGAAACCTTTTTAATTAGTGAATTTAATGGGCTGTGTGGGAAACCAATTCATAGACTAGTAAATGCATTTATATGTTCTTATTGTTGCCATGTGATGAATGATGGACAATCTAGATAGATTAACTTCACTCTCAATTCCATTTTTTTCCAGTCATGTGAGATAATTTTGTAATATCTCAAGGTAAGTTACTTGATTCACCAGCAATCAATTAGTACAAGCAAAAACAAATATCACATGCATGACTTAGGCCAAAAGTCTCTAATCATTCATTACCTATCTTGTATACTAACTTGTCCACAAAATTAGGGAAAGTGCCCTTCACAAGGGGCACTGATACTTTTTCTGCCTTCTCATGATTTGTCTCTAAGATGTTCCATAAATAGGGAATTATACATTGTTGTTTTTTTTCCTTCTTTCTTTATGCTTTCCTTTGCAAAAAGGATGAAGTTAAACAGTTTCTTATAGTCTAGGCTCTAAGAATGGTACATATTAATCATGTATGAACAAAAAGTACAGGGTTGGTTGGTTAGTTTTGGTATTTCCTCATCAATAGTAACAAAACTGTTTTGAAAGTCATTGCCTATTGCCATCATCAGGGTATAGTCCTGAATAGTAGAGTGCTGGTATCTACCAAGAATGCTTTATTTAAACATGTGATGTAACAAGGCATAATTCATTTAAATACATTAGATGCATATTTTCTGGCAGCACCACCTTATATAAATTCTAAACTATATATAACATTAACATAAACTTATATTTATGAATAGGGAAGGAAATTAATATTACTTAATATAAAATTTGTGATTACAATAGACAGTCTCATAAAAACTAATATGAACACATTCAATTTTATTTGTTAAAATGACATTCAATTATGCTTAGTAATACAGAATTGGGAAGAAATGTATTGTTTATGCTGATTGCCTCAATAAGATTGGCCACACATTTTGGTACGGCTGGAGTCCACCAAATGTTCATACACTTTCTAATTTGTGTCCTGAAACTAAACATGGTTGATAGGCCAAGAAAATAGTTTGTGCTTACTTTGCAGATATCTCAACCCAATGGAGAATGTATGGACTATCAGGGGTTTCAAGACCAGTCTACAACTACTTAACAGTTCTGGACGTGTGGCAGGTGCCACACTGCTGGAAGGAATACTCTGCTACCACCTGGGTAGAACTTAGTCAATTCAGGTATAACTCATCTCTATAGGATGTAAATGTATTCTCTGTTTATCATGCATTTCATTGAAATGAGCAAACCTGCACCATGGCCAGGGAAACTTATCTGGGTGTTTCGCACTGATTTGATATGAGCAGCAATAGGTGTTTTGCCACTGGCCCCATGAACATACTGACATTGTTGACCCCACACTTTAAAATGACTTATAAAAAAAAAAAAAAGGCAAGCCTCTTTACCAATTTTTCTCCATCAATGACATGTATCTTTTAACTCCACACCAGCCGTTTCTTTGCCAATCATAAGCTTGTTTAACCCAACTTTTGTCGCATAAATAGATTTAATATACATACACTTTTGTAGAGAATGAAGCCTAATTTTAAATCAGATTTGATGATTGTGATTAGAGTAAGCCAGACTGGAAAAAAAAACTCCAGGCTGGAAAAACCAATGTGTGATGTATACCATCAGATAAGCCATATTGGCTCACCTATCAAACCTTCATTACTACACAGACAAGACATACCTCTCTCCACCTGATACAGCAACAGTTCATGGCTGTATATGCTTCTCCTAAAGTCATGGACTATAATTATCTGATAAATGTCAAGAATTTACCAATTTAAAAATAAAGGAAAATGAATTACATTAGCAGAGCCTAAACTCTATAAGCTAGAATCGTAGCACACTGATGAATTTACAGAATATTTCTGAAGACTGGAACTGAGTACACAGACCAGAGCAAATAAGCAATGTTCTGTACTCTAAGCATAAATCATTCAGAATTTATTCATTAAATGACATAGCATACAAAATGACAGATGAACTTAGGAACAGAAACAACAAACAAAATAGAAATCTTCACAATAACTTAATATAAACATACTATTTTTCTAAAATATAATTTGAATAACAAAAAATAAGTTAGTAAAATCATAAAGAAGTTTTCAATATCAGATAATTTTTTTTAAAGATGGCATTATAATATAGGCTAATGTATGACTTTGATTTGCCAGTGACTCGTGTTTAATTCCAGTGAAAACTAAGATAAATATATTTTATTTTAGATTTCCATCAAACTACACAAAATTTCATCACTTGTTTTATATAAGCACACAGATAAGAATAATTATTCATAAATGAAAAATTAAATTCCATCAATAACATAAGAAAACATCATTTATGAAGTAAAGGAGTTTTAAAAAATTGCAAAAAATTAATGATAAAATGTCATGAGAATCTGTTAAACAATAGAGCATCAACAGAAATTTCCAACAAAGTAAAGTAAAGGTAGATGGGGCTAATCTGTAAACCAGTTTAACTGATAATCATAATTTTTCTTCTTTTCCTTGAGCACATTCAAATCATAAAACCAAGCCATTTCTAGACAAAATATAACTGTGATAAAAAAACAGAAAACTTTCAAATAAAGATTTTACCAAGTCAAGTCTGAGTTTATGTTGTGATGAGTATTTTGTTGACAGTATTTGTTGGCAAATTATGCGAGTTCATTGACTGTATATGTAGCCACTTTAAACTAGGCCCAAACTGAATCTGCTTTATATTACAACAATAATTTACTCACAATGCACAGGTAAAAAAGTCTGCCAACCTTTAAAAACAGATCCAAGGCTAATTCTTTTGCTTCTGGTTGAGGAGGGGGTCCCTTAGCATTTTAGTACAATTTCTGCCTGACAAACTTTTGTATTGTCTTACCACAAAGATCTGACAGCTAAAGCAGCAGTCAGCCATAATGAAAACCTGTGTATTGTGGGGGAAGTGTTCTAATTTACTGGCAGACATAAAATGCAACAGCAGACTATTGCTAAAGCCCTCCTCATCAGGAGTAAAGTTTCAACACCGCATACCTACCTCATTAGAAAAAAAGTTAAGCAGAGCTTCTAATTCCGGGCAATTCTTCTTCCTGAAATAAAAATCAAAGCCACGATATTAACTGTGTGTGAATCCAAACCATAGGAGAGTGTGTCATGTATAAAGTAAATAATACTTATGCATTTCAATTCTCAAATGATGTTCCATTATGTAATATCTGAAATTACTGTGACAAAATTAGACATGTACATGTTAATGGGTTTAAAAGAAAGCACATTTTCTACATATTTCAAATCTTACTGAAGATTTTTAATGAACAAACAAACATAACAAAAACAACAAAAAAAAAACAATAGCAATAAAGACATTCAAGATATTTCTATGGAGAGTACCATCTAAAAAAAAAAACAGTTCTTTATCTAAACTTTCACACAATTACACTGAACTGCGCTGAATATAGAAGTTATATTATTGCATTTTCATTAATCAAAAGAAAAGTAAAAACATCTAAACATATAATAGATTTTGATATTAAAATGTCCAGGAATCATTTTAAGTAGTAAAAGACAAAAAATATATACCAAACAATTTCATACTCAACAAATATTCTTCATTAAACAGACCAATCAAGGCACCAAACAAAAACCTAAATAGCAGAATATAACTAGAAAGTGTCTGCTATTTATACATCTAATTGAAGGAACAAAAAATATGCAATTTAAGGAAAAAAATTTTAATTTAGATTTTGTCATCATTAAGAATAGGCTAAAAATGTTTAATGAGAGAGATTCTAGAATTTAAAGATTGACAATGATATACTGCATTCAAGTTATGTTTTATTCTTGAATTGGAGGATGGAAGTTACTTTACTTATATATCCTGTCTTCTGTAAATCAACATTAACAAAACTTAACTGCATTTATCTCAATTATTTAGATGGATTATATATAAAGCCAGTAATTAAAAAAAAATCATTCAATCAAATTAAAGGAATAGTTAGCAAAACTAGTCTTTTCACATCACCCCAATTTGAAAAACTTTCCATTTAATCACTACATCCAACCGATGAATAGATCACGTAGCTTACTTCACTAAACGTTGGTTGAGAGAGGCTGCTTACATGGGTAAGATCAATAATTCACTGCACACCACTTTGGTCAGAAAAATTTGGTCCAACTTAATCATGTTGTTATAGCTTTAAATGCAAATCATACATTTAACTCATATGACATTAGGATATTGGAACTTCAAGTATCTCTTTTCAGTAAACATTTGCAGACTACTCTTACTATTCAATCCCATTTTGTTTCGATAATTTGTATACGTTTTTGTATCAACTATTTATGAAAATACCAGGCATTTTCTTCATTATTTGCTGCATTTGGTTCTTGCCTTGTGCCCTGGATGGTTCTGTTCAATTGGAAATAAAGTCAAGAAAAGTTTAAAACATTTTGATATCATGTGAGTTGTCTTTTGTTGCCTCCTTAATACAACAGCATTTTCAAGAGCTTCAAAAACATGAAGACATACCTGCCTCTTGTTTTCATAAATATTTAATACAAAAAATTTGCAATCATATAATTACTGTCCAATTGGATATCATCAAAACACCTTTGCATGGAAATGCCAATCACTTGTCAAAAGTTACCTGTATGGACATACAAGGAAATCATGAAACAGACAACATGGAGACAGAGAGTTACAGCTAGTCCGGCACAAGGACTTATTGTCCCCTGCAGATAGTTGGTATCAGCAGGGGTTCTGCCATTTTCTTAAGCTCCCTATACACATTTGTCTAATAAAATAATTTTTTTTTAAAACCTAGAGCTGCTATTATTATTTATTAAAGTGAATTGTGAAACTTAGGTTTTTACAAGTACATACACAACTTGATTATGCAAATCAACCATCCATAGAACACTGGGGGTGTTCAAAATAAAAACTCATCAAAGTTCTTAGTACAAATCAGTTTTTCCCAGTTACTGATTAAATGTCATTTATAATTGGAAGCTGGAAAAATATGTAATTATGATTTACAGAGAATTTATATGCATATACTTTGGCTAAGAAAGTTTTATTTATCTTAAATTGTGTAGTATTAACAGTTAGTTAACAAAATATTCAGGAAAGATATCCTATTAGACTTTGTTCCTGGATGACAAAATTATTTATTTGAGTCTTACAGTCATGCTCTTTTGAAAAGAGAAAAATGTATGCATATATAATGCCTGTTGTAGCCAGTTTGTTTTCGGAAAAAATGATTTTTCTTACAAGTTTCTCTTTATAAATTGAACAAAGTAAATACTCATAACTAAAAAAAAACACAATGGGATCACTGCTGTAAAATTCAGCAAATTCATAGACTCACTCCAACCGAATGTTTAAAAATTGTTGTTTTATCTTTCCAATTTTATATATACTAAAAAAAAAAAATTCAACAAGCAACCAAGCCTATGCTAGGTACATTCATATTTCTGATTAGATCAATGTCCAGGTATTGTCTTTAAAGTCTCCATTAACAGAATTTTGGTTACTAGAATTAAAGTTTCATTGTTGAGCAAAACCAAAATGGCTATCTGGAATGAGTGTGTCAAATGGCAGTGCTACCAGTTAAAAACAATCATAGACAAATCAGCATTGGCAGAAAAAGCTTTAATAATGTATATGACCACCACTGCCCTCAATATAAGCTTGTACATGTCTTGATATTAATCAAATCAGATCTACTTTCAGCTCATCAAAACACTGGGTGGGCTTGGTGACCACGTCTCCTAGGATGTCCCAAACATGTTCGATCAAATTGAGATATGCCGGCCAAACAATATCAATGTTGTGGTGGACAAAAAAGTGCAGCTGACAACATATACATAGTGTAAACAAGCACAATCATTAATAAAAATAAGTTGGAACTTTTTGTTGGGCCAGCAAGACAACTATGTGAAATCATCTCATCCATGGATACATTATGCCACGGTACCTTCCTAATGATGACAAGATAAGTTCTCACCAAACTGATAAGTGGGATTGGGAAATGGCAGTTAAAAAATCATTCCTCATCTGGTCTCTAAACTCTAGCCCATGTATGTTTGATGTCTAGACAGAATCTAAACTCATTGATGAAAATAACATGGTGACAGTTCAACTTCTGATGGTAATGTTGTGTTGTCCATTACATCATATTAGAAGGATATACAGCAGCAGTATTTTGGAGCTAGTGAGTTTGTTGCAAACTGTCTGTGTTTATATTCTATGATTGGCTGCTCTTTGAAGAAATCTAGCTATTGAAAAATACTTTTTTTTGGAAAGTATAACAAGATAATGATCTTCAAGGCTAACCCTTAGACAACATGAATGAGATCTCTCCATGAACTGGCTATCTGATAGTACCTTGTTAGTGACCTAGAAATCCATTGCTGTTGCTTCCCAGAGCAGTATGTCTCATTCCTACTTAAATCAACCTGATGGCCTAAACCACCTGTTAAATGATGCCTAGACATTTCTAAACAAACTTGTATGATATGCATGGACAGTGTTTAGAGAAAACAATGATGGATCATTTACAAAGGTGTGTTCAGATACAATGGAAATTATTTGTAAGTTTCCAAATTCACTCAGTTCTGAGGATGACATTACATTACATACTGTGTGTGTAATGTTGTGTTAGGGTTTTTTTTTCTTGGTTTCTCAGTATGAAAGTCCTCTTCAAACAAAATATGAACAACATTCCATACAAGGAGTGCAGGTTTCGAAATGCTTGTTACTGATTGTTGATTTTTTTTTTATAATGGTCTGTGAGTATAAAAATATTACCAAATATGTAAGAAATTTTAATACAAATAATGGATTTCATGATTTATATTACTTCCTTTCTAAGACTATGTAGAATTTGAGAAAGAAAACTGCATGCAATAAATGTATTTCCAAATGTTTTCATGGTAAATATCAAATTAAAGGTTTTT
The DNA here is from genome assembly GCA_018389105.1 of Nautilus pompilius. Classification (NCBI taxonomy): domain Eukaryota; kingdom Metazoa; phylum Mollusca; class Cephalopoda; order Nautilida; family Nautilidae; genus Nautilus; species Nautilus pompilius. The sequence continues at coordinate 1,641,447 of JACATO010002737.1, forward strand.
TTTTTTTTTTTTAATCCTCAAAATGGTGATGAATGTTGCTAAAACCCAAAAACCTTTAAAATAATAATAATAATAATAATAAATAATAATAATAATAATAATAATAATAATAATCTGACTTCTGGTCTTTGAGAGAGAATTGTTTGGAGCAGTACACTGTCTATCCAATGAATACTGCAATATTTTTGTCTACTAAACCATCTTTTTTTCTTAAATCTCATTTTCTGCCATTTTGTTAAAGAAACTTGTTAGCCCCCTACCACCAAAAAAAATGTTAAAGTATCAAAAATAATTATGGAAACAGGAAAAACTGGATATTAAATGCAAATAACACTTGATAGAATTGTATCTCATAAAAATAATGCATCATAGTACAGCCAAGTGTAGCACACTGTGATTGGTTGCCATGCAAGCAATCAGAAACAGCCACAGCTGCAGGACAACTATAAAAGTATCGGCAGGGATTTCACTGTAAGCTGGTAAATACTATGGCTCTTGGAGGGAAATATCACATGACAAGCATATATAAATCAAAGTCTTAGCTGGTGAAGGCTGTTTCATGTAGCAGATTGCAGCCCAACTTCATGTTTCTAAAGAATCTGTATGTAAAAATGAAAGGGATATGTGAAACTGGTACTGTTGACAATAGAGTTAGTTAGCTGAGAAAGTAAACAATTTTGTAGAGTTTGGACTAAGTACACCGTATGTTCTCAGCATGATAGATGACAGCCAGTGGAAAACTTATGAATGACTGAGCTTCAAGAACAGTAAAGCATACATTAGCATGAAGTGATCTCAACAGATGTAGAGCTGCCCAAAAACATTTGTGGAAGAGAGGCAAGTAAATGGCAAAGCTAAAACAGGCAGCAGAAATGAAACAGTGAGATGAATGCAGCTGGAAGGTGCTTTTAACACCTGAATCCAAGATTGAACTGTTTGACAATAGCCAGTGGCAACATATTCATAGGCAGACCAGGCAGTTGTATAATAGTCTGTGTAGAACAGCTTTGGTGAGGCATTTGGGTGGAACAAAACAAATGTAAGACTGCATATCAGTCAGTTGAAGATTTGCATAAAATCAAAAGGTTTACTAACTATCAACAGGTACTGGCAGGCTCTCATCCATCATGACATTCCCTCAGGAAGACATCTCATTGCACAAGGATTCATCTTCCAATACAACAGTGAGTCCAAGAATACAGCCAGTGTGGTGAAAAATTATCAAGAGCATAAACAGGTTAATGCAACATTCACAAATATGTGCTGGCCTGCACAAAGACCTGGTATAAACATCACTGAGGCTTTATGGGGCTATATGGCTACTGAAAATTTAAGGGAAACCAAACATCTTGGATGAATTGCAGAAAGTGTTACATGATATTCAGAACAGCATTCCAGTCATACACTGATAACTTGTATGGAAGCTCAAAAACTAGGTGTCACGCTCCATAAAAAGCAGAGAGCTCAAAAAATACTAATGCATTGTATAGTATATTCATTTTGTTTTTGCATATTTTCTGTAATAATGCATCTGTATGTGTATTATGTATGTCTCTCAGTTGCAATTACCATATTTTTTGATGTATAAGTAGATACCTCTATCCTCAGACATCTAGGCTTCGACTTATACTCCAAATTGACTTATCTATCTATGGATAAAGTCATTAAAATTGCATTAACAAAAAAGTTTTAAAATGAAGATTTGTTTTCTAAAATATATTATAAATTTTTTTCATTTGAAACAGATTATACAGATATTACAGCCTGGAACATTCACTGATTAGGTGAACAATACACCATTAATGCACTCACTGAAGCATGTGAAACTATCCAATCAATAACACAAGCTCACCAATACGTACTATCCTTTTCAATCCTAATTATATGTATAAATACCCTCAACAAATCCTCTACCTCATCTCAAAATGCCTCCAGTAAAGTCATGCAAGTGGCAGGAAATGTTAGGGACTAGAGTAAAGCAAAGGATATATTATAGACTATGAATAAAACCCAGAAGGAAAATAGTACCTGCAAAGCTAGGTGGACTAACATTAAGGATAAGTTGGAGGAATGTGCATTAACCCAATGCATTTCATGTCTTGGCTGAGACTAAAGGTCAAACAAATCACAACTGATGATCCCTATCTTTACAGTCCCCCCCCCTCCCACTGGTGTACCATATTATCCAATCAGAGAACATCTGAATGTGTTGACTTAGCTGTAAACCCCTATTGTTGGACAACTTGAAAGAAAGCTTGAGTCAATATTCAGCTATCAAAATTGTAACTGTGTTGAATTTCTGAATTTGAATGGGCTGAATATCTCAAAAAATGTTAAAGACAGATAAATCTAACAGTTGACTTTTTAAAGTAGGCAATTAAATAGTGCAAATCACACTAAATCATCTGGTTATGTGCAGTGACTAAAAATAGACGCCAAGCTTTTGATACCAGAACCAATAATGTTTGCAACTTGTTTTAAATATAGTATTATGCAATTTGATGTGAACAAGATAAAAGAAAATTTCACAAACAAAATATATTTTGAACATCTGATACGACCATCTTTAACTTTAATAATATCATGACATACTTGAGTATAGAATGGACCATTTTTTTCAGATTTTCTTTGTCACAAGAATGAGAGACCTGATAATTTAGTTGTACAATCCAATTTTTGAAGATGAGTCTTACATATAACCCAAAACCTAGTGAGTTTCCTGGCCAATTTAAAGTTGATTTTGTTCATCCTGAAGTGCAACTTAACACATTCTGGTGTATGGCATAGAGCCAGATTCTGTTGGAAAAACCATGTTCAAGATATCTTCAGCAGTTCTGGTTTGATATGGCATTATAAAATCAATATATTTCTTACTATTCATCACGCCTTGCTTAGGCATTAATGAGCCAGTTCTTCATGCACATGAAACTCCTCCAGAATATTTTCTTTTCTGGATGCATCACCTGTTTGATTATACTGAGAACTGGTTGTGGGTTCACCTGGTGAATGGGTGTACAAATCAATATTGTTGATCTGGAAAAAAAAAAGAAAAACTAATCTGAAAATAACACATTGCACCAGTCTTCTTTTTACCAACCAGCATATTTCTGGGCCTACATATAGCATTTTGTTCTCTCTATTTTTGCTAGCAATTGGTTTTTTTTTTTCATAGGTTTCAACATCTTACAGTTGATGATACCTGGATGCTTGCTGCTGCTAATTCCTGGTTAAGCATGCCACTAGCTTATTTTGGGATCTTTTATTTTGCTCATTCTTATTCATTTTGCATCATCTGAGCAATGTTTTCAGTTTTCTTCTGTATTTTCATTTCCTTAATGTGGATGTTGAGCCTGTGGTTCATTTCTTCTTTTCGTTGACTGCTCACAAACGTAATTCTTATTAAAGACAGCTCACTTGTCACATGCTGGTTCTTCCATACTGAAATCTGAGACTCTTTTAACACACCCTTAACACATTTTAATTTAATTTTAAAAAAAGAATAGAGTTTTCATGGTGTCCAGTAGTCAGTTTTACTGACTTACAGCATCATCAAATGTTAGATTTTTTCAAAGGGTTTATCAAAACATATTTCAAGTTTTGCATAAACACTGTTCCTCCTGGTGTTTTATAATTTAGAAAGCTTTAATTCGTCAAAATTAATAGTCACTCCATTAGTTCTCCACTGAAAAGGCATTTTAAGTGTTGGTAAAGCAGTTTATCATCGGGATTTGAAAGTGACAAAAAAATACAAACAATTTAAATTTCAAAAACGGTTTAAATTCTACTTAAAACTGGTTTTTAACCTAAAGCATAAAATTACATTACTAAAGATAGATTAGATTAGAATATTAATAGAAAAAGAAAATAGAGAATCAATGTCAATACCCTATAACTAAGTTACTAGACAAATTTTAAAAATTTATCAGTAACATTTCAATTGACATATTATCTTTATAAACTATAATAAACCTCTAAATTTAAGTTATCTATGAAGCAAATTTAGAGTGATCTGTTCTACTTTTGTTAGTAAAATTTCAAATACCACAAAATTTTTACTTTAGTTTACAAGTGACCACATCTGACTCCACAAAGAGAAGAGTAAACTGCCTCCAGATGTATTCAAAAATAAAATACAAAGCAACCTAAACTAAAATCTTTTTTATTCTTTTAAATTAGTTTAATGAATTTTTTTTATTTTAAGCATGTTTCTCTTTAATATTATTGTATTTAAAAGAAAAATCTGTTGTTTTAACTAAAAAATCTGAAGGAATATCTCAGTATAAATTTTCATGTCACCATCATACACTTACATAACTGATTATTTACTTATGACTATCATTGTAGGCACACATTTAAGAGAAAATGCACTGGATCACTAGGTATAATGCTAAGATCTGATTCAAATTAAATAAAAATTTGTAAAATGTCATCAGAAATCCTGAAAACAGGTAACTTTTCCACAAACAATAGGGTTTTCTTTTACCAAATGGAATTCTTTCTTTTTTTTTAAAGCAGTATGTCATAGGAGTCCACTTGATCTATGGAAACTTGTGATATCAGTTTTCTGAAAATTAAAGTAATACCACTGACCACCAGTACTGAGATGGTTAACTTTGCTATAATTGATACTGGAATAAAGGCAAGATCAAATCAACTTTCTTGAAACAAAGAAAAAAAAAAAAGAATGAAGCAGAACTAATTAAACTTTTTCAGGTATAGCTGTGGTGGTATTTAGAATTGTATTAGATAATGACTTAGTCCCTAACCTGAAAGTGCAGAGGTTGAGATGAAAACAATCAGGCTACCATTCCAACTGGCTTCTGCCCTATGCAACAGCTGGAGCAGGACATATATCATACATACTGTTATTTTATAGGTAACAGAAACTGTTGACCAAACAGAAATTTAAATAAAATCTGTAACAAAGTTATACCAATTTCCACAATTTTACCAAGAGTTAAACAGAAATCAATAGTATAAATTTGTTTACTGTCTGTGTCTTGATTTCTCTGCCCATTAAAATTTTCCTAAATATCTAGTGTAGTAATAAAGTATCAGAATACTTCTCCCAGAATGACTGAACAGTTAGCTAAATATAAAAACTCTAAAATAGCCTATAACACATGTACAGGCATGGTGGGTCAATTTGGCCTACTCAATAATTTTCCATATTTTTGTTTTTACATTAGCCATAAAGCCTTCAATCTAAATGCACAACTGTTCAACAATAAACCTCTTTCTATTTGTCTGATTTTAAAAAAGTGTAAAAATAACACCAAATACATGGGAAATAGAAGTTAAAATATGATTAATAAGTGTTATATGCAATAATAAAAAAATTTGCATCAACCAGAATATTCCATTATATTCTTGATGATTCTTTATCTTTTTTTTTGTTCTGGAAAATGTTTTAACCTTCCTTTCAATCTAGAAAATTCTTGGAGATTTCTAGAAATTTCTTAAACTTTCCACATGAAATAGCCAACTATGCATCAGCATCTTCGATTAATAGTGAAGTAATTTTTCAGCAAGAAATAAACATTAATCATAAATTGTGGAAAAAGTGTAAAAGATTGTGATAAACAGCAAATCCCTACACATGCCAAAATGGCCTGACATTGAGAAATTGGGGAAAACAACTTGGTCTTCCAGTAAGAACTGTTAGTAAAGATTATTGGAATGATTAAGAATTGAACTCTTCCCTTCAGAAAAAAAAAAGTGCATCATCAATACAAAAGACAACAACAAAAATCACCAAAGAAAGAACAGGTTTTATTAAGGCTTCAAGATGACAGATTTTCCTTAAGTAGTACATTAGCTAGGAAAGTATTTTTGCCAAGATGATATCAAATTAATCTGTTAGAAGATATTTTGTAACAATAGAGTTCAAATAACACATGCTAACTAGGAAACCAGAACTTTCTGCCATACAAAGAAAAGAGATTGTAAGAAATATCAAAATTGACTAGAAGACTGAATCAAGGTGATACCTGCTGATGAAAGTTCACTTCATCTTTACAGTAATTGTGGTACTTTGAAATTCAGAAGAAAATCAGATGAAAAATTTAAAGCAAACTATTTTACCAATCATATCTGGGCCTATTTCTCTGCTAATGGTAAAGATGATTTGGTAATCCTACCAGAAAAATCAAGAGTGAATACAAATTAGTTTTTAATTCTTTATTTTGTAGAATCTGCTAAAATAAAAAAAACTTCATTTTGGTTTTCACAAGATAAAGCACCATGTCACAAAGAGAAAGTCCTCTCATTGTTGAATAATAAAATTCATTGGTTTGAAAACTGGCCAAGAAATTCTTGTTTAAATCCAATTGGAAACATATTGTCCCATAACTGCTCATCACATCTTTAAAAACCTTTCAAAGAATTGGCCAAAGCCAATGTGGAGGCTTGAGAAAATATTTGATCATTACAAAACACTAGTTAAAACAATGCCAGATAGAATGAAACCAGACATTAAAAACAAAGATTACTGGCCAAAACAAAACTAAAAATCAGGACTTTATAGTTTTAACTCATTTTTGGTATCATTCTTGAGGTTTCAAATGGGTGGGAATTGGCTTGGTTGCTCAGACAAATTACTATGGTGCAAGTAGTACCTAGCAAAATGTAGACCATATGCTATTCCAGAGGGGGGGGGCACTCAGACTTATAGTAATTCTATAAAACATTGAGTGTGGAGAAGTAAGCAACTCATTTTTGTTGCTAAAATGTTTTTTGTTTAAAAAATTTTTCTTTACCAAGTTTGTTAATAAATACTTGATAAAACCAAAACACTTACCTGATTTTCCTGCTTCATGTCAGAATAAAACGCATAAGACGTTTAGTACTACTAAGTTGGCCAAAGCTGTACAAATAAATCACATACATATACACATATTTAACCAACCATCATCCTATAGTGCCTACCATATTTGCTTCTCCCTTAACTGAATGTATCTAATTGTATATATTTCAGGCATGATCATACACATACTTGGATATCTGGTGGGGCAGATAACAATGTGCAGTATCACCAAAATGAAAACTGGTGGATTGTACAACAGCTTAGTCTAGGTTGTTATGGCTTATTCAGTGCAACCAGTGCCAAATGCAGCATAGTGATCTGGAAGACTTTCAGTGACTCAAAAAACAATATTGTATGCATGCATTAATCAAGATTCTCTTGCTAATAGCACACATTTAAAAATGGGTCCAAAGCCATCTCCACAAACTGGACACAGATAACGTAATGAGTAAAAACTCCCTTCTGTCCAATAGTAATAAAACACTTTAAAAGGACTGGTCAGAAGATGTCTTACAAGATACCCTCCCTGAGTAATCATTCCAGATGATTCAGTTTTAAGTAATTCACATCTGAAGATTGTATCCAAGTTAGGAGAAAATCTAACAAAGACCTGTAAGTAATGCTTTTAGCCCATGTTAAAGTATGCAGTAGTAATAACATGGTGTATGCTGCAATCTGGCATAGTAAAAACTATTGGTGATCATGTAACAACAATGTGGAAGAGAAACCAAAAGCATTCAACTTCTTCACTAGGTACTCCAAAGATCTCTCATTAATCCGTTAGGCACAGTTGGGATCATATGGATAGATGATTAGCTAAGAGAAAATTATCTTGCCAATACAATGAAATTAAAGGAAGATCTCATGTATAGAGCAAACCTGTCATAAGTCCTAATTTTCAAACACAAAAAAGTATCAGGACAAAATGGTAATTTGTACCAATTTTATTTTTCAAGTGGTCACTACCATTGTTTTTACTGAACTTGCGAGATCAAAATTATATGCACACCCACTGCCCACAAGAAAAGTTAGACTAGCATTTACCTGTACTAGTGGTGCTGCCAATACCTGTAACAAAGATCCCTTTCACTTATTAACATCCCAGTGTTTGTCAATCAAAAGTCACCAATGTAATATAATAGATAATTGTTTCTTGATAAGTGACTCTTAGTAAGCTTAACTAAATTTGTAAAAACAATGACAGTGAAAGGAAATGGTTCTTGTAATGAAGAAACTATCACTAAATGTTTATAATTTTAATGTATGCAATATATATTTTTTTAAATATTAACAATGACAATTTTCTGTTGACCCTTACAGATTAAAGGATGCTTTTTTTAAAAAATCCACTTGATTCTTCAGTTTCTGATCTGAAGAATAATAATACATGAATGATAAGGGGAAATTACTCAAAATTCTGATATGTATGCATAAAAAAGTTGTTTCAAAAAAACAAACAAATGGTAATTGTTTAAATTTGTCAGATATTGTCAAGAAATCTAACTTTTGTTATTTTGTTTAATTACTGTTGACATTCTGTTATCTAAAAGCTATTAAATGACTGAAAATCATGCATAATAAAAACAGATTATAAAAAAAAAAACGAGAGAAATGTTTTTGGTCTGCTGAATGTTGTTGGAAATTTAGTATGAGATGAGATGAGTTACTTTATAAAAGTTGATAAAGACATTGTAAAATCAAAACTTAAAGTTTTTCTACAACAGTATAAAAGTTCTAAAGTCTAAATGTCCAAGAAATTAAAGTTTTATTATCAAGACAAGAGGAAACTAATTTACAAAATGTTTGTTGGTCACAGTGGAAGAGACGTACTTCAACTGTATTAAATCTTTGATATGCTCAGTTAAGAAATAAAAATTCCCATTATCAACACAAAGGAAATTAAATTAACATACATTTTGTAAATTACATGTATATCAGTGTCATTAGTATGCAAATGAACTGCATAAAATTATTAAGAAATTCATTTATTGCAAGCAAAAGCATTTGTTCAACAAAATGTGTTGACTGCACTGTCCCCCCCCCCATTTTTTTGTGTGTCCAGATTTCACAAAGGAGGTGGTTAACAGATCTGAAGAAACCTGGATCAGACTGAGATACAAAACCACAAAAGGCTAAATAACGAACACTGACCCAGAGATTCTTTTTTTAAAACTGTTTTTTTAATGATTTATATATTTTTCAATCAAAATCATGTATTAGTCAAAAAAATTTCTTCCAAGGTGGGTCAATCCATATCAAATTGTTGTTAATCTCTGATAGTCCATAGGCATTTTACTTCCCATAATTTGTATATTTAGGGAGAAAAATCTGGCTACTGAACAGCAATGTCCAAGACATTTTGATATCACCACACTGTTCATAAAATGGTCTGTCTGAAATTCATAGACCAACAGCAATCTCTCTTAGTTTTTCCAATATCATTGTATTTACTGTGAAATTTTTCCTGCAAAGATGTGTTTTTAATGAATGGGTTGCTCAACAGAATTTATTGATATTATCTGAATAAATAAAGAATAAAGCCATTTTGTATAGCACAACATGGAATGTTGAATGTATGTAGTCTTTAGACTTTCAGCTATTTCCAATTTATTATGTCTGAGTTATATAAAAAATAAAATGTTTTCTTAAAACTAGTGTTTCTTAATCATTATAAAGCATACATAGAAAATGGCATCATCAAAGTACCAATTACAAGAAATCCTCAAGCATAATCTACCATACCCTGCAGGAAAATACAACAAAATGTAATCATCCAAAATCACTACAATTTGGACATGGAATGAAGAGCAACTGCTTCATTAGAACCCAGATATCACTGCCAATGATCATCTATGAGAGCATCTTGATAAACCTGAACATATCTCTATCCATGCCTGGATTTTATACAAGCTCTACACGAGTGGCACCCCTACCAATTATTGAAAGTGACTTTTCAAACCGTAATTGCACATACGAGGTGTAGTCAAAAAGTATCTGACCTTGAATTTGTTTGAAAATAATAATGCGTGAGCAAAATCCACATGGGTATTAGGTGGCCGCGTCCTTCCTGAGCATGCACAAAAATTGTGTGTCTGTAGGTTGCGCCAGTCACCCGCAGTGATGAGTTGAGTACAGACGTGAAGAGTGTGGTGCGATTTTTCTTTTTGAGTCAAGATGACCGAGCACATTGAGCAAAGATACTGCATCAAATTCTGCCAAAAACTTGGTGATACGCAAGCCCAGACTATCGAGAAGATTCAGAAGGCCTTTGGAGATGATGCTATGGGAAAAACACAAATAAAGGAGTGGTACAACCGGTTCAAAGATGGCCGCACCTCAGTGGACAGGGGCAGACAATCGACTAGCAGAAACGACGAAATGATTGCAAAGGTTTGAGGAATAGTCTATGAAGACCGTCGTGTGACTATTGAAGAGATTGTTGCCGAAGTTGGAATCAGCCATGGGTCATTTCAGTCAATTATAACAGAAGATTTGTGCATGAGGAGGGTGTCGGCCAAATTTGTACCAAAGTTGCTGTCTGACCAGCAGAAAGAAAACAGAAAGGAAATCACCCAGCACATGCTGGAGTGTACTAGCCAAGATCAAAACTTCATGAACACTATCATCACTGGCGATGAGACATGGGTGTACGGCTATGACCCTGAAACAAAATTGCAATTATCCCAATGGAAGCATCCATCCTCGCCAAGACCAAAGAAAGCAAGACAGGTGCACAGCAATGTTAAACTGATGATGACCTGTTTTTTTTTTACTACAGAGGTATTGTGCACCATGAATATGCACCACAAGGTCAGACAATTAACAAAGAATACTACCTGGGGGGTTCTTCATCGTCCTTCGTGAAGCTGTGTGGTGAAAATGACCCGACCTGTGGGCAGCAAAGAACTGGCAACTCCACCATGACAACACACCCGCTCATGTCGTCCAAGCATTCCTTGCCAAGCATAACACACCACTTGTTTGTCAGGCTTCCTACTCCCTAGACTTGGCTCAGTGTGACTTTTGGCTATTCCCAAAGCTCAAAAAACACTCAAAAGGAGAAGATTTGAGTCAACATTGGACATTAAACAAAATTCGACGGCACAGCTCTACAGCATCCCAAAAAGTGATTTCCAGAAATGTTTCCAGCAGTGGCAGGAACGCTGGCAGAAGTGTGTAGACTCCCAAGGCGAATACTTTGAAGGACACTAAATCAAAATGGTGAGTTTTTTAATATTACTTGTTTTTTTGGCCAAAGGTCGGATACTTTTTGACTACATCTCATACATTATTGTGCAAGTACTGCACAAAACTTATGGCAATCAATTATAGAAGGAATTTGTATCTAGGAAACCAAATATGGTAGCATTGATTTATAAAAGTTAAGCTGATTTATATTTATTTAGATAATTATATAACAGCATGTTTAACTAAGTACATTCTGTCAGAGTTTTAAAAATGTTTTTTATAGTTAAATGATTTCAAAGATAAACAAAGTTGTAGCAAATTACAAATGATAACTGATTTGCTAATGTACCACTAAATATAATGGAACATTTACTTCAAAATATTAAACCTAATTTAAGATTCATTTAGGTTAGTTTATATTTTTATAACATTATACAGATATACATGTGAATGGTGCATATACCATCTTTTGTTGTTGTTAGAAAATGAAAATTTAATCAGGTTTTGTTAAATATTAATGATGAAAACAACAAATACTAAATATGCAAACCTGAGAGATACTAATGCCGACCTCTGACTGAAGACTGTCCGGTTAACTGTCATGGGATATTCATCAGGTTGTTGTTTTCTTCCTGATTCAATTAAAAATGCATAACTGCTGCTTTATTTCTGATACTGGAAATTAAAATTTAGTATTATATAAGATTGTTTTCATGTACCTTTTGTGTAGCTGGAGGATATGATCTCATTACCACACTTCTTCAATAGCTTTCCATAATTTAGACTTCTTACAAAATCAATAAGTTCATGTTCTTTAAAATTGGTCTAATTTATAATTCAGCATTTAGCCATATTTCTTTCATATGGTCACTTCATGTTAATCAGGCTTGGAGAATTTCCTCCAACTTGCCCAAATCAGTAGCTGATGCTCTATAAAGTAGTAATTAATTTTTTAAAAAATTTTAAACTGAAGATAGATATGGTAGTGATTTTGACAGAAACACTTACATATTACTGTATTCAAAAACAAAGCTAAATAATGGGTTTTGACACGTTTTTGCATTTAATTTCAGCCATGCTAAAGCATTTTACCAAATACTCATATTTCACTTCCAAAATCAAATTCAATATTATACAAAGGCACTTCCTTTTACTAACAGAAGACTCTTAGAAATAAAGGTAAACAAGAACTGGCATGAAGCTCATTTCTACAAATTTTCAGTGGATGAACTTCATTTCACAGCATTCAGACTTTTTCTGTAATTATTTTTGATAGCCAATATTAGGAAATATAAGATACAAGCATTGCACATACATTTTAGTAAAAATAAACATGAAATGGGATTTTAAAAAATTCAGATTGTACAGAAGAATAAAACCCATGAAATATGGTGGAAATTTTTGTTAAAGTTTATATTTATAAATTATTAACACTGCACTACAAATGTAATTTTAACAAATGTATGACCAACTTCCTATTTGTCAGCTAAAAGAATGTCAAATGAAAATGTTTTACTAATATAGAAAGTGAATTTTAATCAGAATTGAAGCCCTCAACCAACTGCCATAATTTTCTGCTCAACTCTTGAGCAATCAAACTTCAAATACAACTTTGTTGAAGCTCAAAGCAGGTAACCACTACATCCATCCCTACCTTTCAGAGCTGTAATGAACTGAAACTTTGAATCTTATGACAAAATCAGCAGCAACATGCAGCAGTTTATTCATTGGGTTTTGATCAAGTTAAAAATCAGCCAGCAGCATTTACTTGCATAATTCAGTAACCCTGTCAACCAAGTTAGTGATATTACTTATTTGTAGAATTATTTTAAAATTCCTATCAATAACCCTTACTGTGCTGAGATGCTTGCTGAAAAACTCATTTTATTTATTTTACCAAAACATAGAACTGTTTCCCTAAATATGAAAAACATCTAATTAAACTCACCTGAACATAACAGGTGAATGCACAGAAAAAAATTAAAACAAAAACACTTGGCTTCAAGTTCCATTGGCGAGAACTTTAAAGTCACTACTTTTGTTTTTCTTCAAACAAATGAGGAATCCAAGGGTCAATTTTCAGATATTAAAATTATATTTGTTCTTAGAAACCTTTTGAAGTTTAATTTTACAAACTTTTTTTTTAGTTTTGATAGCTTAAGAAATTTAATTTGTATGCAGATGTTGTTTAACCTTCTAACATATTTTGTTTTCATTATTGTGTAAGAAAATCTAAGTGATCAGAAAACTAATACAAACACTTTAAAAATAAAATCAATGAGAGAAGTCAAGCCAGCTGTCAGCTGAAATAAATGAGGAATCTGGCAACTCTTTAGCCATACAATGCATTATCTCAAAAATATAACTAAATGAACGCTATTACACCAATTAAGAGAAATGCCAATCTACATAAATAACATCATAAGCAGTTAATTTTCCTATAGTCAAAAATGAGTTTCATGTCAGTCTCTCAATATAGTTGTAGATAACCAATAAAGTACTGAGTTAATAAGACAGTTCTTTCTCACACTCCATTTTTTAATCAAAAAACCAAAGCAATACAACACCAGGCTGGTTGTTTTTTTAAACATATTTACAATATTATAAGAGATCCCTTTCTTCTTAAACTTTTGCAATTTCAACAAATATAAAAATTGTGTTGCATCCCATTATCATAGTTGTAAGACTGATGCAATCTTCACAAAAACATTACTAAAAAATGGGCCACTGGTGGAGAACTGATACAATAAGGTGTGTATCAAGTTTCATGAAGTGTTAACAAACTGCAGACTTTTTGTGATGTGTCAACAAAACCTACATACAAAATGTATACTTTTAGTATAATAGATATATTCTCCCCAACTGTGTGTATAATCAAGATAGAAAGCCATTTACAATTCATGCAAATGTTGTTTCAGCTCATCACCAGTCACTTTATAGCATAAGAGCATGATTACTTTGGGCAGTCAAACAAAATCTGACTGAAATAGACTCACTAATTAAATTCATTCCTTATATGGCAACATCTGACCTTTTCAACATCAAAATGGTTATACACTAAGCCTTTTAAATGTTACTAAAATAAATATATATATATGTAATTTCCGAAGATTTATCTCACTTTCTTGATTGCTTTGAAATCTGAATTAGTTAATTAAACCAGCTGTGCGCGCTGTTTGGATCTCACACACGCACACACACACAGAACATGGTGCTAAGAAAAGTCATGATTGCCTATATGTAAGAGTTTGCAAAATGTCAGCCAAACTTCACAAACAGATCTAAAGCAATTCCTTTCACTGTCACATTCTCCATAAGATTTCTGGCAAAGTTTTATATTTTCTTTTATCTGGCATATGGATTTGATAGCTAAATGGTCAGAAACATAATCGTGAGTTTGTGTAAATCTAGTTTTTGCTTTGAACATTTGGAAAAGCTTTCCACAATGGACACATTGAGACTAGATGCACACTTGATGACTGAGTTCTGAAAAAAAAAACTTGCATTTTCTGCACTTAATTTCTGGAAATAGTTCAAGTGTCCAGAGATCATTTTTATTTAGTGTCTATGACTTTCTAAAGATAAATATATTTTTAATCAAAGACCTGTTAGTCAACACACATCACTGTAAAAGTGAAAACGATATAATTGGCACTCCATGTATGAAGGTGTTAAAAATGATTTAATGAAAAATTCCACAAAATAGTGGAAACATGAAACAGTGGATATTTTCTTCCATGGTTGGGTGCATGACTCATTGGCAATGCTTGGTCAAAAAAACAAATCAATCAGTAAAGATTAACTGCCAAAACTGAACACATAATGGTAGTATAGTTCTTCTATAAATTCTTAAAGTTTGTATATGTTACACATGCACCCATTTCAGCTCAATGGTTAACCTGTGTTCTGAACACTGTAGAGTAAACAAGAACCAAGCATGCAGCTATCACATCGCACATGCAAGCATGCAGCAACCACAGGCATTTAGCTCTCAAATTAAAATAACTTACATTAAGAACTAAAAGGAAAACAATTTTTAAATCACATTTAATTATTAGATACAAATACAGATTTTAACTTAAGTTTAAACAAATAAAAAATAAAACAAATTTTTTTTTACAACAGGTACCAGTTTTCTCAAAACAGAAAAGGTGGTGTCAGTTCTCATATAATAGTTAAAACTCTTCAAAAGATACTTCTTTCTGCAAGGATTATTTTAGTTGATTTCTTTTGCTTTGTTTTAGGGAAATTGTCAGAGCTTTCAAAAAAAAAAGACCTGATCACTCTAAATTCTCAGAATACATAATGAATCTATTAGAGTATAGGAGACTTAACAAAAACACAAATAAAAAGTTTGTAGAATGAGGAGTGATTTGGTTATAAACTGTTCCTCTGCACTGGCATTGAGTAAAGGTCTTCAAGCATTTATATTTAGTATCCAAAAATTAAGGTCTCTTTATTAAACAGGTAAACGTTATAATTTAAATTGAGGAATAAAGGGGTTTATACATCCAAGCTTTTAAATAAGCACTGTATGGATCTAGAAAACAAAAACAAAAAAATTTTTTTTGTTTTTTTTTCAAAGTTATGTATCAAAATGGACCAAGACTGAAGAAACAGTCTGGTGATTTAGCCCAAAGAGATGCTATCTCCAGCCATACTACACCACCAAAGACTGGATAGAAATAAAGGACTGCTCCACCTGATAATGATGGCCATTCAAGAACAAGATTATAAAGTGTAGCTTCTCTATATCAATGACATAAAAAGAAATAAAAAAAAAAAATTCTTTTTTTTTCACTTTTTGTTATTTTTGGGGAGATAAGTTGGAATGTTTATTTCAGTTAATTTTTTTAAAATGGAGTTTAAACTGTGGTCTATAGATTAAAGCAGAGATGTTAATGCAGTATGGATTGAAGGGCGAATAATCAACATGAAATACTTTCCCATTAAGCTGTTATTATAAAATATAGAAAACACTGAACAAACTGATAAACTTAACTTAGAATATACACTGGTCTCCAAAAGTTAAGCAACAAACAAACAAAAAAGTCCAAAATGGTTAAAGTTTTTATTTTCCAAATGATCAGCATAAGCTACTTCACACAAAAACTTTTATTTTAAAAATTATGTAAATTACAATTAATTTTTAGGAATGGATACAAAGGAAAACAAAGACAACTAAATCAGGAAACAAAAAATTAATGTTTCAGCAGAGATATGATCTCTTCTGATAGCAGTACATGACACTCAGCAGTTTGCATACTACTTATAAAATGAGTAGTGAACAATAAAGTAGAGTATCCAATCAGATAAGCTTGCAGTAACTGAAGTGATCTTGAAAGAGATTTAAAGGAGGCAACATCTTTATAAAGCATCCCAAATATTCTCAAATAAAATTTAGCACAAGGAAACAATCATTGGCCATATCATATAGGTAACAGTTTTGTTTATAAGATATTGTTTGATAGTGTGTGCCCTGTGGAAGAGCATTATCATCCCTTAAAATGAAGTTATCTCAAATTGTACCTATACATAGTCTAACACAGAGATCCAGAATCTTGCCTCTATGATATTGAAGTCAGGGTACTTCCTTGAAAAAATGCATATCTGTACACCCACCCAATGAAATTCCTGTCCAAATCATATCTTTGCCATCATAGTGATCCTTTTCAATAATTTCCTGAAATGGCTGAGTGTTCCATATCATTTCCAGATGAGTACGCATCATGAGTCGCATTGAAAGCAAAAATTTTACACATCAGTAAACAGAATGTGCCTCTATCCATGTGGTACCCAGGCAACATATTCAGTGTACCAGTCCAAAGACATGTGGAAATTCTGCTTCACCAAGCCTAAGGTGATACAGCAAACATCTCTTGGAATTGTGACCCACAGTTAACCTTGAACTGGACTTTGGACAATATCTCCATTCATTTGAAATGATCTCCATAGGAAAACCACACTTCTATTCACATTTAGCCATTTGCTACCTGTCCAACCTCTATCCTATCAAAAGCTATCCACACTGAAGAATCTTCAAATAAGCACAGTTGACCACGTGCAGCAATGCTCTTAAAAAAAAATACCCTACCAAAGCCAAAATTATATAAACATAAGGAAGTTTTTTCATGTCTTTATATCAAAGCTATTTTACATATTTTGACGCTTCTATTTACACAAAATCTAACCATTTCAGAAATTATTTTTTTGTTTGTTGCATAACTTTTGAGAGCCAGTTTATTAACAATACACTAGCAGCCAAAGTGTAGACTTACAAATAAATTAATTCATCAAACAAAGAAGAATATTTTGATGAAAAGGTTGTGTAACAAAAATATGAAAATAAAATATTTTATGTACAGATTTCTATTGAGATGCTTTACCATTAAGAATAATTATAGCTTCCATAGTTTTCTTCTTTATTCCAGATGATATTAAAATTTTAATAGGGTAAATTCAGAAAAAAACACGTTTCAGATGAACTTGAATAATTCCTTAAAACAGTCATTCGGTTTGAAAACTGAGCTTAATCGTCAAAAGCATGAGTCACAAACTTATCAGAGGCAATAGCATTTATATAGAAAGCTGAATGATACAGCTATACTGCTTCCTTAATATTAAGAGATTAATTATCATTGAGATATAAATGCCTGTGACATACCACAACATATGCATTTAAAAGTCTTCATAACAGAAGTATATACAAATTTCATGAATTTTCATTCTTAAAAAAAAAAAAGAGTTAAATACTACATTTTACAGCTACTCCCAGCACATTCCAGCATGCATGAAGTCACTTGGCATTCACAAGACCCACTATTACAGCACCTCATCTGCCTCCAGCCCCACCAGTGCTATTCTCCAGTTTAATAGACATGGTAGCATTAGTAAGTGGCACAGGATGGGGAGTCTTGGTAGGGGTTGCTGATTGAGACTTTTGAACTCTACACAGCTGAAGACAAACTTCTCAATACCCTATCTAAGGTAAAACTGCTTTGCAAACACAATCTTAAAAACCTGTTCTCAAGAATGAACTGAACTGACATTCACCTTGACCCCCTATTTATGAATGCTTCTGTTAATGTATATTATGGTTTGTATGGGAGGTTAATATGCACCTGGCATCTAGAAGTAATTTATGGTCACCTGGTACACTAGTGACCATAACTGTGGACTCAATTTATCAGTGCATATAATTTCATGTATATTCACATGGATTTTCATGGGATACTTCATTTCAGTCCATAATTATGGCCATCGGTGTACATTTAAAAATTTGTATTTTTATGCGATCAAAATTGTTTGTAGTCCTTTATTTACTGTTGGCTAAATATTTGAGTAATAATGTACTAATTTATGTGAAAGTTTGTAAAAAAAAAACAAAAAAAAACTGATAAACATTACAATCTGATGTGGATTTATAACAAAAATAATGACTTTGATTATACTGCCTAATGAGTATTTTTTTAAACTTAGTTTTTAGAGATTATATTCTTGACTAATCCATGCACTTACAAGTATATTATGGTTGTTCAAATCAATGAATTCTCAAACACCACAAGCAAATTCATTTCTACATAACTTCAAAAGAATAATTTCTAAAAAGTAATTGTGGATTGTCCTATTTTCTACCTCCAATCTTTTCTCATGGTAGTGCTACATACTTTAAAGTCTCTAACTCTGTATTGCATGTACATGACTCATGGGAACAACTATCACTTGACCTCATTTCCAAAAATGATAATTTATGTAAGAGATTATAAGATGGGGGTGTTTGGTTTATTCTAAGATGAGACATCTGGGACTGTGCTTGCAAAATCAGTTCTGATTAAACTTTTTTTTTTTTACAATCTACACTAACATCGTTTGAAAATAACAACTATGAAGTAATGCTCATACAAAATAAAACAAAACTAAAAACAAAATTTATAAAGTGAAAGTATATCACAAAAAAAAATGATGGACTGACCTTAATTTTCAAAATTCTCAAAAGTAATATGGATAATTTCTTATTAAATTATTGCATAAATTATCTGAGAAAAAAATTTTAAAAACTTTTCTAACTGTAAAAGAAACACCTGTGGATTTCTTAATTCTGGTGTCTTAGCCAATTTAACTTCTGTTAAAAAATAAATTCCAGTTTATCACAAATACGTCGCACCGGCTACTGACCCCAACCTGCCCAATTTTGGGATCTCAAAAATAAGAGAGTTTTCAAAGTTAATCCATTTCTTTCTTTTTTCACTGTAACCCTTTCAAGTATGTATTTCATTTTGTGATTACATGTAGCCTCTCTCCTCCTCCTCTTCATTAAAACAAGCATCATTAAACCCTGAAATGCATAAGTAAAAAAAAAAAAAGAAGCAAGCACTAAAAATTTGAAAAATGTGCCTCCCTATCTTTTTTTTTTATGGTATATGCTTTGGTAAGTAGTCTGCAATGCAGCCAAAAATCACCACCAGGATAATTAATTAACTGAAATCTTCCTACTTAAGTCTTCAAAATGCACCACAAAAAAAAAAAAAAAAAAATCAATCTTTTGAATTAAAATTTTTAAAAAGTTAAAAAAAAAATAATTACTGTAAAAACATCTCTATTAATTTACTGGAGGAAAAAATCCCCTTTCATCCTTCTCCAACCACTCACCGATGAGAGTAGGGCCGTTGAGGAAAAGCTAATCTTATGAAAGATGGCAAATCTTCACACATCAAAATCTGCACAAATTATCTTTCCTACCAAACAAACAATTTGCTTTTCTTCCATATACATAGCTTCTATTATAAAAAAGATTATTAATAATAATAATAGAAAGACAAGATAGCCTTTAAGTTTAAAATTAGCTTAGAAAGTCCAGTTGTTTAACTTAGTGCTTCCCGGTCATTAGTTAGGTTTCTTTTCGCTGGTGCCCGATCAGTTAACATTTTCTATTTGTAGGCTACATATTTTCTATTTACTCACCCGTTTTTATCTACAATTTTTCTCAATTAAGTATTTATCTACCTTTATTTCAAACTGAAAAATATATAAAATCAGTCCATCACATTTTCAGTAGAATAGTGAAAGTTAACATGTGAGAAAGAAAATTTTTTAAGTATAGTATAAACAAGCTTAAAGCTTATATTTTCAGAAAAAGTTATATAACTGAAGTTAAGTAAAACCACCGCTAAAACAAAAGAAAAATGGAAAATGGAAGTAAAAACTAAGCCAACTATTCCTAAAGAAAAATAATAAATAATCAAAATAAAAATCAAAAGAGAAATGAAGATTTACCTATCTAACGCAAACTCGAGCAAATCCTCATAGCTGACCTTGTCTGAAGTCTTGTAGTTAGCTGTGATCGGAGAAACTGGTTCATCAGAGCTTTCATTATCTGAATAATTCCGTTTTGAAAATTTCACCCTTTTCACCCAAAAAGGATCATCATGATTATGCAATCCCAACTGCTCTAAGTTACACTGGACAACGTGCAAACTGTACTTTCTACGAGGAAAAGTGGCTGCCCTGGCCTGTCCTCCATTTCCATAGTGAAAAGTATTAGAAGGGCTCTCAGAATGAAATACGTCGTCATCCAGATCATCCTGGACAAGGGCTGGGTCAAGAGGAGGGGGAGGAGCCGGAGGAAGATCGGGGGAGGGGACATGCAAAGACTTAACAACAGGCTGGGAAATCAGAGAAGACGTGCAACCCGAGTCACTGGTGAGCAAGAGTGGGTACTTTCGTTCCCGTGGTTTGGCATAGAGATCCCCTGGCCTATGGGGTTTTCGGGGAGGTAAAGGAAGAGGATTTACAGAAGCCGCGTCACCATTGCTGCAGTAGGTTCGTGGTGGGATGGCAGGCGGTCTTTGCTGGGTAGAAACATTCACTTTCACTACTGACTTACTGACTGACTGCTGAAAGTGCGGATTGGTAAACTGTAATCTAGGTAAATGACTAGAATCCATACCTTGACCACCACGACCTCCACGAATTGGAATAGCACCACCTCGAAGCATGCGTAAAGGATTTGTGTCAACCTCGTCATCATCTCCATTTGTTGTTGGAACTACCTTGGTTGGAATTCCCTGTGGTTCTCTCAGATTCCTAAAATGTGGTTGGTCTGCACTATCCAGTGACAGGCCACGTTGGTGATCTAGTGAACGCCGAATCCTACTTTCTCTTGCTAACTTGCTCATAATTTCCCTTGGTGAAGGTTCAGTGAATTCCTCTTCAAAACCAGTTTTAAGAGAAGCTTCTTTTTTGCTGTCCATCACCATTTCTACTCTCTTTTCAGAGGGAGCCAACTGCTCTTCACTTGTATCTATAACCACATACTCCATTTGCTGTTCTTCAACAGATCTTTCAGAAATGGTTGCTGGAGAAGATTCCTTGCTAAACCTTGGTCTGATCTCAGGAAGAATGGGGCTAGAAATGCCATTTTCCATCTCAGCACTAGATTGATGATAAATGGTCTCCATTTTCTCAGGAAGTTCTAAGGGTGCTGAAGCTTCTAACCGTGGTGTAGGTTCCACTCTGTGTATCTCTGGTCGAGGTTTCACTACTGGTGGCAATGGGGGCTCCACGGTAGGTCTGGGTTTGGGCAATGGCTTTGATTCTACTTCATTCTTCACCACAGGTGCCATGTCGAAGCTGGGTGGCCGTTCTGGAGTGCTGTCTCTAGGAGGAATCTCTGGAGCTTTGTTTTTCACAGAGCCACGAACAACCAAAATGTTGTATGCTTCTTGAGCTTCTGGTGGTAAGTCTTCATCAAAGTCTGCTTTAGTAGCAATCTCTTCAGAAAATGTCCGTTTTCTCTCTTCTTTTGGACTGCGTTTAATTGACATTTTAAGCTTAGAAATGAGAGTAGGAGATTCTGAAACACACTCTGAGTCTGCCAGGTTTTTATCTGGAATGGGAACTGGACTAGATGGTTCACCAACCATCTCACTCCGATTGCACTGCAGGGCACACTGATTGGCCAAATCAATAGCTTCATCAATCATCTTTTCATCAGAAGTAGACATAGGCTTAACCTTTACCTGTTTCCTGGATTCAGGCTTGGAATCATTATATAAATCCTGAATAATAGACATACAAATGTTAGCCAATGAATTCACTCTTCAAGAAATACATCACCCCTCATACAAACTCTAGATAACAAAACATTTCAGAGCATAATTTTATTTATATTCACTGTAACCCCCAAAATTGGTTACACATGGGCAATGTGGGATGTGCATACATTTCTTCTTAATCAATGAAAAAAAAAAAGAAAGGTTCACAACCTTACCAACATCTTACTGCACAGAAAGTGCTGAATTCATTCTTTTTCCAACCATTCTGCCTAATAACATTTTCCCATTACTGCATTACGAATATTTAAAAATTGTGCTCTTCCCTGTTATCTAAGAGTTCAAAGTACACTGGTAAGCAAAATTATTGTATCACCCCAAATGATTCAGCTACTTTTGTTTATTTAAGTGTAATTAAACCACGAGTAAAGCAATGTTATTTTATTTCTGATTCAGCATTTATATATTCTTTTTGTTGAGATAATAAAGTGTGGAAAGTTTACTTCTTTAAGAAATTACTGCATGAAGACACTTTAGTAGAGACCTTTCATCAAAGCAACACTTGACCGGCTCTAACATGCAAACAATTCTTCAGTTTTACATTGTTATACACAATGAGCACTTAATATTTTATTACAAACATAAGGTGATCAATAATTTTGGCCAACACTATTTGTTTAGTTAACAAGCAGAAAAACAAGCTGAAAATTCATTCTTAACAACGGGTTAGTGAAGATAAAACTGGCACTAAATGAAGCAATTCTGTTTGCACCTGCTGATTTAATGCATCAAAGCCACCACAATCTGGCAGATAGGCCACATTAGTGAGGCTGACAGTACCGGCGAAGTTTCATCCCACCCAGGTATGGTCTGCAAGATCACTGCTGAGGAAAACCATCTAAACTTTTGGAATGTTGGCAAGAACCACAAGTTACAAAATAACCTTTTTTTTTTAAAATGGCAGATGCTGAGAATTTTGTTCTGAAATCTGTTTAACTGCAATAAACCACCTTCATGGAGTCTCAGAACTCACTAGAAATATTTAAAAAAAAAAATTACATACAATTTTGTTAGCCAATATTACAAAAGAAAATTTGCTTGACATGTTAGCTAATTTCACAGAGCAATTTTTGACATCATTATCACAATTTTGGTCACGGTTAGTGATTTGCGCAACAACAGTATTAAGCCACCATCTAGAGATACTAAAGCTGTGAATCCACATCATACTGTTACAGTAAAACCATTGAATGGGACCAATGTAACTCATCAGATGGTTCATAGAAACCAGACAAGTTTTTAATAAAACATTTAACACTTACTTGATTAAATGAAGGTGGTGGAATGAGGGGGCTTTTGTCTGTGGGTGATGGTGGTATAGCAGACTGATAATCCACACTGTTTGTATCCCTGGGCACAGAAGAGGTGGCTGTGGCAGAGAATACTGTGGAAGGTGCATTCTCTTTGGAATTCACTGGGCTCTTTTCAACCTCTTCATGTTTATCTTGAAGAGCTTTCATTACCTCATCCATAAATGACGGGCCAAAGTCAAGAGATGTCTGAAAGGCACAATGGTGCTTTTTAAGTCTTAATTCTTTCAGTAGATCAACCTGGTAATTGGCATTAAATCCACTTTGACTAAAGTTTTTGATTTTTTCAATTGAGAAAACACTGAGCAAAAGTGTTTCATTAGCATACACTGGTGGCCATGATTGTCATTCCACAATAAAGCATTCGGTATATCCTATATTAATCGCTCACAACATGGTGACACTTTTTTTTATAACTGCAACAACAAATGGCATTTCTGAGAGATGGTAATGAACCAAGATGAAAGACCTATACTTATAATATCAGTGAGCACTGATAGAAAATACTATGCAAAATCCCTTAATTTTTCGTCGTCTTTAACATAATTACATACAAAATACAATTTTAAAGAAAAGATGTTGCTAATCTCCATTGTAAAATTAGTTTTACCCACATCCACTAAAAATGAAAAATTATTTTATCAAGTTTTGACACTACAATAAACAAGCAAAATTATTATTTTTTTTTTTTTTAAATTGTATTCATCTGTCATAATAAGTAGCTAGCTAGGGTACCAAGGTAACCACAGAAAATAGCCTACGAGAGTTTTGTTGTTTTTCCCTCTGCAACAACATAAACCCTTTCTCTCTGCTCTATTTCTATGGTTGCTGAATGAATGTGATTAACATTTATCTATTTCAATAGTTGCTGCTCTTCTAACTCAGCTACTATAAAACTAACAACAAAATATTCATTACTGTAAGATCTGGAAGCTTAAATTCTCCAAACAAGTCATCATCCTCATCATCGATATCATGATACGGTGGGGTCTGATCTTTGTCTGTGCTGTGCATAGTTGAGCTACTTTCCAATGAATCTCGGCTCATCCTAGAATTACCAGCAAAAACAACAGTTTTGAGAAAACACAGAAAAAAAGCAGCAGCAAAGCAATCTACATTTGACAGCAGTCAAACACCACTCAAATAACATTTAATACAAAGAAAATGCATTAGTATTTTTAGGGGCTACATGGTGTCCAAACAGTTGAGTTTCATTCCTTTTAAGTGACAATGTATAGCTTTACAATAGGTGACAGATTAGTGTAGCACTAGTAGTGCTGGTGACTATCGGTCCATTAGCCAGTGATGGTGGACTCGTTTTTCTATACTAGTCCCGTTTGTGAGCGTTTTCCCCCTCACACCTCACAAGTCACTCCCCATGAAAGCTGGTAGTATTCAGTTTCCACATGTGCAGCAAGCCCCTCAACCTGAATTATAGTCATATCTTATATACTTATAGAACTTCACCTAACATTCGGTCAGTTCTGTATACAAAGGAAGAGAAAAAGATGAAAAGGAAAACTAGGCACATTCTTGATTTCAATAAAGAACTGGAAAAATGATAGAAATGAGCAGAACAAAACTTCTGATGGCAGGCTTACCAAGAATGAGCAAATCCATTGGTCCCTTTAGTGCTACCATCTTGGTTGAGTGAGATATCTGACTGGCTGTTTCTTATCACCCGATCTCGAGCAGGGCTGTCAGCAAACTTAGGTAGAGACATAGAGGCTCCTCTGCTTTCTTCTGTCAGTTTCCCTAGGAACAAAGCAAAGTTTAGAAGTTGCTGTGTACTACATGAGAGCCTACTGTTAATATCATCCTAGTCAAATACTTAAACATTTTGACTAAAAACTTGATAACAGAAAGTATCCAAACTTCTTGCAGATAAGAACTTAGAAACAAATAATTGTTAGATTTGCTTTGAGCGAAACAGCAAGAAAAAATCTAAATGATAACTAAAAATAAATGACTGAGTATCTTTAAAATCTTAAAAACATTCATCAGCTTTAACTAGATCCTTGAGCCAGTAACATAACATGCTTTTTTTAAAATCTATAATTATGTAAAAAAAATAATAATGAATCAAATGAAATGAACAATAACTGTACTTTCTCTACTTTTCTATACTAAAAATCTGTATCAACATATTAAATATATTGACAGAATATATCTACAATATTATCAAGAATGAAGTCATGGTGTTACAACCATCTATTGTAAATTTCCTTGATATAAAGACAAAAAAAAAAAAGGAAGTGAATTTCTTAAAAGCACATGGCACTGAATTGAGATAGAGTTATTTATATATAAAAATGAATACCAAATCACTGCTTGAGAACAAATAAAAGTTCAGTCATACAATAATTAAGAGACTTAATTAATGAGTCTTTCTGCAGCAAAATAATTCACATGCAGGTGAGGTGCAGACTTTCACACAATAAAAAAATTCTGTTTATTGGATATCATTGCCAAAACTCTCAGATGACTACAAGAATTACTTGATTTATGAATAAGACAGTTTTTGAAGAACAGTGCATAAACAAAAAAAAAAAAAAATTGTACACTGAAAAAAATAATTCCCATTATTTTAAATGTAAAAATTAAAGATACACAATCGCCTTCCTTATGCCTTTTCACAATGACCAGCTTCATTTCCAGGATTACAGTTTGCCTAGATTTCTTTGCTGGAGTAATATCTGGTGATGTTGATTTACCCTTATTAATCATATTGAAGAGTACTTTACGTTGGCAATTAATGCTGAGTAAATTCGGATATACAGACCACATACTAGCCATTAAACAAGCAGGAAAGTAGGCAATTGTGCAGTAAACTGATCCAGAAGTCTCTTTTTTATGATGAGCAATTCAAATTTAGTAAAAGAAAAAATCCATAAAATGGGAGTCAGTAAAATCAATTTACAATGTCAAAATAGCAATTGGGATTTAATTCTGATGACTGCTCAAATATCAAAATCTACATGGTCTGCTGTTGGATTAATTTTCCACAGTGAAATTACTTTGCTTTTGAAATCTGATTGTTTCAGAAATGTTTTGCAGAGATATAGCCATAATATCTATGTTGTTGTTCACAGATTGTAATGCTAATTTCAATATGCATCAAAACCAATAAAGTTTTATAAAGTCTGAGTAGCTGACTCCTAGATCAAAAATCTATTCACCTGCATTAACCTGAGTAGTCCAACTGACAGGTCATCACACAAGGAGTGATTTGAACACATCAGGTTATATCAAGCACAGACTTCTATCTGAACCTAACATTTACATTATAATCCTAAGATCTAACAAATAAATATTTCAACTTCTTTAGTAAGAACAAAAACACAAAAATTAATCCTCCCAAATTTTCTTCAATAAATTCCCTGAATATTTGCACAACTGGTCCATTATCACAAATATCTAATCTGGATCAGAAAAGGTGTCAGCCTCAGCATGGAAAACCCTAGTAAAAATCACCATTTTTAAATGAGGAAGCTAGCTGGAATTCCTGGAAGAAGCCCACATGGCTGGCTAGGTAAGTAGAGCAAGAAGAAACCAAGCTAGGGAGATAGCCAATCCAAGCTATTCCTGACTGAGATTTGACCCTCAAGCCCTCAATCATAGCAGTCCAGTAATTTAATCTCTTGACTAACACACCTCCCTTAAGACATTACCATTTGTATTGATGTTTCTTTGTAAATCAGCCTTGCTCTCATTTATGATTAAATCTCTGCTTTATTAAATATGAATGTCAACAAAAGTTGAAATATGCTTTTATTTTATAAAAGAAATTAATATTTTAAATAAACTTTAAAATCATAACTTCAATCCTTAATATGCATAATATTGAAAGTAAGAAAAGGAAATTTTAATTGTAACATCTAAGTGTATATCTGGAAGAAATGCTACAAATAAAGTAACAAATTGGATTGATCTGAAGAGATTGTCAAATTATGATTCAGATACTAGTTGTAAAAAAAAATGTCTAGAATTGTCAAGGAAAGGCCAGTGGAGTAATTATGAGTGATGTAAACAATGCTAGCAAAATTCAGCTAAAATCAGTTTAAGCAAAATCTTGGTTTCTATACCACTGATATTACCACATGAGCACTTTTACTGTGTATTGTGATCTGAAGTCACATGATGAATTTATGCTAAACAAACAGGAGGAGGGTGACCAAATGCAAAATTAAGAGGCAGTTGCTAATATCAATATCAATAAAAACTCACTCAACAGTTTTATTACATTGGGGGACCCATCCATAATTTTGAACATTTTCTTTAGCATACAAAAAGAATGTATCCTTCTCGTCTCAATGAAATACAACAGTCAATGATGTTTCTTTGAAGCAATTTAATGTGTTCATCCTCAAACTCATTACCATGATTTTTGTCATTCTGACAATAGATATTTTTCGGAACAAAGTGAAGAAAGGGTGACCACAAAGCACAGGATTTGTAAAAGTAAATTGTAAAAAGCATATGGTTTGCTTTTACCTTCCCACCCCTATAGTGCGCAATTTTTGTACTAAAGAAAGTGTTAGGCTCCTTATAGGTTCCTAAAATAAAAAAATGTTTGAAGAACATTGGAATTAACAAAAACATGTCATAAAAATATTCTTTTTGGCCAATGTATTTGAATCTGAAGGTTCACAAAAGTCACAAGTCAGTTATTAAACACATTTTTCAATGTATCTTCAGAGCATTCAGATAACTCAAAATGCATTCTGTCCTATAAATATCCCAATCATTCAATCATGCACCTATCTCAGAGTTAGAAACCTCAGGTCAAAGTAGATATGTTTACTTTAGAAAAACCACACATAAGTGTTATTTCTGACTAAATCACCTTTAGATGGTAATACTTGCATGCCTTAACTTGGAGATCATCTCCTTGGCAATCACATCGTAAAGTGAAATGCTAACAGAAAGGGGAAAAAATATAGGATGTTCACACTTACATCAGCAATTAAAAACAACAATCACCTGTCAAAAATCTTCATATGAATATACAGTTGTCCCCCGGTATTCGCGGGGGTTACGTTCCTAGAGCACCCGTGAAGAGTGAAAAACTGCGAAATATTGGACGTGGTCCATAAAAATGCCTATAAATGCTTATAAATGTAAAAATATAACGTAAAAATATAATTTAAAAAATATAAGTAAATATATAATAATAATTTAATAAAAAATACAACACTCGGCGAAACACTCGAGATAGCTACATGTGGTAAACTGGGATGATGTGGGGCTTCTGGGCTGCATCTGCCTGAGACAGCGCCTCGTGGGCAGCAGCCAATCAGCAGCGAGGAGAAATGAATAATGCTCTCGGATTGGCTACTTTCAAACCTCAGCCAATAGCGTTTATTTTATATTGATATTTTGCTGAATTTACGTTAGTATTTATATTACAAAATTAGTAAATATATTGTTATTAATAATTTAGCGTTAAAAAGCATGAAAAAATATATATTGCCACGAAAAAAGCCATAAAATATTGCAGAAGATATTTGCAATTCCGCAAATATGCGGGGGTTTCCATGAACAATTATTAGGTAGGTTCTAAGGAAAATTCTGCAAATGTCGAACCATGATTACGTGGGGGTCGACTGTATGCCCAAAATAATGATGCAATGTTGTAGGAATACCAGCTGCTGAATCATCATTTTAAAAAATAATTAACTATATAGATAAGCAAATCGTAGCTCTGACTCTTATCTTTTGGTTTCTGCTGTGTGTACCAGTATTCAGTAAATGGTAAAGCCTTATTTGCAATTCACAGAACTTTAAATTAAACATTAGGTTGTATAGTCAGCTAAAGCTGCCATAAAGTCTAGGGGAATAGAACAAAGTTTCTAACAGCTGCTTACCTGTAGTTGATACTTTCACAGGCAGTTTGTCATAGTTCTCTCTAATAAAAGGGATGTCCCCAAAAACAGCACCATCATAGCCAATGTGTCCTGTGTGTCGCAGATCATTCTTTGGATGGCTAATCATGTCAACTCTTAATTTCCTACCTGACTTACGACTGGACTCTGAAAAAAAAAAAAGATAAAAGCCAAAGTAAACTAATCTTTAGAAAAGGGAAACATCCTCTGAAAGAGAAATTATATTGTATAAAATTGTTAAGAATTTTTACATTAGAGGGTCAGGTTAGTCCCATCACCTCATTAGTAGTAACTGAACTAACGAACCTGTTTTGGTAAAATCTTTGCCTGTCGCCATTATCAGTGATGCTAATTTGCAGTAGGTACTCGCATTCTTTTAGCCTACTAAACAACCAAGACACAAATAAACCCTACGTTATCTTGTATAAACAAACTTACCTTTTCTTGTGAGAGTAGTCCGTGGAAGCTCAATGGGACTGGTTTTAGGTTCAATGAAAGGAACAGTGTTTGTGGGATCAAACCATCCACATTTTCCAGTGTTCAAAGCTCCTTTCCATAACATGGCAGCAGGTGACCCATGATGGCTGTAAAAAAAACAGTGTTAAATAACAACAATTGGCTTTGATTGTAGAATGCTACTTAACCCAACCATGCAGCAAATTTCCTTTAAAATTGTTTGTTTCTTGATACAGGGATGTCCTTACAAGTGTTAAATCACTTGATCTACTTTAGCTATTTACAGCCAAATAAAACTTTGTAAAAATGAAGCATGAGAAATCAGTATACACCTGCAATTTATTACCTGATGTTGTATGGACTAAACAAAAAGGAAATGAGTACAGGAATCTGAAACCTATGGCTTTTCCAATATCTGAATGGATTCACGGTATTTCTTCTTTCAACTGATGTACAAACGTTTTTGTTAAATGTTTTCAAAATTCTTACCCACTAGGGCAATTTCATCAAGAGAATTGTGCTTAAGGTTTCCCGAAGGCAACTAAATATATTATAAACGTTTTGGCTGGTGCACATTCACATAGGCATGCTCTCCTCTCTCAATACATAAGAGATTAGCCAAACAAAAAGAATATTAGAGATACCAAAGGAAATAAAAGTACTGTAAATAAAATTATCCAGAAAAAATAAGTTGTTTCATGCTTGGCGAAATACATACAAACATACCTATGAAAAAACATCAAACATGAAACAATCAGATAATTAAATTATCCCAGTTTTCATCCATGGAAAAGCAAATTGTTATAATTTTTAAAAAAAGAAAAAATCTTTCCACAAATACAGGTATTAGAGTGTCAGTTTTCTCTGGCAGACAAAACAGCTGATCCAGTTGCATCCTTTCACCTTCCATAAATTTCAAAGTTTGACTGCACTAGTAAAGATCATCATAAGATGGACACAGATTTCAAATCTTTAGTTGTCTTCCATAGAAGATACATTTAGAATCTTTCCTGTGGCAGTCATAAAAATGAGAACTTATATTGAGTTTTGCACAAAAATTCAATAGAAGGGAGCTATCAAATTGCAGACACTAGAACAGGAAGAGAAAAACAGCAAGCCAGTTTCTTGTATAATGTCACTATTCATTTTCAAAGAGCCCAGTATTATATACTTTCAACAATTTGCCAGATAAATTATTTTTTTTCCATTTTCTTTAATCATATACATTTCCCAATCTGTTTTAATTATATACAATCACAGTCACAAGTATGAACTCATCAATAAATAATTCATCAAGAGTAAGAGGATATTACAATGAATAAAGTTTTCTGTGACAGAAGTTTATATATATATATATATATATATATTTACATCTGAACTTCCAAACAGTCATATGCTTTTATATTAATAAATTGATTTATGCATGAAATATGGGATATTATAGCCATGGTAAATGTATGATTTTCATTCATTCTTGTTTTTAGGGATCAGTATTTTAAATGTGTAACATTCTCAATTAGACCTCTTTTTTGGTTATTGTCTAGTATCCAGGTAGTTAAATAAAAAAAAAGAAAAAAAAAAACAACCAGTTAATTACTTGTAGACTGGATGCACACCTTTTGAAAGAAATATATAAGTATTATAAGCTTTTGCTATCCTCATCTGTCAAGGAATATTGAATGTAACAGTGTGCCATTAAAAAATGAATTTT
The DNA here is from genome assembly GCA_018389105.1 of Nautilus pompilius. Taxonomy (NCBI): domain Eukaryota; kingdom Metazoa; phylum Mollusca; class Cephalopoda; order Nautilida; family Nautilidae; genus Nautilus; species Nautilus pompilius. Next base: position 1,672,913 of record JACATO010002737.1, read on the forward strand.
AAGTGCTAGCTTTGTGTTACACTTTCCTCTATAGACATTTTATGGATTTTCAGCTTGTTGATCCCAGCAAATGATATATAAGGAATGCTAACTACCTGAAAAATCCTGTCAATACAACAGCCCATCAATACTCACGTTTTATCTAGAACTATAATGACATCATATGGTTTATAATAGAGGTAATCCTTCGGAACTGTGGCTTCAGGAAAATTCTTCACTGCCTTTACCTGAACTGGGCGTATCTAACAAAAAGTGAAATAAATAAAAATCCAACTGATTTAAATGGAAACTAGTGATGCATCCAAGTAAAGACTGAACATTGCAACAATAAGTAGAAGAAATATCCAAATATTTAAAAAATCAAATTAACATTTAAACTAGCTGTCAACAACTTGAACAAAAATAGCTTGTTTTGTAAAATTTTTCCAATTATTCATTAATTTAATTTAGGTTTATTTATTTTTTAAAATTATAATTGCAAAAAAGAATGTAGCAAAAATTTATGATGAATTGGCAAAATCTAATAGTTAACAGAACTAAATCAGTATTACTTTATAGTTTCTTCAGTAACCAAAACTAAATAAGATCTTGTTTTCTCCTCTTTGATTACATACATATTATAGAGGATATGATAGGCATTTATTCTTTTTATTTACCTATAGCTAAAATCTTATTTAAACATTGTAGATATTGAATGTTTTAGATTTTAAAATTTGAAACTCTTCAAGACAACAACTGATACTCACCTGAGGCAACTTAATAAAAACCTCACTAAAGGTTGGTCGAGTTTTGGGTTCATCTTCCCAACACTTCAACATTAAATCATAATATTCCTTTGGACAGAGGTCAGGTCTCTCCAATCTCTGACTGTTTGGTTTATCAACAGCTTCCAAAATCTGTCAAAGGAACAGGGAAAGCAGCATTTATTTCACTTTATTTAACATACTTAACAAATCTGTATAGCAATTTACTTAAGGGATCATGTAGTTTCACATTTTCAGAAAGGGGATAATCACCTTTAATTAGCCTTAATTCACCATGAAAGCAATGAAATTATCTGCCATTTACTTAAAAGTCAGAGGGTTGTTCATTATAGAGTAATGATGTCCACTCAGTTACTTGGTCAACAGCTAACTATAGCAATTTAGAAGAGTTACATACAAATTTGTAAAATAGCATTTTTCTGAAAACTAATGAAATGAAGAATGTAAAGTTCATTTCAGATGTCCAAGATTCATAGTATGTAGTTGAGAACCAACCTGCTGTCCAGTCATACCAGCCCATGGTTGGAAACCATAGGTAAACAATTCCCATAATGTAACTCCAAATGCCCATATATCACTGGCTGATGTAAACTTCAAATAGTTTATGCACTCTGGGGCACACCTGAAAGAAAATTATTTAGAATAAAATCATTTTTATGCTGCTAAAAGACCTCCATTAGGCTCACAAGCATTAGCCACAAGAGCCTCTCCTTCCGAGTAATTAACAATTGTTCTAAAAGTAGCAAAGAAATCTGCATCCAGGATTCTAAGGAAAACAAATCCAGATTATTATAAACAACCTATCATGACCATAAATCATTTTTAATTTAAACTTAAAAAAAAAATTCTTTTAAAGTTTTTTTTAACCCTTTGTATACCATCCGAGATGCATTTGCAACCAATTACACCTCAAATTTGTATTACTTAGCAGAGGGTGAGCTTTCACAATAATATTAGCCTTTGTAACAACAAACCTGTATCACTCCAATCCTCCATATTTCTCATCATTACCATTGTACTGAGATAAACCAAATCAGCAGATAAAAAAAATTAATTTTCTTGCGTAGCATGTGTACAGTGTGCTCTTTAAGAGGGTAACATATTCAGTAGTTTAAACCAGAGAGAATCCAAGTGACTACATATAAACTTTTTTTGAATACTATGCTGACCCTGTATCAGTCAGCTCCAAGGCAAGGTGTTAAGGTGGTTACCAAAATCATGAACTCAGATTGTAAAGAATTCATGTTATTTCACAAGTTCACCATAAAAACTAATTATCACAATGATTTCTACATGCACACAGTTGCTAGGAAAATAATAAATAACATTTAAATTTATGAAAAGAGTAAAGAAATAATAGGAAATTAAAAAACAAAAAACTTTCTTGAAGTACATACCAAACAACAGTGTTCATATCAAAACTGACCCATCACCTCTGCAAAATGTGTCGATAGTATTTGATGGTAATAGTAAAAAGGAAATAGCGACTCCAAGCCTGCAATGCTGCTATTCAAACGTGTTCATATACAGATTGAAGAGAACCTACCTATTGAGAAAAGCAGCCCAAACATGACTGAAAATCACCATTTAATGTTAGTCATTTATTTATTCAAGAAATGAGCAACTTTAGAAGCTCACATGCAAATCACTTCTCCCACTAAATCTGCACACATTTTTGCACAAGACCCAATATCATTTCCTCTATAAACTGCCCAAGTATCTGGTTTAAGTCAATTTAGGAATGCCTGAGCATCATTTAACATCAAATGAGGTGGCTCACACCAACAAGATGGTTCAATGAGGCCTTTGCAGTATAATGCTCATTGCAGTTCCATTTCTATGGTACTAACAAGGTATCATCAGACTGGCCAGTTCATGGAGAGATCTCATTCAAGATGTCCAAGGGTTATAATACCCAATGAGAATTGTTATCTTGTCAATCTTGACAAAAGAAACAGTTTTTAACAGCACAATCTCTCTAAAGAGCAGCCAAACACAAAATTTAGATAGCTAGCAACAAGCTTTGTGCTAGCAGTATGTGGTCAAGAATAGAACTGCTGTGTATCACTAACAGTGCCATCAACAGATATACAGGCAACAGTATCACAAATGGAAGCTGAAGCGTTTGCACCATGTTCTTTTCATCAATGATGAATAGGCTAGGCAGCAAACAATTTTCTAACTGTGCCATTTTGCATAGCATGATTGATTTAGCAGAGGAAACCTGAGGCACTCAGGTTGGCTGGAGAACTGATCTTGTCATCATTAGGAAATTTGCCATGACTTTCCAGATACAGGGATGATATCATAATGCCTCTAATCATCCCTCTGGTCCAACATCAAGGGCCCTTTATAGATGATAATGCTCATCCACACCATGCTCATTGTCAATACTACACATTTGCATGAGACCTTACATGATCCCTGGACTTAAATTCAGATGAAAATGCTTGGGACAAAACTAGGGAGGCATGTTGATTAGCTTTAAGTGGCCCTTCAACAACTGAAAACTACCCACAACAGATCCCTGATTGTCTGATTTGATCAATACCAAGATTTTTATTCCAATGCCAATATGTCTGACCATTTCATAGACTGCCACAGTTACCATTTTGCATGCTCATTTCAAATAACCATTTGATTTCACCCAATGATTTAACTTAGCTTGGAGAGTTTATGATCCCCTTTAATCAGAATACAAGCATATATGAACACACTTGGTAAAAATTACTTTTTTGTGAGAAATCTATTTATATTCAGAAAGTGTTGTAATGTTTGATTGCACCAATTTTCATAACTAATATCTGCTGAATGCAAAAATAAAAGAAAGAGCACAATCTCAGTTTGATGGACACCGGCAGACAAATATGGATTTATCAATAAAATAATTCATCAAGCATTAACAATATTTCTATTTTAAAATAAAAAGCCTAACAGTCAAATGTATGTGCATGAAATTATATGCACTAATAAATCGATTTATACAAAATATGCAGAGAGTCCACGATTATGGCTGCCAGTGTGCACATCAAATATTCTGCCAATGAACTTTTGCAATTGATGGTCACCATTTTTATTTCTCATTTTTGACCCCTCAATCTCCGAAATGTTCTCGTGCAGATTCATTCCTTTCTTAGCATTGGAATCCTGTTGGGAGACTCACTTTTGGCCAATCTCTCCCATATCATTATTTTGTTCCTACCTATATTTAATAGCAAAATATTAATTTCTTCAGAAAACTTTTTCATAAGTTTTATTGGTTAATAATAATATTATCATCAAAATGTGTCTACCAAAAAAGTCTCTTCCAAAAATCAAATCCTTATTTAAATTACGATTTCATAACATTTAAATTTTAAAATGCAATCATTATATAAACATTAGATTACCTTTCCCTCCCCCTTTCTTTTAGAAGAAAAAGTGGTTTAAATTACATTTGCATTAAAAGTTTTTTATAAAACTGAAAAGGCATGAAAACATACTAATTCCCTGTCCAGCCAAAAAGAGCCAGCGACACCAAGATACAATCATAAGCCACCCCCCTCAATGACCAAATAGCCAGTTCTGCCACTAAGCTAGATGCCAAACATTGTATAGAACAAAAACCAAATCAAAACTCTCAACTGAGAACACCATTAGAATAAGCTGCCAAAAAGTGAATAATGATAGAAGTGGCAGAAACTGAAACAGTAGAACTGGAGGAGAAAAAAAAGGGATCAAAATTAAATGACAAGAATATAAAGTTAGGAGAAAAAAAATTAAATTAAAAAAAAAAAACAAGCATTGAAATGCAGCAGCAACAACATCCTTACCAGGCAACAGGCAACTTCAAGTTGATGCTGAAGTTGCTTTGATAGTAATCCTTCCCAACTCCAATAGCTCGAGAAAGTCCGAAGTCACTGATTTTTACCTGGAGATGAAGATGCATATTATCCTGAATAAATTCAGTAAACAGCATTATTGTAAAATATTCTAATCAAAACTGAAGCAGAAAACAATCATTTTTCTTTTTCCAATTTTACCACCTTTTAGCATATAAGTTTAAAAAAAAAATTCTGTCCCAATTTTTTAAAAATATTTCACAATCTTATATCAGAATTAACTGTTATTAGTAGTATATTTCTGTTTTGTAAATAAAAAGTTAGACAATTGTCATCAGCTCCAATTTTGGCAGAACCTCATGTATCCAACCTGGTCAGATACACAAATGTTTATGATACAAGATTATATAATAATTCTCAAGGAAACATATATAAGCCAACTTCTACCATAAACAATTTCTAAACATAAATGGTCTATTTACATGATCATGCAGAATTTATCAGCTGTCATAGCAAATCAACTGGAAATGGAAATATAAAGCATATAACAAATGGACAGAAAAAAAAATATTATAAGAAGATAGTTGCAGATATTTTTTACTACAGTTGATCAATAATACCTGACTGAAAATACAACTGTTGTAATTGTATTCAGCCAGCTTTCATTTGAATGTTCCTTATATAACAACTCTTGCTTAGCTACCTATTTTAAATGTAACAATGCAGAAACATTTCTAATTAATGTATCATTTGTTGTAAATTATTCTTTCAAAAAAATACACATCTAATTAACTAGTCTCCACAAATTACATGACTGAGATCTGCAGACATATTTGTTGTTTACTTTGTATACCATTCAGAAACAATTTTACAGCTACAATCTTGATTTTAAATAAAATCCAAACCTTATTCTTGCTGAACACTAAGATGTTACGGGCAGCCAAGTCCCTGTGGATCAGCCGTTTGCTTTCCAAGTAGCTCATCCCATCACAAATCTGCTGAGCAAAGTCACAAAGATGGGGTATGGGAAAGTCCAATCGCAATGATGGCTCTTTTAGACATTCCAACAGGGATCTCATTGGAGCCAGCTCTGTCACCTGACAAAGAGAAAGTTTTACACTGATAGCAAGCATACTATCAGAGGGGATCTAAAATATCTACCGATTTCTATCTTTGTATGAAGAAACAGGCATTTAAACCTATGTCCGTCAAATGGTACCTCTTCTGCAAACCAGCCTATAAAAATCAGAAGCTATTGCCAACTTTGACAAGTAAATTTGACTGTTGGTTACATTAATTGCATCAATATAATGATCTTGGAAATAACACTTTTCATAAAGCTAATGAATCCAGATTTATCATGATGTAAGTTGAAGGTGATAATTCAACAGGATGAAAATAGACAGATACAGAGCATCATCCCACAAACTTTATTTATTTTTTAAATCCTTATGAATGGAACAAACAGGGTTTCATGAAAATGATACTTAAGGTAGATGAAAATCCTGGAAAATTGTTTGTTTCCCCACAAATGGCATGAACTTGACTGTTCTTCCAACAGGATATAACACTTACTCATGCTGTTCTGAAGTGATGCATATTTATAATATTTCCAAATTAAAAAATTAATAAACTTTTTGACTGCTGTGTGTAAATCCTACTACCTAAGAAATGTAGCAGAGATTTGTTACCTCCACATTGACCAACCAAATTGTTATTGTCAAGAAATACATAGCAGTAGTTCATTACACCAACACTGGCCACCTGAAGGAAGCCAATTAAGATACATTAGTTTAAATTATTCCAACATGTCAAATGTTACACTGTGGATAAATTGGATTTTCATTCAAAACTAGTCCATGGAAGCCCAGAGCAGAGTACATTATGAGACTACTTGCCCTTCAGGAAAACAGACATGCAATGATCAAGTTTCTTTCTGTAAGATGTTTCATTCAACACAATGTGGCTATAGATAATAACTTGGCATGCAACAAGGGAGGGTTTTCTCCATCCTGCTTGTAGTTAACCATGCAAGGAAACATTTAGCAACTTTACAAGCAATCACCAAGTTATCTTGCTATCAAGGACAACCTGTTTTAACCAGATTAATTCTGTAGCTCTCCAGATTCCACTGAAGACACATTTTCCAACTCTTCAAAGTGTCAATTGGTGGTTGCTAATCTTCATTCTTCACGGGATTTTGCTTTAGAAGTCTGAAAATTTCAACTTAAATTAATTTGTATTATTAGAAGTTATTGGATTATTCCTTTCAATAAAATAAAAAAAGGTCTGAAATTCCTTTTAGTTATTTTATAGATTGCTCCTCTAATCAAGAACAGATTATTTCTTTCCCAAATATATCAAACTTTTGATAAAAAAACATTAAAGACTAATTGTTCACATCAAATTTCTAAGTTTTATTGGCAACAATTTCATTACCCTCCCAATAAAATTAAAGCAACTTAAATACATGAAATATACAAACCAGCATTAAGCAGTTATCCTTGTCTAAAACAACACCAAACATCCTAACAATGTTATCATGGTCGATTGTCTGCATAATGGCAGCTTCTTTGAGAAACTCTGGAACTCCATTCTGCATTCGATCTTTACTGAGGCATTTTATAGCAACTTGCACCTAATAAAAGAAATCTGATTTATTTATTTCAACCAAAATTTCAAAAATTAATACTATAAACAGTTGCCTGCCACTTACACTTAATTGTATAAACATTTTTTGAATAATCCAATCTTTGTGTATATACAAATCCTAATACAATGGCCAGCCAATGTACCCTTTCAGACTCAAGACTAACCTGAACTGCAGGTGTAAATTAGAATTACCATATGATGTGAAAAGTGAACCCAGTAGCATTATATATTACTTGGATATCACATCTGCAGTCAGTCCAACAGACATGGGAGAAAGGCAAAACCATTACAGCATATGAAGTACAATAATGGGTGCATGTCCAGTAGAAGCTACAGTGGCCAATACAGTTTTGTTGGTAGGCTGCTACAAGATTTCAGATATTAAAATATCAGCAATGGAAAAAAAACTTTCTGCTACAAATGAAAATTGTGACCACAAACACGTCACATAGAAAAAAAATGCAGCTGGTTGGACTTTACTAATCTGTCTATCATCAAACAACAGACCAACTAACAGAGACATTCAATGCAGGGGAAATCCACCCCCATCTCCAGCTGTACCTTGTGAAGAATGTAGTGACAAATGGACTCTGGCAGGAGACCATTGCATAAATCACTGATCAGTTACCAACATAAGATACCTTGTGCAATAAGAAGCATAGACAAAAGATTAAGAAAAACTAGCAAAAAATGTGGTCTGATGAGTCATGCACAACTCCCCTCCCTCCTTTTTTTTCTTCTTTGCACAGATGGAAAGACAGGTTTACAGAAAATGACAGGAATCACACTTCTTGTGTGGTCCCAATTGTCCAGACATCTGGTGGGTGGAAAAGCATGCTTTGCTGACATCCTTGGCTCATTTGTCCATTTAGAGGACAGGATGAATGCCAAATTTTATCTCAGGATCAGTTTCCAATCAAGTGCATCTAGCAATGAATGCTTTGTGTGTTTCCTGATAAGGATGGCTACTTTGGAGATGGCATTAGTTTTATCCATCATGCTCAAATCACACATTCATGGTTTGAGAAATGTGACAGATTTCAAGAATTTTCCATGGCCATCACAATCCCCAGATCTTATTCTAATTAAAAATGTGTGCGCCATCATGATCATGTGTCTACCTCAAACCATACATTGCATACAATATTACTGACTGAATAGCAAGATATCCCTCAAGACTACTAACAAATTGAAGTCTATACCATGTTGTATCATGGCTATTATTTGGACAAAATGTGATTTAAGTCCTAATAATTTTACCAGCCAATTTAAAACAGATTCTTGATGGTCTCTCTCCTATATAAAATTATAAATGAGTTTTAACTGACAAAAATGGGTGCAATTCTAAGTCAAAATATAACTAAAGCACTTTTAACATTCACCTTCTCTTCATATTCTGTAGTCCATGTTCCCTGCTGAACAACTCCAAATTCTCCCTCTCCAAGGACTTTATTTGAGGTAATTGACTCTGCTGGAATTATCTGTTTACCAGAGGGTCGAATACAAGAAATTGGACGAGATATTCGATGTTCTGGAGGAGATGGGCTGAGAGATCTTCCAGGGCCATCACTGGCTCGCATTATTGCCTATAAACAAACAAAATAATCAAATGTCAATAATAGTTTTATTTTTTACATAGTTACTCGGATTTATCTTTTGCCTCAGGTCAAATTTAGCAATGGTGTATAGCATACCACCAGTTAGAATTCAGATGAGAAATTTAGTTTAGCAACTACTTAGTGGTATTTTTCTCTTTTTCCAAGCATTTTTCTTATTTTTGATGGCAATTCCTCATATCTTTAAACACTCTAGCATAGTCCATTGCTTTGAAATTCCCAGCAGCACCATGGTCAAGTCCCACTGTGGCTCAAAATTAGCAACAGAAACATGTCACATGTTGCATCTGCATACATACAATCAGCACATCATTTATCCAGAGAAAATTATCTAAAGAAATGCATAGCTACATACATACATCAATTTCTTATACGTTAAACCAAAGAAATAGTGTAGGCAAGTTTTTTATAAAGCATTTTAACAAACAAAATAATCCAATTAGTTTGCTATCCAAACAAATTATGCTGCTTGTTTAAGTTTTTAAAAGATGTTTCTAATAATCAGATACAGCTAGTCTATAACAATGGTTTTATAAATTTGAAATTGATAATATCTTTATAAACTTAGTCCATATTTCTTAGCTGACCAATTCAACACCTTCCAAAAAATCTAAATCTTTGATCAAGACAATGTGACTTGTCAATTTTTCATATTAAAATGCCAACTGCATTTACTGAGTTGAACATATGGTAGCAAGCAGTATATAAACACACACAATGTGAGATTACTAGTTCAGGAAAATAACAAAGAAAGTTCATTACAACTACACTGATTTCTAAAAATTAATTTGAAAAAAATAAAATATTTCAAACATAGTTAAGGTTTTATCCACCAGATAATTAACACAATCTGCTTTTCATTAAGTAGTTTTATCAAAATATTGTTTATTACAAATATAGAAACAAGAAATTATAACGAGGGTCAATGGGGTATGGCCTTCTCTCTGATGGCAATATATTACTTATAACTGCTTTGCATGCTATCAATAAGCAGTAGCAATAAAGTCCATTGTCTTATCAGATATATTTTCAGCTTAAGTGATCTTGGAAGGGATTTGAAAGGGGCAACACGTCATCAGAGTATACAAAACATTCTCAAATAAAATTTAGCACAAAAGAACGATCATTAATGATATCATAATTGTTTCGTCTTGAAGATATTGCTTGATTACGCGATAAAGCGTTATTATCCCTTAAAATGAAGTTACCTCAAATTACACCTATCATGGTCTTCTGACACAGGGATCAAGAATCTTATTCCTATACCTTATTGAAGTCAGAGTACCTCTCTGAAACACAAGGTCTATGCACCCACCCAGACCATCAAACTCCATCCAATGTAGTGATCCCTGAGTCAATGTATAAAGTTTGCTATGCCAAGCCAAAATGACTTGCTGCAATTGTGATCCATGGATAACCTAGAATTAGCCTTTAGACAATATCTCAAAGTACTTAAAATATCTTGCTAAGAAACCATATCTTTTCAGAATAATTTATTCCACCACCTGAATCTGCAACTGTTCAGCCTACTATCCTACTAATAGCTTGCTACTTCATAGCATCTTCCAAATGAATATAGCTGCCCATCTGTAACATTACCCTTATATCAAAACAAGCCAGTTTTCTTTATATTAAAGAAATACTTAAATTTTGCTATAAGGATAAAAATGGTTACAATAAAAGTGTTTTGAACATTTTGTTACCAAAAATTGTTGTGGTGTTTGTTGCTTAACTTTAGAAAACCATGAAGTCTGAAAAAATTGTATTTATTAGGTATATTTCTATGCTAAATTACAACTAAAAACTTAAGTTATCAATATCAATAAACCTGAGTAGCCAGGATTTCATTTCAAACATTTTATTTCTCTTTTGTTTTCAAAGTGGTCTTATAGTATTAACTGTAAAACCTTGACAGGTGACATAACATAATCACCACTCATTCACAAACATTGCTTCTAAGGTTCAAACTATTATCATCTGTTGAGCTGGAAATGGTCGGTAATATTTCATCTTATTTGTCAGTGGTATGTTTCATTAAAACCCCTAGTCCCCTTATAATAAAAAAAAAAGCTTCCAGACATCACACTTAATAAATCAAAATATGACTGAAAGCTTTTATCGAGTTCTTTTGCTTCCTTTTCAAAACCATCTTGACCAGATGAGATTTATGAGGAAGGTCAGTGCTCCATGGTAGGTAAGGTCAACTAACTCCAAATATCTGCCTCTCCAGGCAACCAAATAACCAGCTTGCCAACATGTGTCAAAGTAAACTGTCAGTCTTGACAACTTTTTCACATTGAAAGAGAATTCTTCCAAATAAAAAATATGAAGTCTCACCCGAATGAGTGAGAGAAGCAAAAGTATGGATCCAGTCAGATGTCTTAAGTTTTTGAGAACAAACATACTAAACTTCTCATCTATGACAGACTTCAACGAGCTCTTAATGTTAATCAGTATCACCTTTCCTTTCACTCTTAAAGAAAGGCACCAATCTTCAGCAGTAGAAAAATTATTAAGAAACATTATGGATCTCAGGTGCTGAGAATTAGCTTTCAATTTCAAATCCTAATTTAAAAATTAAGACGATCAAAAGCTGTACAGCATTTGATACATTTATTAAAAAAAGAGTTTTAATTTGCTTTTGTGACACTTTTTTAGTTATATACAATGGCAAATAATTCACTAATAAAATAATTCAAAGAATATTTTAATGAGAAAAATGTCTAGTTTATTTTATTTTACACTTGTGTAGTTTCTAACAGTGTTTTACTTATAGGCATATAACTACATGCACTAAGTAAACTAATTCATGTATGTATAAATATGAGAGATTCCACTGGTGATACCACAGCTGCAGCCACTAGCATATATACTTTATTTTCTGAATTACTCTTTATATCACTTGGGGTGTACTCGCACCGCACTACCCTTCAAATCTGTATTGTTTAACATAAGTTCAGCCATACACACAGTGCTCTCTTCATTAATATAACCCTTTGTAATGACAAATCCATAATGTTCCAACCCCATACATTTTGCATTACAAGTGCATTAAGCCAGTTCAACTCAAGTATTGTGCTTCTAGGCTGGCCAGGTGGTGTAAGTAAAAACTGGCAAGGTATGCACTGAATAAAAAGAAAACCACCTTTCAAAAATTAACTATCCTTTTTAAATAATATCGTGCATGGAATTCACAATGCCAAAAAAAAAAATAGATATTCTTTCTAAAATGTTTAGTGTAAGAATTATATGGAAATGTGTTCAAAAGAATGACAACTAACTAACAATATTTGTAGCAGCATAATGGCCTTGAGCATACACCATCCATACAGTAAGTCACAAATCAAAATCAGTCCATATATAACAATACTAAAAAAAAATTAACTTCTGCAAAGTAAATGTTGCAAAAGACATTGTTATACAAATAGCAAAGCAATATACCTAATTGTAAATAATATGTTAAAAGAAAACATTAAACTGAAAATACTCTAAAATAAACAAAGAATATCATCCAAAATATTCACTACACATTTATTTTCTCTAAAAATAATTTCACTCACCTTTTTAAAACCAGAATTAAAACTGCACTACAGACTGCCATTCCAAATGTGTGAACACATTCTAGTTATCACAAAAGTGAATAGATATTACAGCATGAATATACAAAATATTCTAGCAAGGGAATTGAAATAGTGACCCTCCCCCCAAGGAACATACACGCAATTATAGTTAGTGATCAAACATCTGGTAATCAAGTAGGGACATTTCAAAGCTGTGGTAGCCACTACACTACTGTCGAGTGGATTCTCACAATAAATTCCAGAAATTACTAACATTTTCCTGATGGTTTTTCTTTCTGTTTTTTTTGTGACTAATTATTCTGGAATTTATAACTTCTCGCATTCAGTGTTTAGTTCAAAATTCTGTTTTATATCACATTCCTAAAACATGCTTTCATGAATCTTGGTTTCCACTATTTCTTTGTTTTCCTCTCCCTTTTAGATTAGTGATGAAAGATGAGAGAAACACCATACTGGCAAGACAGTGGTGGAAATTCAAAATGGTTTTAAAGCCAGGTTCAACAAGGATGTGAAGCATTTCCTAACTTAACCAATATTAAGATGAAAAGCTGTACACTACAGGAAGTGTCAGAACAAGTTGAGAATGGAATAACCATCAACAAAATTAAATGTGTTATACTCATTATGAATGCAAACCAACTTTTTTAGACGAATTTTTCATGCTGATTTAAAAATTTCACTCCATTTGTATGTAGCACGTATCAGTTTTTCAGTAGATACATGCAAATATTTACATATTTGTATATATGAAATCATTAACGTAATAAATAAGGACATATTATTTTTAGAAAGTAAATGAGTTTATTGAGTTAAAAATCATCACTATCATTCTACAAAGAGTGAATACACAAAAAATGGGTCAGACAAAACAGACAAAGTTAGAACAACAGAGTTAGAAACATTGTGATTTGGATTTCCTGTGGTGTTCCTGATCTGGTTGATCACAGTAAAGTGCCCAGCAGTAGTCAGCCAGCATACTGTCATTCCAGAAGCCTTGGTACCGTTTCTCCATAGCACCAATGTCCTGGTGAAATCTTTTGCCATGTTCATCAGACACTGCTCCAAGGTTATCTGTGAAGAAATCCAGATGAGAGTCCAAGAAGTGAACTTTCAGTGACATGCGACAACCCATTGCTGAATAACATTTCAGAAGATTCTTGATGCCATCCTTGTAGTCCATTGCCTTCTTGTTGCCCAAGAAATTCTCACAGATCCAATTGAAAGCATTCCAGGCAGGCAGTTCCAGTTCATCCAGTGTTGTCTTGAAGTTGACATCTGTGAGTACTTCTCTAATTTGGGGTCCGACAAAGATACCCTCTTTCAACTTCGCCTGTGTGATTTTGGGAAACCTTTCTACAATATACTCAAACCCTCTGACATTTCTCTTCCCTAGTGTCTTTACAAACTGTTTCATCAGTCCAAGCTTTATGTGCAAAGGAGGCAATAGGACATTACATGGATCTACAAGAGGTGTATTCTTGACGCTAGACAGTCCTGGCTGGTATGATGTTCTTGTCTGTCAGTTGCCCGACTATCCCATAGACACAAGAAACAACAGTATTTTGTGAAACCTGACTGCATTCCCATTAGCATTCCAATGCTTTTAAATCTCCACATATTTTCCATGAGTATCTTTCATAGGCAATGGCATGAAGTAAAAGTTCCATATTCTCACATGATTCATGAAGATGAACAGTGTGTACAATAGGAATGGAGGGCTTCAAATTACCATTATGGAGAAGTACAGCTTTTAAACTTCGTTTTGAAGAGTCAATAAACAAATGCCACTCTGCAGGGTTAGGGTTAATGGCAAAAGGCATGGACTTCTTCCTCTTATTGAACCAGTCACGTAAGCCATTTGAGCAAGCTGAGCAGATAAAATGTGGTGCCCATAACTTGTCCTGATCTCCAAGAGGACAGTCAAAGTATAGCTTATAAATCTTCTTGATCTCTGGTGTTATTGTACGTTTTTGAGCTTTCACAATAAATTGTCCACAGACATAACAAAACACATCAGGAGGATTTCTACACACTGTCTTGACATTGTTAACACTGTAAAACAAGTAAGGAAATAGATACAAACGGTTATACTTATATTGAATTTGAGATGATGAAATATTTCATCAAACCAATTAAGACTGGACAATTTGAGATGTTGAAATACCTATTTCATCAGACAAAACTTGATTGGTTAATTTAAGATGATGAAATATTGCATCTGAACTATGCAGCAATGAATAATGTAGTTTATTTTAAAGGTATGTTTCCATGATGTAAATGAAATACATGCATACTCGTCATTAATTGGAATTTCTATATAATGCATGAGCTAAAACCAAAAAATTTTCTCACCTTGATAGTTGTATATATGAAATCAGCATTAAAGACTACACTAAGTACACCTTGACATATGCTTGATGAAAAATACTTGTTGACCAGTGTTATCACACCTGTTAGAAGGTTTCCCCAAAAAGTTGCTCTGCAAAAGGTCCTCAAACTTTAAAAATCTGAAGCAACAATGTTGAAGTATATGAAAGTTGATCTTAACAGGAAATTTTATGCATCATGTGTATGTATAAGCCAGAATTATTGAATCACCTTTATTTCTAAACAATAATAATGATTGTTTAATGCATCTGGTACATTGTAAAGCTAATTAACCCTTGTTTTCATATTCATAGAGCCTGAGTACAACCTTTTTAATGTAGAAAATTGTAGTTGTATCTCCACAAGAAACTGAGTGAATAAGTGATAAACAAAAAGTATATGCAAATATTTTTTTCAACTGACAAATCTTATTTTAACAAAATTTATCATTTATATTTTCTTAAAAAAATTTTTAATTACACTTAAACAAATCTGAATTAATCACAATAACTCTTGACTACCAGTGTATCTTAGCATTCAAATCTTCCATAGTGATAAAATGTGTATAATATCATGTCAACAACAAAATGACAAAAAACAAACATTTAATCTTTTCTATAATAAATGTGAAATGCATGAAAAACCACAAATTATTTTTTTAGTCTATCGGAAAATATTTTTTAAGACCTATCATCAATTTACAGTAGAAATTACCAATTAGCGATCCTAATATAAAGAACATTTGGTTATTAGCAACATTTTCCCAGAAACCAATCTCTTCCTATAGTCTTTACAGAATTCAAATATTAGCACTTGTCAAGCTGCTTATTGACAACTATATTAGTGTTTCCAGAGCTACAAGATTCATGAAAGTCTTGTAATTGCTTATATTTTCTTTTATTAATAATGACAAGTATTTTACCAGTACGTCAGTGAAAATAGCATAGTAAAAGCATATAAGCACAATCAATACCTGTTGATTTGCAATCACACTGGCTTTGTATTTGGATGCACAACCATCACTTGCTTCCCCTGAACTATCACTGTGCATCCTTTATGTACAGCTTTTATAACACAGACTTCACAGCTGTGCATTTCCATTGGTTGAATCTATTTTGACATGACTGGCAAACATGTGGACCTGTTTCTTACTGATAAAGCATGGGTTCTGAAGACCCTTTGTGAACCCTGCTAAGCAAGTAGGAACAGCAACAGATTTTTGAGATCCAAAACTTGTTTCATACATTCTAATAATCAGTGATGCTATTTTAAAGTATTACAAGGTCAGCATAAACAAAGTATGTAAGCACAAACAAGATGGCAAATCAAAAGTTAGCAATGCCAGAAAAGCTTGGCCAAGTTGCTTGCATCTCCAGGCTGATGCTGAACCAGAAAGTGACTTGATTGGCAACAAAACAGAAAAAGAGATCAACTCTTTAGATAGGCTTTTCAATGATAGCCAGCTAACACAATGTGGCTTAGCATAACAAACATGGCAAGAAACAAGATGCTAGTCTTCCAGCTACTACTAAAAGAGAAGTGGACATCAAACCCAGCTTTCTGAATAAGCTCTAGCCATATAACACAGGAATGGCTGAAAAATTGAAGCAGAAAAATGCAACTACAAGACTGTCACAAAGAGAGCCATCAGTCAGAGGCTTAACTAAATAAGTTAGACACTTATCACACATTTGTGTTTAGAGTTTTATCTCACAATACAACCTTATTCATGCAACCGATTGAGATGGGCGCCTTTAAAATCATCCAAGACCACTACTGTGCTTGTCTGAACTTTGAATAATTCTCTCTTTGAATAGTAAACCACATCTTTGAATGGTAGATGCTAAGAAAAACAACACTTCTTGATGCACAGGCTGCTGTTCTACCCTAAACTGTTAAGACCTGCTTCAGAGAGGGAGGGTTGTTGGTTAACACTGACATTCCTGATAGTCTGACAACAGAATTACAGGCCATTGTTGAGTTTGACTGTCAAGAGAGCTCACTGATGTGAAACTTTTCAAGGATAGTCACAGCTGCTAAAGAGCTATAACAAGGAATTTGAAGAACCTTTACTTCAAAAGTTACATGCTATGAACATTTACTGAAGGTCATGCCAAAATCATGGTTCTGAAATTGGCTACAACGCTATATGCAAAATTGAGAGAGATTTACAGCTGAAGATGGAAAATCATAAAAAGCAGACAACATTGGAATACTACTAAGTGTAACACTGTACTGTGCTATATGTCACATTCTGTTTTTATTTTACAAATGTATGTCATAAACAGTCATAGATTTTAGTATTTTGTTTAAACTTCAACAATGTAAAGAAAAATTTTTAATTTATTTCAATGCCATTCTTCTGCAACATATATTGTTGTTCCATATACACACACTTGAAAACAAGCTTTTCACTTATTGGAAACTTTTGAATAATGACTACTTTTGTGGAATATACTATACAAGTGGAGGGTGCAAAAGTTGTGCACCAGATGGCATTTCATGGTATAGGTGGTGACATCGAGAGATGTATCTGCAAATGTGCCTAATACTTATCTTGGATGATATTCACAAAGAAGTACATTGAATGGTGAGGTTCTGCTAAATGGCCTCCTAAGTCATTGGACCTCATACCTCTTGATTTCTTTCTGTGGTGACATCTCAAGTTGGTCGTCTACATTATCTGTCCCAGAAATAGCAATTGAAGGAAAAAAAATCAGATCCAAGTGTATCAGGGCGCCACAGAATATGCAAACATCGTGTGTACATCAAATCAAAAAGCGTTTCAAGTTAACTGCCAATAATTCAAACATTTACTGTAATTTACTCTCTGGTGTGCAACATTTGTGCCACCCTGTATATTCAACCAGTTTTACTGATATTTAGAGAAATGTTAAGTTGGCTTAAAATTCTTAATTCACTATTAAACTAAAGAAAGTAAAACTAAGTATTCAGTGAAGGAACAATTAAGGTTGTCAATCAATAAGTGGAACTAAAAATATTTGAAGCATATTTTTTTTCATGAGAATTTCAATAAATTGTAAATTTTTTTATATATTCAACATATGATGTCATTCATAGCATTCACATCAAAAAGCACATAATCAACTTAGTTATGTCACAGTTGTGCATAACATCTTATGGTAATGTTTTGTGCATCATAGTTTTGTGAGGCATTGTATTGGATGGCAGCCTACAAGATGATCTTTGAAGCATTAATATATTAACAATTAATTAATACTTATTATATATATTTGATATGATTGTAATTCTATCGTTGAAATAGAACAACAAAATAATGTATATTAAAACTATACAGACTCCAGTACTCTGTTAACATAATAAAACACAGCATAACGTAGTAGAGTTAAAACAGACAGTCTGATATGACTTCTACCAACCTTCACCAGTAATTAAAATCCCAACTTCATTAAATGCAATAAGTATGTTTCCTGACATTTTGCCATTTGAATGATTTTGAAGGCAAAAATCACTTTTTTAAAAATCTTTTTTAAATACCCTTCAAATGGAAATAGCTGGAAAGTTATATCTGCACAATTGGAAAGTATTTAGAACACTAATCAAATCATTTCTACTTGATCACTAACTGAATTGGTTTAATTGTTGTTTTCCTAAACAACAAAATAAATTGTAGATTCATTTACCAGCATAGTGAAGATCAGTGATGAATTCAGAAAAATAAAGCAAAAAAAACAACAATAACAGGTAAAATCAATTTCATCCAGACTGTTAGGATTCACTGCATGTCTCTCGGGTATATCTTTCATTTCAGATTAATGACACTTACAAATAAATGTGGGCTTTCAAAGCTACATTAAAAGAAAACAAAAATAGCTTGTGTTAATTTATCACCATAATCGCTGAACAAGTACTGTACCAGAAAAGATTAAAAACTATGGCTTCTTTAAATGTGACAAGTAAAGATACATGATATTTTTATGTTCAACAGCTCTTAACACTGAAGAAACAATTCCTTGACTAACAGAAATCATCTGGGTAAGAAAAAAAATTGCCTTTCACTAATTTTTCCTGCCATTGATTTTAAAAACAAACAGTTCATTTGGAAGATACATGCAAGGACTTCATTGTTATTACTGAAGAAGAAATGAAATACAACCTTAAATAACAGGTACAGAAAAGCATTCTTCTTTAATAGCAGCGTGACAGAAAAGGAACTGATGTTTATCCATTTTAATAATGTGTAAGTTTACAAAATTCACATTTTTTTAGAATGAAGAATGTAGCTAATGGCACTTCTGCTGGGTGGGCTAAAAGAAGTATTATACCAGACATTCCAGAAAATAGATATCACAGATTTGGAAAAAAGGAAATTTTGAACCGAGTTGACAGTGCCACTGTTTATATGAGCAGCAGACAAGAACTAGGCCATTTAGTAAAGAATGATTTAATATGACTAATTTCAATCCACCGACTAAACCAGTCTTAAGTTGGCAGAAAGAAGTTACCAGGTCACTTATATAGAAGAAATAATTATTACACTTATGAATTTGTACTATATATAATAGCCCCAAACATTTGAGGTTTGAAAGAAACATCTCTAAAATGTCTGCAAGTTCTAAGACTTAAAGAAACTTGCAGGCTTTCCTACAAAGGGGACATATAGCATGCCAAGCATTAATTAAATCATATCCTGTGGTTGTACATAATCTTGGAATCTCTAGCAGCCACTGAAGAAATCATTACACAAGATGAAATAGATGGGTGTGCAGTTAAATTAGCTGATGTCAATTTAATCTTCCACTTGTTCTTTCATGAAGTATTACAATTTTTTATCAAAAAGTCATTGTGCTTGTAGAAAAATGCAGCTTACCAACTGTGTTAGCTCCATCAGCTATGAACACAATATTACTCTCACAAAAGTGGAAATAGTATATCTGCTTGAAGCATTGAATACCGGCAATGAGCTAAAATAGAAGTAGAGAACCGAAGGAAAATCATGTGATATAAAACAAGCTATCCTATTTTGAAAAAACAAAGTTATCATTACCAGATTTGCAGACATATCAACCTCATCTGTTTTTATGGCAAATGATGTAAGGTTGTGGCCATCAACTAAGAATGATTTTAATGAATTTGGTTGTGATGAATTTTCTTGTTTACCAAATGAGTAGACTGATTTATAAAACTACATGCACCTCAGTAACTTGAATGCTAACAGAAAATTTCTGGGCAGCTAGCTTTCTATACTAAGATTGAGCATAATTATCCAAACTTCAGCAATGTTGTGAATATCATTGTGTTTTTTTCTATTATGCAGTGAATTACAACTAAATGAAGAGCAGAAATAACAAAGAACTTTTGAACATTTAATTTGCATCAGCCCCTAAGAGTCAAATATCAAAATTCAATTCTGAACCATATGTGCATAAATTACTTCAAATTCCAAGACAAATTCCATGCCTATGGGCCAAGCAAGACCAGTTGCCAAAATGTTTTAAGAGGAATAAAGTACTGAAATTATAGCTAAATAAAACCAATTAAGCTTTTGTTAGTGAATGGTAACTTCCCCAAAGAAAATCTCAATGTTTACCAAAAACATCCTAAAAATATCAAAATGGCTTTAAAGTTTTTGTTTTTTTTTTTTTTTTTTTACAATGATAATAAATATTCATTAAGTTTTAAAACAAAAGGTAAACATAAAAATTTTGGTCAATACTACAGTTTACTATTTCCTCTTCCTTTCCTTTCTAACTGCAAAGCTACTTTTTGAGATTTTAATATTTCTCACACTAACTGCAGCTGATGGAAAATTGTATTTTCAGTTCCCTGCACAAGCTCAGTTACATCAGTAATGGTTGTGTGTGCTGTTGACCACTGTGAGAGCAAAGTAGATAGATTGTTTTTGATGCGCATCATTTCTAAGGGAACATACATTGGAGGTAATGGTTAAGGTCAGATCATTCTTTAGTAATGTGGAGGCCCTATAAATATTAGATTAAACTAGGTATTTTTTAATATATGACATTCAATAAAATTTTGGTTACTCATCTATGGCCTACACTCATTAATCCATAATAATTTTTTTTTTAAAAAAAAAACTATACGCTTCACCAGTGTTAGGAAAAAATTTTGTATGATCAAAAGCCATAATAGTATACAAATCAGTGACAGCAATTTATTCTTCTCGCACTTTTTCCCCGTTAATTTCACTGTATCCATTTGTTAAACTGTAGTTATGGACTTCATGCCATTTTCACAAGTATGTTAATTATTCATAATGCTGCTTGATGGTGAATTCTTTCTTGCTAAAAAATTTTTCAATATGCTAAGAGAGAAGAATGACAATTTAAAATGTGTACTACATAACAGGTTTTAATAAATTGCAGAAAGTCCACGGTGTCATCCAGACCAACACACAGAATTCATACAAAAAAGATCATCATTGTAAAGAAATACAAAAAGTACACAGCCATATCCATAAAAGGAAAAGGTTAAACTATATACACATGCTAAATGCTATGATTCTGACTGCCTTTAAATTAATATACAATGTAGTTGTCATAGAACACTTTGGAGACAAAAATCGTATCTGACCAACGTTTGTCAGCATACTTCTTATCCTATTGTAAACAATTAAAAATATGGTAGATCTGTCAAGCTTTGGAAGAAACTAATAACAAGCAATAAAAAATGCCATGTACTTGCTGGAACTTGAATAGTAAAGGACCAGGCTATAATTCCTCTAAAATAAT
The DNA here is from genome assembly GCA_018389105.1 of Nautilus pompilius. Taxonomy (NCBI): domain Eukaryota; kingdom Metazoa; phylum Mollusca; class Cephalopoda; order Nautilida; family Nautilidae; genus Nautilus; species Nautilus pompilius. The sequence goes on from JACATO010002737.1 coordinate 1,694,448, forward strand.
TGAGATATATACATGTGCACGCCCTCTGTCTGCCTCACCTAAAGTTTAACAAATCACTGTTTTGTTTTAATACCCAGTTGATGAGAAGCTGGCATGTTTTTGTTAGTTTTATATAGAACCACTGACACCAGATGTTTTCTAATAGCATTTCAGCTAACTTTTCCAATTGGCTTATCATCTGTAAAACCCAAAACTTGACTTCTTTTTAACTTCTTCATTTTCATTCGTGAGAAGCATAGAAAAAAGTATAAATATACGAGGTCTGTCAAAAAAGTATCCAACTTTATTTTTTCCCATGGGAAGTAATGATGTTAGGGAGGCAAAAGTGTGCATAGTGGAGCCGCGTGCCTTCATGCACATACATGGTTTTTGGCTGGCTTGCTGGATGCGTCAGTCGCTGTCAGGCAGCCAGCGTGTGAGGTTCTGTACTACTTACTCGTCGCATCTTCATTTCACCCATTATGACGGAACGTGTGGAGCAACGATCTTGCATCAAATTTTTCCAAAAGCTTGGAGATACCCAAGCGGAAACAATTTGCAAAATTCAAGAGGCTTTTGGTGACAGTGCCATGGGTGTTACCCAAATAAAAGAATGGTACAGCAGGTTCAAAGATGGCCACACATCGGTGGAGAGTGACCAGCATGCTGGTAGGCCATCAACAAGCCGCAATGCAGTTGTTATCAAGAAAGTGTGAACCTTGATAATGGAGGATCGTTATTTGATGGTGCGGGAAATTGGTGATAAGGTTGGGATCAGTAAAGATTCTGCACATGCAATTTTAGAGGAGGATTTGGGTTTGCGCAGAGTGGCAGCGAAATTTGTGCCCAAGCTGCTTTCTCAGGAACAACAACAACTTCGTCGCAGCTGATCCAAGGTTTCTTGGCAAAGAAAGGCATTTCGCTCATTTGCCAGGCTCCCTACTCTCCAGACATGGCTCCTTCTGACTTCTGGTTGTTCCCAAAAATGAAGATGCCATTGAACGGCTCCCGCTTTGAGAACCGAGAGGACATCATGCGGAATGTGACGGCGGAGCTGGGAGCCATTCTGAAAGCAGCATTCCAGACATACTTCGAACATTGAAGGATCGCTGGGCTAAGTGTGTGGAGGCACAAGGGGCCTACTTCAAAGGAGATTAGCAAATGAACCCCACCAAGTATGTAATTTTTTTTTTCCCAGCCCAAGGTTGGATACTTTTTTGACCGACCTCGTATATATTGAAATTGTATGGAACTTGCAAAGGTAGCATGCAGTCACTGTAGATGTGCTTGCAGTGATCTTGATTCTTCAGTGAAGGCTGCTCAAAAGCCAGAGGGGCAACCTTGAGAATTACAATAACTCAAAACAAGTTGACGACAAATTTATTTAAAAAAAAAAATTCAAAAGCAAGCATATATATTATAATGACAATGAAGAGGAAGACTCTAATATTCCTTATGAAAGTACTTAGCCATCAGAATTATAACATTTTTAAAAATAGTAATTGATGAAATAATTTTAAATCAAACTGATTGTGTGTGTGTTTTAAAAACATTTTCATTGCTGAAACTTTATGTATATACATAAGTGACTTGGCCTACTAACGAAATATCACATTTCAAATATAATCAACGTACTAGTGCATACAGCTGTGTATAATAGCATACAACTATTAGAAAATGTTACAATAAGTTGGAACTTTGATCACGTGCACATTTTTCAAAATATACATATATACTTCATTGGTGAGTCCAGAGTTATGGTTACTCATGTGCATGTATTATGCGAGTGAGAATGAGCTGTTTTTACACACAGTTTAAAACTGGCATGGAATTCATACTCTAGCTTGCACACCCATGTCTTCATATTACATGATTTAAAACAAAAAAAAAACAATATTGTCCATATCTTGCAATCCTGTGGCTTGGAAAGCAAGTGCAAAATGAAATGTGTTTTGAAAGGATGGAGAGAAAAAAATTCCAATTTGATACTTTCTTAAAATGTTTATGGAGCAAGCTCACTCAAGTACCTATGATATACTCCACTTAAATCCAAGGCTAACTGGATTTTTTTTTTTTTTTTTATCTCAGATATGGTTTTAACAGCTATACCTATGTCAGCTATCAGGAAATGGATACTTTTCTGAGTATTGAGAATTATGAGATTTTACATTTTGGGCAAGACTTGTGTAAAAGATATAGTGCTAGTTGGGTGGAATTTGTCTTCTTCTAAAACTAGTTGTTTTATGCTTGAATGACAAACTTGATTCATGCTTGTTTGTCTTAGATGATTATTATATTTCTTTTCCCTTAATTTCTTCAGCATTATTTTCTTTACCAAAGTCACTACACAAAGTTTAGATTAATAGTGGCTAAAATTATTGATGTATTGAGTTATCCAAGGAGCAAACCGGTATACCACATTTGTGAATGTGGACTGATCATTATTTTAGTTTTTGTCTGGTATTCTCAATAATTAGTGATCTTAAATGCCACTTAATCTAATACTGAATTTATCTTAAAGACAAATGGCAACTGCAAAAGATACCAACCAGGCCTTGCTGGATAACATTTTTGAACTCATGTGCACAAAATATTGGTATCCCTAATATGAGAGACAGATTTATTACTGTGGGTTTGTTATACTTAACATGGAAACTATATATTTGATTTTGTTTACTTAGGATTGATAAAGACAATTAAGAAAAGAGATAAAAGCAATACAGTAATTATTTGTAAAGAATCCTGGAGTGCAGGTTAATGATTAGCCAATGAGAAATGAGATGACAAAAATGTAAAATATAATGTCAAAAGTTACTTGTGAACTATGTAGGGACTTATTTTTCTCATGAAGTTTCCAACATGCATTTGAATTTAAAGAGGAAAAGAAATAACTTTTTAAAGGTGGTCAGATTTAACAGTAGGAGTGATACATGATAGGAATGCCTTCTAGAAACTCATGCTTACTTGAATGTGCTCAGTTTTTAACAAGTGTATTATGATAATAAGTAAAGATTTGATATACCTATTTGGTATACTATTTTTTTTCTATTAACAAAGTAACAACAAATTCCCAACTACCACATGGGTCTCAAATGTGTGCAACCAAATTCTATTTTTTACAGGTACAGTCATACTTTCCATTAGATTTAGTCCTGAAAGTCTTCAATTAAAATGAGTTTTCAAAATAAATTGAACCCATATCTTTCTGTTAGTTCACACCTAGCAAACTAGAACAATACAAGTGTTTATGCAATTTGTTGGTAGTAGAGAAAAAACTGTTAACAAAACCAACAGCAGGAGGAGTGTGCATGACGCACTTGGTGATAACTCATTTATGCGTTTCCTAGGCTTTCCATGCAATGTATTTTAATAGAAAGTTAGACGGAAAATTTATTTATAATTTAGTAAATAATTATTTAAATTTATGCAGTAAAGATCTTTTTTTTAAAAAAAGGTAATTCCCTTAATTATCTTTATTTTTACCTCTCCAAAAAATCTAAATATACATTAACCCTTAGCCATTTCAGTGATCTTTTCACCAACAAAACTTGAGATTATGAATTATCACAGTTACCCAAGTCAACAGTCTGATGTCTCCTTGTAAAGATCAGACCAACTAAAAGTGTTATTAAACCAAATTAGTCCCCTGAGGGAATCAAACTGAGGCCCTGGATATAGCAGTCCTGTAGCCTAACCACTGAGGAACCAGCCAACAAAACTACAGTAGTAGTTATACAACTAACAGTTAGTTACACTCAGTTTCCATTGAGATTTCTAAAAAAAAAAAATCTATTTACATGCACACACTAGAATTTAAATGCACAGGAAAGCAATATACCTGAACAAATTAATCATACCAAAAGAATGTCACAGGAAGCCCAGCCTATTTCTTATTCATTATTCCAGTTTCCTACAAAGATGTTTGATTTATCATCAATTAACACATTGTCCAAACTAGGTTAAGCGTATAAATCCATCCATCCATCCATCCAATGGTTGAGTATAACAAATACAAGTATGACAAAAGTCACTATGCTTTATGTCCCCTCAAATTTTAAAAATACTTTAACATGTGGTTGAACTGACGATAATCCTCACTAATAATCTGATCTACATGAAGACAATAAAGAGTATATTTTCTCAAAAAACAGACAGTTAAATAAATATAGCCCAAGAAATGGCCAGGCTTACGCTGTTTACATTTTCATTCTGTATAGGTAACTTTACTCTTAAGAGAAAGTCTTACCTTTGCCTCTCTGCCAGACTAAGATTTAAATCTATAGACAGACACTAGAAAATGTATTGTCCCAAGATTAACGGCCAGTAGAAATATAAATTGATGAATGTTTTTTTTTAAAAAAAAAGAAAAATGACATGGCTAAAAACCAAAGAATACATAATACTTACTGGTTTCGCAAACATAATGATCTTGATAATACAAAGATATTCCAGGTAGTACTGACTGAGGTCATGTAAGCACTCAGGATTTTACATAGCATGAAAATGGAGGTATCTCGTGTATTTATTTTGAAACAAAAAAAGGTAAATATGATAAGAAATTTTTATTCCAACTTAATCATCTATCTTTTAGTAATTTAGAAAAATGTGCTCAACAAGCATTTTTTGTGATTCTGTTATAATAAAAATCAATTTCCAATTCTCTGGGTTTCGCCAGATCAATAATTAAAATATTTGTGGATAAGTTAAATTCTGCTTTTGAGGAAATGAGTTGGCCAGTACAAAATTGCCTCAAATTCTGCAGTGTATGGTACAGTAAAATTAACTAAATTTTATTAAAGTTAAAAAAAAAAAAATTCAGTGAATCAAAAGGGTGTTGTGCAATGTTTATGTATGTATTTGCTGCAGAAGTTTGAGCTTCCTCATCACCTTATTGATAATAATCAACAGGTTTCAGAGGACAATGATTTTGTTGTGCAATATTATTTTTGCAGCAGGTGTTTATTTTGGAAACATTCATGCAGTATGACCTGTTTATTGAACATCATACAATGATCAATGCTTTAGCAATTTAAACTTTACTGATGAGACATGCTAAAATACAAATGAATTACAAGTTTATAAAATGGGTAAAAAAATTAATTTTTTTTTTTTTGCAAAGTTCCTTAGAGATTTCATATTGTAATTTTTCACATCAAAAGTAACATAATTCCCTTCCCAATAATATAATGAACGGTAAATTAATTTATTTCAAATGTTTACTTAAGATAGCTTGAATATTAGCAGTTTTCTAATTCATGGTATATTCAACATTCACCAAGGTTCACATGGCTTGATAATGTCTATGAAATTACAAGTTTTAGTAGAATTTGCAGGAATAAGGTATGGAGATTAGTTTTATTTACCACAGACTATCCTTTCTCTACATATTTATCTGGCTGGGTTCTTCTCAGAAATGTACCAAGTACATTGTAAACTAAGTACATTATTTACCAAGAGTAGAGAAATAAGAAAACAGTCTTAAAAATCCACGTAAATCAAAGATTTCTACATTAACGTGGTGGATTTTTTGTAGGTTCTGCATACATGGATTTCCTGATCTGAAATATGCTACTATATCAGGCTGTTTTATTTTTTTTAATTTCAAAAGGACAAAACAATTAACATTTTTTAAAGTAACATTTGCTCAGAGAGAAAAACAACAGAAAATACTGAAACAAATGTCATTAATTCTTTCAAACATTAAGAAATCAACAGAATATTTGCCAAAACCTAGATAATTCAAGCGCCAACATCTCGTTGTCATGAGTTTAGTTTAGTTTTTTTTTTAATTTTAATATAAAAGCTAAGCAGAAAACTCAACTAAAAAGCGGACAATTTTCTTGAATTAAATCACTGCCAGGAATACGCCAGTTGAAAGTTTAAAAATAAAATAAGCAAAATGTATTATTAAATAAAAAATTTACTTGCTTAATAAATCTAAAAAATAAATAAATCATCCAACAGTAAATCAATTGATCTATGTGCAACTTTACATCATTGCTCCATCAAAGATTTCCCTTTAATTACTGCTTGAAATAAACACCATGTTCTTCCTCTTTTGTTGTTATTTCAGTCAATGTTACATTCATATTCAGTCAAAGACTTCCAGCAATACAAGCCTATCTTGTCATTTTGCTTAATTCTCCATATTGCTCAAAGAAATCAAGGTTTATTGTTCCTTAGAATTTTAGCTACTGAAATATTTTCAGTGATTTCACTAGGTCTAACATGACATCTGTTTCTATGAGCAGCCAGCTTGCATTCTATGTGACAAGAAAAAATCTAAATCATAATGAACAAACAAGTTAGCAAGTGTAATACTAAACACCAGCTCAGTGGCATTTAAACTAATCAATTCAGCAGAGATAAAAAAAAATTAAAGACAAAATAGTGAGTTCAGAAACTTAGATTAAACAAGTTTACTTTAGAGATCTGATAAACATGTTGATACTAGCATATTTTTTTAGTCATCAACAACAATTACTAGACAAATTAATCAAGGTATGGCACTAGATTATTAGTAAGTAGGAGTGAAATATGACCAGTGCACTACAGTGTGAGTAAGATTAGTGTGTAGCATATTGTTCACTAGGTCCATTCATTGAGTTCAGGCTATTTGGTTTCTAACCAATGAGTTCTCTTTCTCTCTTGCTACAGCCCATTCATTGTGTGATTCCTCCCATGACAAATCAGGAAAGCTCTAGAGCATTCTTTTCCCACTGAGATTTCAATATTTGGACTGCTTCTGAACAGACAAAGGACACCTTCCCAACATGAAACTACATAAAGACAGCAACCAAGGAACCATGTCTGAAATCACTTCCATAATTAAAACAGCAGAAATACCACCTGCAAAACATCTGCTGAAACCTAAAACAGTCCTTCCTCATTGTGTGTTGATAAATTAGCAGATCATCAGTAATCAGCCAATAGTTATTAGGCTTCATAACAGCAAATGAAAAACCTAGTTCAGTCAGAAAGAACTTTAATATTACCTATCTCAGTTTTCCACATTACACAGAGTTTTATCAACAAATCAATATATCTAGATTAACAAAACCAGAGGTATCAATCTGGCTTAAAGTTGGATAGGGGTACAAACATGGTAAATCCCATATCTTTTCATTCAATCACCACCTCACCCAAACAATGTATAGCCTATTATACATTTTAGCACAAACTTTTCTTGGAGAAATATATTTAAGAAAAATATCTTGCAGTGGAAGAGGGAAAATCCATCCTGCCTTAACCCAGAAATGAGGCCCCAAGACATAATTAGTTAAAGGCCAAAACATACAAAATACTAGTTTAAAAATACAATTTAAACTTCAACATCATTTTTTCTACTGTTAAACTTAAATTTCATAGTTGAAACTGAAATCTTCAAAAGTTTAATGTTAACTAATCAATATAGGTATTTATTAATATATAACTAGTTGAATTTAAAAGCAAAAATATTAATAGTAGTAGTATTCAACTGGCTTTAAATTTAACACATTTAAGAAACTACCAAAGACTATCAAAAATATAAATATAAAAGTTTTTTTACTTGAAAATTAAGAGCTTAGAGATTTCTAGGTTAAACTAATCAACACAGGCATTTCCAAATCCAGATTAATACAAAACATGTAAAATCAAAAGTTGTGAAAGTAATACTGGTTTAATAAACACAGATTCAAAACTGAAAACAATTATGAAAGTCTGCCAAAAGGCATAATGTAGAATTTATAGTTAAAAGCTCTTAAATTATAATGCAGAAACATCAACATTAGAGCACTTTCTGGATTGAGGTAATTTCTTGGTTGGCTCACATGCACTGGCTAATCATTTTATTAAATCCTACAGTAGCAGCAAATCTCACCCAACCATTATTTCTGATGAAATGCATCTAGTGATGCTTATGTGTATTCTGATAAGGACTGCTACTTTCCAAGATGACAGTGTTTCTATCTAGTGTTCCCCAATTGTGCATTCATAGTTTGAAAAACAAGGTAGATTTCCGACATCACCAATGGCCCAGTACAATCCCTAAATTTCAATCCAACTTAGCATTTGTAGGATAAACTTGAAGGATGCATCTGCCATCATCATACATTGTGAATTTTCACAGCAAAAGTTGTCCCACCCCATAGCCAGGTATAGGTCCTAATAATTTTACTAACTAGTGGACACATCCATTAGTGTTAAGAAGCTATTATTATTATTCACTGTCTCATAAATTCACCTATGCCAACATTTTTAGCTTTTTGCAATAGAGAGCATTTCTTTTCCACCATAACAAATAAACTATCTGGGTAGTAGAGGAAAGGTAATATCCCTTGATCCCTATAACAAAATTTGTTGTTGTTTTGTTTTATTTCTTGGAAATCCACAGTTTGCTTTCCTGCAGAAGAACTGGCAGTTTGATCACTCAACTTATCAATCATTTAAAGGACGATGACTTGAACAAGCAATTATTGATTAGACAACACAAAATACTAATAAAAACAATTAGGCAAACCCCTCCCCCCAGCAGGAAGGCTTTCAATATCATTAAAATCAGACTTTAATACTAGTTGCTTGAGTTACAATATACAAAAGATGTAAATTCTATAACCAAAACAAAGTTTAAAATCTGATTTTGTAAAATAATTTTAAAGAGTTACTGATATATCTTCACATACTGCAAGAGAATACTCTAATGCTAATACACAGAAATATAGGCACTATGTAATAATCATCTCTCATTTCAACCTTCTTTTAAATATTTTTCAAAATCTATGTATTTTATTGCTTTGTTTTGGAAAGTTTATTCTCTTGCTATTCTTTAGGCATATTTTTAGTACCCGTTAAATGATGCTATTTATACATGTCACTGGTTGGATCATTTCAAAACCATTGACGATTAATGGTGGCATTTTAGCTCTAAGCTCACCAGTTGGTTTCCTGAGACCTTAACATGCTAGTACGTAAGTGGAATAACCACATAGGACTGAGTTCTACACTTGGTCTCTTGGTGGATTAGTTGACCAAAGCAATGTATGCTGCTGCTTTGATCTGTTGAGCTCTCCTCACAGAGTGGCTTAGTTTTTAACATTATACTTGAAAATCTTTTACAGACAGCCAAAAGAATGATTGACCATTGTTCTTATTGGTGATTGTAGGCCTACTGAAATAAACGAACTGTCCAAGGCAGAAAGGGCACCAAACTATTAAGATAATCCCACAGCTAAATATCATTGAAAACATGAAAGAGAAAACTACAACATTATCCAAAGAGAAAGCTGACAAATTCAGATGTTAAGTTATGAAGTATGTCAAGTCCTCCATATAGTGGAGTAATGATTTTATTTCAACAAAATGACTCTCAGACCATCCTTGTGTATCTTAGGTAGACCATACATGTGGTAATCCTTGAAATTATTAGCCAAGCAATGATATATATAGCCAAGTGTTCTTTATACTTAACAAGGTTGTTCAAGCTTCCTGGCCATTGTCTGGGTAGGGTACTTGTGAAAGATCTTGTTGCTAGAATACTTGAAAAGTTGGTTGAGCTCTTTATCATAGTTTTGTTTATTGATGACTACTGTGGCACTGCTTTATCAGCTTTGGGATAACAATGCCCTTATCACTCCTTAAATTTCCTAGTGCAGCATTTTCTCCTTTGGTAATATTGGATTTTAAAGGTTTGGCTTTTTTGATAGTTTATTTGACTCTCCATCTTAGTTTGTCAGTTTTCTGTCTGGATAATTTGGTTGTAGCCACTTTAGTATTTGTGATGTCAAAGTGTGGGATTGCCCTAGCAAAGTTCATTCAGCCCATTGTTTAGAACTGCATCATCATCTTTAGACAGTTCCCTTTTACTCAAAACCAGATTTTATTTGTGATCAAGGACCTACCATCCTTGGCTATTCTAGTAAGATTTTAGAGTGTACTGTCCATAACTAAGCCACCTTGTGAGGCAGGCAGAAAAAGGAAATGCATGTATAACATCCCATGCAGTGGCAGGACATATAAGGATAAAACAAGTAGACCAGTATCTGTAAGAGTGAATGAACACATCAGAGTAACAGAAAGACGAGAGAAAAACTCAAAGCAGAAACAACAATCCTGGCCATTGAGCCCAAACAAATCAACATCAGCATACAATGCTCTAGCCAACCAATCTATTAGCAGACCAAGTATAGAACTCAGTTGGTAGCACAATGGATTCACAACCAAGAGGTTCTTGGAATGAATCCCATCAATGGCATGTAAATAGTATCATCAATATATACTAAAGATATCCCCGAAGGTCACAAAATAACCACCTTTCCAAAACACAATATAAATTGCAATGTATTAACTAAATACACTTTTATTGTTAAGATTTGGGCAACTAAATAAAATTTTGACACATTAAGTTTCATGTGCATCTCTCTCCAGCGGGTAAGAGAGAAAACCCTTTTTAACCTATTTATTTCCCTGCTTTTGATGATACTGTGTAAGGAAATAAATTTCTGGCTTCCCAGTCAGACCAGGTCAAAAATCATTTAATGTATTTTTACTAATCAACCAATGAATTGGTACATCCCTACTTCTTAGGAGTAAACACTAATGAGACAGTTTGGAAAAGATTGTTGAAACAGGTTCAAAGTTAAATTACTAATAATATGGTAATGGAGAATGCACACACTTGCTATAAAGTGCACATCCAATAATTCTGCATTTTTATCATATGTTGTGATGATGGCACACTTACAAAAAGAAGAAAATATTAAATCACTCATAGCAACGATGGAAGTCTTCTCCGTTAAACAAAAAACTGCTAATTTAATGTTTAGATACTACAATATCTGTTTTAATTCTTTAAATTTCTGGTATTAAAACAGTTTTTTTTTTGTTTTATTGATTATTCATAGACTGATAAAGTAAGCTGTCTGTCTGTCTAAAGAGTTTAAACAATACCAGTAAACATGCATTATTTAGCAAATTTTATAACCTTCTCTGTTAACAATGTACACAATCCTGTACATTCTAAAAACTAATTAAAATTCAAATATCATCTAAAAAGGTGAATTTGCTATATTTTGAATTTAAAATAAGTCAAAATTAAATTGATATTTATGTATGAAAATCCATTATTCTACAACATTAATTCAATAGTCTGATATTTTTTTTGTCTTAAATTAAATTAAATTGACTTTTATAACTTAAAGATAATCATGAACCTTTTTTTTAAAATTATTTTTATAAAAATAAATTTAAAGATAAACATTTCTATATTTCGAAAAAGTAATTCTTTAAGCTTGATCTTTACATATAATGTTATGACCGATTCTCAAGTTCTTTTCGTTGATGATTGTAGAAAAATGTAAAATGCTATCTGGCAGTTACTGAAGGATGCCACAATCAAGTAATTATTACTACTTACTGCTTAAAAAATTAGACACCTATATCTGGTGCTCTAGAACTTGTATACAACTACCTTTTACAGAATTTCCAAAATAAGTAACTGCTAACCATTTGGACGAGTTGATTAGAAAACGTTGTTAGTCATTCTTTGAACAGAGTTTCCAACGAAAGAAGAAAAGTTTAAATGCGAATAATTTTCAGATTAAACTAAGCACACACACACACCAGCACTTTCATAATCATACTTTAAACTAAAAATTCACTGAGTTATCTCCCATTAAATACTAAGGAGTTAAATACCACTCCATGTAGCATTTTCTGTAAAGCACCTAAACTGTAAGTAAACAAAAGCAAGGAAGACTTCAACCGGTGTTTTATCCTAGCCAGCCATGGTTTGTTACACTTGGTTTGGCAATATTGCCAGACACTCCACAAATCAATGTTTGCTCTAGAACTGATGATGGGAGTTTAAGGTATCTGACAAATTCCTGAAGCCACTCCTGCATGCAGCATACCCATAACTATCATATTTTGATGAATTTCTTTCCAGTGATGAAACCATTGTGACAATGATTTTTAAAAAATAAAATAAACAGCAGATATCTCTTTCCTTTTTCTAACAAGCTCATGAAGCAGAATTAAATAGTAATGTGATTTTACTACTGAAGGATATATACTGAGACAGAACACTGAACCCTGATGAATTAGCTATAAGGTTTAAATTCTCCTAGTACAAACAAAGCATCTCCTTGTCTGGGTGACTCAGAGGACAGGTTAGTTATCAACTAGGATTCTGCCTCTGTTCAGAGCAGGCATGCTGTAAATCTAATCCACTCCCATTGTGAAGTGAAGAGAAAAAAAAAAAACATCTCTGACCCACTCCTGGCAGTCAACTAGGACAGACTGACATCTAACTTTAAGTAGAGATTTAAAAATAAATAAATAAATAACAGCATCTATACAGCAGCTCTTACAAGGGAGATTTTTAGCTCTCTACACAGCCTTTTGTGAGTGTAAACAATGACTGGACAGAGGACATGTTGGCTCTAGCAGCAACCACAGTGATAGGACAGACTGATGTTGCTTTAACCAGCCTGAAAAAACAAAACACATTGTTTTGGGATCCTACCTTTCTTATCTTCCCAAGTGTTCCCTGTGGACATTCCTTTTTGTAATACCTCTTCAGCCTGCGCATCTCTGGTTTTGTCATTCCAACATTCATCAGGTCGTCTTCTTTAACGTACTTCAAGTGAGCAATGGTGGTGATTTTCAGTTCGTTCTTCAGTGCACTGTAATAGTGCTGGAGTTCCGCCTCCACAAGGAAGTCCTGCAGCTCCTTCACTGTTGTTGCCATGGTGATGTACTTCAGGGTCTCATGGGCCTGAGCAAGACAGAAAAAAAAAAAGTAAAACAAAAATAAAAGACATGGTGACTGATTCTCAAAATTGGAAAAGGACAAAGAGGTTGAGATAAAGCCATTTCTAATAAAAATGGGTGATTATATAATATTTTTTAAATAATAACCTCCTAAGAAATGGAGAGAATGTGTTACATGTAAAAGCTTATTTTTCATATTAAGAGTTTTATTTATTTCTCTCTTTCTTACAACCTTAAATTCTGTCTACTATTGCATTTAACTTGTTTGTTTTTTTCAATAACATCAGCTCACCATATTATTTGCCCCCACCCCCCTCACTCAACCTTCCCTTTATGGCAAGGGAATCTGCAACCACTGTTAGGCATACCACTTCAAAATGGCCTGCAAATAATAGTTAGTCATCACTACAAACAAGCATCTTAGCAGCACTAATCAGGTAACAGAGAGAAATACTTTCTATTAGAAACTCTCTAATTTTAGCATGCTCAATCACTGTGGTTGCGAGGGGCTTCTTTATACTCAGCTGATGACAAGCATATTCAGCTTAGCATTTTTTTTTAAAATCACTGATTATGCAAGAGGTTTGCATGCATACATATCATATGCACACGCACACAATGATGAATGCAAGTTTAAGATATTCTTAAGTCTGTTTTTATGTCTGAATATTCCTTTGTAGAAGTAAATCAAAAGCCTGTTTGTGAAATGAATCTTTGACAGTAAGGAAGGTAAATCTAAAAATGCCATTACACAAATAAAACAGAAAATATGCCAATCACCAGAGACAGCCACATGTTGATAAGTTAAGAGTCACTGAAGTAAAATATGATTGCTCAGCAGCCTGTATTTATCAGGTAGAATAAAAAATCAGATTGGTGTACATGCCAGCGATGGCATTAAGTTAACTAATAGCAGGAAACCTAAAGCCTTATTCAGATGCTGAATTTGTTATATAAGTCTAATACTGACTAAGTATTTTGTGCTCCAGGAAGAAAAGACTGTTCAAGAACAGTAGCATTTCATTCATACAGCATTGTTTCTGACTGAATACAGGACATGGTTGCAATTATGGAGGGGTCATTAAAAGAGAATGCAACAAACTTTGGGGTCTATTCCCTTGCGTGGACGAGAACAGCTGCCAGCAATATAAACCAATTGGCCATCTTTGTTCAAGATGTCAAATGGTTTTAAAATCACTGGGGAATTGGCTGTGTTGAAACCTGTACATGATGCGACTACTTCAATGAAAATGCTCTGATGTAGTAAAGTCAGCAATGAAGGAACTTTACCTAAAATTTGGTAAATTGAGTGGTATCACAACTAATGAAGCCTTATCCATGGCTTGATCACAAAACTGATAACTCTACTAAGGAAAGAAATAAAGTTAAGTCTGAATATTTTTAATTTGAAAGTGTGTTACTGCTTAATTCATTAAGAGAACCTCTGCACACAATCTATCTGGCTGAAGAATGCAATATCAGGTGTGGCATCAAACATAAATGTTCATCAAAAGTAGAGCCCTAAATAATCGCCAGTTCAAAGAGCTGCTGAAAATTACTAAATGAGAACATGGTGGTCTGGTGTACCATTTTGCTGGCTCAGCAGCAAAAGAATTTTGAAACAGAATTTGAAAAATTCTAAGTAGTAAAAGTTGGTTATGTGGATGGAGGAGAAGCCTATAGGAGAGCTTAGCAACTTTAAGTGGTTACACAACAAAGACAACACCACACATACTCTAGCTTGCACTTAACCAGCTTTATCTGAAAAGTATACAAGACAGTCATTGACTGAATTTCTTGAAAAAGCTGGAAAAAAACTAAGATTTCAAACAAGTGGAGAATGTACTGAAAATGTTTTTGAATCCTTTTGATATGGAGGTTTCTGATGTTGCTGAACGTCTGCAAATGGAATAAATTGAAATGCAAACCAACAGCAATCTGAAAACAAAACCCAACAGCTCCTCACTGAAGAACATGTAAAAAAAAAATGAAGGAAAGATTTCTATAACTTGAGGAAGCATGCAGTAACAATTGTACTCTTCAACAGCATTTATGAGAATGAAAATCTCAAAATGCATCACCAGACCAGATTAATAGATGTTAATTTGAAAAACCAATTTCATGTCTACTTCATAACTGTACATATCAATGCATTAATGTGGTAATGATTAAACAATTTTTGTTATTATTAAAGAAGGCTATGTTAATGCGCAAGCCATAAAAAGATATTTGCAAGTACTATTCAGCCCTCAGTAAGGAATAAAGTTCCATACCACAATATTAAGAACATTTTCTTTATACAATTATCCATGGTCAGTAAAGCCCAGATAGAGAAAACAAAAGAACAAGCCAAAAGGAACATGCTTAACAACACAGAAGTAAAGCCTTAACTAAATAAACAGAAGTGATTCCCATCCAATAGGTGATTAGTACTGCCCATAATTTATTTAAAAACAATCTCATCAGCAATAATTAAACAATATTACAAAAATATTTTCATCTTTTAAAAGATGTAAAATTGTCATGATATTTGTATGGTACTTGAGAAACTACATTCCCTACTTATTTTTTTGTTTTTCTTTAATAAATTGTTACATGAAATAATATAAAAAGATTATGGAGAATCTCCGTTAGAGTTAGTTGATACATGGGTTATTTAGAACTGCATTAGCTAAATCGAATAAGATTAACAGTTTATTCTAATACAACAGACACAATTCCAGATTTAAATTAATAGATGTCATATAGGAAGATTTGTCAAAGAGCCTATCGTTTATTATCATAATTCTGATATTTTTTTGTTGAATCAAAAGTTTAGTCAGTATCAAAGTTGTTTCAATCTGCAAAACCACCAACAGTGATGATGACCATGTTAGTGTTTTTGATGATGCCATTTATAAAGAGTTTTGCTACCAGCAGCAGCATTGGCATGTAGTAAGTACTACTGTAAAGTTAGCCCCTGCATGCCTACATGTCAGGCAAGATGAATATTTTCAACAAGTGAGGGTGCACACTATGGAAAGCCTCAGCAGAACACTTTGCATTAATAGAAGGAAGCAGTGGTAACAAGAGAAAACAAACAAACTCAAATAGATGAAATGAAACTAACAAAATCTCAACATCTACTAGCTAATCCCTAAGGCTTGCTTATGTCTAGTGCAGATACAGCCCTGGCCAATGATCCACTGACAGTTAAGGCTAAATTCATTATCTCTTTGCATTGTTGCTTGGTGTATGTTGTTTTTCTATGACTAATGACACCATTAGAATCAAGCAGATAAGATAAAAGCCTGCATTGCAAAACTTAAACTTTAGCTTTTTTTTTTCTTTTATAACATGAGTTTGTTCCTGTAAAATGGTCTATATCAGTATTCTAGGATAATTAAAACAATCATCAAAATAGTGAAAAATAGACACAAAAAGTGTGTTATTTATATTCTAGTTTATTTATCACTTTTTTCCATTCTCCATTCTTACTTTTCATTGTAAAATATTTTCAGAAATCCTTTCAACTTACATAATGCTATCCATGTAACAGAATTAAAATAGTGATAGAAAAATATCATGCAAAACATTAATTTTACACTTTGTTTCTTTCATAGTAATAACAATTCAAGGATTTCAAACATCAAAATGCCCTATTATAATGTAATACATCATAAAAGTTAAGTTTTCTTAAAATCAGTTAGAGTGATTCTTTAAGCAAAGTATCAATCACAGTGAATTTTCATCTGCGAGAGTCTGTGAGACTTGCAGCAAGAGAGACAAGGCATCAAATGAAGATCTGCTTAAAAGAAATTGATAAAAATTGAAGCCATTTATTCCTGAATGATTTGTAAATGATTACCAACAAATGTGATTTTTTAAAAATCTTTTTATAGAGCTCTCACACAAAATGGACACACCAATGGCATCAGTATTGCATCTCGGGCCAAGAATAGTACCTGGTATTGTACCAAGTCTTTCCATAATTGATTTAGGATTAATTTAAAACATTAATTTTTTTCTTTTTCTTTTTTTTGTTTAATAAAGGGACATATCACTGAAAACCGTTTGAAAGAATTAAGACAACAATAAACAAGCTAAAGTAGTACTGACCTTGTTATAATTTATATAATTCAACACATTTTGTGTGTTGCATTTTTTTAATCCATACAAAACTAAAAATATGATAACTAGTTTTGTGAATTTTAAAATAAATGCATTAAAATCTTTTCCTACTATAAAGCTTAATATGCAAGGTACTTCTACCTGAATAAGGTAAGTTTTTCAACTTTCATATGCCAATGTTTAATATAATTACGAAGATATGCTGTCTTCAAGTCTAAAATCATTTCTATGAATTAAATCTAACCATTTCAGAAAAGGATAAGGGAGATATAGTGATATTTTGCATAATTATGCAGGTTGTAACAAGATAATTTTTATTTTAAGTATAACACTTAAAATTGCAATAATCCCAAATGAAATCTTTATTTGAAAAAGAATAACTTAAAAAATTTTTTTAATCTAAAAAGGTTGTTTTCCACAGATTTTTAGTGTATTTTAAGTTTTAAATTTACTGTTAAAGTAAAAAATATAAATAATTCATTTAAAATTAAAGAATTTCTACAATCATTTTCATTATATTTTTCAGGTACTTCTTTAAATAATATTTTTTTCAAAAATACCTTTTCTTATTAAAAGTCTACCAGTATCATGCATCAAAGAACAAGGGTATGCCCAATATTTGAATAGAAAGTAAATATTACAAAAAGGAAATTTTTTCTCACATTAAAGTCAAGTACTTAATATATCATTAATTATCACTACTCACATTTTCCAGGTGTGTTTAGAATGTGCCACTTTCTTGGTTTTATGTTCTTGACCACTGTTGAATTGTGCTTAATGTAAATTCAAAGATGGCATATATCCACATGGTTACAATGTTTTCAAGAATCCTGCTACAAAAAATCTAAGCATATCTTTGAATTTTGATTTATTTTAAATATTTTGTCTCAATGATTTGTAATAATCCATAATTTAGTATGTTGTCTTGGATTTAAAAGAAAACCAAATGCCTAACAATGAGCATTTGTTTTTACATCAATAAAATAAACAATGCTAATGATCACTCATTATAATACTCTTAGAATTGAGAGAAAGAGAAACAGTTACTATCTCAGTGATTAAAGGTAAGCTGAGCTAACTTGTAATATACAGAATTTTTACATTTAGAAAGTTTTGTTATTTAGTGCTATGTTCACTAGTCAAACATTATCAAGTCAGCCCTGAAGATGTTACATTCTGCTGCTGATCCTATTTTACTTTCAGTGATTCATTCAAAAGGAAAGTATAATCAGTACTCACCAGAGTTGAAGGAAATAAATGAAGACAATAAAATCTCTCTCCCACATACCTTGTTGATAACAACAACCCATGCTCTCAATTATAGGAAATACAAGTAATTAAAGTAGTCATTTCTTTTGTATGTTTCCTGTTATACAATTTCTGCCATCGTTGATGCAGTGATATTAATAAATTTCCTTTGTTACTTTACTGAAAGTAAAGTTGCCTAAGAATGTCGTGTTGAATGCATTGATGTAAACAATATAACCATTTGGAGGTCCATTCTCCAGCAATAGTTCAAAACCTGCAGCTACACTATAAAACTTGTCTTAGTAAATGGTACTGGTTTATAATAGACAGCATAACCAATGAGTGGCCAGACAAACCACTGACACATCCAGAAAGACTTTAACACCTACAGAAGTAATCATTTGTTCCTAGGTATTAAAATCATTAACAAAAAGTACAGTCTATACCTCCAACTAGAAGGCTGATGGTACACCTAAGCAGAACATCAAATAATTTCTCTTTCAGAATGTAACAGTGACAAAGAAAAGTCACCCTATAAATTAATTTCTAGATTATATTTTATTATAAATTTGTGTGATCATATTTTTGAAAAAAAATATGGTAGTACTAATCAGTAACTCTTATAAACAGTAGTGCTTCTACATGACTTGCTAATACAGATACTCCCCGACTTACGACCACCCGCAGTTACGATCGACCAGTTATGACCATGTGTAAAAAAAAAATTCAAATATTCCCATACACCGTATGAGAGTCAGTATACCAACGTGTCTCTCCCAGCAACAGCATTGCATTTTCTCTCGGCATCAGTTATACTTCAGCAGTCGTATCGCAAGTATCTCGCTTAGCTTCTACGGATTTACCACCCCAAAGATGTTGTGCAAAAGGAAGATTTCTCCATCTACCAATACACCAGGCAAGAAACAGAGGAAGTCATTTGATTTGGAAGTTAAAATGAAAATAATTTGCCAACATGGAGGGGAAAAAGTAAATGCTATCGCACATGATCTACAGTTGTCCCATTCAATGATCTCCACTATTCTTAAGGACAAGGAAAGAGTCTTGAACACAGTAAAAGTTTCGGATGCCATGCAGTTGACGATGATAACAAAGAAGCGACAATGACCTATTCACGAAATGGAGAAATTGTTGATGCTCTGGATGGAAAACCAGATACAAAAACGTGTACCCATGTCTACTAACAATTCAAGCTAAGGCTAGAAGTATTTTCGAGACTTTGAAGGAACAAATAGGAGATGACTACACGGAAAACTTTCAAGCAGGCAATGGATGGTTCAATCGCTTCAAAAAAAGATACAATCTACATAATGTCTGAGTAACAGGAGATAAAATAAAATGTATTACGTAGTACAGTACATACTAGTAATGCATATAAAATATCCCCCCCCAAAAAGGTCAAATATGTATAAGTCTTCAAGTTACGTCCATATCAACTTACGACTGATTGGTCAGAACAAAATCCGGTCGTAAGTCAGGGAGTACCTGTAAATGAAACACACTATGTCAAACCTTAAATACAATTAATTATTGCCCAGATTTAACAAAGATTAAGATGTGGAAACATTAATCAAGTAAACTTTCTAATGAGATTCTGAACTTTTCATTGACTTTATAAATAAACCCACAACAAAATTAGGTTAATTGTTATTTATTACTGTTTATAATCCAAAACAATCTTTCCTTTCCACAAATTAGAAACTTTTTTAAAATATTATCCCACTAAGCTGAAACTTAAAAAAAAAAAAAAAACAAACAGAAAATACTATTCATTAAAAAACAAACAAACAAACAAATATTGTGTAATTTAGTTGCAGACAATACAGGCATCATGTTGTAACAAAACCAGAAAACCATTTCAAAACAAATATTCCATACAAATTACAAGTTAGGTAGTATTAATCATCATTATAGGCCATACAAAAGTAGTTAAAATTTTTATATTTAGCATCAGCATCTGTCGGCATGCAAAAATTTATTTGTGATGCAGTGACAGTAGGAGTGAGAAATGTATTTAATGTTAAAAATGTTCAGCATTTTGGTAACAGGAACCACTATGTTAAAATTTTAACAAAAACTAAAATTGTTTACTTATTCTTCTTTTAAAATGAATCTCATGTTTTGTTAGATTTACTAAAGTTTAATCTGTCTGTAAACTCAAACTTCCAAGCATTGAACAGCATAAATTAGTTTCACACCCTCAGATAAAATACTTACTTTCCAAACCAGAGAGCTGCCTTAATGTAAGGTTCACACCTACTAATACTGTGCATAGAACATGAATTCTTCTTGAAAGACTAGAAAACATGGTTAGATACATCTTACTATTAAGAGCCCTTACACAAATTATTCACCTTTGCATCTTCATTTTAGTGTCTAAGCCAGCGAAAAGTATGAACCTATAAGTTCTCTACTCTAAACTTTGCCAACCAGGTTTCCATTCTACAAAATAAAGTGAATACTTCTAAAAATATCACAACTAATATTTAATAATAATAACTTAATGATCAACTTAAAGTCCACCCTTTTCACCATATAAGTACTACAAATATGGACTTGAATGCCTTGGTCTGTTGTTAAAGATAAAGTAAAGACCAAGTTTGATTGTAAATAGTGCTGACAAAGATAAGCTTTCACTGTGTTATTTTTTCTTAAGTCTTGAAAGCTTACTAGCTTAAATCCTTGTTTGAATCCATTTTCAAAAACTAAATATAAAAACTGAGTTTCTGTGCCTTGGATACATCAAATGTGTACTAATATATCAGTAAATGGGTGTGAAGATGTAGCAACAGGGAATGATCCACAAAAAAGTGCATTAGTTAGTAGTAGTAACTAAAACTAAGGTGATTAGAAAATGCCAAAGCTATCAAATCTACTTTCTGTAATTACCAGAGCACCAAAAACTGTTGTTTTTAAATAGTTAAAACCATAATTAATTAAAATTAGACAAAAATTTTAATTTCTTGATAGAGAGGTATATATTTAAGTTACAAACAACAATCTTTTTTAAAAAATTAAAATGATTTTTTACTGAATTTCTCAATTAAGCGTACAAAAGAAATGGGTAAAAACACTTATCAGCATAAACAAGCAATGGCAGCAGTAATGAACTGCCAATGTTGGTGTCTACCTGGATGCCAAGTATAACTGGCATTACAAGACAAGAACAATTGGTGAGTGTTCAAAGGTTAGGGGCATCTGGACTACAGAACTCTACCGGAAAAACTATGCAGTACCAGCCAGACATGGTGTGTAAAGAATGTTTTAAACATGCCAAAATCCTCTTTATGAGCCCTCTCCATAACAATGGTGAAACAAGAGAAAAATTATTTGAATGTTTATCCATTAAATAAATTATTATACAGACTACAAGAAAAATGTCATTCTTTCCATTTTTTTTTTTTTTTTTACTTAACGCTTTATTCCTTTTTTGCATATAGCATCATTGCATAATTTGGCAAGTGTCCCTGTGGTACAATAGGCTAAAAGCTCTCATCAAATTATGACATCCAAATACCTGGCAACCAACAGGTTGATTAGCTCAAAGCACAGGAACTATCAAAATAGAAAGCACCACTGCAAAAGGTCTCACAAAAAAATAGGCAATATAATGCAAACAGACCTCAGGACTCATTTCTTATGGTGGTGACCATGAAAGATCAATAAAATATGACTTTGTAATTTGGTTGCTGTTGCTATGGTGATAGAGGGTTAGTTGGTTCAGGCTTGCCTAACTTTTTTCAAAATTCTTATTAATCTGCTATAATGAAATCACAATATGAAAAGTATCAATGCTAAACAAAAATGCATCACATGTAAAATTAAAATAACCAAAGAAATTAATCTGGATTATGCCCATTTTGTTTAGAAACTTTCTTATAGAAAAAAAAAACAACAACAAATATTGCTTGTAATACTTTTTTTTTTGCACTTAGCTATGTCAATTTAAATATACATTAGCTGGCCACTTTACTAAAACCTTGAGCTTAACCTGTAGGCTGACCACACAGTCAGTCAGTCACATATATAGTGCTGCAGGATCGCCTGACATTACAGCACTCAAAAAGGAATAATAGTTGGTGCATGTCTAGCAAGTGCCACAGTGACCAAGACAGTTTTGCTGGTTTGCTCAAAGATACTGGTCATTCAAGTTATTGGCAATGGCAGAAAGTGAAAAATAGAATGTTTGCATCAAGAGAAAATTGTGGCCACAACTATGGTGACATGGATGAAAGGCAGTTAGACAAGATAGTAAAGTCCAACCATCAGCAAACAAAACATCAACTGATAGACATTAAATGCACAGTAATGCACACCCATCTCCTGCCAGACTTTTCCAAAAATAGTACAACACATGAAAGAGAATAGACTTTGGACTATGACCATCTGCTGAAAAGTGATGAGAAATTTACCATTTTTTTGCACACACAGAAGACAAATTTTCAGAAAGCCACACAAATCACTCAACCACTCTTATGTCCTAGATATCCAGGCCTCTAGTAGTGGTGTCATGATTTGGTCCCTTTAGAAGCCAAAATGAATGCCAAAACGTATTAGCATCATTTCCAATCAACTGTATCCAGCAATGCTTCAAGTGTACCCTGAGAGAGATGAAATACATCCAACATGAGAATGCTCCTATCCATTGTGCCTGCATTATGCATTCACTCATGATAGTTTAAGCAGCATGGCAGAGACCATGGCCAAAACAATCCCTGGATCTTAATCCATTTGAGCAAAGTGGGATAAATTTGAAAGATACATTCATTATCAAGATTCTCTGCCTACATCACTCCATACACTTTAATGTTTCACAATTTAAAAAATGTAATTCACAAATTAAAATTTTTTACTGCAATGGACTTTTCAGGTAGATTAATTTGACGTGTGTTAAATTGCCAAGAATCTTTTTTTTTGCCTGTAAAGTGTATTACATCACCACTGTTCACTAAAACAGTCAACCTATTTATTTCTATTTTTGGTGAGGATATGTTTCAAGTTTCTTATTTTTATATTTACAGAATTGTCGTTTACTTGCCTAAAAAGATCAGTCAAAATAAATAAAAAATTATTTTGTTCTTTGATTGCAATTTCTTGAAGAATCAATTAATAAATTAAGCATATTTTCATGTATATTAAGATATATATGCACATGCATACAAATGTTATATTTGGCAGCTTTGTTTATTTCTCTAACCCTCCTAACATTATAGAAAGTCAGTCAGAAATTAAACTAGTTGCCAACTGACTAAAATTTAGAAACAGTGACAAAAATTCAAATTCTCAAGTTATCAAAGACCTGTCATGCTTTTTGTCCAGATTACTATTAGCATCAAATATCATGGAAAGGCATGATTTTCTATGGCTTCTAACATTTAATTATCTTTTGCAATCTAGGAAATATGAATTCTTTTTTTAAAGAAAAGTGAAGGTCACATGACTTCCTCTTTATTTCTGCTAAATGCGTTAACATTTCTAAAACAAACAAGACCTATGGAGTGGAGTGAATACAAGTATTTACAAGACAACTTGACTGCTCAATCCTAACAGTCTACAACACCAATTGGTGCATCAAGTGGTTGTTTCCTTACGCACATTGACCTGGTGTTCTTCCACCTTGAGAACATAATAATTTAGAAAAATAAAACCTAAAGAACGGAAGATGCCGAACAAGTATTAAGTAGTAAACTGATGATACCACATTTACCACTACAATGCAATTAAATAGCAAACAAATTTAAAAAACCAATAAGAAAACAAATTAACATTTCATTTCTCTAGTAAACCCAACCAGACTGAGATTATTTAAAACTGCTATTGATAATTATCCAAATGAGGGATAGGTTCTGTTGATTAGTATTTAGGTCAAATATACTAAATGAGGGGGGGGGCAGCCAACCTACAGTAGGGTAATAACTTACAGCTAGATCCTAAATAAATGTTTAACAGCACCATGTGTCTAAACGTAGACCCCAATGCATGTACTCATCCAAAAAGAAAATTAATGTTATATAATACAATGTGATAAAACAACACTCATTATAAATAAGCAAAAACATCTGATTATTATGTTAGAAAAGAAAGTGCTTAGATGTTTTTTTTGGATTCTGTGTAAATATAAATATAAATGTTTATATAAATAATTTTAGGCAATGCTCTTTTAACAACAGAATTTTTTAATTATTTATTAATGTACTAGGATAAAGCAGTTTATATTTTAAGTTCCTACCCTGGCAATTTATAACCCCATCACTGCAAATACAAATTAAAAGGCATTCCAAACTTCTTTTTAAAAAATATTTTTAAAAAAGAATAACCACTGAAGGACCTAGATGCCTTCATTATTTTTTTATATACATGTGTTGGTAGGTGTTAAAGTAATCTTTTCCCAAGTTTTTTTCTGAATAACTAATTTTAAGATGTTTTTCTGAACTGTTTACCAATTCAGAGTAATACAATTTCTTCCAATTTCCCTAACCAACAATACTAGTTAAAAAAAAAACCACCAATAATCATTGTTGATATTACTGGTAACACCTTTAGGAATCACCATTTCATGTTTTTTTTGTTCCCAACCAATCATAGCCATTATAACTGATTTTCTTAACCAACTGCAATGTTGTTTTTACACATCATTTGACAAATCCAACATGGTGAACTAGAGTGCATTTAAGTAACAATTGGGAGTAAACAATATGAAATGGTAATGCATAAAGGCAACACCAGGGGTCAATGAGTCTACCAATTGTTAATTTTCAACACACACACACACACACTTTTCAAAAAAGTATTGAAGTGCCCATTGTATGTATTATAAAGTAAAAAGCTAATTAAGAATTACTTTGACATTAACATTTCCTTTGCACCAAACATTAATAATGTAGTAATCTCTTATGGAGTTGCAATTATAAAGAAATAAATCAAACTTTAATAAATGTACAGTACAGTACAACCTCATGTATCCGAACCTCACTTATCCGAATTTTCGCGTATCCAAACAATCGACATGTGCCCTGAACAAAATCTCACGTAACCAAACTTTCACACTTTTTTGTTCGGTTGTCAACGTTCTATTGTAATTTCTCTTAGATCTTAACCGAACAAAACATGGCCTTTTTTAAAGTGAACAGTAGGGGGGGCATGCCTATATAAGTGATTCATATAGTTTAACGAGGTCTGACTATATATAACTACTGTTGAAATGTCTGACAAAAGTTTGAAAAGAAAACGCAATGTTCTGTCTTCAGACGACAAAGTGAAGATCTTGAAAAGACTGACTCTGGTGCAGTAGCTGCACGTCTAGCTGAAGAATATGGTGTTGGGCGATCTACTATCAACGACATCAAAGAATGGTGTGAAATAGACAGACCTTGATGCTTGCCAACAGCTCACTGACCAGGAGATCATGCACAGCGTGACAGGTGACCCTTTGTCCGAATCAGACTCTGATGATGAACCATCTCCTGATAACGTTAATCCCGTACCATCCAATGCTGAGGCTGCAGACATCATGGACAAAGCATTGTGTTGGTTAGAAGCAGACAATGACGCTGAGCCCATGCACTTAAGCATTCTATGATCACTACGCGAGAAGGCAGCAGGAAAAAGATTGTCTAATCTTAAACCACAATCAATTAAGACATTTTTTAAGCCTGTGTAATAATTTGTATTTTTGTACATGTATTTTTTAAATTTTGTTTTCATAATAAACCATTTTTAAACATTTATTGGGTTTTTTATTAAACATCTTGCACTTCATCAAATTACATCATTAACCTTACAGTATTATGACAAGCAAGACTCATTGATCATGTGACCAAAATTTCTGCAGCCAGACAAAATGGAGGTTAACAAAGACGCACATGCAAATATTTTCACTCAAATTACATTGAAAATCTACAGTAATTAAGTAATACAGTACTTCACTTTGGGTTAGAAAGGCATTGTTTCAAAACAGTTTACACAAGTGACAATTAACATGCATAGCGTCTATTGTTCGGATAGGGTGTCTATTGGATATTCGAATTTGACCCTCGGCATGCTCACAGCAACACCTGCATTCAGTTTTTTCACGTATCCGAACAAATAGATTGTCTCCGGGCTTGTTCGGATACGTGAGGTTGTACTGTATTTTCTTTTTCCTAAGTTAAAAAATATTTTTAATACAGAAATGCTTGGTCAGAAATAAAGTAAATGCTTAAATATTGCCTCAGTCATGGAATTACTCTTAAGTAGTCAATTATTTCAGGAAATACAATATTTTTGGCTTTCACAATATGCATCCTATAGTTTTAGGATTTGCCTGCCTTCATTTTTTGTAAACATTGAATTTCCTACTCTGCTTCTCATACCATTCAACCTCAATTTGCAATAACCCAACACAAGTGAAAAAACAAAATTAGGAAAACAGAAATAGTGACAATGATGATGAAATTTAAAAAGAAAATAAATGAATGAAAGAGTTATTTCAGTAAAAACAAATTTTCAGTATCTGAAGTTTAAATTCATGCATGTCATTGCCAGTATCTTGACATCAGCCAAAACAAAGTTAGTATGTAAATTAAAAGAAATGTGGTTCAAGAGAGCTAGATTCTCTCTACTGGATAGATGTTGTGCAAACCTCTTGTGGCCACACCGTATGATCTTACCCACATAGGTGACCTAACAAAACCCACAATGGAAAAAGTAAAAAATGTACAATCTATCCTAGAAAGAAATGTGCTGAAACTGGAAGATTAAACCAGTTCTAATAATTATTAAAAATGAAAATAAGTTCCATAAAGGAATACAAAGAGGCATAAAGATCAATGAATGACTAAATAAACAAATAAAAACCTAGATAGAGAATTGCCATCATGTTTAGACATTTGAGGTAGGCAGAGTTTTACAAGTGCTTTCTTATGCATATTATTAACAGATGCTGCACAAGCCAGGCAGGGGAGTCTAAAGGCACGAAATGAAACTGTCAGAATTTATTTGAGCAGAAACTGCATTAAGTCTTTTTTAATGGTTTAAATGAAAGTTATGATCATTCTGATCACACAGACACTTTCATTTTCTCCAGAAACATCCTAGTTATGGAGATTTAAATTAATTGTCATCCATCAAGTAACTTATGGCAAATGAACGCCTTTTAATGCCTTCTCGTGACCAGGAGTTCACCTGTTTCTTGAAGAATTTGGCCTTTAATGAGTTTATTTTGGATGTAACTTG
The DNA here is from genome assembly GCA_018389105.1 of Nautilus pompilius. Lineage (NCBI taxonomy): Eukaryota > Metazoa > Mollusca > Cephalopoda > Nautilida > Nautilidae > Nautilus > Nautilus pompilius. Next base: position 1,721,766 of record JACATO010002737.1, read on the forward strand.
CCCTTTTGAAGGATAGTTTGCTTCCTCAAAAGACAGTTGAGCTTTATGAAACTCATTCCAGGTTGCATTCCCTGCTATGACTCCATTAAACTCCACAAATATACGCAGCACAGAGGAGGTATAAGGCACTTTCAATATGATGGTGCAACGAAGAAAACTCATTGGATTTGGCCGTTTCAGGAACCAATCAAAATTTAGGAAAATTTTTTTTTTAGTCCAATCATGTAATTCCACATATCTCACCTGTTCGCCGTTTCATGAAAAATCCCTGGGCTGGCTCACACAATCAGTGTAAAAATCATACTATAACATCTTGTTAACATAGAAACACTGTAAAATGCTCAGTGTATCTTTTTTTTAATATTCAAAGAAATTTGAATATTATCAAAAAAAAAAAAACTGAAAAGTGTGAAAAAATGTATTTTTTGTTCATGCTACCACAGCTAAAACTAATGAAACATTTCTAGGTAAAGTTGGAAGAACAAAATCCCATCCATTCAGTGCTGCGAGAAAAAAAAGCCTCTGCAGAGACGACATTATGAAAGGTCGAAACACTACCATGGTCGGGTTCAACGTGTCAGAAACAGCTCCCCAAAAATGCAAACTCCAGCTCTTAGTGTAACAAGAGCTGTCATATATTTAAAATGTTTGTTCATCTCAAAAAGCAAAATATATCACCAATAACAAATTGACTGTAATGTATCCAAGACTGTACCTAGCAGTTGAGGAAATCCTACAAAGTTATATGTATGAGTCAAGGGCCAGGTAAGATGCACAAGAATACACAATACTTGTGATCTGTTTGTTATATTCAGCCTTTAAAATGTGGTCTAAAAATTTGATAAAACAAAGAGAAAAAAAATGGTTATGCCAAGAATCTGAATTTAAGTCATCTAAAGATGAATACAAGTTACAAAGTAAATAAAATTTATTTTATCCACTGCTATTACAGTCAAAACTCAGATGTGATTAAATTTTCTTTCATATAAACTTCATTATGGGGTGATGGGTTAGCATAGCTCACACTTTCATTGTGGAAGTCTAGGTTCATTCAATTTCCAATGAGAGGGATATGTTCAGTGTCTAACCAATGCTGCTATTTCTCTTGTCGTTCATAACAAGCCATTCTGTGTAAGCTGTTTCCTCTGAGCACTGTCTCCCTAATCTAATCATATAATTCTTCATAATTACAGAAAATCTGTACTAAAAATTAGTATCATGTGTTAAAAAAGAGAGAAAATAATCTTATAATTTAGACAAATTCCGTTTCTACATAAAATCAATTATACCTTTTATAAGTAACTTTTTTAAAAAATATTATCTATAATCCAATTTTACTTAATAAAACAAACCTCATTAACAGTGATGCCCTAACATTCAATACATATTTTTAAATCACTTTTCTTCCTATACAATATACATCTAAATACACTTAAAAAAAATATTTCATGGTACTCATTAGAATTCAGTATGTGCTAGTGTACATGAAATAATCTATCTATTATGCAAATGGCTTCCAGGTCTAATAACAATTCAAAGAATTCTATAGAGGCCAGTTTCTCAGATTAAATAAATACAAAATTCTGAATATTTAAAATTATTTGAATTTTTACTAAAAAAAATTCTAGTTTGTTTTATTTCTTTCAACTAAAATGTCAAAAATCATAATAGCAGCAAACTGGTTCAGACCTGAAATAAGTACAATAACTACTTTTTAAAACTTTTTTTAAGATTAATAACTTTATTTATGCATATCTGAGACTATTAAAGTTACTTTACAGGCACCAAGGTTTCCAGTGCAGAATTAATTAATTAGAAAGCTCATATCTAATTTCCTGGATTTTTAACAAGCTAAATGTCTCATTCATATGAAGCCACAATGGTTAAATGTGAAACTGATTTAGCTACACCATATACTTTTCTCCAAATATTGTCAGTTAAAATCTTTATAATAATGTACTTGAAAAGCAGTAATCAGCCTGACTTCTTGAAATTCAGATTTACTCATTGGTATATTGTTCAGCAGAGAGAGAGAGTATATTTTTTGGGAAGAAATGAAGAAGCATTATATTTCATAGTTAGTCAAAGCTGAATGCATAATCTTTTAGCCTCTGGTTTAATAGATAGGTCACTGATGCTAATCAAAATATAAATACCAGTTCCAACAAAATTAATGCAAATTTAAATCTAAATGGTGTAATGCAATTGTTAATGTCATGATTTTGCAATGTTATATTTTTCCAAAATATATTCTTTCATTGCCAGTAGCTAAGAGAGGCAGTTGATCATTGGTGGAAGAAGAGTATTTCTGTGAAGCAAAAACGCAAAATGCAAAGAGTTACCTGCCAGGTGTATCTCAGAAATGCTGTGCATGCTCATTTCAGTAAAAGAAAACATGACATTTGATGAAATGGGAAATCATTAATTATTTTTCATTTACCTTAAGGTTTTAATTTTAAACAATTTTCAATGACTTACTAAATAAAGCTACAAAAGGAATACAAATAAATTAGTTTTCTTTAGTTATTAAATAATCACTAGAAGCCATTATGGTTTATACAAGGAAGTATGCAATGATTCACTGATGAATATGCACAGCAAATTGTAAGCAAGATTGTGATATTGACAATACATAGATCTTATTAAATAAGAGAGAAATCTGTGTGAAAAGAAAAGAAATCTGGAAAGATTAGTTGAGACTATTTGCATGAAAATTCTAGCAATCCATACAGAAAAATATGGACAGTGTTTAGCTAGTCTGCGTGTTGTATCCAACAAACTAACCTAGCTGTATAATAAAACTTCATATACACTCAGATGCATGAAATCACTTTCTTTTCATTAGTGCTCACTCCTTTTCATCCCCTTATTTATGGAGATTTAGAGCAAAAACAGTGAGGCTGATCAGTCAAAAGCCAGCTGTACAGGATTTGAGTCAATCATTTTAGACTCGAAAGTCATGTGTTGGCAGCCATATTGAAACTTGATAGCAAATTAGTTTCTCTTCAAAAACCCTACAGATATGTAAAATTTCAAGTGTAAGTACAAAAGTAGAAGACCCACCAGTTTCATACAAGTCCACAGCTTGGAAATACTTTGGATTTAAAGTAATCTATAATGAAAACAGGCAGAATGACAAAAGAGGTACTGTGAAATGGCAGAAATATTTCATAAGCTGCATCACATGAAAAGAAATGAATATGAGCATTTACCTAAACCAACACAATAAATTTCACCCGAGAATGTCACTGTATAAGACAGAGTCAGTGTAATAGCCTTTCAAAAGCAACTTCAAGATTAAACCAGTTAAATTTAAAGCCACAACTTATTTCATATCAAACGAACTCTCCTCATGCACATAACTAACTTTAAAGAAGATGAAAAATAGAATTATCACCACCCACAATCTCAGGCCATATGATATAATCTAGTTGAAAGGCCAGTGTTCATAGAATAAAGCTGGTTAAGGTTTTAGAGCGAACATACAAAGTGTCTTCACAATGATGGCCTAGGACTATCCTGAATGAACACACTTGGTACAAATTGCATTTTAATGAACAATACTAGCAAAGTGACAGTAGCTATTAAAGTAGGCTGCAACGACATATTTGATGTTTTGCACACAAAATTGGCTATAAAATGTGGATTAAAAACGTGCAACCTTGATTGTGAACAAATAGTATCACACTTCAACTAAAGAGCAAAAGTTTCTTCTCTCCTCAGAGAGAAGCCTACTTTGCTAGAATCTGCTATTTTAGCCACACTGATATTAAAGTCAAAAGATTCAAAGCCAGCCAATGAAAACAATTACTACCTTATTGTGTTGCCAATGCTATTTCACAAGTAGATAGTCATGAAGGCTGTATCATCCACACCCAGCTGGCTGTGCTTATTAAAGAGGTCAAATAGATGATTAACAACACTCTACCAAGACATAAAATGAGTATCCAGGAAATTTCTGCTCAAGAGTACAGCATTTGATCAAAGATTTCACTCTATCCTACATCAATAATGATGTTTGATAACTGGAGAAACTTGAGATCACCACTAAGATTGTTTACAACCAACAAATACAGTTAATTACATCTTTATCATCTATTTCAGAATGTTGTACAAAAATTCAAATTCGCATTGCTTTTCATATTGAGGAAGATAAATTAGTTTTTGCAATGTATCTTATTTCAGAATTTGTTAATATAGCATTGCTTTACTTAAAAACATTACAAAACTAATTATTCTACACTTAAAAGTGAAAGCTGATCCAGTTGAGAACACTCATCCTGTTGAGCCTCATTCTGATTCAGATCTACCTCACCTATAAGGCAAGAGCTTGAGCAAGAGTTGTGCAGGCCTCCAATTCCACTTAGACAAGAAGGTGACTGATGTCTTCATTACAAGCTTTGTTCCAGGTTGTTCACTTCAGCAACAAATTGAAGATGAAATACAATATAAAGAAAAGCCCTACATTTAACCTGACTACCACAGTATATTTGGGAAAGGTGATTTTCAACAATGGGAAACAATGTGACTACAGGCCAATCTTAAAAAAAATAACTGAAGCTCACTTAGGTGTATGGTGGGGGGGGGAGAAAATTTGTAAATGAAATTCTATTGTGCTGTTCACTTTAATGAACATATTGAAGTGTGAAAAGTGTATCTTGATACATATTATACCATTACAGTCCTACAAGGAACTCAACCCATAAAAGAAAATCTATATTATGCCAGTAGCTAAGTTGCCTTATTTTCAGAAATAAAAATATAGCCAACTTGATGTGAAATACTATAAAAATGCTACACAACAGAGGCTGTGTTTGTTTTAATTATATCAATAAAGAGGTGCAAAGAATACATTAAAAATGTATAAAAGGCATCTCGACTATTGGATAATGCATAAAATTAAAATTCATCCATATCAGTTAATATATCTAAGGGAAATTAACCAAATGCCATTTATTTCAGGTAGTCTCCAAATTATATGCCACAAACAAAAATTGCATTTTTGCATTGTAATATATTCAAATGTTTTTATCTTTTTTTTTTTACAAGATGCATAAACATAATAAAAAGTTAATTAAGCTGATAACTGATAATCAGATATCAAACATTAATAGCAATCCCTAAATTAGTTCCAACTGATGACTAATATAATTACCTCCCTTCAAACAGTCCATAGCAGAGCATAAAAATGCTAAGCTAAAAATCTGAATCTCTGCTTAAAGTCAAGATTCTTATTTTGTCTCAAAGTCAAATTTTTCATACTCTAAAATATAGTAGTTATCCAAATTTCTAAACTAATGAAGGTTTTTTTGAGAACAAAATCAATTTCCATTAAGATTTCATGCAATTCAGAAGTAAAACATAATTTAAAATGTTCAACACTATCAAACAAGATTTAAAAACGCTATACATTAAATTAGAGAAGCTTCTCTTTACATGACCCTGAAGTCTATAAGTTCTGTATAATACTGTTATCTCTAATTTGTGTGTAAAACATTAAATCTACTTAAGCATATGGGTTAGCAACCAGAGATTCCTGGTTCAAATCCTAGCTTCAGTATTAGCTGTCTACGGCATCTTGAGATGCTGAAAACACGCACACGCAACACATTGTATGTGTGACAAAAAGCACTAAGTCAGATAAAGATATTGCAGCGAGTTCTAGAGCAAAACACCACTCTTTGTATTGTCTTTGATGTTTTCTCACCTGCACAATGCAACTCTGGTTAGTCATTTTAAGTTTACATCAGATGATACAAACTTTGAAAGATTTTATACTTTAAAAAGTTTTATATAGCAACAAATTAAATCTAATTCCATCTCTCTCTCTCATACATACATATGTATATATGTACATTCACATTTTTTTTTGTTTTCAATTAAAGTCAATTTATTCTCTTTTAACTTGAAGATAAAAATGAAAATTAAATGATCAAGAATGGAATACTATCTCAGAAATTTCAATATAGAAATATTAATTTTAAATGGAAGTTTTATTCTATACATATCATAAAGTCTTTACTTTGCTACATGGTATTTTTAAGTCAGAAAAATATTATTAATTCCAAATTTGTAGAAAGAAAAAAATTATACAGATTTGTTTAATCAAACTCATTTTCTGTAACAAAAAAAATAATAATAATAATCTTTATAGCGCAATAAAACTGATGTACACTTGGCTTTTTGCTAAGGAATATTTTTTTAATTCTTTCTATACATAAGTCTGCTCACACTGACCTACCCTTCCTCATTCAAGAAACCATCACTATAACAGATTCTTCAGTACTCATTTGTTAATTATTCTTTTTGGTGCACTGGGACAAGTAATTTTCTAGTATGAAAGTAATGATAACCAGAAAACTAGTCTGATGTACTACAAAATCTAGCCAACATACATAAAGAGAGGGCAAATATAACTGACTTCATAATCTCTTTGACCTGGAAAACCTGTATATTAACCAAGCATTCAGTAAAAACTTAGATATCCAGATCTTGAATACATGAATCTGTGTCATCTAGACTCCATCTTGTTTTGTTTTTTTTTTAAGTCTCCCTTTTCTCAGCTTCAGTTGTGATATCCACACAGTCTAATTTTCATGTGCAGTAATTGTGATATTAATGTGTTCAGCCTCATGGGTTCATGTATGATATACATGAGCTATTGCCTACTGATTTTGAAACCCAATTAGAATGATCGATTCTACATATATGAATATAATTCCAGTCCAGAACAGCAAAGTACCAAGTGTTTTAATACAGAGCATACATTTAATATGCTCAGAAAAATATTAAAATATTTAAAACAGTATTGATTGAAGAGAAAAATTGGCAACATAAATCAATGTCAGAAACTCCATTATCAGTACATTAGGAAGCAAGAAAGTGAACTGTTAGACTTTTCCAAAGAGAAGTTCTGAGAAATCTCTCAAAAGTTGATTGGATAAAGCCATCTATTGCGATTGTGTCTAGGTATCTGCTTATTGAGAAAGCTAACATATTTCTAATGACAGTATAAAATCCAACACGGAATTAGACGCTCTTCTCTTCTTTTCTTTTCTTGGCACACTTATGTATGCAACCATGGCAAAGAAGCATAGTGCTGAAGATGCCTGCTTGGAAGCATTTCCAATCTGGTGCCACATGGGACCCAGCACTTTCCAAATGGAAATCCTTACTGGAACTCTTCAGGTACAAGAAAGTCAGAAAGAACCCACATGGATGGCTGGCTGGCTAGCTGGAGAGGAAGAGCAAGAGGAAACCATGCAAGAGAGGCAGAACACCAATCAGCGAGAATCTCCTGTGAAAAAAAGAAACAACTCTGGCCCTCTACCTTAGCAATCCGATAATCTACCTCTAGATCACTGCACCAACCAAATCTGATAGTTAAGCAAGCAGAGGATAAACTCACCTTAAATAATTTAGAAAGGATGGAAATTTATAACTGATAAAACTGGGACAGTTATCATGTGGAAGTGTACATAAGAAATAAAAAAACTATTAAATAGAAATGAGTGATATGAATACAGCCTGATGCAGATGTACAAGTGCTGACAAATCATGAAATAGTTGCACAAAGTAGTTCAAATTAAATCTGCAGTTGATGATAATGAAGATTTAATTTAGCCAGTACTATATCATACTCTGGAGCCTTTCCTCTGTTAGAAATAGCACTGAGGGGAAAATGTCAAAATAATCTTGACCAAATAAATAAACAAAAACTGCTACTGCTCAAATGTCTTTGCAATAATGCTGCCTGAAAGGGATTAAGTTTAACAAAACTAAGTAAAATAACTTAGTTTTATCTGAATGTAAAATGAGTTGATTTTGTTTTTACAACATAAACATGCTTCATTAATGTTTTACTATCATCTAGGTTTTGCATTTAATACATTGAATCTGCCATTTTGCAGATCTAAATATCTGACTGATACAGTCAGGGAAAGTTCTAACTAATTAAAATCCATGTTGTAGGTGTCAATGTAGAACCAAATCATGTCTAGATATTAATAGTATATTTCTCTTATGTCTTACAGGTAATCTAATTTAATCAAATTGTATGTACCTACTGTATAAGAGAAAAAAATACAGCAGCAAAAAATAAGATTTTAAAATGTCATTTTCACCCTAATGGAAAAGCTACTTAAAAGCTTGTTGAGGGAACCAAGCAGAAATCAATTCAGAAATATTACAATTGAACACATGACTTGGTGAAAGAGAATGTTTTAAAGCAAATACAACAGGTCAAACCTAAGGTTCACTAATGCCACCCATGGAACCCTGGAGATTCGCTACTTACAACAGTTGTTTTTTCTTCTTTTTCCTATAAGCTCTGGTAATCGTGTTCCAAAGAAACTATAACTCTTGCCTAATGGAGCAGCCTGTCAACTTATTGCATTTTTTTTTCAGTTTGTGAGAAGCTAATTTAAGCATAATTCTGGTGAATCTAGATTTATTTCTTTTAAAGTGAAATGAAATGTGTTGAAACCTTGTTTATTTTACCAGATAAGCTATTTATAATATAAAGCTGGCATCACCCACAAACTTCCTGCAATTCAGATGGACTATAAACTTACCTATGCCATTAAATATCCTGACAACAATAAATCTAACTGCTAGTGACAGTGCGTCTAATTCTGCTATACCTTAATACAATGTTTATTCTAGTTCCTACTGTTAACCTATGTACCAGACTTGTAAAAGTCCTGTTCCATCCTGGTAGTAAGGTTTTGATAGGTCATAACCTCCACTTAACAAAATCATCAGGCTGTCCTGTCTGCCATAAGGCAGCAGCTAGCAATTTCCTATAGCGAAAATGACTGCAAACAATAGACTGGGAATATCCAACACTAAGAGCTAAACAATGTGCACTCTCAAGCTATTCTTTCTGTGAACAAAAACTAACAATGATGTTTATGTCTAGTATCATTACCCAAATTTTTAAAGGCATTTTTAATCCAGTAGCCAAGAATGTGGCTAAAATGTTTGATAATCTCTCTATTAAACAAACCCAGGCTAAAGTCATTAATGTTTATGAGTAGCTAAGTGCTCAGTGAATGGAATTACACAGCTGAGTGATCCAAGTTCAGCCTACAAGCTAACAAAGATCGTACCAGTGAGAGCTTCTACTGAAAACTTGAAGGGGATCCGGGTGCATAAAATTGGAATACTTATTCCACCAGTCAGTCTCTAATGAGTAAGTGCCAAACAATATGTTGGTCTTTATGCTCTTATAAATAAACTAAATGATAATCTCTAAACAATAACAAAAACTATCAATCAAAGAGCTTGCAAAATACTTTAGATCATTAACAAGACAGTTTTAAGAAAGATGGGTTAAAGTTAACATCTATAACATGCCAACACAAATAATTGTATGGTATATTCATGACAATGGAATTTATCATGGAACAAATTTTATTTAAGCATTCTGAAAAATAAATAATCATAGCAATAAATAAACAAAAGTAGTGGACAAAATTACTATGATAGTAAACAACTATTTAAAAAAATAATGCCTGACTTCATCTGCTTAGATCTATGACCACAAAATTCTGAATGAATTAGTCTGCCACACTTTTGGTTTCACCAGCAGCACACTGTCACTAACTCTGAACGGATTAAAGAACACCAGCAGCTATCACGGTAAAGAATGCCAATGGATGTTCTGATAAGTAGTAGAAAAAATTAATCCTCATTGCAGAAAAATACTGTCTGGACAAATCTGCACATCACACAGACAAAAAATAGAAAACAGCTGATAATAATACAAATTGTTTACTTTTAATTTGTTTGTTGAAAAGAAGATACTGAAATGTTGCCATACTGGTATAGTGTCTACAATGCATTGTCAGTAGCCAATTCCCACCTACTGCCATAAGCAGCTTTGCTCTTAGATTGTAGTAAATAGTTAGACCTAATAAGTATAACAAATTTCCTTTACTGTGCACATCAGCCTATAAAATTTTTTTGAATATTTTTTTGCATATTTATTTTCACAGTAATTAAAAATATAAACAGTTATCTATATGAATGCCACATGTTGTAACTTTGTAATTATAAATTGAAAATTAAGATTTATAATTTTTAGCAATACCTCATTCTGGCTAAAATAAACTGAGTTAGCTAATTAAGGTTAACAATGAAGTTCAAGCACAACTTTAGCCATGAAATATGGGTTAAAAAAAAACACTACATTAATGTTTTGTGCAGATAAATTTCAAAATATTTCCTATATAAATGCTAAATCAAAGAACATTATGAGATAAGAGTGAGATTTTCAGTTCTAAACAAAAAAAAAAAAGAATTTCACAAAAAAACACGTCCATCTAAAATCCCACAAAATAGCAATATAAACAATCCAGATATTCCATTACATTAAGCGCAACAAAAATACTTTAAAATGAGAACAACACTGCAATAAAAAAAGAATTCAGAAAGTTGTGCCTTGTAATATTTATCAGGTGCTGAAAGCTTGTAAGAGCCACAACAATTTTTATACAAGTATCATATTGTACACAAATCCTTAAATTTAAATGCTGCTAACTATAACATCTGCTTCAAAAGATCAAATTATTTTTGATAAATGTCAGATCTTAACAAGAATAAGTGTGGTTCCTAATGTTTATTAATTTTACATTATTAAGCAGGAGAAAGACTAGGAAAAGGAATTTCATTAAGCACATTGGAATGTCTTAAATAGTTTTTCAAAACAACTATCACATTCTTCCAACAACAAAAAAAAAGTAAATACTTAAAGAAAATATTTCACTTTAAAGTTATCTTATAAATGCTCAAATATTCCATTTTAGAAATCAGTAAATCTATTTTTAAAAAGGTTAAGTTCTGAAATGGAATTCCTAAAGTCTGGAAAATTTCAAAAAAAGCTTCCAGATAAATGTATTACATTTTTTATACTGATATAAAATCAGATACCATAGAGATGCTATGCAAATGCATGGAATGGCCAAAGTCACAACTTCAGATGATTCATAGACAGTAGGAATCCAGAAGCTTTTTGAAGTTTCCAGAAATATTCATACTTTACTAAGGACTGTATCTACATATGAAAACATTCAGAGTTGATAAGAGGGAAAGGAAATTTTTAAAACTTACATGAAGTCCCTTTTGCCCAAATGTTACAGGCAGATATAACACAACTAGGGATGAAATACTTCCTAATATGTAGTCGTAAGCATTTAAAACTTATGTCCCCTAGTTGTCACTAACATCGTAAATATCTATCACTGCTCCTTAACAGAAAAAAATTTTTTTTAAATTTCAATCATACCACCACGTAAAAGTCTGAGTATTCTTCTTAAAAATTATGCATATAAATTTTTCCAAGATATCTATTCCTAGCAAAATGTAGACTCCATACATGAACTGCATAAACTAAGAGGTCTAACTTATAATTTATGCAGGGATAGTTTTACTATTTATCATACCTAAGGCCTTCCTAGCTTTGAAACATACACCCTCACCAACGCTAAGCAACTACATGTCAGTAAAGTTGTATTATCTAAATGTAACAATCTTTTCAGTCTCTAAAATAATTTTTTTTTAAATTTATATTCTATTCTTAAATATAAAGAGAATAAAAATAATTCTTACCATAAAATTAAGGACAAACACACTTTTTCAATGAAAGGAGTAATTTCTAATTTGCTGCTCAAATGAATATTACATCAGCCATACCAACCTCTGTATTTCATCTGTTGCCAAACTTAATACAAAAAAATAATACTGCACAAAATTGTCAAATATTTTTCTTAAATTTTTATTAATAGTAATGAAATCTTTGAACTAATGCTTCTGATCCAATGGGGTGGTTTTTCAAACTATTACTGCCTCCTAACTCTGCAAGTAGCAATGCTCAGGATGATAGATCAATCAGAAAGCAGAGCGGACATCCTCTTAACCTATGGCTAGAAAATGAGAGATGTTCAGTGCAAGAACACACTGAAGTCTCATCAATGGTGCTACAAAATTAAAAGCTCTACTACTAGGCTTAGCCTTAAAAGCAAACTGCTATGCCCAGAAAAAACCCACATTGACAGACAAAGAGGAGAGAAAACCACGCCATAGAAGTTTTGCTAAAACAAGTGGTGAGTAAAACCTGGACATTATTCAAAGCAGACCCGGATATAAGTGCTCAACCATCCACCACATCTATGAACTTACACACCATTAAATGTGGCATGCATACAACGACATCATTAAATTAAAGTTCTTGAAGATTTATTTTTGTGATAATTGTACACTTTTAACATTAAAAAAATAATGGTATGTATTTTATGAGAGTTTATTAAATTAGAGAAAAAATCTGTAAAAAAACATTTGTGGAATACAAAAGATGATACAGCTAAAAATGTTATTAATGTAGCAGAAAAAGAATGAACCATTAAATAGTTGAGATAGCCTTGTCATTGTTTAATTTTAGCCAAACCAATGAAAATTCAATTTTACACTAATTTGAAATTATGCCTAATAATTTAAATGTTATTTACCCAACACATCAAAAATGAAAAAAAGTTAATTAATAGACTGCATTATAAAGTAATAACCAGAACTAATGAGTAATGACTAAGGAGAATCTTCTATGCTCAATAATAAGTGCATAATGATATATATATATATATATATATATAAATGAAGCCAAGGTGAAAATGATGCAAATTGTCTATAACTAATAAATCCATGCCTGTAAAATTGGAAGTAGGATGCTAATTAACTGAAGATACTTCAGCATATGCCACAAATAAATACTAGAGATGTTCAAATGAAAACAGAAATCAGATGCCATTATACCAAATCTATTTCAATCAGGTTTCAATTGAAACCCCATAAATGTTTCTGAAGACACTAATCAAATTTAAATGGTTTCCTAATGATTCATAAGTAGGATGCTAACCCTTACTCAGGTATGTCAAAAAAAGAAAACAAGAAATAAGTTGAAATTACTTTTTAAAAAAATGTAATTAGTGTTTTGTTGCTTTTTTTGCACACAATCACCCTACATTCAGCACCAGGTCAAATGATGAGCAGCAATACTCAAGATTATATAGTAAACTTTAGTTTCAGCAAATCAAAAATCTAGAGAGAGAGCAGACATTTAGTATTAGTATTAAAATTTATTTGTTTACTTAGGCACAATATTACTTTTAACATCTTATATTCCTAAAAATATTAACATATAAAGCAGATGATCAATGCTGCTAGCTAACCTGGGAGTACAGCAATACCCTGAACTGTGAGTTTGATTACTGCGCTTTTCGATTTAGTGCGGTTGGCAGTTTGACACCAAAAATTTGAATACTTGCATACATGAATTAAATTTAATGCGGTACCGCTGATCATTTGTACATACATATACAATATCAGCACGCACTCGATCAGCACTTCAGTATCTGTTGCCATCATACAGTGCAGAGTTTCACTATTATTTCACATACGTTCATACACTGTTTTCAAACCCTCAATTTATTATCATGAGTTCTAAATGAGTGAGTACCGCCAGTAAAAGTGGTGAAAGTGCAACAAAGAAGAGCTTTAACATAAAGAATGCATTGGAAAATATTAATGATGCATGGTGTGAGATCACAGCCAGCAATATGAGGGCCTGTTTGGAAAAAAATAATTCCTCACTGTGCAAATGATTTTGGTGGATTCGAGGCTTAAGTTACAGGGGCCGTAACTGAAATTACTCAACTTGATTTAAACATGGAAATGTCTGAAATAGATGATGGCGATGTCAGAGAATTGCTCGACTTGCATGATGTAGATTTTAATGATGAAGACCTTTTAAATTTAGAGCAGCAACATGCATACAATGAGGACGATAGCCAAGATGGAACAGATGAAACTGAGCCGCAAACGAAAGAATTCTCAATTAAAGAACTATGCTATTTTTAGAACTTTTTAAGATGGAAAGCAGTGTTAAAATAAAAATGTTAGCACTAATAGTCTAATTTAACAAATAAATGTTAAACAACAATTTATGTAGATCTAAAATTGCATGCAGTACTTATATTTCATTAAGAAGTTTCTGAAGCCTCAAATTTGAAGAGGAAACTTACAAATTGATAGTACTTCACTGACTTTGATTTAGAAATGGGTAACAAATTTACCTCCCATGCCAGACAAAAACACCAAAACATTAAATGAGCTTTAGCTTGAACATCTGATATTCATTTCACTACAGCACCAAATCAAAAGGTCTCTGAATAATACTGTTAACAACAGATACTAACTCATAAAATTTCAGAAGCTTGTAGTTCCAGTCTCTGATTTTCCAGTAATTCATTACATTCACAACTGTTTTATTTAATTTTCTCATCCCAGTATGGAATCAAGACTAGCATAATAATTGATTTAAACTTTTTTTTAAAATATTTTGAACCAGTAAAATAAAAAAAAAATACAGTTAATTCTATACTATGAATACTCTAGCCTCATGGATTCTCCAGAGACTGAAGGCATCTTCCCACTATCAACCAAAACCACAAAATATTTTCAGATCAAGACCATCCTACAAAGAATATATACAAGTTCAGGTCTATGTTAAAAAAAATCCTCCTTCTTCAGTATATAAAATGGAGTTTAATATTCTTTATTGGGGAGCTTATGTAATCCCATGGATTTTCCATGGATTGATGGCATCACAACCTAGAAATTAAAGAAATTACCATAACCCCTTGGCCAACTCAAAATGATTAAAAAAAAAAAAATTCTGGTTCAAGGCTACAGTTATGAAACTGCTCATCACAAATCACAGAATTATTTTTCATCTATTTACTCATAAGAAAAATTATTAATCTTTACTTTTTGAAAAGAAAAGTCAAATGTCTATCACATACTTTGTGTCCATTTTCACCTCATGGTTTTTACTATTAAAAGCCCTCATTTAGAAAAATTCTTTCTAAATCAATTTCCTTTTATATAATAATTCATGTTCAGATAAAAAATTTTAAGAGTAATTTGATATTTATTGATTATCAGATAAGAAACCAGATCACATCTTCCATAATCACCAAATGCAGACATACCATAGCACTACACAACCTCATTAGGTAACCAACCACTAACAAGCATTGCCAATCTTGCATCTCTTGGGGCCTGGCACTTGTGTGTTCAGCAGGAAATGGAAAGTCCCAACAAGAACTATTTATTTTATTTAGTAGCAGAAGGAAACTGGGTTGAACAGAAGAAACCCACACCAGCAGATTGGTACAGAAAAGCAAAAAGAAATTATGCTATGCAAGGTTCACCAAACCGAATCAAAATACCAAAATAACCTTAAGCAATGAAAAGTTCTTTAATTCTTTTTTCTTATTGCATACATGGATTTGGATGATAACAAAGTGAAAATGCAACATTTACTGCCAATACATTTCTTAAGTCCAAACAGATCCATCTTATATACTAGATAAGTCATACAACAGCATCTGACCAGACAAGAACACATTCACCAACATTACATCTTCTGTAGCTTGATGTGTGATTTAAAAAATACAAATTTAAGATGAGTGGGCTTCATAACAGTGAATGGGAAACTTACTGTTTTAGTCAGAAAGAACTGGAATATTGCTTCTGTTTTCTACATTACAAGTTTTATCAACAAATCAATTCATCCAGATTAACACATAACCAAAGACATTCATTGGACTTAAAGTTGGAGAGCCACGAAAATAGTAAAGCTTCATAGTCTTCATTATTCTATCACCACCTCCCCCAACATATTCATGTTCACATTAAAATTTCAGCATTTTTTGTTGTTGTTGTTTTTTTTTTGATAACTTCCGAGAAAAATATCCCTTACCGCTTCAGTCCAGGGTTGACACCTTTGCACTTAACTAGATGAAGGCTAAAACTTAAGTAAAACTGGTTAAAAAAAAAAAAAATGCAATTTAAAATTCAATACATTTATGAATCTTCTAAAGGCTGACAAAAATATAATGAAAATGTCATACTTGAAATCAAAAGCTTAAAGATTTCTAAGTTCAACTAATCAATACAGTAACATATTAATCTGGATTTAGAAATGGCTGTATGAAAACCATAGTATCGAAAATAATACTGGTCTACAAACAGATCCAAAGTTTCATGTACACATCTGTCCAGTGAGAAAGACAGAAACCCTTATTATCCTGCTGGTGATGATAGTACAGACAAACTTCTGGCTTCCTAGTATTCTCATTAATCTTGGCAATCAACACATCCCTAGTAAAATACTACTAATTTCAGTTTTTTTCAGTGATCCTGTCAATAAAGTACCAACAAAACTCAAGATGCTTAGGGCTAGAAAGTTTGATACATTCAAATCAACACGACTCAACAGTGATTCCAACTTGTTTCTCCAGATCACCTTTATGCCACAAGGCGTTTGTTGTACATTATTCACTATTCAAATTTCAATTAATTCAAAATAACTTCATAGCAAAGTAATAACAACAACTAACAAGTAAAGAAATGGACAAGATCATCTGTAATATAGCAATAACCTATTGGCCAAATCATATCCAATACAAGTAGTGCATTTTTTCCATAATATCCATTTATAATTCTGGAAAACAATGACAAGCTGCTATTTTATTTTACTAACTCTCATAGCAAAAGGGGAGTATAGATTCATAATCATACTGATCAGAAGACTGCACTTAATATAACTTAAAATCATTTTTGCTACCAAAACAGAATCCTTCAGGATCTTTGATTTTATCTCCCATTGAGAATACCTTGGTGGTTAAGCATTAATGCTAAAACAATATTGATGACTACATGTTTGCATAATATCACTGAGCACTGACAAAACATCAGCAAACACTTATCAGGTCATTTATTGCTTAAAGAGCAAGGTTCTGCCACTTAAAGACTAAAAGGCATATTGTTGTAAATAATTATAAAAAAATTTAAAAGCCCCACCTTTCAGCTAGTTCTGTTTCTTTTCCCGGCTATAACTTTTTCTATTCACAAAAGCTGATCTCTTAAATAATCAAATTACTCTATATTTGTTTATAAGCAATCTACTTGTTCAGTGTATACTTGTATTTAACCTGGAACCTGCCTTTTTAACAGTTCAGTTACCTTTTTTTTTTTCTTCTTCTTCCAATTAACCAATGCCTAGTTTTGGTTAGCAAAAGTTACTAATCTGCTAAAAGTACAGTAAAACAAAGATAATTCAAATTATAAAAAAATACATACATATTTAAAGCAGCAACCAGTTATTTCATATCATAGCCTGGTAACTTGCACAATAAGTTTCTAAGAAAACTGTAATAATGTAAATATGCACTAACTTAATGTGGAGTCCTATTTAATGCTGCTGCTGCTAATGAAAGAACTGTTTTCAGTTAAAGTACATATGTAGGTCAAATTAGGAAAGCAATCTCTTCTGCGGACATGTTTTTAAGCAATTATATTGGTTAGGTGATTGAAAATCTGTTTAAGGCTTATGGAAATTGTTTAGCATAGAAAACTTTTCTTTATACTGACTTAGCAAAGGTAAATGTAACAAGTGTCAATCTATATATTAACAAATAGCAATAAATTTTTCAACTATATTGCAGACAAGAGAAGAATATTTCCGTGCAAAATCTTGTGTGCAAATACATATTTTCCAACAGTCATAAGCTAATCTACATGTAACTATTCACCAACACATTGATTATGTATATAGGATATCAAATATTTAATTGACATATCCACTACATATATAAGCCTATTTCTTTAGTTTATGTGGTTGATGAACTAGTGGTTAGACTACTGGACTGCCAAAAGTGAGGGCCCAGAATTTAATTCCACTTTGTCATTTACCAGTAACTAGAGTAACCATATTTCAATAAAAAAACATTACACTGTCGTTCTCAAATTGAAACTATATTTTTTTAAAAAGTGAACTACTCTACAGATAATATACCATGATAACAGTAACCCACCTTTTTGGCTACAAGAATGTAACACAATTAACTTACAAATTTATCAAGAGATGGAATTATTTATGAGAGACCTCACCAAAAAAATTTCTGTAGAGATTTGCTGCTTAGAAACCAATGATTTTTATTTAGTCAAAAAAATTTTAAACTATCAGAATAACTCCCCTGCCTTTTCAATATTCTCTGAATCCAGAACCACTGTAAAGTCTGTTCCACAAGGTAAACTAACTGCTCAAGTTAGAAATTTATTTTATCAACATGAACCACAAATACCAACTGAATAAAGGAAAGTAATGCATGTTCAGAAAGTTATGAAAGACCACATTTGAAACTTATTTTTTTCCTTTAAAATTAGATAATGAAATCCAAATGGCTGAGACATAATACAGCATCTAATAAATGTAGATGCCAAGTTGGCACTTTACTTGAAAATTTCACCATCCTAAGTCAGATAAAACCAAAAGGTAATTTACTACAATTTATGAATATTTAAAAAAAGAGCAAAACTAATTTATTCCTCAAAAACGGTTCCCATAATGTACTTCTCTTTATAACAGAAAACTGATATATATATATATTCTTTGTTTTTATCTGTAAATCTAATGAACTAGTAAATGCTATAATTTATACTGACAAATCCTTGCATTTACTATAAAGTAGATTCCACTTGACACTAAACAAAGATACATCGCATGATTATCTGTTTCTATATCCTGTCCCATCAAACACTTCTCTAATTACAGGAAATGTAGATACCCATCACAGTTACAAGATTAGGGTAAATAAAACTAAACTCCTTAAAATTATTATCTAATTTACAAAACTTACAAAACAGAATTTATTGAAAAGAACTATTAAAATGTTTTACCTTTATCATAAGATTAATGCATAATTATTAAAATCATATGCAAATGCAATGGTAGAAATCATGGTAGTGCTACTATGGTATCCAATACACAATCAGAAGTTACTTAGAATAAAATTAAAACAATATTCACTTTTAAGATATTTTCCTTGCTTGATCCTACTACTAATTTTTAGAAAATTTTTGCTTAGGAAAATAACCTATTTTCATCATCTCTAAGAGAATAGCAATGTTGCTCATTTGCATAAATGTAAACCACCACAATATATCAAGCTCAATGTGTTAGTTCTGTTTAAAATTTTATGAATTTTTTTTTACAAAAAAATACCGAAAATGTTATTCATACTATACATTAGACACAAGGTTTCAAGTTTTTTTTTAAGACTATCCTGATGACAAAAAACTGTTTGCTAAAATGTCATTAAGGGATCACATTCTGTTGAGGTTAACATCTTAAACAATTCTGTTCAAAAATTGCAGATGTAGCCAGATAATAGTTTATTCTTTTAATTACAAACTAAGTTCATTTAGCGAGTGAAAATAATTTCGTCAAAATTTCGTCAAAAATGAAAACTTTCTAAAAACCGTTTCTAAGTTGCTGTAATTGGTTCTTGATATTTTCACCTATGAATTCTCAAATGCAAAGGAAACTATACTGACAGCAGTATGCAGCTCAATGGCTTCAGTTTAAATTTAAAACAACAACAAAGTTACCAATGTCTGATATCCTCCTAGAATCCATTACATTAAGAATTCTTTGTATTATAAGCTGAGATTGTGACCTTTTGTACACTGTGAATCAAATCCATTCTTTGGAACTATAAACAAAAATATAAGCAGAGAATATGAAATGGTAAAAACAGTATTGCATTTAAGTATTGTTGGGTCATTCCATGTCAAAATACCAAATTTTCAAAGAAGTCCCTGGGTGGCCAAGAACAAATTTTACCCCCCCCCCCAAAAAAAATCTAAATTTACCTTTCTATTCTAAATAAAGCAAACAATATTTTATAACTTAATTTTTACTGATTTTGTATTTATAGTTCCTTTTTTTAAAAAATCCATGTGGAAATGCTAAAAAAATGTTGCTCACTCTTGTTCCTGTAAGTTGGAGTAAGAAAAAAAGAAAAAGTACAGAACACTTAGCGAAAAGGGCACCCATGTTGAACCAGCTTAGAGGGGGGAAAGTATGCATTAGATCAGTGAGTCAACTTTTATTAGTCTCATAAGTACTCTAGAATGCACCCTGAAAAGAGAGAATATGTAACTGAAGAAGTTAAAGCCAAAACAAACCATTTCAGAAATAGTTATTGTTGATAAATTTTGAACAATTTGATATTCAGTATTTGAAAACAAATGAGGATTGGATTAACTTTCCAAAATCCTGTTAGCTTCAAACTTAAAGAGCATCGAAATATTGAATTTTGTGCCATGAATTCCAAATCATTTTGTAACAATTTAACTATATGATGGAGTTATGAGACTTGTTCTGGGGTGAATGCAGTCAAGCAGTACTTTTCAAAGTTTTCAGACAATGATTATGGATTCAGAAGATGTAATGATAAAAAAATAGGTTCACGCTGGCAGAACTACATGATTCAATAAGTTTGTAGAGTCCGCATGCTTTTCATTTAATAAACTACCAAAACCATTTCATTACTAAGGATCAATCAGCTTATCTTCATTCATTAAAATAGAACCTTTCCCACTGATTGTGTCATTGTATTCTTAGACTATGCTCAAAATTAGTTTTATTGCTCCGAATTCTGTACAGGAGCATGGAGACAACTGTCAAACTGCCCTATATCCATTCTATCCAATGTACCACAGAGTATAGCTGGTACTAGTAGCCATGAAAAAAATTTCATTAATTTTTGTTGACATGAAAATAATTATAGCTCCACAATAGCTGACATTTTTTTGCCAGGGGCAGTTTACAGGCAACATTGGACAACCATATTCTCCACACCAACTCTACATGTAGTTAAGTCAAATATTACAGCTATTACCTTTTATGATGGTACTAAAGATGTTCAGAAAAATGCAAAACCATTTAAAATAGAGTCAGCTACACTATGGTCAAAAGATTATCTAGAATACTGTCTACACTACACATAGCATTTGTATCTGCTTGACTCAAAACTAGAAATGCATAACATTTCAAATGACGGAAAGTGTACTTGTTTCCTTTGACTGTTTGAGGGAGCTTCCAGTAGATACAAATAAATATCAACCAGGCAAGTGCAATACTTGTATATCTGATGCAGAATGATTCACAGCAACATTGTCAACTAGTTAGATGAAAATAAATTTGGATGTCAAGTTCATGAAAAGTCATACTTCTTTCATGAACAGCAGATACTTCAAGGAATCAACCTTGGGTGGCATTCCAATATATCATGACACATTGAAGTTCTGGATGTTCAAGACCACATTAGTCATTAGCATAAAGTATTTTCAACAGATGTGGATCAAGCACTCCTACTCCAACTACACTGGTCAACAAAATTAAATGTATTATACTCATTATGAATGCAAACCGACTTTTTAGACTAATTTTTCATGCTGATTTCAAAATTTCACTCCATTTGTATGCAGCACGTATCAGTTTTTCAATAGATACATGCAAATATTTACATATTTGTATATATGAAATCATTAACGTAATAAATAAGGACATATTATTTTTAGAAAGTAAATGAGTTTATTGAGTTAAAAACCATCACTATCATTCTACAAAGAGTGAATACACAAAAATGGGTCAGACAAAACAGACAAAGTTAGAACAGCAGAGTTAGAAACATTGTGATTTGGATTTCCGGCGGTGTTCCTGATCTGGTTGATCACGGTAAAGTGTCCAGCAGTAGTCAGCCAGCATACTGTCATTCCAGAAGCCTTGGTACCGTTCTCCATAGCACTAATGTCCTGGTGAAATCTTTCACCATGTTCATCAGACACTGCTCCAAGGTTATCTGCGAAGAAATCCAGATGGGAGTCCAAGAAGTGAACTTTCAGTGACATACGACAACCCATTGCTGAATAACATTTCAGAAGATTCTTGATGCCATCCTTGTAGTCCATTGCCTTCTTGTTGCCCAAGAAATTCTCACAGATCCAATTGAAAGCATTCCAGGCAGGCAGTTCCAGTTCATCCAGTGTTGTCTTGAAGTTGACATCTGTGAGTACTTCTCTAATTTGGGGTCCGACAAAGATACCCTCTTTCAACTTCGCCTGTGTGATTTTGGGAAACCTTTCTACAATATACTCAAACCCTCTGACATTTCTCTTCCCTAGTGTCTTTACAAACTGTTTCATCAGTCCAAGCTTTATGTGCAAAGGAGGCAATAGGACATTACATGGATCTACAAGAGGTGTATTCTTGACGTTAGACAGTCCTGGCTGGTATGATGTTCTTGTGCCAGTTTGATTCCGAATAATGTCTGTCAGTTGCCCGACTATCCCATAGACACAAGAAACAACAGTATTTTGTGAAACCTGACTGCATTCCCATTAGCATTCCAATGCTTTTAAATCTCCACATATTTCCCATGAGTATCTTTCATAGGCAATGGCATGAAGTAAAAGTTCCATATTCTCACATGATTCATGAAGATGAACAGAGTGTACAATAGGAATGGAGGGCTTCAAATTACCATTATGGAGAAGTACAGCTTTTAAACTTTGTTTTGAAGAGTCAATAAACAAATGCCATTCTGCAGGATCATGATTTTGTGATAAACATTCGAAAAGTCCATCGATGTTACTGCAAAAGCAAAGTGGGCCTCAACAGAAAAACAAGTTTGTAGAACCACATTTCTCTGCCGAAAATAAATTATACGAACACCGTGCTCTAGCAGATACTTCTCCTTCAGTGTTGATGCCAACAGTTCTGCATTATCTTTTCAGGGATAGGTCTCTGACAAGGTCATTCAGTTCAGCTTGGGAAAATTTCTGAGGTTCAAAGATATCGTCATCAGCCACATAATCTTCCTCAGCAGCACTATCGTGACAGTCAGCATCATCATCTGATGTTTCAATACCATCATCTGGTGGAACTGGAATTGGCAGACTTCCATTGTCAGGCACAGGTCTCATTGCAGAATCCAAATTGGGATACACAATTTTGTGTTTATTCTTCATAGAAAATCCTGTGAAATTTACTTTGCAAAATAACAGTCATTAAAATGGTCTTTCAGCTCCCTCCATATCATTGGAATGGCAAAAGGCATGGACTTCTTCCTCTTATTGAACCAGTCGCGTAAGCCATTTGAGCAAGCTGAGCAGATAAAATGTGGTGCTCATAACTTGTCCTGATCTCCAAGAGGACAGTCAAAGTATAGCTTATAAATCTTCTTGATCTCTGGTGTTATTGTACGTTTTTGAGCTTTCACAATAAATTGTCCACAGACATAACAAAACACATCAGGAGGATTTCTACACTGTCTTGACATTGTTAATACTGTAAAACAAGTAAGGAAATAGATACAAACGGTTATACTTATATTGAATTTGAGATGTTGAAATACCTATTTCATCAGACAAAACTTGATTGGTTAATTTAAGATGATGAAATATTGCATCTGAACTATGCAGCAATGAATAATGTGGTTTATTTTAAAGGTATGTTTCCATGATGTAAATGAAATACATGCATACACGTCATTAATTGGAATTTCTATATAATGCATGAGCTAAAACCAAAAAACTTTCTCATCTTGAAAACTGTACGTGATGTCAAAAAACTAATTGTATATTTGAAATCAGCATTAAAAACTACACTAAGTACACCTTGACATATGCTTGATGAAAAATACTTGTTGACCAGTGCTTTTGCCAATGGGCAGTCAGTTACTGTCTATTCATTACATTTTTGTAACTATATTGTGTACACAAAGTTGTTACTCCTCTATTATCCCCCCTCTTTTTTGTTCTCATTTAGATAAGCAGTGAAAGATAGCAGACACCATTATTTATAGTAGTAAAGAGCAAAAGACACCACAATTTGAATTTTCACCACTGATTTGCCAAATTACTTTCAAGCGAGGTTCAACAAGGGTGCACCACCTAACAGGATCATATAAAGATGGCAACAAGCTGTTCGCTACAAGCATCAAGGACAAACCAAAAACTGGAAAACCATCAACAACTTAGCAGCAGTGTGCAGCTACTGCTGCATCCATTAAAAGTTTTCCATGAAAGTTGATATGCAAGAGGTCCTTGCAACTCTGAATACCCAAAGCAATACTACAGGAACATTTGAAAGTTGATCCTAATAGGACTTTGTACTCACCACCCTGGATTCTTGAAATCAGTTTCTTCAAGGTTCAGCAATAATTTTTTTTTTTCAATTCAAGTTGTAAAAAGCCAAATTTTTCAATGAAAGCCAAATTCAAAATTAAAGTAAAGAATGGATTATATATTTTGTCGTGTGAATGGATAAAGAATTTCAAAGTTGTCAAATGGCAACATATGCATAGATTGTACAAATTTGAACTCTCTAATGCCTGTCCACAGGGTCAACAAACACGGATACAAAATTTTAAAGTTTTGATGAATTTTCAACCAGATCCATTTTTGTGACCTGAGCAAACATTAAAGCTGCTAAAAGTTTCAAGCCTGCCTAACTAGATAATAAAAGTCACGTGTTAGGTAAACATTCTGCCTAAAAATGTCGTACCATGGAGGGTTAAAAAAAAATTTTTTTTTCACACCATAAAAGATTAGTGTTTTAGGGTAAAATAACTAAAGATTGGTTAGAGGTTGTCTTTTGTTGATGATATTTCCAAAAATAACGGTAGTTTTGACCTATGTAGTACTTTTAATATTTAAAACAGTGGAAGATCGTCTATCCAAACTGGCTGGGACCTTAGCCATTTCTGATGATAGATATCCACGGATGTATCAACCTTTACACAGCATATTCAACCCAAAAAAAAAAAAAGCCTTTACCAAAAAAATATTATGTGGATCTTATAACAAATATAGAACTGCAAAGGAAGCCAAGTTGAAGCGTTGGACACCTCAATCTTTGCTTGCACAGAAAACCAATCAAAAACATATTTATACCTAGGAATTGAAAAAAAAAATGTTAAAATAGAATAAATTTTGGAAATGTTTCATTTACCACAAAATATTCTGTAGATCTGCAGAGAAGTAGTGTATTACAATTATAGATGATCAGAGTTAGCCAAAGTCAAAACTACTGGAAACTGATTCTGCAGTAAGATCTTATGGACACATCCTCTTGTCCGTTTTTTTTTCATTATTGGAGATGATGAACTTCAAGAATCTGTCATTCTCATGCAATTATCAAAATTCATGAAAGCACTGAGGAGCAGATGCAATTGCACATGACCAAGACTACTGTCTACAGCAGCATTTCTTGATGCAGTGGCATCTTCTGAAACTATAGCAGAACTCTTGGGTTAATGGATGATTCTTTCTTTGTTGTTTGGATTTCCGTATCTCAATCAATTACAAAAGCATAACTCCTTAAATTTGGCTACAAAGTGTTCGGGAAATTTACAAGCATCAAACAAGAGGCCAAAACTTCCAGACCAATAAATATTATGCTCAGGAATTTACTGTGTCTTAGTTCAACATGAAGAGGTAATTGTAGAAATTTTCTGGTCCAAAGTTGTGGATGATGCCCACTCAGGGAAACAGTGATTTGAAATAGAATGGCCCTATTGCAAAAATTCTCATGAGAAAGCCACAAGAATATTTGCTTTTGTCTTAGACATGAAAATTTTAAATACAAAAAAAAAAACAAGGTAAATCAATAACCAATTAGTTCAACTTAAAACTAAATAGCAGCATGTATGACAAAATTCTATGTATAGCATATCTATTTGCAACTGTTTTAAACATGCAAATTAATATTTTATATAAAGAATGAATGAAATTCTAGAAAATAGGAAGTTTGATGAGTGAACATTAAAATTATGTAAACCAAAAAAAAATCCAAAATAAATTTAGAACCACCAGCAAATTTAGCTATGCAAATAAAATCTGAAAGTGCTAAAAAAATTAATAGAAAAAAAATGTTACAATAATTAATGATAATTTTAAAAACAACAATCAGCAGTTACACTACATTTTCAACCATATACTTATGAAAAGTTAACATTGAAGAGATAGCATCTTAAAGTTATTTTTTAAATATATATTTGAAATTGAATTTTTTTCCCTTGGATATTTAGAGGAAAATCTAATAAAAATATCTTTTTATTTTGTTTTTAATTTGTAAATGTGAACAAATATATAAAATACCCCCCCCCAATCAACAGTCATGGAATAGATAAAAGCTAGATAACTGCTTACTAGCATATAAATATAACTTTTATTTTATGAAAACACCCATGCATAGTGGTAAAGTGTACCAGTTCCTATCTCCAGGAATTTAAATAAGATAATAAATGTTGACTTTGGTACATGAGACCCTTTATTTTTATTTTTGAGACATAAGTAGTGAATCAAGACTGGCAATCAAAGAAAGGGCCATTCTTCATTGAAAAAATATGCCATCAGAGGGAAAAAAGTTATTTAATGAATGCACTCTATATAAAAAATCAAAGAATCACTATTCTAAATTTCAAATGGACTTTTTGGTACTAGTTTTTAAGTCAGAGTGATTTCACTGATAATTCTTAAATTTGACAATCACTTGATTTTCTTTATGTAGCAGTCTGCTAACTTTAGTCTAACAGGTATCTAAAAGTAATTTCTGCCATTATACAAATAATAATAAATACAAGGCTAACAGACCTTTGCTCTGCCCCAATTAGCTAGATTTTTAAAATTCAAACAATATGCCTATTTGCCAGATGGCCACAAAAACAGCGAAATACCAGAAACATCATCATTTGCAAACTACACATCCAATTACTCAAACAATTTCTAAACCTAATGGACTGAAAGTTAATTTCTTTAAGCAAGCATTTTTTCTTCTATAAATCAAGCTAGGTTGAATATTCAAGAACAGCCTGACCCACTGGCTGCCTATTGATTTTATCCATTTTATGCTTTCCTATAGTAAACAAATAGTACTCTGTCTAATTTTCCTCCTGAAATATCTGCCAAACTTACTTACAGATGACCTTAGTTGAGTTCTACAAACTTGAACATGCACATTTATAAATGAATGTCAGTTTTCAGAGGAGAGTGGCAAATTTTAACCATGGTGCTGGCAAACCAAGATAAGTTGCCTAGTGTTTTTAGATCAATATCTTTCATTTCAAGGGGAAACTCTGGCTAAATGCCTCATAGACATGCCATGTTTCTAGGCCAAATTTTTCAGGAATAACAAAAGGATTTTTTAAAAACTAATGATACCTTATTACAAAGTGAAAGAACTGTATCCATGCGAGAGATTAGTCTTAGTTATTAGGAAACTGACCATTTTCCTGTGCTGTCTGGAAATCTAAAAATTTCTCTGCTGTTAATGCAATCCCAATATATTTGCTATGCTTCAATTCCGTAGCATGGCATTCTTTAACAGAAAAGTACAAACATTCAAGCTGTATTTGCTGATGGGCAAAGAGCAAGCAAGGTGGAAGGAGTTTCAATGGAATCAAAATATTCTATTAAATTAATTTATTGATCACAAGAATACAAAGTATAAATCAATCCAACTATAATTACAAGATTAACCATAGCAAAATTGAGGACTAGCTCTGAGAATCCGTTAAGTCGTGTTTAGCTTGTGACCTTGGCTAAACAATGCATTCCTGTAAGACAACAGAATTTTATGGTTCTACTTTATTCAGTGACATGGAACTTTCCCAATGAGTTTCAAAGATTTATCTTATTTAGTGTTCCCATTTAATTATTTTATTCAGACGCTGCCTTTAGCAAATGCTAGCAGATCAAAATTTTAAAAACACATTTTTTCTATAGGTGTTAAAAATAAGAGAATCCTGTGTCACAAAATACTGTAATTGTGACCTGTTTAAATATTCTACTTTAGAAATATTAGAGTCACATAAATAATCTGCTAACGTCTGGTATGTTTTCTTTCCTCAATATTTTTGTGGTATGAGAAACTGTCAGGAGGCAGGGTTTAATTTTCAAAATCCCTTTCTACTGGACCACAATATTAGTACAGTAGGTCCTCCATCTAATGGACTCTGACAGCACCACCATGATTTTTTTCTAGCCCTGTTGGCAGCTAAACGATGGAGAACTCCTATGAATTCTTTGTCAAAATTATTTATTTTTGTGCCCTCTCAGCTATTTGAACTGTCAATAATGGCCTCTAAGAAAAGTGCAGTGAAAATGAAATGCAAAGTCCTAACTATTGCAGGAAAATTAAAGGTTGTTGAAAATGTAGATGCTGGAATAACAAAACAAACACTATAACTCCTGAAACACCCTTGCAAATAAAGGACAGTGATTCAGAATGGCTAGTAAGTACTGAAGTGTAATGTTTTTCACTTTTAATTACTACGTGTGCAATGGGTTTTTTGGTCCTCAATCTAACCGACTTTATGATCTAACAGACCACCCCCCCCCCCATATATAGTCTGTTGGGTGGAGGGTCCACTAATTCCAACTCAGCAGCCTGACCACTATTTCACTAATATTAAGAGTTTTAAGTAATAATGATATCTTTTAAATCAGCCTGTTTATTATACACTAATATATTAGTATATACTTAGATTACAAAAAAAATAGTCATCTTCATTGTCAGAACAGAAATTATTGGTCACTTGTTTTAGCAATCATGTGTTGATTAGCAGGATCTATAATATGCATACTTCTGGTTCTGCTAATAGCTTGTCTTAAAATTTCATCTCAAACTATCAGCTGAGAGATTTAGAAATAAGAAAAGCGGAGAGACATCAGATTAGAAAGTCTCTATCATGCATCACATTCTGCTAAATTTAAAAAAAAAAACACCTGCTATGTTATTTAGTCAGTATAGCACCAAAAATAAAACAAAGAATACATTTTCTTGTATTGGCAGTGATTAATACAAACACTATTTTGATAACTGATGAAGAATGTCTTTAACTAACTGAAGCTTTTAACATAGCAAATAGAGCAAAATCATATATATTTTACTTATCTCTTCCCAGTTGATGATGGCCATATTATAATTACAGATAATAAACATCAAAGTGTTGTTGAAGTTTATCTATGTATCTGGCTATAATCGTATCGTGTTTTAATTAGTCCTGATTCACCAAAATTTTGTAGTCTATTTCTTCATCACTAATGGATAGAACATTAGGACTAAAAATGGGCTACTATGAACAGTTCCACTCAGGCCAAAGTTATTTAACTTAATCCAGTGGTCAATTAAGATACATCTACTGCCACAAAACAGTTAAATGTATTTTTCTTTGTTTGTTTTGTTTTTAATGGATAAAGTTCTTAGCCCTTAAATCCTTGCTTTAAAAAAATTAATTTAAACTAAAATTTTGCTGCATATTAAAAGCACTGAAAGAAGAATTTAATACTTTAAGAAAAGAAATTAAGCTATTATAATTGTTTGTTTTTACAATGAATTTTAAACTGGTCAGAAAAAATTTGTTTTTTTTTTTCTTGACAATTAAAAACGTGTCTAATAATAATAGACCAAAGTGTAAATTCCAAATAAACTACTATTTTTGGGGGGCTAATCACATGTGGAGGCTCCACAAAGACTGACTGTCTATCATCCATTCATAAGCAGAATCATTCCTGCCCCAGCCAACAACTCCCAGGAGTCAGGCAGCTGAAACTGAATGGTACTGGATTACAAACATATGCCAGAGAGACAAAGATTATAACATTAGAGAAAGCAAATCTAGTAACAGTGACATAAATATTTGCCAATTTATATATTTTGTACAGGTCTTACCTATTTATTTTAAAGTAAGTCCTCACTGCTCTGCTTCCCTACATCTCCCTGCAGTCACATTTCTGTGGATAGCTGTTGACTTTATCAGTACTATTTTTAGTATCCACATCTGTTTCAGAAAACAGAGCAGCAGCTTTCCTTGCTCCACATGAGTACTTTGAATTTTATCTCACTACAACATACAGTCTGAGATATCTTTACTGGGTGCCATCTCCAAGATGGCTGGCTTTGACCTCTTCCTACTGACTCCCCCTCCTCACCAATCTCTGAGCTAGAGAGAGAGAGAGAGAGAGCTGACTGAGGCTAGCAGTATCATCAAATCCTATGACAGCTTTACCCTACTGAAAGCTTAACCATCTGGTAAATGAAGCCAGGTCCAAATGCATATTCACCAAACAAGGTACAAGACACCAAAATCTGATGCAAGCATACAGTGGCATTTGCAAAATTAAACAAAATAAGCTCAGGATTCATAAATAGTTTACTTTACTTTTGACATTAAAATCAATAATGATTAAAGATATGAAAGAAAGATTCAGTTTGTTTTTTGAAGTGAATTATTTTTGAGAATAAGTCTGATATATCAGTGAAACATTGGTTGCATGTCTCTGGCGTGCGCACGCACAGACATTGATAAATTGACAGATTCCACCAGGACAAAGTTTAAAGGGAGAGAATGATTCTTTGAATTAGAATGACATTTTTTTTTTTAAATGTAAGTTCATTATGTAAAAAATGTACACCACTTTTATAAAAGTTAAAAGATGCTTCAGATTTTTTTAAATCACTTTATTAATATAAACAACCTAACTGATTAACCTACATTTTAGGAAATCTTTTCCTGTTGCCACCATCAAATATTGAATCAATGATGTCTTTCCAATGTTACCTTTCTGAAAGTTTCTACATTACAGACAAAAACACCTGAGAGGCATATTTAACATACAATGCTAATAAATAATCAGCACTGGCTGTACCTGCCAGCATAATTGTTATAATTCACCAATCTTGGTTGTTTCTCGCTCTCACTTTGAAACCCCTTTGTAACTCTCATCTAGTCTTTCTTTTCTTCTCATAGCTTTTGTTTTGTTGTTCATTCCTTTCATCAATGACAAGAGCTGATTCATCACAATACCCAGGCCTATTTGTTTTCCTTCTTGGTTATCAACTTTTATTTTTATTTTAAATAAATTCCCTCATTATTTAAAACTAAAATCATTGTTTCAGAATAAATTTAGGCTATATAATATCGTATCACTGCAGACAGTTTTGGAGTCCCCCTCTCTCCTGGAATTAAGAACAAATGGTGCTTGATTAATTGGCCTGAAAGGCGGAGATGACTTCCTGAGAGAATTTGTGGTTCAGCAGGCTGATCTTGAGGGTCCTCTCTGGGCTTTGAAGAGCTGTCAAAATGAATATGTAACATTTCTAAAAACACAGGGTGCCTATTTGCTCTCCCTTGGAGATAGCAAGAAGAAAATTCACCTGCCAAACACTTGCTAAAACCAGAAAACTACAAAAATAATAATTTTAATTTTCTTTATGTCAGCAGTTTTACTGAAAAATGTAATTTACCAATTCATGCTGTCTTACCTACTTTAAAACAACCAACCCCACAGTCTATCTAGCCTGTTCCTATTTCTGTTATGATTTCAAAATTTGGTGGTCACCATCATACCGCGAAAATAAACATTTACAATAGAACAGGTAGCACAGGTGTACAAGTACACAGTTTCTGATATCTGCAATACCAAAAGCAAGCAACATTTACAAAAATAAAAATGTTTATTTATTCCGGTAGAGATCATTTCATTTAGCCATTTTATATTGTTCTGAGTTATTATAAAACTCCAATGGCAAAGATGCTGCAGTATACAAAAATGTTGGATACACGTGGATAAGAATGTATAAACAAAACAATTAAAGCAGATCAATAGGCTTGCCTGCCAAAAGTCAATGATAAAATTGGCTGTGTGGGTAGATGGAAGTGTGGGTAGATGGAAATGTGTGTAGCTTTTCAGAAACTATAGATCCAGAGTAATTTGTTGAGAGAAATGACAGGTGTTAAAAAAAGAAAGCAACTCCATCTGAACAGCAAAATAACTCAAGGAGCACAATTCCCCAAAGTACTAAGGTGAAACAACCATAAAATGGTACAAATGAACAAGATAACGACAGTCTTCTTCAATAGCAGAGTAGATTGTCTGCTGAACAGTGAAGACTGTGGAAGATCACCAAAAACTGGGGATAGAGTAATAAAGACAAGTATATACAGTCAATTATTTGTTGAAACACTAAATGACCAGGATTTAAGCCCAAAGTGATACTTAAAAAATAATTTTTTTTTTTTTTTAATTTGTCAGAGACACCTGTACCCTACTGGACCAGGAACCAGAAAATTAATTAGGTAAGGCCTGCATTCATTCTATAACAGGCTTGCTATGCTGAAGAAGAAGAATCGAACATAAATTGCAGACTGAGCTGCTTCTGTAGCTTCTTGGAGTGTACATTAAGATTATGGGAAACAAGGTGGTTTTGAAACATACAAAAGTGAAAAACTAGAAGTAATGTCAGGATTTCTCTAAGTCAGTGACATTCTTCCAAATGCAGACTATGTGGTAAATAGGTGGGCTGGTTGCAAAAACAGCCCTTGGCTACTGCTGCTGCATAGACAGACTAAGAAAAGCACCATACCATGCTAAATTAAGTCATTAAATGTGCCAAATTAACCAATTATGCTGATTATCTAAAAAAAAAAATGATTAATTTCACTAGTCTATTTTAACAATAGATTATGGCAAGACTTGCATTAAATCTCTCCACAGTGGGAGGGAGGCTAACAAAAGCTAATTATCTCGCAATCACTGTATTAATACAAAAAGCAACATTCCATACACAACATACAAAACTAAGTGAAATAGCTTTTTTAATTTATGGGATAAAAATTTATATAGTTATCTTTATTGATGTAATGTTGGTTCTTTATGGCCATGCCAGTCTTTAAAAAATAAATAACGTTGTCAACTTGGCATATGGGTGCTTTAAAACACAAAGCTGGTAGAGAACACGGTGCTTATCTAAAATGTTTTAATTCTATTTTACAACAGGCAGAACAAAGTTTAAGCAAAAGCAGAAAATGGCAGTGCACATGGTAAATGCACCTAAATATTTCAAATGTGCAGTGTCCATCATCATTAAAAAAAACTTCAGCAAATAAAAGAACAACAATAACCACAATGTATTTAAAATAAAATCCACATAAATAAGATTGGGAAACAAGCTTTATTGGTGAATACTGATAGTTGATTAAGGTGAAAATCTATTTTGTTTCAAATATACCGATAATTCAGATGCAGTTAAAACAAGCTAATTATAGTATTTTCTTCTTACATAATGAGAAACTAAACCAAAGAAATTTTATGTTGCAGAAATTCCATACAAAAAAAAAACTACCAAAACTGCTACATTTTTGTAAAATTAATCAAAAAAAAAAAAAACAATGTATTAAGTAATTCTCAAATTAAAAGCTTTTAAATTAATTTAAGACTGGTTAACTTGACCATGCTTAAGAATATCAACAATATTGTTTACCAACAAAACAAATAATTAATCCACGATAGGACATGCTGATGAAGCATCATATGTACAGGTGTAAACAGATGCTTTATATAATTTACCATCCATAACTAGACCTGTCCAACAAAATACTATCATCAGCACACCAGTTTAACCAATTTCTTTTCTTTAACACAAGTAAATCTAATCTCAGTGAAATTTTCTCACATTCATGAATTTGTGATAAGCTAATAAATCTAAAATGACTTCACAATGTTTTTGCATGGCCTTAAATTAAAAAGGGACTGTACTGAGAAAAATAAATATCATATTGGTTCTAATTTCAACTCATGCTTTAATAAACCCCCAGCCTACAAAAGTTATCAAAAAAGCTCATTTGTTCATATTCATGAATATTCCAAATAAACACATATCCCCGTTTTTAAGAATATTTTAGCACACAACATCATCTATCAAAGAATTCATACTGCAGATATAACGATCTTTCATCATCACATTTACAAATACTAAATGAGAATCAGCCATCTCGGCCATAGTCCACTTCAAGTGGTTTTCACCAATGAAATGCAAGTGCCAGCAATAAACACTATTGTTTATATTTACTTATTGTTTGCTGACGCATCTCCCTACATACATACCTGCATTTTGTCCATTTAGCATGGACAGCATATTGCCTTATTTGGTGACATAATTGTCACATCGCTAGTCAAGTGGGTAATTGCTATTTAAGCGATGTGTGCAACGTAATCATTTCAGATCTTTTTTTTTATGTTCTTTGTACTACTAAACCAATTTTCTTCCCACACGTTCAGTGATTTGAAATTATTTTATCAGTCATCATATCATCTAAAGAGAAGTGAACATGTCAAAGACTGCAGGATACACAATCAAGTTAAAACCACATGCCGCAAATTAAAAAAATCTATAACCATTAGTGACATAGCAAGGAAGTTTGGTGTGGACAGAAAGAATTAAAGTGGATACAACAGGCTGACGAGAGAAAACTGATTACAGACCTGCCCAAGATAAGAAAGCAGCTACGGTCAAAAACTGCAAGATGCTAAAATAGATCAATTTGCTGATTGGTTTTCTGAAAGTCATGACCATGGCATACCGATCACCAAAAAACAAGAAACTCCAGTCACAGCAAATTTCTCTCTCTGCTGACCACAAAGATTTCCACGAAAGTGCCTGATGACTTTGAAAATGGATGACGCTGTTGCCATTATTTGGAAACAGAACGTAAAAACACTGCTCGATCACTAGGCAGCAAAGGTGGATAGAATGAAGCTACTCTGGACCACTTCATTACTACCAATGTCAGAAACAGATGACACAGCTCTCACCACTTCAGGGGAAAGTAGTCTTAAAAATTAAATTAAAAAAAAAAAACAAACATCAGGCATGGAAACAAAGAAAGAAAAAAGGTATTAACATCCCCCCCCCCTTATCATTTCTAAGGGAAAACTATCTGTTTGCTCCAACAATCCCTGCAAAAGTTTAAGTCAGATTGAGCCCAAATGATTGGCTAAATACTAAGGATCATCACATCCTACAAAATCTTGTTTGGAACTCATTTAGGGTACATAGGACTAAGGCAATAAAAAAGAATGAACAAGCATCTGCACAGTGGCTACAAGTCTGAGAGTGCATTGATTCCAGGTTATCACAATAGCTTTGCACAACCAGCTAATGTATCATGAAAATTACTATTTAAGCAAAACATCCAAAAGAGCAACAATTGAATGATGAATGGAAAGCACATGCACACTTATAATGGACCTGAGTCACACTTCTTTACTGGATCCAGGATGTGTGGAATTCCTTGTCACTTATATTTAATCAAGAAAAATGTTCAAACAATCATACATAGCCAATGTCCTAGACTACCCAAAATATATATTGTAAAATATGGATTAAAATTCAGACTACAAAAAATTGAAGTTGCCTGGATTCATATCACACGATTGCTAATTGTCAGGCGTAGTGCATGAAGTGACTAAATACACGTGACATCAAGGATAAAAAGCTAAAACAAATAATACCACAAAGTCTACAGCAATATCAAAGAGACTCAGTGAAGGTAGGTCCACTGATAGTGTGGGTCAGTGAAAAAGAAACTGAGTAAAATTGCTTCAATGTTTTTCTTTTTCATTACATCTAAATCTACACTGTCTGCCATGTATGTTCAGTTGCACTTGGCTTGTAATGCCTACACAGAACATGCATAGACATTTGTGAGATGATTTTACTTTCATTTTCAGCAGATTTTGATTTTTCAGGCCACAAATAATTACCCATCCAACTTTCAAGTTCCAATAAATGTTTGGATGACAATTATAACTATAATGTTAAACCAGATATAAATTGAATACCACCAACTCAATCAAAAATTTTCCAAAATATACAAACAATTGCTACTTAAGGATCAAATTGGTATCAACATATCATGAATATTACATAATTCTAGTACTATTTACTTCTGGTCCCTAAACAACAAAGTGACTAAATTTCTTCCAGGGAATCAAGGATTAAGATGCACAAGAACATATGCCCCAGCACCATGGTTTTCATGCTTCTCAATGTGTTGTATACTGTCATTTTGGCACATACAAGCTGCTTTATTGCCAAATTGGTCATTTTTCAATGCTAGTTCATATAAGCAATACAACAGCAATAGAAACACTAGATCAATTCAACATCTGACAAATGATAGACCAATTAAAAAAATGAACAACAAATTATTGGAATCACTTTTTGGTCTTGCAAGTAAAAAGAAACTTAGTTGATATCTGACCTTCAAAATGAAACAGCTGCCAATGTTTCAACACAAACTGTATGTAAATGAATTTCAGATTAATGGTATACGATCAAAAAAGCGTACATGCGTGTATGCACACACACACACAAATCACTAACCATAGGATTTTGCAAACCTAGACTATAAATCATTGTAGGTCAGTCTGTGAGAATAGATAGATCCTTGTACTTTACATAGAAGAATCTACATTTTTTCCTGAATTTCACAAATCCATACATTAAAGTATAGAAAAGATCAGGGGAAAGGTCTCTGGATGTTAACATTCCTTACAGAACTATAGAGATAACTCAATGAAGAGAAGAAAAGAGACAACCTAGGATGCAAGACTGATTTCCACATTTTCCAGAACAGGAGTATCACAGGTTTAAGGCACAAGGATGAGATCCTTGATATTTACACAAGAGCATATGCTGGTGCTCTTAGGGGTAACTTCATTCTCATGGAGTGACTAGTTTATTCTCCACACCTTGATCTAATTGAAGGTGTTGTAGGCTACCACTGCAAGATGACCTGTTTTACCTCAAACCCTGCAGCAACTTGGTCACAGCCTCACAATGGAGTGGGTTGATTTGGCCTATATCACCATTCAAAGACTGTCAACTAATACTTTTGATGAGCACCAAGCTGTCATTTGTGCTAGAAGCTCTTAAACAATATGTATGAATTTCTTCCCATATTTTTCACTCCATCTCAATAACTCCTTATATATATATATATATATGCAATCCAGCTTCACTTTACTAATGGTACCAAACAACTTTGACATCAGCATTGTATTTCTTCTTAATCCTTAGCAATTTTTTGTAGCATAAAATGTAATAATCAAGAAAATCTATCAAACATCCAATGAACTCATGAAAAAGTAGGAAAAAAAACAAAAAAACAAAATATTCTGAATAATTTATTCTACAAATCAATACAAACACTTACTAGGATTTACATGCATCTTTAGCATGCTTGGCTACTGTAGCCCAGCATAAACAAAAAATCATATACTGTTTATGAAGCAACAAAATTAAAGTACACTTATGGGAGCACCTGTTTAGATGGTTTTATTTGTCTGAAGTTATTAGTCAAAAGAAATCATCCAGACATAGTAGCTCATGTATAACCAGACATCTAATAAAGATTTTACATGGTCAGCTAAAAAAAAAAAGGAAAGAAAATTAAATGGATAAAAAGTCAGTCAAAAGACAAAAATATATGGGTGAATAATCATAAATTAGCTAACCCTAATGCCACATTGTATATTTAGAAACAATTTGTTTAGTAAACAAATGTTTGTCAGTATAAAATCAGGCACCAAGTCATGAATAGTAATTATTAATTTTTTTTTTAAAAAAATACAAAAGCTATTTATAAGATGAGACCCAGCAGGTGCTTTTTACCAAAGCTGTTCCACAGTTATTAATATTTGGGAAGTAGAAAAGTTTAAATATCATTAGATT
This sequence comes from Nautilus pompilius, assembly GCA_018389105.1. Classification (NCBI taxonomy): domain Eukaryota; kingdom Metazoa; phylum Mollusca; class Cephalopoda; order Nautilida; family Nautilidae; genus Nautilus; species Nautilus pompilius. The sequence continues at coordinate 1,759,252 of JACATO010002737.1, forward strand.
GTTCATTCAAACCTCAAATGGAAGAAAATGATAGCTACATGTAACCCTTACATTATAAAGAACATGATCTTCTAGTGCCTGCCTGTTTACAATGTTATCAAAAAGGTTGAGGTTTCAATAAAGCAACTAAGACCCAGACTAAATATTTGGAACAACAATATAACCCCCTATTGGAGAGAAAAAATAGTGACTTATCATTTCAGTAAATATCTTGGGCTCATTCAAATCAGATCAAATGTACTTTCATTTCCTGAATTATCACAATCCACTTGAATAAAAATATATGTTATTAGGATTTTTTTTTTTAAATCAGAAACAGATCCAGGGTCTCGTTGCCTGTATCCTGCAGCTTTAAGCAGAAAATCCCTATTATTTAGACAAACAATAGTTACCAGCATGAAATGAGGTCTATATCTGCAACACTACTTTTTAAAATGTATAACTGTACAAGTTACCACTAAATAATTTGATAAAAAATTTAAGTTAGGAAAAATATTTTCCTAACAAGCAGCATCATTAGGTGGTATTTCCTGTGTACCTGTTTCCACATTCCTTTGAACTTTAGTACTCCATACACCGAAATTTTCCATTTCTTTGCTACCATCTCTAAGGATTTCCTAACTTACCTGTGAAGTTCTCATTAAACTTGAAACCAACTCATAAGAACAATTAACTGTTTCATTATCTATTCCTAGATAACCTAGACCAGGACATGCTTCATTAGATTGTGAAGAGAGTGCACCCCAAACTGATTTTTCTGGAAAGTTGTCTGTGGTATAATCGTTTGTTAAATGGTTCTGTGGCATATACTATATATATATATATTATGAAAATGTAAAATACACAAATAGAGCGCATCATCCTTCCTAAATAATTTTGACTTAGCATTTAGTACGGAGCTATTTACCTTGTGCTACATGTGAAAGCATGTGCTAAATTATTTCAAACCAGGAAAGACAACTGCAAAAAGCATGACCTAGCAAAACAAGGTTATAAAGACAATGCAATATCTTATTCACAGACATTCAAGTGGCTTGGCCACTTTTGAGCTGATCACAGACTTAGAAGATTACCCCAGATCCAGCTGGCCATGAACTTCCCAGAACAAAGTGTTTGAGCTTTGGTACAAGCAGACAGACAGTACAATCCACGAAGTGGCTAATAAGCTTTAGCATTTCATACAGTACCTGTTAAAACCTGTGTTAATAGTCTAAGCTGTGTTTGCCAAATTTGCTCCGTGTCTTCTCTCAAACAAATAGAGAGAGAAAAACCTCAGGTATGTCAACTTTTTGATGAAATAGCCATTTCTTTAGAAGACTGGACAGGTAATGAGTCATGGGCATAAGGATACAATCCCAAAGTTTGTAGTAAAAATAACTGATGCTACTGAGACTATAAGAAGTGCACATAGCAAAAGTCACTATGTGGTAAGGAATGCTGATCATTTTATCAACACTGAGGTACAACTGTATCATAAATTCATCTCTGATATACAGACAAACCAAGTGTTCTACGTTTGTTTTGAAATATGTACAAAATACAATCTGTCCATAACACCTGAACAAATGAGCATCTAAATGACAAGTCCTACAAAATAATCCTTTGCATAAACTGAGATGTCAAAGTACCAGTTTCTAACCAAGCACTGCATTCAGCAACTCTTCACCTTACAAACCAGATCTTGTTTCATCTGATTTCTTTCTATTATCAAAACTGAAAAATACTCTAAAGATTTTGATCCCAGGCTGAATATTTTAGCTCATTTTCAGGAAAAGCCAGTATTATAGTGAAATCCTTTTATTTTTTTTAATTGGAAATTTTTTCTTAATAAATTGCTTATATTTGCATATACTTTTATTTGAATGTATCAAGATGCCAGAATAAGTGGTTGTTCAGATTCTAATCTAAATTTCAGAAGACTACAAGATAGCAGGCTATGGATGCTAAGTTACTACTGCATGTAGCATACTTACTGATCAAGGTGGAGGGCGAAAATTCAATCCACAATGTATGTAGACTACATTTACCACCTGTGCAATGGTACTTTAACCCTTACTTTTCTATACCAGCCCACTCATATGTGGGTTTCCTCCAAAAACTGATTTTCTGCTACTTCTTATCAAGAAGAGTTCTAGAAGTACTCTCTTGCTGAGGGAGGCTGATTTTCCATGCACTTTTGTGCCAGCCACTGTTTCTGGTATCAGGTAAACAACCATCCTCTTTCCTCACCATAAGCTATCTCTATAGTGGTTCTATATAAGAATGTTGGCATACAAAGTGTCACCTCTCCCCCAACCTTTTCTACACATTAACATGTCAATCTGTGAAGTCCAAGAGAAATCTGGATTCTTCCATGTAAAGTACAAGGGTCTCTCACAAATCACCCTGCATGGTTTACAGCCTGGTCATACAATAACTCATGGTTAGTGTTATGTATATATACACAGCTTTCTCAACTACACACCATCAGCCAATTACATGCAGTTTACGCTTAACTAAAAATACTTATTGCATTTTGAAGATCAGTTTCTTCTGATTTGCAAGACCAAAAAGGTATCCTGAATATTCATTTTTTTTTTTACTTGGATTGGCTGCTGCCATGTCATCTAACAGCAGAGGTCTGATGCTTAGTCTATGCCCTAGCAATGCCACACTAACTTATGCTAAGGTCATCTGCCACATGATTTTGAGTTGTTCCAGTCTCCAGCAAACTAATCCATCTGGCGAGTTCTGTGACCATCAAATGTTGTCACTGTCATCATTGTCAACCATCATTTTAAAAAGTCACCAATTTGGCAATGAAGCAGCTGTTCTTAAATGCCAAAGTGGCGACTTGCAGCACACTGACATTTACATGAAAATCAGAAGGCCATATATTCATTTTTATCTCAAATCTTGATGCACTGGAAGAAATTCAGTTGCACTAAGCTGGGTGAAGTCCCAAAAAATATGTTAGAGTTAGAGAACAGTAAATTGTACCAACACTAGATGTAATATTCATCGCTTATTGATGTCATTTTAACCCTAGCAAATTTTTGTGTTTAATGTTACCTTATGAACTAATCATATGATTAGCAAACTTGGCTACTTCATGCTTTAGATAAAAACTGGTGTGCTATACAGTAAGAACTATCACTATGATATTGTTACAGTAACTAAACAATATCTTAAGTAGACCACGCAGTCTTACAAAATAAAAAAAACATTAAATGATTTATTGCAAATTTAGATTAAATTATGAAAATAATCCCTCCTTTGTAGAAGTGAAACAAAAAAAAAAAAAAGTTGGTACAATGAGAACTGTTCCTATAAATTGTGATGGAATTTACATCTCATTCAGATAAGTATAATTGCAAACAAAATTTCCCAATTTCCATGTTAATAAACATGGCAGAATCATTAGTTTTGCACACTGATACAACAAATTAACAAATTAAACAACTGCCCAGGAAATTTTGACAGAGACCATACCTTAATGCCTCTTATCTCAGAGCTTTTGACTATGCCACTTATAGAAAGTTCAAAATCTGCAAAAAACAGGAAAATGAAAGTGACTGGATTCATTCTACTTTTTTCTTTTTTTTATTTAACTATTCGAGTTGGTAAATATTTTCTTCCTTAATGTCAACAGTAAATAGTGCTGTTTAAGCTCTCAAAATGTTAAATGTTTACCTACCTAATAAAGAAATTTTTTTCTCAGTCACTTTCTCTGCTGGTAATCCAAAGTATTCTGCAAAATTTTAAAAAAAGAAAGTATAAAAGAGATTTAATGAAATGTAGATACTTAGATTATTTTACAAACTATTATTTAATCTTTTTGATCAACTCGATGGAAACTATGATATACTATACAAGAAATACTGCTAAATGTTATGAAAGGCTAATAGCATTTTCAAAATGAATTTTCTACATCTACAACTAAAGAATTTTTTTTTTTAAAAGCAATAACTTAAAATTATATTTGTACACAATTTTCGAAGTCAGCAAAGTTTGTTTCAATTTTTAAACATCCAGTACACATTCACATGCATTACCAAACATTTTGTAAATCCGTAACTGGTTTAAAGAACAGAATATCACCAAACATGCATACACACATTTGCCACAAGAAATTCGGAATTGCAACACAAATCAATTGGCACAAATTTACAAAAATGCTGCATAACTAATAAAATCTCAGTTTTTATATTTTTATTTAATTGTAACAATAAGTTCATATTTCAAATATGATGCTATCTCATATTCAAACAAACAAACTTAATATGTAGTATTTTTTTCACTTCTTTTAAGAGGGCTCATTCAGAAGATCCTTAAATCTGATACATTAAAACCTTCAGATAAAAGGGCCAAACTTTAAAACAAACCTAGAGTAAATGTTTTGCTATTGTTTTTTTTTTTTAATTTGTGCAAGTTTTCACAAAATAAATTTCTAGTATATGAAGACAAATTAGAAAATCTTGTGGAAATAATTTGTAACAATACAATCTGAACATGGCATCTATTGCCACACAGAAACAGAATTCTCTATACAATCTGCCCCTTGCCCCAATTTAAACATGCACTATAGTAAGACTGAAGTGTTGGTAATTTTGTCTGAAAGAGAATATCTAGAAATGGAAAACATGCAATGCTTTGGCACTAACCTAACTTTGCAGCAATGGCTGGCTGTTTGCCCAGCACAATTCTGTTATCACCTGAAACAACTCATTCCACTCATGAGTTCCGATGGTCAGATCAGATATCCTCTAAACTGTCTCTCCCAACTATTTTATACATGCTACTTTCTTTTTTAATGAAAAATCACTAATAAAAAATAATTTACCATTTTGCATCAAGTTAAATTGAATCTAAATACTAGCTTCAACAGAAAAACACTTTTTTTAATGAACCATCCATAAAAATTCCTAATGTATACAAAAGGATTATTAAAGTTAATTCAGGGTGACAATAAGTAAAATATGTTAGATCAAAGCCAACAGTTTTCAATATATAGATGGCATCACAACTAAAAAACTAGAAAATGGATATGGCTTAACTAAAAGTCAATTGAAATGCACATTAAAACTTCTACTGGTCTGAGAACTTGAAAACTTTAAATGAAATACATGATACAGAAGAGAAGAATAAAACAAGTAGAAACAACAAAAGAAATCTTTTTAAATACTATTAATCCTTTCTCTCCATTCCTTATATCATCAATATTACAATAATATTACAATTTACAAATGCAAAATATTGCATTTTTCTATTATGAAAAAGTGTACAAAATTCATCCAAAAATTGTTTTGACTAATTGATTTACAATTAAATTTTCTTACATTGACCTCAGGTAATCATACAGATTCGTTCCTTGATCAAACTTGTTACTACTATACGAGGTCTGTTGAAAAAGTATCCGACTTTATTTTTTCCCGTGGGAAGTAATGACGTCAGGGAGGCAAAGGTGTGCATAGTGGAGCCACATGCCTGCATGCGCGGTTTTTGGCGGGCTTGCTGGATGCGTCAATCAGTCAGGTAGCCATCATGTGAGGAGCTGTACTACTTACTCATCGCATTTTTATTTCGCCCGTTATGACGGAACATGTGGAGCAACGATCTTGCATCAAGTTTTGCCAAAAGCTTGGAGATACCCAAGCGGAAACAATTCGCAAAATTCAACAGGCTTTTGGTGACAATGCCATGGGTGTTACCCAAATAAAAGAATGGTACAACAGGTTCAAAGATGGCTGTACATCAGTGGAGAATGACCAGCATTCCAGGAGGCCGTCAACAAGCTACAATGCAGTTGTTATCGAGAAAGTGCGGACCTTGATAATGGAGGATCGTTGTTTGACGGTGCAGGAAATCAGTGATGAGGTTGGGATCAGTAAAGATTCTGCACATGCAATTTTAAAGGAATATTTGGGCTTGCGCAGAGTGACAGTGAAATTTGTGCCCAAGCTGCTTTCTCAGGAACAACAACTTCGTCTTGAGGTTGCACAGGACCTGCTGGATACTGCCAACAGAGATCCTGAGTTCCAGAATTCCGTGATAACTGGAAATGAGTCGTGGGAGTACGGGTACGACCCAGAAACCAAAGCTTAGTCATCACAGTGGAAGCACCCAACGTTGCCAAGGTCTGGAGAAAAATCAAGGTGATGCTGACTGTTTTCTTCGGCTACCGAGGCGTTGTGCATCACGAATACACACCATAAGGACAAACAGTTACAAAGGAGTACCATGAGGATGTCCTCCGACAGTCTTCGTGATGCAGTTTGGTGCAAGAGACCGGATCTGCGGGCCTCGCAAAACTGGCAGCTGCATCATGACAACATCCCAGCTCATTCATCACAGCTGATCCAAGGTTTCTTGGCAAAGAAAAGCATTTCGCTCAATTGCCAGGCTCCCTACTCTCCAGACACGGCTCCTTCTGACTTCTGGTTGTTCCCAGAAATGAAGATGCCACTGAAAGGCTCCAGCTTTGAGAGCTGAACGGCGAAGCTGAGAGCCATTCCAGAAGAAGCATTCCAGATATGCTTCGAACAGTGGAAGGATTGCTGGGCTAAGTGTGTGGAGGCACAAGGCACCTACTTCGAAGGGGATTAGCAATTGAATCCCACCAAGTACGTAATTTTTTTTCCCAGCCTAAGGTCGGATACTTTTTCGACAGACCTCGTACATGCCATCCAGCAATTATCAAACATTTATGCTGTCACTGGTGGAAACTGTGGTCAAAATAAAACCACAGAATCCACTTAGTATCATAGCTCTACATAAGAAAATTAATTTCCATTTGTTTACCTATGGAAATACAAATTAGTTTTGTTTACAGGTCCAGCACATTTCCTATCAACTTTCTGGTAGATATACAGATATGCTTCTAGTGCAACAGGCTAAAAGGCTGGTTTAAAAAAAAAAAAAAAAAAAAACTTAGCAACCAACAGGTTATTGGGTTCAGGATTCAAACCAGTTATACAAGCCAAAATTAGAAACAGCTATTGCAAATCACTCCAAAACACCATTATCCAGAAAAAAACCGCAAAAATGCGGGTTCAGTACTATTAGTATTTTACCACATGATCTCCCCTACCTACCCAAATAGAACAGTCAAAAACTTTATTCTCACAGGAGGATTTTTTTTAAAAAAAATTTTAAGTGATTCATTACTTTCCAAGTATTTACAAGTTTAGATTGCTCTATATAAATATTTTCATATTCCATCTTTTACTTATTTCATAACCAAAATAGAAAGTAAATGACAAAAGATCCACCCTATGGATAGTTGGGTGGTTTTAAACAGTATGATAAACTTTTAAAACTACATAAATAGACATAATAAATAAATAAATGACTATCAGGTTACTGGTTCTGCAGTGGCTATGCTTATATTGTAAACAGTTTGGTAAAAGCAAAGCGTTACCGGTACACTCATTGAGGTTAGCAGAATCAAGGAGGGAAGAGATAAACATCCCAAAGCACAAATTCAAAATCTGAGGAACCAACAAGTTGCACGCTCAAACCACTTGTACAATCCAAAAATAAAAACTAGTGCAAATTAATATCACTGCACTCCTACAGCCCTTCTCAAAATTAAACTTTGATGGTGATGACAGAAAATTTTGAAATGTGGATTTATATATTACTTTGGTTACTACTAAAAGAAGTTTATAACTTGGTAATATTCCAGCTTTATTACATTTTTTTACTAATGCTATGATCGTGCTCTGTTTGTGCTAGGATTTCCCATGCTAAAACTAGTACTTCTACAAATATACTGGGATGAAAATCTACTTATAGCTTTATTTATGTCAATATAAAACTCAAAGCAACAAAAAATTGTGTTCATTTTCCCTGCCTATCCACATAACATCTGCAAATAATCATGCACTGATTGCTGCTTCATTAATATCTGGCTGATGACAAGTGCCTTAATGAATCCTAGGGATTACACAAGGTCAACATGTACAAACCATCTTCCATTCTTGAGAGAACAAAACGCTAACCTGTACCCATAAATATGCTTACATCTTGAGAAAATACCAATTTCTCAACTTGAAAATGATTTTTTTTTAATAAAAAAAAAAACCACCCCTCAAAGAAATTGAAAATAAATTACAAACAAAAAGTGAAAATTTCCTGGAATCCACTGGTTCATTTATTTTGATCTTTTAGTTGTTTAAAACAAATTTCTATCAGCTAACAACTTTATCAGGGATTGAATAAGCAGCAATGAGTTTGCACTTCATTGCCAAATTTAAAAATAAAGGTTAAAACAAAGCAAAATGAACCAAGAGGCAAACCTTTGTAGTAACATTCTGCAGTGTGTGACATGCTGATTGTCTACAGTTCATCGTGAACACACAATGAAGTCTATGATTAAATCCTTAATGGCACATATTCAAAAAACAAAAGTTGTGTGAATAAATAAAGAAAATTGTTGTATCCTAAAACCAGTAAAATATGACTACTAATAATCAAAACAGGTAATATCAGGCAATCACTATAAAGGTTATTTTCTTTTGAGCTTGTACAAACTACAAATAAATGGCTTCGGGCTTTCTGCCTATCCACTGTTGCAGTTAAAGTCACTACTGATTTATTTTTTTTTTAATTACATATGCACAGTATATATAAATAAAATTTCCTAATGCAAAGATGATCCCATGTCAACATGACAGAATATTTCAATTTATTTTGTACTCTGTATGTTAACATTTCAGTATTTAATTAACATATTTTTTTCAGTTAAATCTATTTGGAGTATTATACAAGGCTAGATCAACTATGGTATACAACCAAACTTTCATACAGTCAGTGTTATGACGGATCTGCCATATTGTTCTATTGTCTCACACTGCTATCTACAGTATTTCCAGGTTCATGCATATTAATGAGCCATTCGTGCATATCATTGTACTACTTTGAGAGACAATCTTCCAACAAACTATTTCGACAAGTTTCTAGTCATAGAGAAATATTTTAAACTGCAAATGTGATTATGGGTTCTGGCAGTGATCATCAGCTGATCCTGTATCATTTGTGCTGATTGATATGTTTGGCTTTCTAAAGTAGGCTGTCAGTTTTATCTATCTTCCACGCTTATTTGATTATGAGATATAACAGCTCTCTCAAATTAAAAAGTTTGACACTCAATTTCATTTTTAATACCACAAGTCTATATTCAGCTGGGTTTAGATAGAGTAGGACAAAACAGAGGTCAAGATACTCCGCAGTTTTCTGATTGAATAATATTGTACACCACTTAAAAATCACCATGGTGAGTGAAAACTGCACACCAGCAAAATAAAGATTGGAAGAAAATGTGAAGACAGCAATTATCAGTAGTGATTTGTTTAGTACTGTACAGCTGAGACTAAAGGCTAAGTCCATAACACGCAGTACACTGGGTTAGCACGTTCCTCTAACTTATTCTCAATGTTAGTCCACCTAGCAGGAATTTTCCTTCTGGTTTTTTTTTTAGAGATTGGCATAAAGTTACATTATGGCCTAACACATTTCTTGACAACTATATTTTTGTGTGACCATATTACCACCATTCTCTTCTGCAAACTTAACTTCTAGCTTAAAAGATGCTGTGTACAACATGCAAGACTTTTCAAGAGACATTTTGAGATGAGGTAGATTTGTTTGGTTATATATAATTAGGATTGAAAAGGATAGATAAAATGTAATTGGTGAGTGCACATCTGTTATAGACTGGATAATTTTGCATGATCAGTGAGCACATTTAAAAGTGAATTTCACACCCAATCAACAAACATTCCAAGCAGTAATTTCTGTAGTCTGATTCAAATGAATAATTTTAGTTTATTTCAGAAAATAGCACTTTTATTTTCTATTTTTTCATTAAACATAGCTAGATGTGTCAGTTTGAAGCATAAGTCAACACCTGAACTTCAGAGGGGAGTATCAACCTAACTAGTGTATTTACTATCATATTCAGGGATATGTGAACAACTTAACTGGTTTAGCTGTAAAAACTAATGCAATTACATAATGTTTTGTATAGATCCTGCGTGACCTACTTGCACATCATGCTGAGCTTGTAGATACTCAAGTACCTCAGTGATCAAATTATCAGCAGTGCTGCTGTCTACCTTCCCGCAGAAAGTTAGCAAATATTCCTTAGATTGTTCGTGTTGGTTGTTTGTCCCTTAGCCAGCTATGAAAATGCTCACATAGGTGCTCATAAACAGACTGTTATTTAATCCTATTTCAGGCCTTCCAAGTGCTAGTGGTCCTGTGGCGTGTTGCCACATCTTCCTGCAGAATGATGATTGTGATGACTCTGATCAAATACGAGAGAAGGGCCTTCTTCACCAGCCAACCACATGGGCTTCCACCCACATCCAACATACTATTGAGGCCTTGCTGCAATAGGCCTGTGGCTAACCTCTATATCCTGTTTCTTCTGCTTGGCTGAGAAAACTGAAACTAGGGGCAAGAGTGTCTGCAAGTGGTGGGAGGGGGCAAAAGAGGGCAAACCACCCACCACCCCAAGTTGGTGGGGATAGTGCAATGTTGCTTTTGTTCAATGTTGTGAGCTCTGACAAAAGTCAGAAAAATTAATTACATTTTTAAAAATTCTAGATGAATCACAAGAAATATTTCTAAGTAAAAAAAATTATTGATTAAAAACAAATAATTATGATAAAAAAAAAAACAAATTAGTATTTTTATTTTTGACATTAGTAAGCTTTCATTGCTAGGCACATTCTCCACACATGATATTATTTTGTCAGTTTTCTACCTTCCACTTGGAAAAAAATCTTGTGAATGCCAATGTTCAGGGAGTTTCATCTGGTGGATATCTTATGTGCTGATATTACAATGTAGGTATGCAGAATGAGAGTATTCTAAAAAATACGTGCAGAGCATAATTCAGTCCGGTTATAAACAATAGATCAAAAGCCTCACCAAGCTTCTTCCAGAGTCATGAGAGTCCAAAGGAAAAACTGTTGAATGTTTCATTCACTGCAAAGACTATGAACTACCAATATATTAATTTGTGCTGCACCCAGCAAAGCAAATGCTTTTATTCACATCGCCTTGTCATCCACCCTATCCAGTATACCCAAAAGCCATTTATGGGTATGGATGCTAAAGCAGCTAGAATAAATTGTTGGTGGTCATTGCAAATTCATCATGGACTGATTAGAAATTTCCCAAATTTTGGGAAATGTCTAATCTCTACTGCATTCTTTTAGCATCCATCACATTTTCACCATAGCAGCCTATTTTATAGTGATGACAATAGTCAGATATGTTGGCAAACTCACTTTTTTTTGTTGGCGCAAATTATCATGGCAGGAATCTCAGTATAAAATTTTAGGTAATACTATAAAAAATTTTTAAAAAAGAAAAGAAAACAACCAGAAAATGGGAAATCAGCATTATTAACAAGTAGTCCTACAACAATAATCTTTACCAAGTGCATTTTCTTGGAAAAATGTTTCTTTTGAAAACATTACATACTCCCACCCCTCCCTCTTTGTAAAGTATTCATACCCAGTTCTTTCATGTTTCTTATTGGAGAAAAATCTCCTAGAAAATAAATGCTATTTAAAAGCTAACCTATCATCAAACATTTTTTACATCTCAAAATGCACTGATTATGCTGTACTTTTAAGTCATTATCTGTGCAAAAAGTCATTTATCATGGTGTTTCTTAAAACTAAACTACTAAAGTCTTAAAAATATATATATATATATATATATATCTTACAGTGAATTTGCTTTCTTTTCCAGTATTTATCCAGCATCCACTGGATGCCCACTTTAATGCATCCTACCTCTGCATCCTCTCAAACTTGGGCCTAACGAGATACAGATGCAAATTAGGTTGACCACATGATGTGACAAATGATCCATGTAGCACAATATAAGAGCTTTAAATTATTTTAATGAGTTTGGCAGACCAAATGTCCAAATATAAGATTTATCAAATATTTTTGCCTATATTTTTATTATTAAGGTGTGTTATATACAATATCCTAAATCTAAGTAAATTAGGTTTCTTTGCAACTGTCTAAATACCTAACCATTTATTTTTTTTTAGAATGTCTACTGTTTAGGAATGAGCAGTAACTTGTTTCAAAATTTTGTCACATGGAATGTCACTTTTCTATTTATTTTTATTACTATTATTTATTTTAGACTACTGTGTAACATTCTGCAATTTGTTCAACTAATTTATTCCTCCATTCTAAAGTGTTCACTTGCAGACCACTATTTTCAGACCTTTTTTGAGAAATCTGTTAGCACATTTCTGGTTTCTTCCCAAAACAACCATTTTGTTTTTGTAATATTTTACAATATACCGAACTACTAAATAGAGAATAATTCTAACTAATAATACTATAAACATGCTACTAGAAGAATTCATAAAGTAAAGCTGTGTTACAACAATTTACAAACTGATATATATTCATATATAAGTTATTAATATGTTATAAAATAAACTATTGTATAAGTAACAAGGCTACAAGAACAGTCAAGGTACAATAATTATTATTCCAAGATAGATACTCTTGCCTTGTGTTATTAATTTCACATTTGAAAAATAGCATCATCCTTCAGAAAAAGCCTAAAAAATGTAGACATATGAATTAAATGAATGACAATAAGATTTTTCTGTTCAGCATTTTCATTGTTTTAACAAAACACAACCAGATTTATATTTCTGTGACATCTAGGAAGATGAACTATGAAAGTTACATGGTTTTGTTTAATGAAATTTCTTTGCAAGAATTAGGTTCTTTCTGCGTTATCTCCTTATATCTCAGGTTTTCATATATGGAAACCCATTACAATGTTGTTCTCGGAACAATTTACCATCTTTGGAAGACTGAGCTCACTTAAACTTGATTTATGTGAATTTCCTGCAAGGCTATAAGATACATGAATAGAATTGTCAAATTCAGTATGGTGTTCTCACATCATTGACATGTTAAGAAGTGGGAAAGTTCTACAGAGTAAAAAAATAAATATCTTGAGAAGAAAATTGCACATTCAAAGTGCTCATTGAGCAATATGTATCTAGCTTCAAAATAAGGAAAAATAAAATAAAAAAGTTATGAAGCTACATTTGCTCCTATTCTTTTTTTTTCAATGAAAGTCAGTGGGAAAAATGTCAGTGTTCCGAATTTTGGTCAAACAAAGTCTGATATCCAAAAATTAATTTAAGCCCAGTCAAGACGACTTGCACGAGCATGTTTGGAGTCAAAATGATAAAGGGGAAAGCAAAGATATTACAAAATTCAAGAGTGGCAAGATAGTGAGTACATGCCTTATATATATATCACAGTGGCCAAGACAGTTTTGCTGGTAGGCTACACCTAGACAGTCATTTGAATTTATCAGCAATGGCAAAAAGTGAAGAAAACATCAGCTGAGAAAGCAGTCATACAGAATAGTAAAATCCAACTGTCATCAAATAATAGATCAACTAACAAGCATTCAATGCAAGGAAATCCATGCTCCAGCTGTACCTTGTAAAGAATATTGCAACAAATGAACTATAGCAACAGGAAGCCATTAGAAAAACTATTGATCAATAACCAACATTAAAAGATGACTAATGTAACGTAGGGAGCTTCCACTGAAGACTGATGAAAAGTGACTGGTCTAACACTTCACTCTTCAACCCTTGTCTCTTTTTTGCACAAATGGAAGAGAGAATTAAAGAAAGTTGTGTGATTATTCTACCCCTTTTGTGTGTTCAAAAACTGCCCAGACCTCTAGTGACAGAGTCAGGGTTTGGGGAATTTTTTGCTAGCACATCCTGGGTCCTTGGTTCCTTTAAAATACAAAATAAAAAATAAAAAAATGCCAAAACTTACCTCAGTATCATTTCCAATCAAGTACATCTAGCAATCTTAATGCATACCCTGATGGGAACAGTTACTTCCAAGACAATAGAAAGAGCTATTATAGAAACTTATATACTTTTCACAAAAACGAAGAACAAGCATTCCAGGTTTGCAGTGTTTGTATGGCCCACCCACACAATGTTCGTACTTTGGCTAAAGAGAATTTGCAAGTTAATCTAAACTCTCCATAAAAAATAATTTGTTGAGTGAAGACAAAATAACTATCTTAAATGGATATGAAAAATAGCAACAATAGCAATCTACAATTAGAGACAAATTAACATTGGCTGAATGAGCTTTGATTCTGTACACATATTGATATCAATAAAATCACACTATCCAGCTATCATTGTGCAATGTGCACAATTCTTTGACTACTGCTACTTCTAGCTGATCAGGAGACTATGGGTAGATTTGTCAATAATAAAATGCATTCCTAAGATGGGCAAATTTAGAACAATTCAATTTAAGTCCACTAATCATATAAGCCACACCATGCAAGTGATGTCGTGGTACAAACAAGCACTATCATACCAAGCTGTAGAGCCAGATGGATGATCCCAAACATAATGATCTCATCTCTTTCTATCTGATACCACTCAATGACTAGTTCTTTATACAACTTAAATGGGAGTTCCTACCATCAGGCTGCCCTCCAACCAAATCAATGATACTTGGCAATGGCAGTAAGTTCCTGAGCTTGGAGTAGAATCAAAACTTGTCAATGAAAAGAACAATGATTCAACCTCAATTGTGATGCTGTTTCCTATTGCATGTATAGCTTTTGATGCTGTATTGGTGGAGATATGCAGCACTCTTCATAGATCATTTTTGAGAGATCAAGCTGTTGAAACACTTTCTTTGGTGAAAGTGATAGGATAATGATCCTGGAGGGTGTTAACTCTTGGAAAAACTAAACTGAATACATTTGCTTCATGAACTAATCATTCTGATGGTACCTTGTTAATAACCTAGAAGCGACAATGCAATAAACATTACACTGAGAAGCAATAGCAATCTGCATTATCTCTCCTTAAACCATTCCAATGGCCTGAGCACCTCATTTGGTGTTAAATGACCCCTAAGCATTGCCTAAACTAACCTTCACTAAATGTGCAGCCAGTTTCTGGAGGAAAGATTATGTACAAAAATGAACAGATTAAGTTAAAAAAAACTAATTTGTCTGTGAGTTTTCAAAATACTTCAGTTCCAAAGAAAACTACATGTTAACATGTAGCAACATGTTTGGATTTTTTTCTTCAAAAATGCAGATGTTCAGATGTGTTTATATACTGGCTGAGTGTGCCATACAAATGATAGAGACTTAGCAGCACTGGCTGCTTTCCCAATAGCACATATGCTTCATAAAAATACACCAGTGCTTTACTTCAAAAATTGGTTCAGCTCTCTCTAGTCTTTTTTTTTTTTTTTCCTTTCAAGTGCTTACAAGAATAATTCCCAAAAAACAGAAGGACATACTAAAGGCAAGCATTAACTAAATGAAGTATGCAATTGCTTTTGACTGTAGTTCAGCTAGTTCAGTCATTCTGTGAGAACAAAAATCACAAATCACTGAAGAATAATGTCAAAAAACTTGGCTATTAAAAGTGTATTCAAGTAAATAAATGATCGCACCAAAAAAAAAAAAGAAAACATCATTCGGCCATTAAATGCTTACAGTAAATAAAATGGTAATCTGAGCAAAGTAAGGTTTTAGGGAAAACTGCAGCTTTTATCATAATACTAAAATAAGTGACTGATAATTAGTCATGATAATTAGTTATTTGGCATTCTGATGACTCTGAATGAATGTCCATATTTTCATACACTGATAACAGAAAGCACCACTTAATATTTTGGTACTAAAATAAGTCTTGATTAGGCCCAAACATTACCCTAAAACAAATATTAATCATCATTTACATCTTGTTTTAGATTAACAAAGGTCTTAAATTCCTTTTACTATTCAAATTGTTTAAATGAACACAAAACTTTCTATTTCAACCATCTCTATTTTCTACACAGTTATCTTAAAATCAAGCTTGTAGCAAACCAACAACAACAAAAAAAAAAAATAGTTAATTAACTTTCTGCTGACGAATAAAATTGTTATACGGAAGGTTCAGTTTGACAAGGATTGTAACCTAGTTAATACTACTACCTATCATTTTCACTAACTTGATTACAGGTGTGTAGACCCTGAAACATTCCTTATGCCTATATAATAAAAACATGTTGAAAGGTCTTATCAAAGGACATGCCATTAATCAAGGCTTTTTCCAGACCTTTACTCTCTCAATAATAAGTCCAGTTTTTTTTAAATTCATGAGCAAGTGTCAACTTTAGTTTACAAAAGACCAAAAGCACTGTCACTCTGTATTCCATACCACTGGTCTGGAGACATTAAATCTGGTATGATAGAGAGGAAAAATTCTGTTTTTTGAAGAATGTGTCACGTTTACCAGAGACATTGCATGTATATGCTATCATTGTACCAACAAAGCAAATTGAAATTTGATGTCCATATTTTTTTTTTCAGGAGAAAGGTACTACATGTTATACCTATCATATGACCATTGTCTAGAAGAAAAATCAAAGCAGTTAACTTCTCTGGGTATCTCAAAGCCCTGATATGAATCCAACTGAATATCTGTGGGACCATCTGGATCATCAACTGAGAGCAGCATATTCACATTCCATCAATATAATGAAATTAAAAACAACTCTCCCACTGAAGCAAACCTGAACCAGACTATAATACAAAACTTCACTGATTCAATGCCCAAAAGGGTAAAAACTGTACGTAGCTCAAAAGGTGGCTTGACCAAGAACTTAAATAATTTATTTCACTCTGATGCTTGTTTTAAGTTTCAATTTTCCACAAACTATAACAAGTAGCAAACTGATAATGGCAAGACACTGTTGAGAGGGGAGAAATGAAGTAAATCAGTATTCCATTGCAAAAGAATTAGGTCAATATATTAATAATTTTCAGCACTGAGGTCTCTAACTCAGGCTGGAAGTATATCTAACCTAAAACAAAACATATTTGGAGGGGTTTTGGTTGTTTTGTTTTTTTTCAACTGACTCCAACTTATCTTGACTCAATAAATGCCATTCCATTTAAGCCTACATAAAAAGCTGCTCCTTGCTTTAACCATTGGCTAACAAAAATTAAGGTGTCAGCTTCATAACTAGAAAATACTGGAGCACTAAATTGTCTCTCCCTTTTCACACATCCTGTTTTTTTTTTGTCTTGTTTTATTTTCCAGCTAATCTTTCCAATTCATTCCACAAGGAAGTGAAAGAAGTAGTTAGACTTGGCACAGCCTTCCTCTTCACAGACGTTCCAAGCCGGCTGGCTGGGGCCTGAAGCATATCTGGGCATGGAATGGCTCGCTTGAGTTGATCTAATACCCAGTCTAATTTCTTCATAATGTTCTGCTAAAACCAAACAATCTTAAAAAAATAAGCTAATAACATTTTATCAACAAAAACTTTACTATTTTTGTAGTCCATTGTTTTCATTCATTCATTAAATTCAACATTAATGATTCTAGCCAGGCACAACTTACTTACCCATTTCTCTCAATATATATCAAAATGTTTAATTCAATTTTTGTAATAATAAACATTTACATTTAAACTTCATGTAAAGAAAGCAATCTTAACATTCTGCAAAGGGTGCAAAAAAAGATGTTTATCTGAATGTTTTGAGGAATATCTGTTATTTTGAGCACTACTCAGTCTTGCATATTAAAGATTATAAGAGAAGACTAAATTTTAAGAGAAATATAAATAACAAAACCTGAGGCTAACTACCAGGCTATAAGGGGTCACAAACTTCCATAAGCATCATAGTAAGTTAAATATCTGCAATTCCAATCAATTTATTAATAATAATTTAAATAACAAATAACCCACATTTTAACAACTAAGCTAGTCTTAAACTTAATGCCTGATGGTTGCCAGGTTTCTGGTGTAGGATTCCACCAATGCTTTAGCCCACTGATAAAAAAAAACATTTTACATACTTTCAGATAAGGTAGGGTCGTTCTGATAATCCTAAGTTTCTCACTAGACTATGCAGCCTGAACTTAAAATCGAATAGAGCAATACGCTGGCAACTGAGAAAGCCAATGAAAAACTTCTAATGATAGGCTCATCAGTTATTCTCCAAGTTTGCAAATGATTTAACACCCTCCCCCCCAGACATTTTTCTTTGATGCAAAAGGCAGACGAGAATTCCAAGAAGCTGAACTAATTGCATTTCATTTCTCCTGACCACTAATTTATCTAGACGAGTTCATCTAAATTATCACACTAACAAATCTGAAGAAATAAACTGCCTCAACATTTCTCCAAATGCTAATCCAACAACTTTGAGAGGAGAGAGAGAAAATATGGATCACAAATACTAGACGACTACAGGTTGAGAATCAGTCGCTGATCACATACAAACAATTTTAACCACTCTAGGGATCATGTGACACTGTAAAAAGGCATATAAACTACAAGTTGAAAATCCCTTATTTGAAATCCTTGGAGATGAATGTGTTTCGGATTCCGGAATTCAGAATGTGGATATACCAGCATAATTTGATAGCTAAACCACTTGGGAGTGCAGACTGGACACAAATTCATCTACAACATTATAACTGCATTTGGATACATAGAGCCTACAGATAACTTTATGCAATATTTTAAAATCATTTTGAGCATGAAACCATAAGAAAAAGAAGTACATTTAACCATCAGAAAGGTAATCAATCACTACGGTAGGCCTACCATTACCATAGAGGTATTTGCAGGCCTTTTCCACATTTTCAAAGTTCATTCACACCAACAACAAAGCACAAAAATCACAGTGAGTAATGTGCATACATCAAGCATGCCAGAAATTTCACATCACCCAGAAACCTTCCCAGAACCTCCTGGAATTTTCCACTGAAGGCGCTCCAAAATTTGAATATTTCAGATAAAGGATTCTCGACTTGTATTGCCAATGTACCAAGGTAACAATTCATAAGAACCCCAATATGCAGCACATTAACTCCAAATTTAGTACTGATTAGTGATTGAAAATAGCAAATTTATATTCTAAAACTGTTTTGCTACCATCAGTTTGTAAAGCATTTTTTAATAAACATTCCATCAACCAAAAATATTTACTAATATAAAAGTCTCTGATTTCATTCTTGTTTAACGCAACTGTGTGATGGATCAATGCAATGTAGAGCATGCTGCTAGTCCAAGTGGCAATCTTCCCTGATCCTAAGCTGTGTATTCTAGCTAGTAGTATGGTCTCTTTCATTCTTGTTTTATGTCTAAATGAGAAAAATTCTAGATCAAGTCGATAAAGCATTTTCCATCCACACAAACCCTTTCCTCACCACCTAACTATGGTTCCAGAACCAAAATAAAATGACACAGTAAGATACACTTGGGCACACAGCAGCCAATAATCCATTGTTTTATACTTTATATTTGAAGTACGGGACTCTAAGTTCCCCTCGATACTCAATTTGATTTTTCTTACTTATATTCAGAAAAATTCTACAAAATATGTAATATTAAATAAATTATTAATTATTTTCTACAAATTATTTCTAAATAGACCAGATCATTTCACTAGATTTATCCTAGAATTATTAGAAATGATCATGGGCATCTGCAAGATTTTTTCCAGGGCAGAGGGGACAAAATTACAAAAAATGTCTGCAAGATAAACTACAGGGGTGGGGGGATTGACAAAATAATATAAAGTGCAGGGAATGTGCCTAGGAGTAGAAGCATACTAATGTTAAAAAATAAAAGGATACTAATTTGTTTTCCTTTCCTATCAAAGGTATTTGATTTTGATCAATGATACATTTATAATTATTTTAATTTAATTTTTTCAACATTAGTAGGCTTCCACTGCTATTGTACTACTCCACCAAAGCCCGCAATAATCAAACAAAAAGAAAGAAAACATCTGCCTTTGTTGACCTCAACCATGTTTTCACCCTTCTCATTGTACTAAACAACCCTTCTGCTGTGCAGGTTGTTAGTGAAAATGTTCATGGATATGAACTGCTTGATGAATGGAAGGGAAGATCAGTAATCTAACAACTCAATGAGTCCATTTTTTTTTTTAAAAACCAGCCCACCACCCCCTTTGGACTCAGGTGATAGCTTCAGCTTCCAAATTCTTAATTTTGTACACATGATTTAATTTTCAGTTTGGTTTTTGATTTCTTCATGTTCAAATGTGCACCATTTTTTAAGGATGAATGCAAAATTGATAGAAATTTTGTTTATTTTCTGCAGAAAACTAGCTTTCTAGTGATGACATGATCAAGTCCAAATGTGTTATAAACAATGTTTGATGGAAATATTTCTCTATGATTGAGCCACCAACATTAGACCAAAATGTCTGCCATCTGCAATGTCTGAGAACAGATAATTAAATATTCAACTACTGTTGAACTTTAGCAAAAAGTTTGCTGAATTGTTGATCTGCTTTTTCTTGATGTTCACAAAACATACTTATGAGCTTCTGAACATGATCATACACTTTTACAATACCAAGTTCAACAGCATGGAGAATGTGTGTTGCAGATTCTAGGATAGCCAAATAGCTAGAAATTAGTCAGACAAAATATAAACACCATTGTGTTTGAAGCAGATTCTAATACAGGGATCAGCAACCTTTACTGATTAGGGGGCCATAAAAAACTTGTCTTTTGACCAGCAGGCCATGAGTTTTAAATCTTCTAAAATGCTATCAATATTATTAATGTTAGCTATTTTACAAGGTGAAAATATTGTTGTAAAACCTGTTAAATAAATATATTCGTATTTGTAAAAAGATTTTTTTATTAAAGAAGAATTCATGTAATTAATCTCTATCTTTTTCAAATGACTTTATTTAACAAAATAGGAAAATGTGTGTTGGTGTGCGAAACAGTCTAGGTATCTCAAATTTATCCACCAGATATTTTGATATTGTAGAATATATCTCAACCAACGTTACTATCAATAAAGACTTCAACATTAACTTGACATCTTTATATGCAAGAGATAATTGCAAAAACATTACAACAAAATTAGACCATATTCCTAATGCAAGACAATCACTTTTAGCTAGCAATCTTAATGCCAAACACCCTTACTGGGGAAGCACAAAGACAAATCAGTCAGGTACAAGATTACAGGAATGGATTAATGATCGTGATCTCATTTTCCTCAACAACAGAGAACACATCTACCAGAACCATTCCTCTGGACAAACAGACTCGATAGATATCACAATCACTAGCCTAGACATGGCGGCCAGAGTCAATGAGTGGAAAGTTCTTCATGATTCACTTGGCTCTTACCATTTCCCTATAGTAACCTGCATAAAATATCCAGAGTGAAAATAAACATTCAAGCACAACTCAAATAGAACATCAGAAAAGCAAACAGGCAGCTATACAGTTTGGTTATTCAGCAAAAAGCAGCTGATGTTAGTATCTCAAGTAAACAGCAGCTGAACATTGATGAAAAAGTTGAAGTTGTCACATCTTGAAGGAAAGCTATCCCCTAACAAGACCCCATATACACCCTCCAACACTGTGGTGCATTGAAGAGATTGTCAGGGAATGCCAAATAAAAAGGAAAGCAAGGTGAAAGTGAAAAAAAAAAAAAAAAAAAAAAAAAAAAAATCCACTATCAAAGACAAGATTGCCTACAAAAGACAACGTCAGAAGAATCATCAACATAACAAAAAGCAGCTCAAAGATTTTGTTGGCTCAATCAATTGACATACCCCTTCATGCATCATCTGGAAAAGAATCAAGGCTATCAATGGTTCAAGTCGACCTATCTAAACAGCTTTGGAGCATGAGAGAAAGATCTTCAAGACCAGGCCTACTTATTTGGAGAGCATTATTCTGAAAACTGTAGTATTTTGGATTCTTAAATCAATCCTAAATTATTTTTGGATACAGATAGTCATATCAACCAATCTATATACCTGCTCTGTGATAGAGAAGACATATGTATTCATCCCTTCACAATGGAAGAGCTCAATCTTGGACTTGCTGAACTTTCCAACTCAGCTATTGGAGAATGATAAGATCCACAAACAGATGCTTAAAGATTTACCCATCAATGGGAAAGACATGATACTTTCACTCTTCAATGACATCTCCCCTCATCAAGGAAAATTAGTAAAATTATTCCTTTGCTAAAACCTAATCAGAATAAGCAAAAAATTAAGTTTTACAGACCAATAGCTCTCACAACCTGTCTAGACAAGCTATTTGAAAGACTCATTAACACCCGCTTTAACTGGGGACTACACAAAGATCAAGTCTTCTACCACTCACAATGTGGATTCCGACCAAAGGCTGGAACTGTTGATGATCTAATGAAAATCACTGAGCGATGTCACAAAGGACTCTTCAAAAAGGAATATACTGTTTTAGTTTTAATTGATCTTGAAGGTGCCTTGGATAAGGTGTGGTGGGAGGGTCTCATCACTAAGGCAGTAGAAATTGGAATAGCAGGGAACATGTTAAAATCAATAAGAAGCTTCCTAAATGAAAGATACATTAAAATTCAAGTATCTGATCAAACCTCAAAACAATTTCACATAAGTACTGGCAAACCACAAGGTGCAGTTCTGAGTGCAACAATTCTCGATATCATGATGTATGATCTCCCCTCCTTCATTCCAAAGCCCTGCTGTCAAATTACTTATGATGATGATGGTACCATCATCATCACTCACAGCAATCTAGACTTTGTCACCAACCCTAATCAATGCATGGCTGCCATTGACACCTGGGCGAGCAAATGGAAACTCAAAGTCTCCAAAGACAAAACAGGATACACTGTTATCAACAAAAGAAGAAAACACCAACGACGTAACCCTAACCCTCATTGACAATATTCAAGCCTCTGTTACACTTCAATGGATACCAAGCCATGTGGGAACCAGTGGAAATGAAAGAACGTACACTGGCAGGGTTAGCAACAAAAAGTGGACCTGTCAACAAGCCTATGAAATCTACAGCTTGTCTCAAACGTGCAGTCAACCAGTCAATTCTCAATATTAGGAAATTCATTGGCGAGATGAAGCAAGAGGTAGAGCCTATTATTCCCTACAAGAAAAGCCAAACTCAGTGAGATACAGGAACATCAATAGACAGGAACAAGTAATTATATCACAACTGAGATTGCAACACTTTCCTTGCCAGAGCTACCTGTACAGACGCCACTTGGCTCCAGATGCAACCTGTCCAGTCTGCAAATCCACAGATGAAACAATCAAACACATTGTGTATGACTGTCAAGAACTAAACCTCAGACATCTTGACAGAACCAAGACCTTCAAAGAAATTCTTGAGAACAGGAACACTGAATGGGCTATCATTACATCACTAGTCAATGAAAGGAAACTAAGATCCATGCAAGAACCATGATTTACATAATAATGATAATAATTTAACAAAAAAGTAAAGTCCTAAATTATAAAATATTAGAAATTACCAAAATATATCAGTGATACTTGATGTTTTTCTTTTGAAATTTGTTCTATATCAGGTTTCAAGATGAATGAGGTGAAGCTGAGTATGTCATCCAGATGTGAGTCTGTGAGTTGTGTGCACATCTTGTTCTTGGTGAACTTCATTTTTGAAAACAGTTGCTCACACATATAGGTACTTCCAAATATGCACGCCATCTTTTTTGCATGATCTACTAAATTTGGATAAATTCCAGCTTCCATTACATACTTTTGGTAAAAAGTCCAATAAGGAAACCCCTTCTGCATGGAATTTTGATTTCATAAGTTCACTGGTTTGAAGCTCAATGAGTTCCATCTGAACTTTTTCAGAAACACTGTCCACTTTTATATCAAAAGGTGTAACAAACAGCTTTAAATCCCCTTTGTATGACCGAGTGTCTGCAAAACGGGAGGAAAACTGAGTCTTTAGTTCACGTATAACAGACACATACATCGAAGTGTCAGTGGGTTGATTTTTCTGCAACAGTGGAAAGTGAGCAAAATTATAATTTTCAAGCTGGCATTCCCCGAGTCAAAGCTTCATCTCAAATGCCATAATGTGCTCGTAAAGTACATTCACTAGCTGACTGCATATTTGTAGCTGCAAACTTAGCTTATTTAAATGTGAAGTAATATCCACTAAAATGCAAGATTTGAGAGCCACGCAGGATCACGGAACTGATGCATTCATGTATTTACTCTCCAAAAATATAGCAATCTCTTCACGAAGTTCATAAACCCGTTCCAACATAGCATCTCGCCTTAGCCAGCAAACTTCACAGAAGTACAGTAAATCATAGAATTGTGCATTTGCTTCCAATAATAGTTGGTGGAATTGTCGATGATTCAGATTTCAAGATAATGAAATTTACTGTTTTCATGACCACTTGCATTACTTATTGCATTCCTGAAGCCTTAGCACACAATGCTTCCTGATGAATAATACAATACAATTTGATAATTTTGTTTTGAATGCCAGTGTCTTGCATGTATTTCTCTAGAAGTGATACAAAACCTATTTTCACCTACCATAGCAGGGGCCCCATCCATAGTCACTGAAATTAACTTTAGTGATTCAAATTCATGTCTTTATACAGAGTAAAACAGATTCGAGAATGTTTGCTCCAGTAGTATTTCTCTCGAGCGATACAAGTTGAGCAAATTCTTCCACAATTTTTAATTATCAGTTGACACCTCACACAAATATTGCAAGCTGTGCAGTTTCTTTTACATCAGTTCTTTCATCCAGTGCCATAGAAAAATGTTGGAATCTTTCACAGTAGTCACGTAGTGATTGCTTCACATCAAGGGACATTTCTTCGACTCGTTGCGTTACTGTTCTTGCAGAGAGACTGATATTAGAAAATAAATTATTCTTATCAGGGAATAAAATATCAGCCACAGCCATCAAGCACTCTATGACATGTTCTTAGCTATTAATGAACTTACTGCATAACTGGCACATGTATTTCTCTGTGATTCAGCGCTTTGTTTAGTGGACAGTGAACATTGTGCTTTCAAACTTGTCTTCAGCTGATTGATTTTGTCATTTCTTATCTGCCCAGTCAGCTCACTGTATTTCTTGTGTTTGGTTTCGTAGTGACGTTTTAAGTTATATTCTTTGTTGACAGCTATCGTATCATGGCAGATCAACCACACCGGGTTGTTGTTATATTCCACAAAGAAATTTCTGTCCATTTTTCTTGGAACATTTGACACTCACTATCTACTTTGTTTTTCTGCCATTTTGTGATTCAGCAACGAATGAAATATAAGAAGATAAACACAAAGTTCTTATTACCGGATGGTCTCTCCCCTCTGCTGACTGCTCACATGAAGAACTTTTATACCCCCATCTCTAAGCAAGTTATATGCACAATATACAACACAGCCAAAGGTGGCAGGTTATCTGCACAATACACAACAGTTTAGTTTAGTAATTAAAATTTAGTGGACACCAGGCTATAATTCTAAGTCCAATTTATTAGAAAACATATCAGTGGGTTTATGCATTAATGCAGGGTTAATGTGAAGTGCTCGGTTTGCGAGCACTGGGCCATTAACTTGTATATTTGATCAAAGTACTGGTGGGCCGGTCAGATTGGACTGGCAGGCCGTAGGTTGCCGACCCTAGTTCTAATAGATGTTTTACCTGAAGCTGTAGTGGTCAGTAAGATTAAATGGTCAAAAATGTGTTCAAAGTTATTGGAAAAAATTGTAATACTTTTGCATTTTGCTGTCCAACATGTTTTAGATGGTAGAGGCACATTTAGGAAAAGATCTCTTTGCACTCAGGTGCACAATTCAAGTCATTCACAACCAGATTCATTAGATGAGCAGCAGAATAGACAGACAGCTTTTGGAGGCTTATGTTTTACAGTAGCTTGCTTGCCCCTTTCCTTTCTTGCCATTGTAGAGCACCCACCATATCCTTGGACATGAAGTTTTTCTAGATTCAAGCCAAATGTTTTACATGATCAATGAATGAATTGGCAATGGAAGTAGCACCCAATTAATATAGTCTTGTGGATCCAAGAAATTCCTCTCAGGCAATATTTTCAGTGGTCGTTATGTCAACAAAACGTACACTAAGTGACAATTGCTTCTTTCCCAATATGTCAGCACTTTCATCAGCAATTATTGAGAATCAAGTGGAATTGTTTGCCAAAGAAACTATTTCTTCCCTGATAGCTTCTTCACAGAGACTGATTAGTTAGTTTTCTACATGGACAGATGTATAGCAAGCATTAGTTGGAGCATTTTCCAAATGGTTTGTAGTGTCTCATCTGATTCCATGTGAAAATTAAAGACTTTGAACATTTCCAGTTTTGCTTCCTTTAACACAGAAAACAATGTCATGTGCACAACAAAATAAGAGTGCCGACTATTGGATAATACTTTCAAAGCACCGTGCAGTTGACCTGTTTATTTCTGGTTTCTTCAATTGGTGACCAAAAACTTAGTTTCATCCACCTGTGCATTTCTGTGCCAAATGATAAGAATATGACATGCTGCACTTTCATGAAAGTCTTTATACCCTGTAATAAGTGCCATGGTGAAATGGCTATAAGAAAACTGTACAATATTTACATATTGTTCCTTTTAGGTAAGAAAAATAACTAAGCAATTAGAAATATTGACAAGACACTTGTTACAAATAGAATAGTTTTAAACACAAATGAATTAAAACGTAATCCAATAGCATCATGGTTATCATCAGAATGATTGGGATGATCACATTTAACTGTTATTGTTGAATCTGGATCAGAGATATTGCAGCTTTGTTTGTAAGTTCTTGCCACCTTTTCTCTGCTGTTTCTAAGTTCTGCTTTGCTAAAAACTTTCTGATATCCATTTTTGGAAAATGCAGATTAACAAAATATCTAAAACAAATACAAATGTTAACCTACTTTACTTAACATGACTGGGTCACTCAGCTATTGAATGGGGATTTCTTTGCCAAATTTAATACACTGGTGGAATCTGAAAGTGGCTCTTAGTACTTAGTTTGATTAAACACTAATTAGAAAGCAGCACTGCTAGGGTCATTAACTAACTAATCAGAATAGTTATACTAACCAGTTGGCAACTTATTAATTTCTTTATTAACCTATCAGTCTGTTTCTCAAAAATAGGCAAATGGTTTAGCTATTTACTGTGACATACATGCTCTGCCAGTGCCTTATATTGTATTTTCTTATATATTCTCCCCCCCCCCCCAGCCTTTGACCTTTGGATGGGTAGGGTCAGACTCCTTATTTCTTTCCTGGTTCACCACATACCAGTGAGCATGGGAATCACAAAAAATTTCATTACTTGCAGACGCCAACAGTAATAGTTATGAATGATATATCTAAGGCAACAGTTCTTCATGAATCACTTTGTTTTCTAAATGCATCATAAGAAAAGAAAAATGGAGTATAATAGTACCATGAAGCAGAAATGGAAGTTGGAAAGAGCAAACTGAAAACAAAACAGAACATTTTTTCCAACAATTTCTTCAGTTAAAGTGATGTTTCATCAAATCTACATTAGTAACACCTACCAATTCAGTGAATGTAGTCAATCATTTTACAAAGAAAAATTTACCCAATTATTGGATTTGTGAAAACATAATGGTCTTCTATTGAACAAGCATGGATAACAAAGCATAAAGACATCATTTATAATGTTCTTATGCAATAAGTAATCTTTTTAACACCAAAACTTTTCTGATCAAGTAATTCTATTCATGAACAAAAAAATTTATTTATGAAATTAAATCCAGCAACTGAAATCCCTAGATTTTACCCAGAGTCTAAAGTTGTTTGTTTTTTTGTTTTTTTTTCTCCATTGTCTGTCTTAAAACTCCACGTGGCTCTTTCGTAACTTCTTCCTTCTTCACCTAGTGGTACAGTAAATTAAGAAAGAGCTCAACCTGAGAGCCAGCTGAATGTGAGCGAGTTCAATCCAAGCTACTAAACTAAGACCATGCTATAAATTAGTCTTGCAAATGATAACATTTACAAACCCAAACAATCTGCCTAAAGACTAATCCTGATGATTGGAAAAGTTCGTTGAAACAGATTGTAGAATTAATCACATTAAAGTGGCTGTTACATAGACCATGTCAATATTGTTTACAGTATTACAGTAGCCATCAGAGGCTATACAGTAAATATATATGTATATATTTTAGACTAACTATGGATAACCTACATAAATAATCCACAATACATTTATAATACATGTCAATCTTTCACTCTGAAACATTCTTAACCAAATGCACTGCCAGAGAAATCATGAGATGGAACTAAATTTGCTTAAGAAAAATACTTAATGTATGAGCAATCTCTCCTATATCAAGCAACTTTCCAATTTTTTTAAAAAAAAAAACATGGGAGGTAACTAGACATGTTCTGTGACATCACTTTTTGTGCAACAACCTAATTTTCACTATTTCACCTTTACTGCTAAAATTAAAACAGTTAATATATAGTTTAATTACAAAATAAAACTCTGCTTCCTATGATATCAAATGCATTAAAATAATCTTCATTTTATAATAGCCAACTGAAATCCATTTCGATAAGAAGCTTTTAACATCTGGCAGAAATGCCAATCGCATTTCTTACTAACAAGCAAATAACAGTGAAGAAAATGCATTACTTACGCATGTGAGAAGAAACAATCTTACATAAATAAATAATTAGAATCAGATGGTTTAACTGTAAATAAAAACAAAATAAATAAAATCTGAAACAGCATATCTCCTGAACTGCTAGATTTAATACCAGTAGTAAACAAAAAAACCCACAATGCATTTACAGAGAGATGAGACTAGCTTCATACTATCTATTGATTTCATTTTAGCAATCTGTATTCATGCGTGTAGAGTCAATAAGGTATCTGAATACAAGACTATATAATAAATGCTAGCCATTCAAAAAGTGGTATTGTGAAGAAATTGCACGCTATATAAGAATTTGTTAAAAATTGTAGACACTGCGTACATCTACTATCAAAGATTTAAAAGATAAAAGGAAAAAGGATGCCTATACAGGCTTTTCACTGTAACCACTCTGAATCTCTGAAAAATTTTGCAGGATTGTTCGGTTATCTAAAAGCATTCTACTACTCCCAAGTGTGAAATATTTTTCTCATCTTTAAAATATCTAAAATAAGCAATTAAATGGTTGACATCATGGTCATAATATTTACAGATTAGTCAAAGTAACCGAAAATTCCAAAATACCAATGTTCAGTCAGTGAAATTCAAACTTGCACATTTTCAGGCTGATTTGTAAGATATAGCTAATTAAACTATTAGTAGCTGTCAGCATTGAGCACCATTTTTATTCTTTGTACATATTTTTTATTATTACAGTCATGCATTGGTTAATTTTGTTTTTATTTATATCCATTTTCTTATGTGCTTTAGGAAGTAGCTAGATGACCATTTTATTTTTTTAAAAAATGAGTGAAAACTGGAGGTGAAGACTATCAGAATAATTATATAAAGGAATGGGCCTCTAAAACACTACCAAATCAAGTACAGAGATGGATCAAAATTAGTCATCTGCAGATCATGGCCATTGCAAGTATTTAGAAAAAAATGGCCACAACACTTTAGATATCAAAAGGTAACAACATTACTTTTAATTAATTTTAAAAAGTTAATGTAATATTTAGTAAAAGTTGAAAATTTATCTATCCTTTCATTTAAAATCTAATATTTCACATTTCACAAATAAATTTTAAACAGTGAAAACCCAATATATTTAAAAAGTAAAATAAAAAAGAATAAATAAGCAAATAAATTGTTGAAATTTCAAGTGCACACAGAATACCATCACCAAATGTCTCCAAACAATTCTAGTATAATATTTACTCACAAATGCACCAATTAACAGCCTGTTTGCCAGATAAAACAGCATTAGTGAATAAAGACATCTGTCATAATCCTTATGACCAAACTCAGCATCTATGACACTAATGCACGCAGTCACCTACAGCAATGGTGATATGGATTCCCAAGCTGGTTCTAACATAATCATAAACCTGTAGTATGATTACTGACACCTAAAAGCAAACATCTGGCCCACTAAAACAGCCATAAAAATTACAGTAGCAATTGGAAACTGCAAATCCTGAGAGAGGAAAGTAAAGGACCAGGTTTTCCAGTAAGAATTTTAGTGTCTTGTCAACTCTGGCCTACAAAATTCATCCAACAATTGAGGTAAGTCTAATGCATGATGATATCATAAATCTAATGGCTATTATCTATTACTAAATCATCCTGTTAGCAGCAATCTGACATCTTTAAAAATATCAACATACTTTAATGAGTTACTGCATGATAAAATGACAACATAACACTTATTTACAATGGTTGGCTTTATGAAAAAGCAAACACCATTTCCAACCTCATTGAGGCATAAACAGAAGCTAAAATTGAAATTTAAAAAGTAAATAAGACTTAGAATATTTTAAATATACTTCTAAACATTTTTATGAAATTTGCAAATAACATTAAATTATCCAGCAACATTTTTTTTTTTTTTTTTTGGATAAACAGATATAAATACCTGTAGGTCATTCCACACCAAATGTGCTCTCTCTCTCTCAAATCTTAATGAAATTTCTACTAAAGGAGCTTCATGTTCCTAAAGCTAATTTCCTAATGTTGTAGCCTCAACTTACACTAGTTCCAAAGATACAGAGCCTCAAAAATAATGTACATAATTCAAGAAATGCTTAATTTTTACACACACAACAAAATGAAATTTTCATTGATCTGCACAGCAGGGAAAAGTGGGCATTTGATCATGTCATACAGAGCAAGAAGCCATATTTGAAGCTGAAGAATTACCAAGCTAAGCATTGCAAAACCTAACTGTTTCTGTCATGTTGGTATGGGATACAACCATAATATAGAGTATGGATATTCTAAAATCACCTTCTACAGAATTGTCTATGAAGATCCTAGCTGTATATGCAACCAAAAAATACCTCAACTTCAGATGCTAAAATTACTACATGACTGAATAAATTTTTGTTTAGTGCTGCTTTGTTGAAGTATTTTTGGCTACAATAATTTTTTAAATTATTAAAATTCATCAAATAGTTCAAAAGTCCCATGCAAGAACAGGTAACACACATCAATCTCTTCTTTTCTCTAAGCTGTGCGCTCAGCTAATCAATGCCTTGCCCTGCCAGTTTTTAATGTTCTTCTCTTGCTCATGTTTCAAGCACCACCTCAAATCCTTATTTGTGCATAATTTTGCAAGTCCCAATGACCCATAATGTCAGGGAAAAGATCTGCAGGTGACATGTTGGTAATATGGCCAAGTAGTAAAGGAAAAGCATCAGTTTGGATGTGAAAATGCAGGTTATAAAGGCATGTGAAGATTAGCATGCATCAGGCTAATATTGGTATGACCTTAGATTTGCCTATGTCTATGCTTAGAACAATTCTGAAGAATAAGGACAAGCTAAGAGCTTTGTGCATTCCACTTCTTCATTGGTTTCAACCAAGATAACTCATTCAAGGAGAGTTTTAATGGAGATGGCGAGCTAGTTGGGTATGTGGATGGAAAACATGACACTATAACATATGCCCCTAAGCCAACTGGTTATTTTTGAGAAGGCTAGGAGCATTTTCACCCGCCTGCAAAATACAGAAAGGCAAAGGATCAATATCAAAGACCTTCCAGGTCAATGGAAGTTGGTTTGAGAATTTTAAGTATGGCAGTAATTTTCACAGCTTACATATCTCTGGTGAGGTGACTAGCACTGAGAAAGAGGCAGCACTTAAGTCTCCCCCCATGAAAGTTATTATTGACCTCAGCAAATACCCTCTTCAGCTTGTATTCAACTTCAATGAAACTTGCCACTTTTGGAAAGATATGCATGCCATCATGCACATTTATCTCCAAGAATGAGAGACATGCATCAAGGTTTAAGGCTGCAAAAGAAAGTCTTTTGCTCCTGTTGGATGGTAATACTTAGGCTGATTTCAGTCTCAAGCCCACAGTCATATAGCACTTTCAAACAATCAGAGCAATGAAGGGATTCTCCAAGGAACATCTACTCATCATCTGGAAAGCTAACAAGATGGCTTGGGTAATAGGCAATATTTTCCAGCAGTTTTAAGTATCATTCTTGTCAAGCCATCAAGCATTATGGTGAGGAAAATAATTTTGAGCCACAAGCCTGTTGCTGCTTGGCAATGTTCCAGGTCATCACCCAAATATTTTAGAGACTCTACAGACTTTAGTGCCAGGTGAAGTAGTCTGCTTGCCATCCAACACTACTTCTCTTCTGCAAGCAATGGACCAAAGCATCAGTCAACTTCAAGAAATATCACCTTAGATACACTTTCAGATAACTGGTCAATGCAAAAATTGGTCAAGAGCAGTCTATTATTAGATTTTGGAATCTTATGACATCACGATGGCCATCAAGAACATTCAGCAAAGCTTGGAAGGAAGTCAGCAACACCTATAATATGAACTGTATGTGGCAGCAGGTGTGACCAGAGGTATACCACAAGTTCTTATGGTTTGAGAGGTCTGAGCAAGGGACTACACATGATATTGTGCAGTCAGCAAATGAAGCTGGCCTGGAATACGTTGACAACGTTGATATGGAGAAGCTACTGAAGTCCATGGAGAGGATCTGACCCACGAGAAACTACAGGAATTGGAGAAATCGAAAGCTATGGCAGAGGATGATGATACCAAGGAAGTTCCACCTACAAGAAACCCGACTACCGCCATGTTGACAGATGGCAGAGCAAAAATGAATGAAGTCCTGGAAATGTTTTAGAGAATAACTGGATTTAAAGTGCAGCATTGTCATGGATAGAGCCGTGATGGACAGGATCTCCTACTGGGAAATTCTTTATGACAGACTGTCTTGCATGCAGTTCCCTATCCTAGATGCCTTCATCAAGAAAAGAGTGTAGTTTCAGATAAGGTGAGCCACATCATGTGTACACAAGCAATATTTGTGCTGTTGCCAATATCCCAATGAAGCCCTCATATCACTTATAAGTGAGCATTGGTAGTCTGACTCCAAGCACCACTGAAGCTGTGTTATAATTACCTTATTTAGCACTAAACAAATTAGTAAATGGTTTTCAGGAATACATCCTAGACATTAATCAAAGTACCTCTGTATACGAAATGTTCACATCCTGTCCTGAAAGGTACAAATTATTAAAAACAAATGTTCCATCTTGCTTTTATGGGATTAAAAACTATAGAACAATGTAACTACTATTTACATTCATGATCATACTTTTAAATCATATGGTCCCTACCCAAATTGGATGGCTATAACATAGGTTCATGTAAATGCATTATGTATTATGCAAATTTGTAAAACACTTCTTATAAAAAATATAACAGCAGAAATTCTATTTATTTTATCAATCAGATAGTCTGGTAAGAACCAGTGACTATGTCAAGTTTAAGGAGCTGATAGTGTTGTATTGTGTGAAAAAATCACTCATTTCTGCTACAGTAATAGGACATAAAGCAGATATGTACCCATTTGTGATTTCTCAAAATGAAAGATGGATCAATTCACAGCGGAAGCATCTGTCTCATTAGTGACTGCCTGAAACATCATACAGTAACAATGTATGCCTTTTCAGAAAGTAGTCACATGGAACTTTTTTGCTATTAGTCATGGCAAATATCCATGTGATTGAGTAAGAAGCAAAGTAAAGCATCTGATAGCATACATGGGCTTTTTTAATAGCTTATAAACAAATGATCCTTTCAGCAACTGTAAGGGAAATTTTCAACACAGTTAACCATTCTTAGGATTTCAGTTTTGGCATACACTAACTATAATAAGAGGGAAAAAAATCATTTTGCATCAGTTAATGAAAATCAAATCTAAGTCAGCTGCATAACATAAAACAATAATATCATTTCAACCAAATGTTGCTCTTTACACTGATTTAGATACAAGATATTTTAAACTACAGCCAGAGTAACATGCTACATACATCTATGCTAGAGACTGGTGGATAAGAAATGTCAGCAGAGTTTCAATAGAAGAATATAATGCATATGTTTAGTTCATGCATCTCCAGAAGAGATGAGTGCTAAATGCCAGAGCAACATTAACTGTACACTATTCCTGATTCACCTGATGGTTGCTACCAGTTTTTTGGTTCTGTTTGATAAAATAAATATAATTTTTGCTGTTGTCATCTATAAAAAAGGTGAATTTACTACTTTGCATGATGCATATAACCATTCATATGTGCTCATGCTAATAGGAGTAGGCTAAAGTGACCATATGATGATTTCAAAATGTGCATAAACACAAATATTGTTTGGAGGTTTTCATCTCTTAGAAGCTTGATGGCCAAAAAATATTTTCAGCAATTCTTATGCTTTAAGAAATAGATATTCTATACATGTAGTCTAGAAGCATTTATTCACAGTCAGAGTGATGCATAGGTCAAAATGGCTATAGAAGGTAATGATAAAATGTTTTACTCTATATTCTAACTGTATCCCATAACAAGTTAACAGAAACAGCTACCATGCTTTATAATTGCTGTTAACCTTTAAATTCAAAATATGGCTTCATGTACTGGGCAACATGATTAAATGCACACTTTGGGTCTATTTGTGTTGAAAACAAGAGACTTTCTGATACAGAATCCACAATTTATACTAGTAACCAAAGTTTAATGGCAGCAACTGTTTTGTTCTTATAGCTACTGATCAATGAAATGGGAATTTGGTCACATACATAAAAAATGCAGCTTCATTTTTCAACCCAAGTACCCTATGATTGAAAACCTGTGTTTAGGTTTAGTTTAATAAGCCCAATGAACCTTCAAACAGAGGTTGAGTGAGATATGGCAATTTTTTTTTTTTATAATTTGATGCTGAATAACCGATGTCTAAAACAAATTAACCCAATTCCAATAAAATCAATAAATAAAACAAGTTATGCAACCAACATAGCTGACCAGTACAATTCTGAAAGTAAAGCAAACTTTTCTGAAATTGTATAAAATGGTAAAATTATACAATACCCCATTACATTTGTTTCATTTAAAAAGGAAAGCCAAATATCATGTTTTAGCAGAGATACATTAGCAGATTGAGTGGTAAGTTAGCTTAGCCAATGTAAACTATGGTAGATAGAATATTGTATAGTTAGTCGCAAGATGCAGAAAGAAATAGAAAAATGGCCACATATTTAGGATTTATTAAAATTAAGCTCATTAAAATATACTATTTCCACAAAAGTTAGCAATATGTATATTTTCTTTCCTTCTTATATAGCAATTACTACTGTTTAAAATGGACAATTCATTATATTTGCAGTTAAAAACTAACAAATCTGCATAAGAAACCACATGAAATTATAATGAAATGTAAGTATAAATCTTCATCAGATTAAGTAGTTTAGAAAAAGATTAAAATTCTAAAAATTCTTCTTTTATTATTCTGCTCATATTATAAAATAGGATGACTTTAAGTAAAAAGAAATGTGCACTGATTGACTTACTTTATAAACTAATAAATAGCATTTCATAGTTTGTCAAATATTAAAGATTTTAAGAGACAATGTGATGTAAATTGAGTTAATCAAGTGGCACTATAATGTTAGAACCAAGTTTTTATAGTTTTATTTTTAAAATACATTATTAAAAATAAAATATTTCAAACATCAAATGATTTTATTTCTCTCTTAATATAATTTGTTTTTGTCATTTACTATTATTAATTAATTAAAGAAAGAAATTAACAATCGCTATAATAATCAGTATTATTCTTGTTGGTCTTCCACAAGATAGGTTGATGTCCATAATAGGTATAGGACCAACCTGACTTCTAAAGATGGAGTTATCTGATATCTCCACCCAAACTGATGACATTAGAATCTGTTCCATATTCCCAAATTTATTACCCTGTACCAGTCAAAGCACCTTTCATCAGTACTGGATTCACTAGAGTAATTTAATTCTTCAGAAGCACTTCACACTTAACACTGATACTGTTTCTGAATTATGTCAAGCTTTAGTCTTCCAATAAATACTCTCTCCAGCAAATGATGTTTACAAGTTTAACATTAATTACTAATAATTTAATAAAATTTACTAAATACATTTAATATAAAATTAATTAGAATTTGATTTTTTAAATATGCTACCATCTACAGGGTGCAGCAAAATGATCTGACACATTTTTATTTTTAATAAAAGCCAAAGAGAGTAAAGAACGAAAAATGTGTTTTTATTTTCAAAATGTACATAGAATGCCATTTTGTTTCATTTCGTTTACAGTTGCCGACATGAATTGGACGGGCGAACATCGCGCTTTCATCATGGAAACCTTTATCAAAAACAACAAATCCGTAATTGCAACACAAAGAGCATTCCGTGTACACTTCAGGCTTGGTAGACATGATCCCGTACCTACTCGAAACACGATTTTGCTGTGGGTTACCAACTTGAGTTACTGGATCAGCATTGAAACGAAAATCAACCAGCCGACCTCAGACAGCCAGAACTCCGGAAAATGTGGCAGCAGTAAGAGGTTCAGTTCAACAGTCTCCACAACGTTCGGCACGGAAACACGCCGCTGCTCTTAGCCTTTCCGATAGAAGTTTGCAAAGAATTCTTCACATGGAACTGCAAATGCATCCATACAAAATGTTGGCACAACAACTCAGCGAAAGAGACTTTAAAACTCACAGAGCATTGTGTTTGGAAATTCAACAACATGTCCCCCGTGCAGCTGTTGTGTTGTTCAGTGACGAGGCACATTTTCACCTGTGTGGCAGCGTGAATAAGCAAAACTTACAATACTGGGCTGAGAATAACCCTCGTGAGTTGCACCAACACCCTTTGCATTATCCTCGGGTAACCGTATGGTGTGCGGTAGCAGAATTTGGCATTTGGGGTCCTTACTTCTTTGAAGAAGACAATGTTACAGTGACTGTGAACTCTGGTCGATATTGTGTGATGCTAGACACTTTTCTGAAACCCAAATTGAATGAACTTGACGATAAGGACAATGTTTGGTTTCAATAGGATGGGGCAACAGCCCACACTTCTCGACGTGCGATGGGAATTTTGAGGGAGATGTTCCCCAGTCATTTGATTTCATTGCGTGGTGACATCGGTTGGCCCGCCTGATCACCTGATTTGAACCTGTGCGATTTTTTTCTGTGGGGATATCTGAAATCAAAGATATACACTCATCGCCCTCGATCTATTGAGCAATTAAAAGATGTCATTCGCCAAGAAATTGCTGCCATTCCACATGAAATGACCCGCCAGGCTAGGGACAACTTTCGTGAACGCCTTCGACAGTGTGGGGACAATAATGGTACCCACTTGAGTGATTTAATTTTTAAAACCAAATGGAAAAAAATGGCATTCTATGTACATTTCGAAAATAAAAACAAATTTTTCGTTCTTTACTCCATTTGGCTTTTATTAAAAATACAAATGTGTCAGATCATTTTGCCGCACCCTGTACCATTAAGTATACAGAAGTTTGACTGCACAGAGGTTTCCCGCATAAACATTAAAGTATTCTGCATATGATTTTGAAAATTCTTTAAGATAAAAAAAAAAAATTATATTAAAAAAAAAAAAAAAACTTAAAATTTACAGTATTGGCTCAATGATGAACATATCAAAATAGAATGGTAGTATATTCCAATATTAATAGTCAAACAGATTCGTGCATATTATTTTTACATTTTCCTCCAAATGCAGATGCACAAAACTGAATAAATATACAAAATTTGTCTAGTATGCATATACTAGTCAGAAATCTACAGAAATGTTTCTTAATCAAAAAAAAAATTTTTTAATGACAACAGTATGGCAGCAGCATACATAAATACCAAAAGGTCACTAGTATCATTAGTTCATTGTGGTTCCAAACTGTGGTAAAACATCGTCACCTGAACAGTCCAATGCAAGTTTCAAATGTTATTTGTTCGTAATATATGTAAATATCTCATGAATAACACATAGTAAACCCAGCTAAATGTTTTGGCTAGTACTTACCCCAAATCCTTCCAGTTTCTGCTCTAAAGGTACAGTACAGGTAGACTAGAGGATGTGTGTTATAGAAGATGAAGTGCTGCAGGGAGTGATGTCAGGTGCAGCTAAGGTTGAGGCAGGATGCACCCCTATCTAATATTTTTTGTAATATTTCTGCTTTCTCAGTTATGGCAAGCGCAGTATGCTTCCTCTTTGCTACACCACTACCACAAATTCTTCAATGCCAAATATAGGAGTACAATTTATGAAAAAAGAAAAAAAATCAATCACAAAATTAACCAAGAAAAGCAGAGATCCTTACAGTCCCACATTCAGACAAGAACAACAACTAAGTGGCAGCAGTGTAGGTTACCTTTGGAAATTCAGTGGGAATCTTGGATTTGCTGGGTCCAAGAGTTTGGTATATTCTGGTTTCTAGGTTGCCAGAATTTTATAAAAAACTATACTTTGAAAAAAGCTGAATATAATTTCAGACTTTCAAAACCCTAATGTTTTCTTCTGTTATAAATACAAAATATTGAGATGACATTCTGTGTACTTAAAATAAATTGAGTAAACTACAACAAAATTATATATACCAATGCTCGGCTCATTTAAATATAACTTGCAAAATATACAGTAACAATCATATGTGGGAAATATTACATTTTTTAAATCTACAGAATTTCATCTCAATAGTTTTGTTCAGTTTTATCAATTACCTAGAAAGCAAGGTAAAAAATGAAAAAAATATGCACCAGAGATATGCAAAATGTAATGTAACAACTTCTCCGTTGTATTCAACAAAAACCATCTGTCTATATGAGTTACATGAGCCAGCTCACAGTTAAAATACTGTCCAACACAGGACTAGCTGTCTGTTTCTATCTCTCACCCAGTGTTCACCATCTTTTAGACATGAAGCGCCAGATTAACAGAGGCAGAATTCAAACAACCGCCCAGACTTAGTTAAATAAACCCGTGTTATGCTGAAAGGGCAGTTCTGAGAAAGTCATCGAAAAGATACAAGAACTACCAGTGACCTTTCAGAAAAGGTAAATAGTTTAACTCTGGAGGAGAGGGAAGCACCCAAATCTATTCAGAACTTTAACTCCTTTGCCTCCAAACTGACAACCCCCAAAATTTTTTTTTAATGTCCAATAATCAATTTGTATTTTAGAATATCAACAAATAGTGAACGTAAGATAACTTTTTTTAAATTTCTAATTAGTAAGTCAATTTTAATTTATGCATCGTAGAGAGAAGAAAACGACAATGCCACATAAATTCAGAATTTATTTTTTTTTTATTCTGAACAAATACTTAACAGAAATTATGCCAAAAATACAAAAAGATTTAAGGGCAAAATAAAAATTAATTATAGAAATGCATTTTAAAAACAATTAGTAGACATATTTCACCTGCCTCACTTAAAAAAATTAATAAACTCAAGGAAAAGTCAATATTTACTCAGGAAACAACTATTCCTAATTTATCTAAATCAGTAAGCATGCTAAAAAAACTGACTATACACTGTCAAACAATCAGCCAATAAGAAAACTAAGTCAAAGTTCACCTTAAAGCCAAAGTTCAAATGCTGGAAGATAAATGTTACTAATGTGTGGCAAAAATGTATGGGCATTTTTGAATAAACACTTTACTGAGAGGTAGATGAAACAAGGCAGTTAAGTACCATAATCTCCAAAGCTCACTTTCCTATTGGGGAGGGGTGGGTGTTAAAAGACAATGTGTACAGAAAAAAGCCAGCTACCATCCACAGCTATTCCTTTGAAAACGTGTTGCTGGGTGCCAAAGGTGGACACTTTGAATGTTTATTGTAATGTATCATATATAGGTATCTGATGTATAAAGCTAATATTCTATCTAGCAATATGTCTCTTTACTAGGATATAGAAAAAAGTGTGTACATTTTTGGGGAATTCCATGCCTGCAAGTGTTTTCAGAAAATTTCCAAGATGAATACACAAAATGCACCTATGATTTAAATTATTTTAAAGAGTTTTTAAGTCATGGAATGACTCAACCAAATGAAAAAGAAATATGTCCAAAAAAAAATTAAAGAAAAGGCTAACTTACAGTGCAAAAAGTTTTTTTTAAAAAAAAATTGTAGAAAGTCACCCAACTTATCACAGAGGTGCCAAGACTGATTCACTTTCTTGGATCTCCTCACTGACATTACTTTTGATATTGTCTGTTGTTCTCACTCAAAAAACTCAATAGAAAATAAAGAATTATAGTTATGTTACTGTTACAGATGCATCTGACTCCTCCCTGGTGGTGTTGCCTGTCCAAATGTTGTCAGTTCTACCTGCCTCTCTCCAGGTCTGTGTGGCATAGTGGTTTTTCTTTACATTGTGGAAAACATTTTCTGGTATCAGCTCCTAGAAGAAATCCATTGGCTTTGCCTTACCAGGGACATCAATCTTTGAGAGGAGGACCCTTGGACTATGAGAAAATACTGGTAAGATCAGCCACAGATAGCTCAAATGCCACTGGATGACCTCACCTTTTGTCACCATTGTCGTCATTCTTCATCCATGCATTCTTGGATGTTTCTCCATTGCTGTACAACCAGCTAATTAATGAGAGATCCAAGGTATGGACACTCAAGGCCACCATATCACCAGAAGGAAAAGATTCGGTGTCAGACACCATCATGTATTAAATAAATAAAGTAATGCACAAGGTTCACTCTAGTAAAATAACTTTTGCAGGAAAATAAAGCAAAATAAAAAGGCAGAGTAAGTAATAATGTAGACCTGCCTTCTACATGTATTATCTATGATATAGACAGAAGTGGTATTTAAATGACTCATCAATGCCTGGTCTTCCAGTTGGTTTTGGCTAACTTGAACCAAAAAGGATTAACTGATTAACAAAATGTGCAATTAGTCAATAGTGAATCAGTTCTGTCTAATCACTAAGCAAAACATAAGATAATTGCCAATGCTTTCATGTTGATATTAAACTAGAGGAGGATTCCTAATGAACATGCCTCAAAAACCTATGACAACTAAGGAAGAAATTCCATAAATATTGCACTGCTAAAAACAGTGACTTAAAATCATAACGACCTTTTGATGCAAAAATTAGCCAACCCGAAATCCAGGCTGACCAACCAGAAAAACTTTCTATACCACCAAAATACAGTTGTTCCCCCGGTATTCGCGGGGGTTACGTTCCTAGAGCACCCGCGAAGAGTGAAAAACTGCGAATATTGGACATGGTCCATAAAAATGCCTATAAATGCTTATAAATGTAAAAATATAACGTAAAAATATAATTTAAAAATATAAGTAAATATATAATAATAATTTAATAAAAAATACAACACTAAGAGAAACACTCAGCAAAACACTTGAGATAGCTACACGGGGTAAACTTGGATGATGCTTGGCTGCATCTGCCTGAGACAGCACCTCGTGGGCAGCAGCCAATCAGCGAATAACGCTCTCGGATTGGCTACTTTCAAACCTCCAGCCTATAGCATTTATTTTATATTGATATTTTGCTAAATTTACGTTAATATTTATATTACAAAATTAGTAAATTATATTGTTATTAATAATTTAGCATTAAAAAGCATGAAAAAATATATATTGCCACAAAAAACCCATAAAAATATCGCGGAAGATATTTGCGATTCCATGAATATGCGGGGGTTTCCACAAACAATTATTAGTTAGGTCCTAAGGAAAATTCCGCAAATAACCGGAGCCATGAATGCCGAACCACGATTACGTGGGGGTCGACTGTACTGTAGTCCTCAAATTTTGCACAATTAAAAAAAAAAAGATGACCTTTTAGAATATTTTTATTATAAAGCAGCAACCCCAAAATGTCAAGGTCAGATATTTATCTCATCACACTTTCTCCCCAAACTCACTATCACAACTTTCTACATCAATTATTTCCTAATCACTTTCAATTTGCTATATAACAATCTACCATTTTATCCAATTAGTTTGAAGAAAACCTTTTTTAATGCCACCTTAATCAGTTCGTCTGGAATTTCCACCCATGTTGCTGTTACCTGATGTGCAACTTCAAACAAAAAGGCCTTCTTAATGCAACCAGTCCACACTATTTCTGTCTTTATCATTGAGCCAATCAATGCAAATACTTTCAAAGCTGCTGTATAAACGACTTATCGACAGAGACATCCAGTAGCTGTAGTTGCAAAGTCAGAAAATTTCCATTTCAACACAGTATTTTGAAACAAAAGTTTCAGAGCTCTGGAATGACACTGCCAAACTAGACAAATCTACTCAACTACTATTTGGTTGCATTCACACACACAACATTCTTGTTAAATGTTTTGGACTTAAACTGTGTGTGATGAAAGTTTGCACCCATCTAAGGTACAATACATGACAGTGACACATGTTTGAGTGACACTAAGTTCTGTTCTGCAAAAACAACCATTTACAGTTTATAAATGGCACATTAATCATCTCTCATTCTTTGCTATTTTCCAACCCTTATTTGGAGTTAAAAGTGCAGAGTTTACGAGTGTCTGCATAGTCCAGTGATGGCCAACTTAGGTAATCAACACAT
Source organism: Nautilus pompilius (assembly GCA_018389105.1). Taxonomy (NCBI): domain Eukaryota; kingdom Metazoa; phylum Mollusca; class Cephalopoda; order Nautilida; family Nautilidae; genus Nautilus; species Nautilus pompilius. Next base: position 1,801,760 of record JACATO010002737.1, read on the forward strand.
TTGGACGAATCCATATACCATCTTACAATAAGAGATGGGTTTATTAAAACAGAAAATTACTACTTTCCATTCCAGCTCAGCCCCAATTTTTGTAGAGTAAAAATCAAAAAAAAAAGTTTGCTCACATTCGACTAAATATGGTGGTTTTAATACAAAAAATCTGAAAGTCACATACACAAGGAGTTGAAATAGAAAGTGAAGCATTTTGTTTTGAAAACCTATCATCTTTTATCTAGACAAAGCAGTTATCTCTTGCAACAAACAATATTTTCATATGGCTACAGCCATTAACTACACACCAAAAAAGCATTTTTCACATTTTACTTCAATGCCCCAAAGCAAAAAACAAAACAAAACAATGTATTTTCTGGCAAAGAAATTGCTACTTTAGCAAAATCGTATTATTCACCAATGTACATTTGTCTGCTACAAAGTCCTCTGCACTCAGATTAAGATAATTTTCTGTAGTTATTGTAATTCCAGTAATGATATATGCAGACAGATAAACAGTAAAAAAGCAAATAAACAAAATCTGTGGCAGTAATTACAAGATTCAGATCTACAAGCTCAGCTTAACCTATCTGTAATAGTTCAAAAGAATCAGTTATAGCGTAAACATAACCACATGAATTCTAAATCTAAAGCCTTTCAAGTATAGTGCTGTAAAGTAAAAATGCATAAAACTGCTATCTCAGACTGGTGACTATATAGAATTTTATACTAATCAATAACAAAACAATTCTGTAGCAGCTGAACAAAATGTAACGCTAAGAATATATTTGCATAAAATGATATACAAAATGCCTATTAAATTAAACTATACCCGACTTGATATATATCTTCAGTTTAGCTATAACAATGTGTCATAGCTGTCAGTTTTTTATTATTATAGTAAAAAAAAAAAAAGTTTCTCCAAACGTATAGCAGCTATGCCTCACTGCCAATGTAAGTCTAAACATTAAAGTTTCTATGCAAAAGAAAAAAATGATTGAATAGGGAGAAGCATTTTGATACGCAATTACAAACAAAGAAAATTAATTAGTGTAAATAGATTGTTTTTTTAATTAATTTTCACTGAAAACTAACAAAGGATCACTAAAACTAACTGCATGAAGTAATACAAAACTATAACCAGAACAGCTCATTTGGAAAATTAAATACTGCTATTTAAATTTCAATGTAAATTGATATGCTACAGGCAAACTATAATCCAGAAATTGTGTGCAATGCTTGGTAGTTTTATGTAAAGTATGAAATATACAAGTTTTGATTCTTTCTTTTATACTTCCTAGGTCAGGGGTGACCACACTTTTTCAGCTTGCGAGCTACTTATAAAATGACCAAGTCAAAATGGTCTACCTACTATAAAAATGCAAAACATATTTATTTTTGAATATATTGAGTTTGTATATTTATTGAATGTATCTGTACATTTTTTGTCATTACCTTACTCTGATGACTTGCACTGAATGAAATCAGCCAGGGATGCATAGTCCGGACAGTAGCTGCTGATAGCCAGCCTCAAGCACACTTCCAAATGATCATCAGTCATGGTGGAATGGTATTTGGACTTAATAATCTTCATGTGGGAGAAGGCTGACTCACATAAATAAGTGGAGCCGAATAATGCAGTCAAGGAGGTAGCACATTTCCTCATGTTGAGATACTTTTCCTCTGAGTAAGTTCCAAAACTGTCCATGCGCCCTGGACTTCAGCTCAATGTCAGCTTGTAGTCTGAAAATCTCATCCTCCACTCCAGACGAGTTCAGGTGAAAGAGTGTCGCAATTTTTGATGCGAGTAAATCAACCTCAGCATCCTGCTGAAACGGGTAGCACATGAATGTAGCAATTGGCTCCAATAAAGCAAAGTCTTGAAACCGTTTGTTAAAGTCTGACAGACAGTTTTCAACCTGCTCTGTGTAGCGTCCAATGTCAAGTTGCTCACACACCTTCCCTTGCATCTCCAGCTCTGAAACGAGGTTCTGGAAGTTTGACAAATCATGGCGCTGGAGCATTGAGCACAGATGTTGCAATTTTCGTTTGTACGCATTAACTGCGCTGATCATATTGACCACTGTTTTGTCTTTTCCTTGCAACTCAATATTAAGGTCATTTAACATGTTGGTCAGATCAGTTAAAAATGCCAAATCCAGTAGCCACTGATCGTCATTTAGTTGGTTGTATTCTGCATGTTTAGATACAAGGAAAAACTCCATAATCTCGTGACAGAGCTCTCGAAATCTTTGCAGGAATTTCCCTCGACTAAGCCATCTTACGTCAGTGTGTAGCAACAATTCGGTGTGGTCGCTTTCTGCCTTCTCCAGATGCGCACGGAACAGCCGTCTTTGAAGAGATCTGGCGTGAATAGAACAGGCGATCTTCGTTGCCACATCCATTATCTCTTTCATGTTGAGCATTTTTGCGCATAAAGCTTGTTGGTGTATTATGCAGTGGTAATTGAGGAAGTCGGGGAAGACATCATCCTCCTTGCACTTGGCAATAAATCCATTCGAGCGGCCAACCATCGCGGGCACACCATCCGTGGTGATGGACACCAATTTGCACAGTGGGAGTTGAGTTTTCTCAATAAAGTTTCTGAAAGATTGAAAAATGTCCTCTCCCCACGTGTGTTCTTTCATGGGCAATACTGTTAATAGCTCCTCTTTTGCAGTCACATCCGTAAACACCATACGAATAAAAATGCACAACTGGTCTATGTCACTCACGTCTGTAGACTCATCCAATTGCAGTGAGAAACTCGCAGTCCGCGATATCCCTCCAAAGTTTCTGGGTCAGATCCTCGGCCAATGTTTCACAGCGCAGTGTAACTGTACTTATTGATAGCTGGAGAGCTTTGATTGAAGATATTTCTGGTTTGTTTTTAAAGTCTCGAAACAACGAGTCAGCCGCTTCAACGAATGCCTCTTTTATCATCTCTCTATCTTGGAAGGATTTCTTGTGTTTAACGATGAAGTGACTCACCCGGAACGATGCTTCGGTGGCTGCCTTCGCTTTTGTGGTAAGCTGTGAGAAAAAGGCCTGTTGTCCGGACAACTGGATTTTAGTTCTTTCACCTTTCTCTTTCTCAGCTCGCTTTTCGGAGGGAAGTCGGTGTCGTAGCTTTTATGAACAGTCCGAAAATGGCGCTCCACATTTCCCTTCTTCGGAATAGCAATGGTAGAGATGAGGCAAACTCACTTCAAATATGATATTGTGAAAAAAAAGTCGTCCTCCCATTCCGTATGGAAGTGTAGGTTTTTGGCTTCTTACTTGGTCAAGCTCCCCCACTCATTTTTATACCCTTTCTTAAGGTTAGTAGAAATAAATTACAGGCTAACTTGCTAGCTTGCTTGACTTTTGCAGCAGCTGCTTGGCGCTGTTGAACGCGCTTGCGATTGGCTGGTCCTGTATGTCAATCAAGTGACAAATGTCATAGTGAGGATAGATGTTATGCTATATTTTGATGATGATAATCTATATCTTTTAATGCCATGCAATCTACCCACAGTATCTTTGCGATCGACTGATAGATCGCGATCGATGTAATGGGCACCCCTGTCCTAGGTAGTCTATAGAATGCCAAGACTGAATTAGGTAGTTATTCTAAATAATTATTTATACTGTACAGTACAATCAGTGAGTGGTATAAACAAACACTACTGAAACAATGTGGTTTATTAAGACTTATCATCATCAAAAATCATATGATTAATAAAGTGATGCAACTGCAAGTAAAAAAATAACTGATTACAAGGAGACAAAACATTTCTACTTATGAAAGTCCAAATGGAATGAAAACAATTATAACACAAAAGAAATTAAATGAAAGACAGCTTAATTTTTTATTAACATTACTTGTTACAACATGACAAACACGAATGGCATTTAAACTGACACACAACCTTGTTTTTAACAAAAACATTTACTTTGGCAAGAGCATTTCATAAATCCGTGCCCAGTTCCAACCAATCTAAGTGATATTTCTATATCTTTCCGAAAACCGTCTCAACTAAGGATGCACATTTTTTTTTTTTTGCATATCAACTGGAGTAAAACTGCTTTTAAATGCCATCTATAGTTCTGAAGCAATATAATCCATCATTCATTATTTCCACGACAACAGCTAATGTATTACGAGCATTTCTTCAGCCTTTATCAACTTCAGCAACAGGCATTCAAACTGTAGATCCTTGTTCTGCTGACAGGAAATTTTTGTCAGTTTACTTTTTCTTGTTTTTTTTGTCTCTGAAATTATCTTTGGCCTTTTCTCAGTGACTGTGGTAGCTTTCTGTTTTCATTGCATAATGGACAAAAGTGGTGCTCCATACTCTTCACTTTCTTCCACCACAAATGGCATGAATGTGACGTCCACAGTTCTGGGCCCTGATGAGCTCCACTGCTTTCCTTTAAGCAAACAATGCAATGAATTTCACTGGAGATTGAATTTTGTTCTCGCTGTTCGATGAAAAATTTCTTGGGGATCATCAGTGTCATAATCACCTTCAAATGAATTAATAATTTCCTCAAGCTCTTCATTTTCAATATTCTTTAAAATACCTTGTGATAAGTTTGACATGCTTAGCCCAACTTTAATTTTCAACCAAATAGTGCCTCGTATGGCAACCTTTTAATACCAGCATGAAAAACTCTGTTCTCCATTAGCTAAACAAATTGTACACCTTCATTCCTGTATGGACTTTTTTCATTGTGCATCTACATTGTTAACATGCTCTCTAGATCCAGTTAGTCTTCTCAACATTACTTTGGGTTTAACTGTTGGGGCTCACCATGTTCAATTTTAAGTTCAGGCCAGAAACAGTTTTATTTGTAAATCCTCTGCTGTTGTCAGACTGCAACACTGACAGTGCTCCTACCAATGTAAATATATCAGTTCAGTTGTAGGGTACCTATTCTGCTTGCTTAGACTCAGGGGCTTTAAGAATCAAAAACTTTGTGGGGGTGATCTTGGTATACTAGTATGAATTTATATTCACCATCTGGATGAGACTGAAAGTCTAAGTCAACCTGATAATGTGAGTCAAATTTAGAGAAAACTAATGGCTTAACAACTACTCTTTTTTTTAACCCTTTCTGTTTCTGTTGACAAGGTTCAGTTGTAAAAATGTTTCTATATCATGACAAGTAATATTTTTGTACTTGTTTAAAAGTCACTTGATCATCTGGTCTCATCCACCATGTCCAATCAATGTGTTTTTTACCTGAAGTACTTCAAACATTTCACTGTCAGGAATATAGTACAAAATTGCACTGCTCTCACTTCTAACTAGGAATATAAGCTTCTTTTTTGTTGTTGTACAACCAACACATACCTTTTCAGCAACCAGAAGTCATGAGGCTGCTTTTTCTCCAAACTTTTAGCACTAATCACTTCACTTCACTTGCTGTATATAATGTTCACCTGTCAGACAAAAAAAACACTGTTCTTCACTGCAACACTTCTACTTTTGTTTAATTCAACATAAGACATTCCTTCAAGAGTACTACACAATCAGTGACTTATGCCGCCATCTGGAATGAAAATGAGGGTCATCACCAACAGACAATGAGAATAGAACAAGTTCAAACTTGTTAATAGTGTCTTTAACACATCGTGTCAAGCATTGCGTAGAATGGCTAGGCAGTGTGTATAACAGCAAAGATTTCACACTTTGTCTGTAACAGATAAAGAAATTTAAAGAGTTCAAGCTAAATACATGTCGAATATTCCCAATTAGAAAGAGCTCACAAGTGCTAATATTTAAATTCACATAATGTCAATCCACACTACCTTCTAGCCCAAAGAAGCCAGGGAAACAATTTTCTTTTTTCATTTCTTAAAGCAGTTCAGTTACACCTTTTCTGGCAAGAAATCACAACATTATAAAACCACATTTACATAATAAAGGGGCCGGCGTAACAGCAGTTGCTTACAGAGTGATCATTACTGGGGCATGTACATAAAAAAGAAAAATTTCCCAAGCTATGTCGCTTGTTTACTTCACAGAAATTGGTCTGTCTCAAAACTAGAAAAAAAGCCATTTGTAACTTTGAAGCTTCTTCACCCAATGGATTGTTGGATCACAGCAGCTGTGGCAGATAAGTTATCAGAAGTGAAGTATACAAAATTAAGAATAAATACAATCACAAGAAATGTTTGACACTGATCATGACTGACAGCAATGAAATCCATTGTTCCCAACTTTAAAAAAAAAAAAAAAGTATCAATAATTAAAATTTTCCCATCCCCAATAAAACTAAAAGAAAATATATACAATTTTATTTTTTCAATACCAAATTTCTCAAAGATCCAAAAACATTTCCAAAATAAAACTAAGCTGAGCATAGCAAGCATAAAGCACTGATAAAAGACATCAAAACTTAGCAGCCAGAAGTAGTTCAGGACCAGTATTATCAAAACACAGATGCATACAGAAAATCTTTACTGCATATAGACATCACTGCACTGATGGCAAAATATGGTGGTCTGTCTGTCTACCATGATGCAGGACATGGTTCTGGTGGTCCGAAGGAACAAACTCGTATCAGAAATCGATATTCTTTAAGACTTCAGGACCCCATGTAACCAAATGATCATCTGTCCAAAAAGGACAGTATTTAAGGAAGATATTTCCCCAGCAAACACTGCACAAAAAGATTTTATGGCATCACCACTTTGCCATGGCCTGGTCAATCTATTAAGTCTAATTTCACAAAAGATAAAGAAACCAGGAAATGTATAAAGTAACTTTTTCAACAATGAGAAAACAATTTCTGATTTTTAATCATTTCATTCATGCCCCCACCGTATTTAACAAAAATCTAAATACTGCGAAAATTGTCGTGTATCTTATTTATTATTCAAAAATTATAAAAGGGAATACATTTAGCTTTATTTTTCTATTTATTTATTTAGTACTGCTTTTCACAATGTTATTTCATTCCAGTATTTATTATCATCAGTTAAATTTTATTTTGGAACAAATGATTCAGACTCTTTCCCTAATTACATTATTTTTTCAAAGTACAAAAAACATTTTTTTTAATTTTTTTTTTAATCAAACAACATCTTACTTCCTTTGTTTGAAATATCATGCATATGAAAAAAATTATTAGCAATTCATATGAAGTATTAACATCTAAGCCATCCTTAACTAACAATTTTATCTTCTATTTAGCAGGAGGTAAGGTTATGGTATGGCCACCACACTCCAAGTTCTGTAATGAAGCTATTATGGAGGAGAAGCAACTACCATCACTACAACAGCATGGACACTGAAAATGCCAAAAGGCGGCAAAAGGGTAAATCTTAGTAGAGAGAACAGCTGAGCTCTATTTCAGTCGTAAAGTATAAATGATCAAGGAAAGATTATCCAAATAATTTTCTTTTGAAAAACAGATCTTACTTTGCACCCATGACGTGAATTTTGAAATCATCACATTCTCACTTTAGCCTACAAAGACTGCATATACATTCTAATAACCATCCAAAGGAGTAAAACACTTCTTATAAAAAGATATAACAGCAGAAATTCTATTTATTTTATCAATCAGATAGTCACTGGTTCTTACCAGACTATGTCAAGTTTAAGGAGCTGATAGTGTTGTATTGTGTGAAAAAAAAATCATTCATTTCTGCTACAGTAATGGGACAAAAAGCAGATATGTACCCATTTGTGATTTATCTCAAAATGAAAGATGGATCAATTCAGAGCAGAAGCATCTGTCTCATTAGTGACTGCCTGAAACATCATACAGTAACAATGTATGCCTTTTCAGAAAGTAGTCACATGGAACTTTTTTGCTATTAATTATAGAAAATCACCATGTGATCTTGTGGAAAGCAAAGAAAGCATCCAATAGCTTGCAAGGACTTTTAATAGCTTATACACAAATGACCCTTTCAACTACTGTTCAAGAATAGCTTTATTTGTTTTAAAAAAGAGATTTAAAAGCAAGTTAACTATTCCTAGAAGGAAGGTCTCATTTTGGGCATATACTAGCTAGAACAGATTTGTAACATGTGACATTAAGGAAGTTGGACCAAATTATTTCAGAGTAAGCAGGTCACACAATATTGCTGTATTAAATTTCAACTGTATGTACGTGGGTTTTTGGGTTTTTTTTCCTAATGCTCCTCATCCTGGGGTTTAAATTATGAGTCTTTCAATTAACCAGATATGGTTATGTGCTGACTGTAAAACTAAAATTACATGAGACAATACCTCTTGGAAAACACAGCAATTGTTTCACATAAATGGCAATTTCTCAATAAACTTTAATGTTATTTCGTTAAAAAAATCCCAGTGGAGATAAATGTTTATTAGTTTCACATGAAGGATTTCATACAATAAACTCCTTCCAATTTTTAATTTTATTCATGGGCCAGGCTGCAAAAAAGCATCCTGCAGGCCCTGTCTCCTGTGGACCTGTAGTTGGACCATCCTCAGCTAGAACATTTTTTTTTTCTTTTAAATGACTATTTTGTACCAATTAATGAAAATCAAAAATAGGTCAGCTACATATAGAACAACAATATCATTTCAACCAATGTTGCTCTTTACACTGATTTAGATACAAGATATTTTAAACTACAGCCAGAATAACATGCTACATACATCTGAAAGTCTGAACTTCCTCTGGCCGCTTGGGAGGAAATACCTGCATCCCTCCTCCGTAAATACAGGAAGACTCTAGTTCCCTTTAAATATGATTATCTACCGAGAACACCCTTCCTGTCGGGACAAAGAAGTGGGGAAATGATCCTAAAAACTCCAATTCCACGAAGAATAATAGACGGTGGAGGGCAGGACGTATACCGTCACTGTCATATACCGGGACCAAGCTAGCCCGCCACCCTTCTGCAAAAGATGCAGAATGACCGGCCACACACCTGCTAGTTGCCCCATAACTTCATCATCAGGTGAGGGCTGAGGGCACTAGAGATGACATAAAACCCAAAGACGCCTTGGAGGCAGATAAAACTCCACCAAAATCAGCACCAGCGCCTTCTGAAGACCCAGACGTGGCCATCGTTGACGCGGTAACTGACACAACAATTGTTGCTGACACAGTGGTCAACGAACCGGAAAACCACTGTGGATCCAGCTTCTTGAAAGATATTGGCACCAGAGGGAAGAGCACCAAGAGGATTCATAAAGACTCCAGTCTGAAGTCTCTCCCCACCAAAAGAAAAGGCGGCGGTTGAGGTCATTGGAGCTCCCATCGATGACATCCCCCACCTTTCCAGTCACACCCAAAAGACAACTTCCTCCAGAGATTCAGGGGGGTTGAAGACAGTAGTGACCACCTGAATAGGTGTCACTTCCATTTAGACTGACCTTTCGGTTTCAACTAAGTAATATCCACGGACGAAGAGCTAGATTTAGCGACTATGGCTAGATGTTTGGAATTTTTATCCCTGAATTTGAGAGGGATAAAATTTAATAAATATGGAAATGACTTTCTAGATCACCTCGAACATTCAGCACCAAGAACTTCACTTAAAATACCTATCTACTTCTTGGTTAATTTGTAACTAATTGGTCAGGTCTAGCACTCACCAGCTTAGATTCAGTAGGAAGAAAAAAAGGCATCGCCATTTTATTTCACCATAGCTTAAACATTAAAATAGAACACTCTTACAGTGATAATGAAGGAAGAATCATCATAGCTAGTTACCAAAATCAGTTCCAAAGAAAAGTGATGATCGCATCGGTGTATGCTCCTACCGTCAGGAAAGAGTGTGCAGCGTTCCTTCAGAACTTCAATAACAGACTAGAGCAGGGTAGGACCTATTAGGTGACTTTAATTACATCCCCTCCCACGAACTCGATAGGCAGGGACCGGACATTAGGAAGAGGACACACCTGATCAGAAAGTTGCAGCTGCAAACCATTTGTTCACAGTTCGGCTTGGTCGATGTGTTTAGATATAAATTCCAAACCGTAAAATTGTACACCCATTATTGTAAGAAATATAAAGTAGCAACTAGATTAGACAGTGTGTACATTTCTAAAAACATAACTAGACAACTCCAAGACGTTTCGCACGACATTATCACGTGGAGTGATCACTTTCAGGTTAAGGCTAGCTTTCTGGCTCAGGAGGACACCAAGGGACCTGGGCTCTGGGAATTCAATAACACTATTCTGATGGAGTTGGAATATGTTGAGAGCGTACAGAGTTTCTGGGAAAGCTGGTCGCTTTGACTGGGCGAGTTTGTTGATCCCCTGAGTTTGTTGACCCCCTGGAGTGGTGGGACAAAGGAAAGGCTAAGATTAGGGAATTTAGCATAAAATATTGTCAGGCGCGCTGTGCATATAGAGCAGTGGTTCCCAACCTTTTTCTAAAAATGTTGCTTCGTGGTCCCCCTAGATTTTTTTTTTACCCTTTGCGGTCCCCAATAAAATCAGCTCGACCTACTATATTATTATTATTATTATTATTATTATTATTATTATTATGTTAGAAGCAAAAACCTTGACATACTATGTTGTCAAAGTGTACTAAAAGCACTTATCTAAACTGTTAGTCAATTTAAAAGTCTTAAAAAAACTGTTGAATTAAAATTTATTCAAAATATGACAATTCTCGAAAATCAAATGAAGAAAAAGTTCAATGAGAGATCTGCACCTGTTTGGTCTTCAATATTTCATCAATGTTGGGCTGTTTTTTTGAAAGAGCCACTCTCATGTCATGCGTTACATCGAGTGTTTCTCGATCTGGTTTTGATTGAAACAAGAGTTGAGAACGCCGACTCACACTCGTAGGTTGTTGCGAACGGAATCAGCAATTTGAGAGCCATCTTTGCAACATCCAGATATGATTGTACCATTTCAATCCAGAAGTCGCTGCAACGCATCTGGCGAAAAGCATTTTTGGCAGCTCCATCATTCACCAAGTCAATGAACTGCTCTTCAATGAGATGGTCTTCAGAAGGCAGCTCACTGACTGAGATGGAGAATGGATTCGAGAGAAAGTTATAATACTTCTGAAAATCATGAAGTTCTGGAAAATAGCCTGCAAGCTCTGTGTGGAGAATATCAACTTGATTCTTCATCAACTTGAGAATACCAGAATCAACTGAGAGATTATTTTCATTGAGGAAAGCATTGAGCTCCGGAAATGGTGCAAAATTCTTCCTTGTTAATTTTAAATGCCACAATTCCAGCTTCGTCCTGAAAGCATTCATTTTTTCATGGCAGTGGAGCACGGTGACCTCCTTCCCTTGTAATGCCAAATTAACGCAGTTAACTGCCTCGAATATGTCCACCAAAAACAAAAGGCACACAAGTCAGTGACCCCTTCACGGTCCCCCTGAAATTGCTTCGCGGTCCCCTAGGGGACCGTGCACCACAGGTTGAGAACCACTGGTATAGAGAGTATCTGGACAATAGACTGGAGCATGAACTAAATTTAGAACTAAACAAAGCAGCCACAGGGTTAGATAGAGTCAATAAAATTGAAGCCATCAAAACCCAGATAAGCAAAATGCAATTAAACAAAACAGAAGGTACTACAATTAGGGCCTGAGTACCGGCCATGAATGCCGAAGGTTGTATAAGGTCTTTCTGTGGTTTAGAAAAAGCTAAGGTAGAAAGGAAATACATGAATAAAATTATAAATAAGGAAGGCCGTATTTTAACCAACATAGGTGATATAATTAGGGAAGAGGCTTGGAATTATAGAGTTATACAGTAGTCTGTCAGCTCAGGACAGCATCCTGGCGTGTCTATAAAATAAACTAGACCCTCTAGAAGCTGAGCTCTGCGAAGGGCCCTAACCATCCAAGAAATAAAACAAGCCATTAGGGCTTCAAATAAAGATAAAGCCCCAGGAAATGATGGCCTTACGCTAGATTTCTATAAGAGATTTGAATATCTCCTATCTAAGGACCTGACAATGATTGCAAATAGTGCATACAGTAAGGGGGTGCTCTCAGAAAGCCAATGTACTGCTACTGTTGTCCTGCTTCCAAAGGGAGGGGGGCGATAGAGTGTGCTTGGAAAACTGGAGGCCCAGCAGTCTCCTAAATAGTGATTATAAAATAATAGCTAAGGTATTAGCAAATAGGCTATCCAAAGTTATGGATAAAGTTATTAGTGCAGACCAGACCTGTTTAGTTCCAGACAGAAACATCGTAAGTATGCTCCAACTGATCAGAGAAATTACAAATAGGCTAGACACAGAAAATTCCATAGGAATAATGCTAGCCATCAACCAACAAAAGGCCTTTGATAGGGTAGATTGGAATTTTTTGCTCAGGATACTTAACAACCTCAGCTTCAGAGAGTATTTCATAAACTACATTAAACTACTCTATAATAGCACCCAAACACAAATCCTTCAGAATGGTTCCGTTTCGATGCCCTTCTACCCATCAAGAGGCATAAAGCAGGGGTGCCCCCTAAGCACCATGCTGTATGTGATTGCAGCAGAACCCTTGGCAGCTGCCATCCACAACCACTGAATATCTGGCCTACATGGTACAAAAATCTTACAGTATGCAGTCGATACCTCTCTCCTGCTACAGGATGTAACTAGCCTAAGGGAAGCCTTCAAGACCATTGAGATCTACCAAATGGCCTTGGGGTGAAGATAAACCTATGGAAAACCAAAACTGCATGGCTGGGGGCCGCCCGAGCACCTTTATAGGATTTTGACATCAGATAGGTGGAGGATAAAATTAAAATCCTCAGTATCCTCTTTCCCACTAACAACCGTACTAAGACAAAAAGAAAACTGGACCTCTACCATTAACAAAATAAAATCCCAACTAACAGGCTGGTCATCCTCTAACCTCTCCTTTTTCATCAAAACCCACCATATCAATACCTACATCACCCCTAAAATTTACTATAAATCAAAAATAATAGGGCTGCCTGGTTGGGCGCACTCCTCCATTGATTCTGACTCTCGATCGGTTTCTTTGGCAGGGATGCAAACATCTGACTAACAAACAAATAACTAGACTCCCTCGAAGCCAAGGTGGTTTAAACTTACTAAATATAGAGAGCAAAATAGGTGCTCAACAAATTAAAAATATAATAGACATCATATGGACAGTAGATAGTAGACCAAGATGGCAAAATTTATTCATCGATCACTTAGCTAAGGCATTTAACATTCCAAATGGTCTGCATGCTTTAACTAAGAAACTAAAATTATATAGAGCCAAAAGAAAATAATTAACCGACTATCATGTAGCAGCACTAACCAATTGGATCAACTCTAATATTAACATAGGTACAAACAATGAAGTAAGCTTAGGGACTAACACAGGTGATCTAGAGAAACTATCCCAACGTGACATCTACTTCTTCCTCGCACCACGACCTATCAAGGAACCGGACTACAGGGGAAAGTGGGAAGCCACCTTAAATTCAGGACCACTGCCATGGGATCAAATCTGGAACAGCTCGATAAATCACCTCATGGATGGATACTCCTCTGACATTCATTGGAAGATCCTAAGAAATGTACTCCCCACGAGGGAAAATAACATAAATGGAAACTTGTTAAATCACCAAAATGCCTCACCTGTACAAAGGACGACGAGAAGGTAATCCACTGTATATTTTCATGTCCTATGAACATATAACTGTGGTGCCTCGTCCGAAATTTGATCTTTAAAATTAAAAGTCCCCAGCACAAACTTATTTCGTACTGGTACATCTTTGGATTCCCTTCAAAAAGTAAAAAGGGACTGCCTTTTGAACTTCCTGGTCTTCACCGCTCAGTGGATAGCTTGCGGTAGTCGTAAGGCTTTAGAGAGCAGTCAGCTCACCTCAACCACAAAGCTATTCCAAAAATATGTAACACTTTTGCCACAGAAAAATTATCAACTCACAGCATCAACTTCAACTGACCACCTTCATCAACCCACAACTTCAACAAAACAGGTTCCTCTTCCAGCATGAATGAAGGTATGAATGTGTGAGTGTTTCCTTTGTTCTCAACCATCAACCTTTATTTCAGCCAGAAGATTTTAAAAATTTTGTTTTCAACTCTTTTTCATTTTCAGCAAGATTTTAATCCTTATTTATATCAAAAGTATCTTCATAATCCTCTCCCCCTCAATTACTCATATTAATCAATCTGCTTCCATTACTTCAACCAACAAAAAGACTCTTTATTCATAACTTATCTCCCCATAATATTTATATCCTCCAAAAAATGGACTAACCAGGCTTTTGTTTTCATTTTTAAAAGAATTTGATTATATGAGTGAGGAAAAGTGACAACATCTGCTTGAAACTCTCCGACCTGGAGGAACAATCTGCAAATGTGGAATTGGGTGCTGACCAACGCAGTGGTGTTCATCGCATTGGTCAGGGTACTTCCCATTTAATAACCACGCATGGAAGCCTCTGGTTCCCCAACGAGGGACCTAATAAGAAAACAACAGCCAGCAACAACAAATCCACCTCCAATCAATAAAACAGAGACAAAACATGTCTCCATCCATTTTTCCACCAAAAACAAAAGCAAAAATCAGCCCCATCCCACTCTTCTCCAGTTGGACTTCAATAAAGAATAAAAAGAGCCAAACAACCCTCATAAAACGTTAAGGACACACAGAGAGAAAACTCCGTTCCGAGAGTTCAGCCTGGACAAATCCCATCTCTCCTGCTGTATTTACAAAGGAGTTCGCTGCTCTCTTAATGATAGGTACACTAACACAAACACAGATCGAAATAAGACCTCATTCATAAACAGCTGTGGCAGCCGAACGTAGAACCAACCCAGCTCCCAAACCACACCCACACACATACACACCCCCCCCCAAAAAAAACGTCAGCAGAGTTTCAACAGAAGAACGTAATGCTCATGTTTAGTTCATGCATCTCCAGAAAAATTGAAAATGCCGGAACAGCATAAACTGTACACTATTTCTGACTCACCTGATGGTTGCTACCAGTTTTTTTTTGTTCTGTTTGATAAAATAAATATAATTTTTTGCTGTTGTTGTTGCCTATAAAAAAGGTGAATTAACTACTTTGCATGATGCATATAACCATTCACATGTGCTCATGCTAATAGAGGTAGACTAAAGTGATGATTTAAAAATGTGCATGAACACAAATATTGTTTGGAGGTTTTCATCCTTAGAACACAGATTGGAAACCTACAGATGACTATTTTATTTCATATAGTCCATGGCTACACGACGACTACTATTTCAAAAAAACAACAAAAAAGCCTGCAAACATTGTATCCATTACTGCAAGCAGCTTGACTGACTAAAATATTGCAAGTACTAAAAATTAGAAACAAGTCACTACCATCACCAACAGAACCTCTATATACTGTTGACATACACACAAAAGTGAGCTGGCTGAGTAAGGTCCACACGCATGCACATCACATACTATACAGTGATGTAGAATGACGTAGAAGAGATGGAAGTTACATAAGACAGTTATTCCAACAAAAAAAAAAAAATTTACTCAGGAATTTTTCTTTGTGGAGCTGAAAGGAAAGTCTGTTTGGCTGCTGCATTGTAAAGTTTTAACTGAAATGAAAACAAAACATGGAAATATGCCATTCTCCAGAGACAGCTACATGTTGACAAGATGGACTACGTGAAAAAAATGATTGCTCAGCAATCTGTATTTACCAGGCAGCATAGAAAATTAGACAGGGTTATGCATGCTAGCTTATTGAACTGATAACAAAAAACGAACTAACAAACAAAAACTATTATTTTTCACTATTACTGAATACAGCGTTAATGTAGGGTCTGCAAAAAAGTGTTTGAAGTTTATTAGTCCTCTAAGAAACAAGTTCTTTATCATCACTGTGTGAGCAGCAGGATGGCCAAACATGTTTTTATTGATTATAATACCACAGGGTATGGACATTTCATACATGTAGCTTATAAACACTTATTCAAACCACAAGGCCATTTTAGTTTCTGAAATTGGTACTTTTTGGTCACAAGTCAGCAAGAGCATCTTAGACAACTCTACAGAAAATAATGGTAATATATTTTAGCTTTACTCCACACCAAACAGTTGTTTTTCACAACTGCTTAGCTTGGTAATTATTATGCTTCAAATGCCCACTTTGGGTCTAACTTGTGTCAATTTAAAAAATAAAAAAAAAAAAAAAAAAAACATTTCTGATTTGGAATCTACATAAAAACCTAACCTAGGAACTAAAGGTTCATGGTAACAGCTATCTTGTTCTTGCAGCTACTAATCAATGAAATATGGATTTCTTGATGTACATTATATGATGCATTTTTCAACCCAAGCAACCTATCGTTGAGGCGGCACTGTATCTTTGTAAATAATGTTTGTCTGGGGCGACAACATTAGAAACCTTACTTTAGGAATCCAAATCACCTTCAGCAAAGTTTCATTCAAACCAAAAAAGAGTGAAGTGGAGAACTTTCTCAAAATTTGATAATTTAATGCAAAAAAGACCCTATTCCAAGATCGATATGAATGCTCAGTTTACTGCTTTTTCATGCAAATGTAAAATCTCCTTTTATATATATATATACTCATATATATGAGTATATATGCATATATAATGCCAAATATAAAATGACATTTTAGTAGTTTTCTATCCTATAAAAAATCTTGTGCCAATCTGTAATCTAACAAAATATATTACAAATCATAATCTTTGAGCATAAAACCAAAACATTTTTTTTTAAATGAATTCAAAGCAGAGTACACTACAAAATTATTATTTTAGTTACACATAATGTGGACCAGTTTTAAAATGTAACAAACAATAAACAATAACAAAATAGCCTTATTTTCAAACAAAGTCTCGTGTGTCAAGAAACCTAAGAAGCCAACAAAAGCTAAACCAAATTCATGTGTACCACCTTATTAAATTACATTCTACAAATACATGAGTTGTGTATAAATGCCTGCATGCACATGAAAAATAAATGGAAGATTTCGGTAGCCACAGCAACAAAATTTGCTACAACATATTATATCTTACAAAGTCCTCCAAACACTCATCTTTATAAAATATATTTAGTGGCACATCTCTATTCTGGCTCCAGCAACAATGTGGTAAAGTTTTATAGTACTTCTAATTCTCTGATATATGTATGCAATCAAACTACAAAATGAACAAGTTACAGGCATTCACATACTAGTTATCTTACATAATATGAAAGATTTTTAACCTGTTGATAATATTTCATGTTTCAAATCAGTCACTTAATATTTTGAAATAGAAGTTATTCATTGAGATCTTATCCTTTTACACTTAAAATCTGGAAGTAGTCAAATTCCAGTTTGGTAATTAAAAAGTATTTATGTAGGAAAGATTATTTTACAAGATTTTGGCTAGGCCAAAGAAATTAATAGATTTCTAATTAATCGGCATATACAGTATGAAAATTGCTAGGTATCTGATGAGGCTCATTTCTAAGGAATGAATAAATAGTAATGGACATCTGGGAAGTGGTACAATTTAATTAGTCCTGGTTGTCAATGAGAATTCCTAAGCTGGTCAAAGCAGCTGTCCTTTTCTGTCAATCCCAAACTTTCTGCCACATGCTAGTAAATTGCTGGTGTTGGCAAGAACTTGAATTATCCACTACCATGGAGTCGTCATCATGCAGACAGGTGCCAATATCAACCTGGTGCCACTTATACTGGTTTGGTGAGCTTAGACCTTTATTTCACTACTATCACTCAAATGATATTCAACGCTGCACTTCTACTTGATTTTCTACAAATCCATCTTGGTAGACAAAATACTCTGAATCAATTTCTCATGCCCGGTTACCAATGAAACCCATACGCAAAAAGTGCTGACTCTCACATCATGCGGGTTCTTTTTCACTAATTAGTCAGTCCAGATGTGGGCCTGTTCTGTTTGTTTAAGAAATACCACCAAGTAATAACTCAGTGCTAAAACACTAAGTTGGGTGAGAGGAAAAAGAAAAATTGATTTTCTAAAGAGTATAAAATATAACAAAAGTTATGATGACAGAACGAAGCAGAGTTTTCGTTTCAACTTTATTTTTTTAAATTTACACACAAATATTTTCACAAAATTTAAAAGAAAAAAAAAAGACAGCAGCTTTGGAATTTCAGGTTGATACGAATTAACATTTTACTTCAAATGAAAATAGACAAATTTCTTTACATGCCCTTAACAAACCAAATCAAATGACATGTGAAACAAGATACTTACAAGCAGGGACCAGGTCTCCCTACAATAAATCAGGAGATCCAAACATCCAACATCTGGAACACACTATACCCTTTTTGGCAATCTTTCTACCAACTCAATTTTTTTTTTTAATTCTCACACGTAATACACCATTTATAAATTATACTTTTTTAAAATATTTATTTAGTCAAATTTCTCATCCAAACTACCTGCTTTTATTAACAAATCATGACAATAGCTTCAAAACCTTAAAAGTTATATACCCAGCTAAAATAGTTCGCATGGCTCTCTTTAGCAATCAGCTTCCTCAGCTAGAAGTGAAGCATCACCCTCCATACTGAAACATTCAACAACCAAATTCTGTCTTCTAAGAAAAGATGGATGCTAATTTTCAAGATTATGGTATCTAGTATCTTATCAGATTTGGTGTTAATGCTGCACACTGATTTTATAAGAACAGACTTCACTAACTCCACAAGTAAAAACATCAATAAACAGCAAATATTTTGATACACCTTTTTTTGTCAATGATATAAATCAAATTCTACACAGAAGACATTTGATGGTTAGAATTGTACGACAAAGATTTGTTTTCAACACACAACGTAGTAATATTATGCAACACTGATAAATAGCTTTTCTTTCTAAATTATCATAAAACTTAAATAATCCAAAAAGGTATAATATCCTTTAAGATAAATTCTCAATTTACAATATTTGAATCAAAGTTTAATATTGCAGAGTTAGCAACTTTAAATAATGTGAAGTCATCCCAACAGTTTTTCTTCCTTGCTTCTGGATGTTGCAGGATTACAGCAGCCATCCAACATCACTTTATAGCCTGCAAAATTGAGTCACATTCTGAACCAAATCATCTTCTCCAACTGCTGGTGGTAACAAAACATCTGTCAAAGACAATTTTACTATCAGAGAGCTAAACCCAGGTTCACTGGTCCTAAAGAGCCAGTCTAGACAATCAAGGTTTCATCCACTAAATCCACACGAAGGAAAAATGAAAAGAAATCAGCAGCAGCAGCCAGATTCTAACTTTTAAGCCAACAGGTGTCATTTACCTTTCCCACAAATGAGATTATTTCTGTTATACACCAGTAAGAAACAGTGCATGTTTTAGTATTTATATGATCCCCCCCTCCAACAAAAAGCAAAAACAAAATGAAATTCAACAAGAAAATATTAACAGTAGCAAATAATGGTTATTTGTCTAAAATTATCCGTTGGCATGTAAGCAGAAAGTTGTCAAAGCATGTTGATACCTGGGGAAATTGTTTGGGCTTATTATATATAGTCATTCAAATGAGTCATTTTTATTTTAAAATGCAATGAAGTTTGTTCCTAATTACAAAAGTGTCAGATTCCCTCATCTGAAGCAAGTTATAGAATATCACCTTACAGGACAACAACATCATCTTACTTTGTGATATCTGTTTCCAACAGATTCTTAAACTCCATCTCTCCCCAAAACGTAATCACATAACAGGCTGCTGTGTTGTAGAGGTCAACACCAAAATGAAGCTAAATGCAATCAATGGCTTAATAATGTCTTTGGCTACAAAATAATAGTTTCCTATTCATCTGTAAAATACTTCTTTTTGCATCGATGCTTGAATAAAGCATGCATATTTTTTTTGTTAAAGAAATCAATTTTTAAAATTCAGTTATAGCTAAGAAGAGGCCTGACTACAAGCATTAAGATAATTCCAAAATCTGTCCATACCAAGACTATTTTTAACCCCTTAAACAACCACATCATTCTCTCGGTGAATTAAGCCAAAGCTGGAAGTGGACAACCATTTTCCCTTGAGCAATGCTAATTTCTGCTTCATGAATGGATGACCACCACAAGGGGGGGGTACCAAACAATACCTTGTCTACTCAAACTGTTCCATATAGCAAGATTTTAAAGGCAAAAAATGTACAGGTAATTTAATGGTTACACATAATGTAGCTTTGTCTTGTTACAGTGTTTAATAGAAAACTGTTGCATATTACTTTTTAATTTATTTATGAAAATAATTTACTTAGAAAAAAAGAGATAAGATTGTGGAATTATTAATCAACTGTAAATATAACAAATGGGCAAATATCTGTGTAGCACGGTAAACTATAATTTTGGTTAAATTATGAGGTCCGAAACCTTAGCAATTAAAAGGCTGCAGGTTTGACTCAAAGAGAACAAAAATAAACATCCACCACAAAAAATAGGACTAAACCTGTCAATGTCCAATGTTCATTAGTTGTATTTATACTACAGGGTGATAGGAAAACCAACCGTGTATTCTGTAAGACATCAACTTTAAAAATGTATGCATTGGAAAATTCTGAAATATAATCAACACACACCAGCCAAAAACAAACTTTCTGAGAAATCAGAGAAAGTAAAGTTTTTTTTACTAGGCAAGAATTTCTACAAATAACATTAAGCCAAGCTTAACTGAGAGTCAGCAATTCACTGTTTCTATTTTGTTTTCTTTAAATCTGTTTATTTTACACACCCAGTGAAGTCAGTAGGCCAGATGATATGCTGACAACGTACTGGAGTTTATTTGTTAAGACACAGAGAGAGAATGTATACTTAGTGTTATAAGCATGTGATCAATCTAATTGAAAAGGCACACCGAGAAATAAAACAAAACATCCTAAATTTTACATCTATGAGTGTTAATAATAGATATATTTACAAATGTGCGCACAGGGCTATTTCAAAATTCATAAATAAAACAAATCTGAAAAGATTCCAAAATATATTTAGAATTGCTTTTTCTTTTCGTTGTTGTTGGTTTTAGTTTTTTTTAATAATAGCTAAATGCCACATAAAACCCTAACCCTCTTAATTTTGTGGATCATTTAAACAGTTACCCTAAAAGCTGAAAATCAGAATCTAAAATAAAATTCAGACAGCCTCAAAAAAACTATATGGGGACAGTTGACCCATGTTGTTGGAAAAAATTGTCATTTTTTTTTCGATGTGGGGACCACATTTGAATGAATAACAAAATGACAATAAACATATATTTTTAGGCCACATCAGGTAATGTCATTGTGAAAGCAGTTTTATTTATTTAAACCACTGAGGTGTGATTGATAGAACTGCTTTTCTTAAACCAATATTATTGTTTATTAAAATAAATTATATGAACACTTATAAAGTTGACTTGTATGACTAAACAAAATTGGTGTTTTAAGAGAATAATGACAAATTCACACAACTTTATTAAATATTTTGTTCAAAGAAACATTATTGAACACAATTGAGCAGGTTCTCAAGTCCATACAAGAATCAGGGCAATTAGCAGGAAATATATATATGTATCTTTGATAAAACATTTAACACTTTTGAATCAAATATGAAAGGTTAAAAATCAAACATTGACATTTCCCAAAATGAACCGAGTCTCTAAAAATTAAAGTAGCACTTGTATTTGTTTACTATCCACAAGAACCAAAACTTTCTCCTGTCTTTGGAATTTCTCCAATGGAGAAAAGCAGCAGAAAAGTCAAATTGATCAATGGGTCCTTCCTCCAGTTTAACCAAGGGCAGATCTTCTAGTTTTAAGCTAGATAGCCTGTTGTGAGATGATGTTTTCAACAGATTTTGAGCACTGAACCCTCTCTCTCAGTCTGAGGTGTGGATCAGGGCAGTCAAAGCTAGAGAGGCAAGTTTCAGCAAATTGGGCATATCTTTATGATATTGGTTGATGAGGCTCCATAGATCCATCATCTTATCTCTGGGAAAACCAGCATTGATCACTAAAGACTTGAGAAGAGCCCACTCCTTTCTGATTGCAGCATGGTCAATGAGTGGTTGGATACTGACAGCTGAATTATTGTTTTTTTGGTTTTGAAACGTGATTTCCCATATTTTCCAATCAGTATTCCCAGCTTGTCATTTCCCCACGTCTCCAGGTCAGCCTGTGAGAGGAATGATAACAGTCTTAAGTCCAATTGCCCCATAAGCATATATGATTTTACTGCCATCTGCTAGGAATCTCTGGTCAAGTTTCTCAAGAAAAGGCATCCACAAAATTTTCTTTGATACTATCAATATTTTGTTTTCCTTTGACAAAATGAGTTTCCTTGTAAACAAGTTTTCCTCCAATAACTTTCAAATGATCATTTTGAAGTTTGTGAAGATAAGTGTGATCATCCACACCAGCTATTATTTTCTGAAGAGCTGATCTACAGGTGACTGAAGTTTCTAACAGGCTGGCATCTAGATCTATTTTCTGGAAAATGAGGCACAATTCAGATACAATTGGCAATATGTCCATGAGCATGTATGTAGATGCAATAAAATCATACTGGATCAACTTGTTGCCATATCCTTTAGATTTAGCATCCTTGTCTGTGGTAAAAAAAAAAAAAAAGTGACAAGGGGGTCCAGGCATTGATTGACAACCATCTCACCTCATGCACTTCTTTCACTTTGAGCTTAGGCTCATCTAGCATTTCCTGGATGGATGCAAGCTTAGTTGTCCTTTTAGCAGATGCCTTAAAAAATAAAATATACCAGTCAGTGTTGCTTGGTAGTCTGCCAGATAGGGCACAAAATCATCTGCTTGTGATGTGACCAGAGCTAATGAGCAAGACAATGATAGTTTATCAGCACTGGATTATTTCTTAGCATGTAACCAGTCAAGCCCTCTCCCATTCCAGTCATCACCTTGGCCCCATCAGTGCCAAGTCCCATAACTTTAATGAGTGGAATTTGCTGTTCATGAAGAATTTCATTCAACTTGTCATGTGTGGCCTTTCCAAGTGCACATTTTACTTCTAGGTTGCACAAAAATACAGTACTTGGTTCAAAAGTGTCTGGATCTATAATTCTAGCATAAACTACGAGTTTTTTTCTCACTGCTATGCCAGTGCTCTCATCACACAGGACACTGAGGACTGGTGATTTTATGAGCCTGTCATTGATGTTTTCCCTAATGGTTGCTGCTATGGATTCTAACATCTCGGAAGCTGTTCTGTCAGAACTGTAGTTTACATTTTTGGATGTTTTCAAGCCAGTGATGTTGAGGCAGTTTAGAGGATGCAGCAAACTTAGCAAACTGTCATGTTTGTTTATTGCTAAATCTTCTCTAGCCATCCAAAATACAACTCTCATGGCATCTAAGACACTGTTCTTTACTGATCTGCAAATTTTTTACAGCTTTGTCAAACTGAGGTGCCATAATATCAGCTTGCATAGTTGCTTTGTGATCATTGCTTATCTGCATGCCTGATGAGGGTACTTGTTCTAAAAATTTTATTTTCAATAGTCATGCTATTGTGCATGTCATGTTTGATACACAGAGAACAATTCATTGAATTTTTCTCTCTGCCATACCATAACCACGTAAAGTCACTCACTCACTGTTGTGGGATTCCTGGACACTGCCAGATGACTGAGTAACGTCATCAGAGGCCTGTTGTTCAGTCAGTATGCCATCTTCATTTGTCCTGTCAGGTGCTTCTGTCACCGTTTCTGATCTTTGATTGGTTTCATTTTTCCTCATTTTGCAAGAAAACAAAATTGATGTAGATGCTTTGTGTTTATTCGCCGCCATCTTAAAAACTCCAAAAACATTGTGCGAATTAAACACTGCCTCTTATTGGCCACAAATAATCACGTGATGGCACCTTTTGCCAATAGCAAACTCTCTAGCAAACTGTCCTCGGCCCACATGTCAACAAGAGACAAACGGACAGGTCACCTGCCATAATTTGTCTACAATCGATGTAATATGTGACTGTACAAAAATGTTAAATAAATTGAAATGTATCCTTTTTAGAGATTATCAAACATCACTGATGCACTACAGCCCAAAAAAGGCATCTATTATAAATTTTTTTCCTGCACCCCCTGACGCAGTAGTGCCTAAAAGCAAGCACCCAAAATGAATTTATTGGGATCAAAGCCGCAAGACCATGGCCTGTGCAGAACACTGTATATATACACACAATATCTGCCACCTTCCTTCCTCTTTTTTGTTACTGTAAGCATTATTGTCAGTGTTGTGAATGTACAAGATCTACATAATCACAACATATTTTCATGAGTTCCACAAAAGCTCAACAGTACATCTTTCTTATCCAGCAACTAGCATCAAATGAAGACAATTTCACACACACACACAGTTTTATTAAAATCCTTCTTTATCTATTCACAACTAGTGTAATTAAATTATTTTAATTAAATATACCTTACTGTTTCTAATTGCCACCCTTACTGCATAAACGCTTGGCCCCAAAAAGCTATCAAAAACTGCACAGTTGATCCTTGCATTCGCATGAATTAATCAAAAAATGTGGAAGCCTTCTTCAAAGTTTTTTTCAATATTGTTTATTCAAGATATTTGCTTACTGTTTGTTTATGCAACTTCCTACCTTTATGCTTATATTATGTCCCCAGTAGTGTTCACAGGTATCACTTTATTTGATAATACTTTAGGAAAGCACTCGTCCTCTGACCATGTGATTATTCCCTTGATGAGCATGACATACCATATTTAAGTGGGAGAGACAATGATTGTTTGCTCATTTGCTCTACTTTTACCATGTAGTGGTAGAAAGACTAATTCTTTCCTGTGCATTCACTCTTTCATTTAAAATTCTTATAACATATGTACAGTATCCAAAGATCTATGCTGTTCAGTCAGGGACACATGCTGGCCACTTTATTAGGACTAAGTACCTTTAAAGCTTGGGCATTACCTGATATACAGATTCAAATTAATTTGACCACTTGATGTAATAAGTAATTTCCACAGCACTGTATACGATTTGGTCAAGCCAATTTGGAGTCAGCCTAACTGATATGGGAAGAGGCAAAGACATAGTATTCAAAAGGCTATGATAGTAGATGCAAGTCCAGCAGATGCCACAGTAACCAAGAGAGTTCTGTTGGTAGGTTGTACCAGCAATGATAGAGGGTGAAGAAAATGTCTGATGCAAGAAGAAAATAGTGGGTCCAAACATGTAGTGATAGAAATAAAAGGATAGTAAAATCCAGCCATCATCAAAGAGAAGACCAACTAACAGACCCATCTCCAGCCATACCTCAGAAAGAATGTTGTGAAAAATAAATTACAACAACAGTACAAGGCCATGTGTAAACCATTGGTGACATTACCACCATGAGGAAAATGGCAAATGCGGTGTAAGAAATGCAGATATTGGATTAAGGCACACAGGCAAAAAAATTATGCAATTAGACAACATATTGAGAATAAACAAATTTAAAGAAAGTAACAAATCATTCAACCCTTCTTATGTAGACCACACTATCCATCTCTCTGGTAGAGAAGTCAAAGTATGGAACTTATCTTATACCCAAAATGCCCTTTACTTTGGTCTCTTTAGAAAGCAAAATGAATACCATAGCATCATTTTCAATAAAGTGCATCTAGAAATTGTCTATGTACCCTGATGGGAATGGGTACTTCCAAGGAAATAATGCTTGCAAGCATCATGCCCATATTGACAAAGTTTCAGGCATTTCCCATGGCCAGCACAATCCCTGGATTTCAGTCCAATTGAGCATCTGTGGGATGAACTTAGAGAACCCATTCACCATCACTGCTTATAATATTAATAACTAAATGGGAAAATATCCCTGAGAACATCTTCCAGTACCTTGTATATTCTAAGTCACAACAGGTCATGATGGTTATTCAAGCAAAAGATAGCCCAGCCTCTGTAATAAAAATGTCAGTCAGTATGTGTTTAGTAATACTTGGTTTGCATTTTCATTTGAAAATAAAAAAAAATCCTGGTATAATTTCATTCCTACAAAGCAATGTAAGAACAGTCGCCAATTATAAGAAAAATCTGAAATATTCCCTCTTTAAATTTAAATATTTATTTGCATTATTTCATTAGAATTAAATATTTTAGCTTCAAATTTTACTAGTATTCCACAAATAGTCCATAAATAATCCTTTAAAAAGATATAAAATTCATGTCTGTCTTTGATTTAGAAAGGCATTTCTGGGGTCATACTCCTACTGCTTACTCAATTACTACTACAAGAATTCTTCTTGCCAAATTCAAAGATAATAATAAATTAAGGTTTTTTAACTTTAACCCAGTTCTCCACAAGAATCTTGGTTCCCATGGACACAAGTCAGAAGTCCAGGACATATCAAACTATATAATATCACTAAGCACAGTTTTTCTTACATACTGCAAAATACTTAAACAGAAAGCAAAGTGGCTTAAAAAGACAAGTGTCACCTCTAGTTACACAGTAGCAGCAGCATTTTACAGCTGAAGACTATTAAATCTGCTGCCTGAGGTTCAAATATCTAGTTATAAACCTCTTGCCAACTTTATTAATAACTTTGGCTAATAATGACCTTGAGCATAAGTCTTATCATAATACAAGACTGGCAGGTGCTTTTTCTGCATAGAAACATGGAATACTGTGTACAGAGAATGACAGGAGGTGAAGCGTATTTTTATTGTTAAATACTGTATCCAAATGTGATGTCACACCACCAGACAAACATTCTTTTGGAAATTTCTGTATAAACGAGGCATGGTCTCAAAAGAAGTAAAAAATTAAAATATTTCTTTTGAGCTGCTGATTGCCTGAAACCATTCAACTGGTCACTTAACAGACTTCACTGTCACTTAAAGCCTATAACTGCTATTTCAATAATAAATATAAATTCTAGTTTGCCAAGTGAGTCATGACCTTAATTCAGATAAAAAAATGTATGATTTTTCTTCCAAAATACAACCAATAATGGTTCTTCAAGTAGGTCTGGTTTGGCAGAGACATGTATATAAGATGTTGATATTAACAATTCTGAAGATAAATATCTACCTCAACATTTCATTTGAAAACTGAGAAATCTCAGAAAATGAGCAGCTGACATGGCTTTATAGTTAAAATATATATTTGTGAAAAAGAAATTTGATATTTTGTTGAAATATACGAGCCTGTTAATGTTCTTACAGCCTCTAGAACACATACAGAATAAAGGAGGTCAGCACAAACTGCATTCTGAGACATGTTCCAAGTTCTGTATGATTAACTGTCAGGAGATTGTTGGCTAATATATTCTAGCAACTGTTTCAATCAATGATGATCATGCTGACACTGAGAATAAATGTTATGACACTAACAAAAGCAGGAAACTAATTGCAGGATCTTTCGCAATAAGATCACATGTTCATCACATTATCTAATGGCTGTCATTTGTTTTAAAATACATGATATTGTTTCATGTTCTTGCTAAATCAAATTTTAGACAATATAGACAAGTTGCCTTGCTGGCAGCTTTAAATATTGCGAATTTGCAGCAACAGTTCTACCATTTTTTTTTTTTTAAATAAACAGACTCAATGACCAAAAGTAAAAAGTTTCAAATGTGTCAAAGGAATTTAATCTTGTCATGTAACCAGCACAATAAAAATAAATAATTCCTAGGCATTTATCAGTTTTACTTGCTCCACGAAGGAGGTTGCATTCAATATCTTGTTACTAAACAAACAGGTATTAAA
Organism: Nautilus pompilius; assembly: GCA_018389105.1. Lineage (NCBI taxonomy): Eukaryota > Metazoa > Mollusca > Cephalopoda > Nautilida > Nautilidae > Nautilus > Nautilus pompilius. The sequence goes on from JACATO010002737.1 coordinate 1,829,426, forward strand.
TAAACTTCATATTCCTAAGACAAATTTTCCAAGGATAGCCCTGAACACAACCAATTAATGCATTTCACTGCTTATCTTTATTCGCAACTGTTTTCAGTTACCTTGATCATGGTTTAATGGATGGAGGTTAGCACTTAACCAACTTTGATTTTCCAGTGCAATTTACAGAAGGTAGTTTAAAGGCTAACATTTTGTTTTAATCTGAAAGATTCTGAGCATATTATGGGATGATTTATTTACGGCCATGTTGCGTTTATCCCAGGCCAACAGTGGCCCAATAACTCAAAGTGATGGCAGGGTTTCAAGGTTAGTTAGAGGCTGTTTCTTTCAAGTAAACAAGGGTGCTACAAAGTCTTTTTTTGCAAATCTTGAAACAAAACTAGGTGAACAGCTCATAAATGTACTGTCTTCAACAAGGGAGAACTAATACAATAGGTACATGCATTCATCGTATCTCAGTGGTCCATCAAAAAAAAAAACAAATGCTAGGTGACCACTACTGCTGTTATTAGGATGTCACAAAAGTTTTGTCAGTTTTTTTTACTGCAACAATGAGTCCTCATCTCGTTGCTGTACGTGAAGTTTATTAATGAAAGTAAGTTCCATTACAATTAATACACTTCTGCCAGTGAGTTACAAGCACATTTATACCGTTTTTAAAAAAAAAAAAAAATTAGATTTCTGGAGGTCATAAACTTTTGGAAGGCAGTTTCAATTGCTGCTTCGTTGGAGGATTTCATATGGAGAAAGTTGTCGAGATGTTTGAAAAGATGGTAGTCTGTGAGAGAAAGGTCTGGTGAATAGGCTGGGTGAGGGAGAACTTCATGCCCCAACATGTTCAGTTTCTGAAGAGTCACTTTTGCAACATGAGGACGAGCATAGTTGTGCAGCAGGATTGGGCCTCATCAATTAACCAATGCCGGCTGTCATTGGGAAAGTTTCTGATGAACAATGTTTAATTTGGAACAGTACCTTTCTGTAATGGTTTCGCCAGGTTGCAAGAAGTTATAGTGAATGACACCAGTTGCAGTTTCCCAGATAGTGACCATGATCTTCTCTGGGTGGAGGTTTGGTTTTGAAATGTTGTTAGACTCAGTGTCTCTGTTGCGACACTGGGCTAAAATCGTTTGAGATTGTCATAAAGGATCCATTTTTCATCACACACAATGATTTGGTCAATAGGAAGGGGTTGTTTTTTTCTTTTGACATCCAAAGAGCGAGCAAATCTTCAATCGGCGATTTTTTTTTGTTCATTCAACTCATGAGGCACTCACTTGTCAACCTTTTTCACCTTGCCGATTGTGTTAAGATGCTGGGAAACAGTTGCAGTGCTTACATCAAGCTCTCCAGCAATTTCTGGCACAGTTTTTCTTGGATCAGATTCAACTGAGGCTTACAGATGGACGTCATCACAGTTGGAAGGACATCCACTATGTTCCTTATCTTCGAGGCTCACAGCTCCTGATCAAAACTTTGCAAACCATTGGTGTACTGTGCACTCATTTTGTGTCCTCGCCCCTGTTTGCTAAATATTACGAGTTGCCTCACTGTGACCTAGTTTGAACTTGTGAAGCAAAATGGCACGAAAATCTTCTATCCCTGCTTCACTCAGAACCCTGAAACAAGCATCCATTTTATTATTTTTTACAAAGGTAGGTTTTTCATAATGTATGCCAAAGTACACGCTACAAAACGATATGTAACTTATCTACATACACCTTCACAAGCATGCAAAAAATGAACTCCAAATTAACATATAGAAGCCGATAAAAGTTTTGTAACAACTTAATAAATTTATGTACTCTGATCCTGAGCAATGAAAATAATTTTCATAAAATTATACAAATATTATACTTTCTTTTTCAATATCACAATAATTAAAAGTGTATCATACAGTTGAAAAATATACTGTTCATCTATAAAGAAAAGCAACTTAAGGAAATTTAAGTACAAAACACTGCACAAAGATGAAATCATTTGCGATTGCAAAAAATCAGTTCATAAAAGTCAATGCATTACAGAAATATACGTCCACCTCAGTTTTTTTTTTATTATTGTGCATCGAAATGTCTGTCTTTTTTTCCAAACAGTAGCTTTACAGCTTATGATAGACTAGCTGGAGTACCAGTGCTGCATGGGATAAAATGCCTTTAATCCCATGTGCTGCAGCTTAAAACCTTGTCCAGGTTTTGAAGCACCTATACCCAAAATTTTGGGACTCTGGGTGTAACAGTTTGACCGTGAAAGAGTAACAGACAAGTGCACAAACACTTGAAAATACGTATCTATCCTTCAGCCATTATTTTCTTCCTTATCAGTCTTCCTGCACCCTCAGCCAATCCGAACAGTTGTGGGGGCCTCCTCCTGAGCTGTTTGTTGGCTTGTGTTCTGAGAACTATCAAAAGCTATATTTGCAAGGTTGATTTCCACACACAAAAATCTGCCTATCATATCCTGTGTTCTTGGATTTGGTTTACGTATGAAAACAAATCATAAAATCACCAAATACAAATTAACACTAGTAACAGATCTTTGCACATTTCACCAAACAAAAGATAACTTCTCAGATCCTTTTGCCATCTTACAGTAAAAATGACAAAAAGGGAGCCATTTTCACAGATCAAAAATTAAAAAAAAAATCAAAATCTTAAACAAGGGGGTTGTAACACTTTTACAATCTAGCAGCAGGTATAGAAAAACAATAAAAAAAAATTATTTTGGTAGTGGAATTCAAGAGACTTCATAACACCAGCAGAATGCAAGATATCCAACTACAAGTGGTTTTCTTTTATTTTCATTGTTCAATTTAACAGGTTGCAAACACGATTTCCAGCAAGTATTCAAAATGCACAGAGCTGGTCATGTTGAGAACATGTCATGGCAGCACCACAAGGTTCCACCTGTTAGGTCATCCTAGCCTTCAGCTCCTTCTCAGTGGGAACTTGATGTTTACATGAGCAGACATTGTTTATGCTAAAAATGAAAAACAGCTGCTTTGGCTTTACAAAAGAAATAACCAGAAGATGGAAATCACCATACCATACAAATATAGATAGAGTCAGTTTAGACATTTGAACTCTTAACAGATAAAAAAAAATTAATTATTTGGGCATATTAATTGCTTAAGAAACACATTTGAAAATTCTCACTAATATAAAGAGATCACCTAATCTAAACAATCTTCAAATATCAAGTACCATTTTTCAGAGAGAAAAACAGTAAGTAGTAGTAGATTTTAATAAATATACTTATAGTAAATAGTGTTCAGACTTTGAACTAATTTTAACATTCTAAATAATTTATACCTAGCTTTTTTTCTTTAATATAAACCTGTTATTTTCAAAACAGCAATTCACTGCTCATCTTCCCTATGTATGGTTCCAGCATTAAAATTTTAACAATCCAAAATTTACTTTTCTTGATATTATTTAGAAAGATGCATTGAAATGGAAAATTAAGAATGTTTCCTTGCAGCCGTTAGTATTTAGCTTTGGTGAAAACTCAGAATTTAGATTATGACTTCAATATGCTCTGAATTCCTTCTCTCTCTTAACAACTTAGCTGTTATCTTTTTAAATGTTTAACTAAAAATGTATACACACGTTGCAAAGTTATCATGCTGCTATCAGTGGCAGTCCTGATAAAAATCTGGCAACTAGTTCTTACAAACATGAACACTAATCTGGTAAACTTCTTTTTTTTTTTAAAGAATTTTGATCGAGCAGGCAAAGTGTTCTGATTAACAGAGCATAAAGATACATTTATCCCATTCCTTAGCACAATCTTTCTCAGTACCAAATTTACCAGTAATGGAGTAAGGGACATAACTTTAAAAATCATTAACAATCTTATATTTTGTATATCATAGAAGTATTAAATTGCAAAATAAGATTATTTTTATTCATCTATCCTCTTAGGTTTTCATTCAGCAATGGCCAATTACTTTTTTTTATGCAGAAAATGTATCACTTGCAGAATAGTTCAAAGACACTGGCATCAACGGAATTAGGTCAGCTTCTGACAGCGGTGCAGAGAGAGAGAGAATGCTAACAACATTGTAGTCATGATGCTACTATGCCCACCCTTTCAAGACACTGGGATTGCAAGTTATGAATAAACTGCAGTCAACAATATTCTGCATTTACTTGTATGCCTCAAAATACAGTAAATTCTGAAATTTTATATTAGTTTATCCACGCCACTATCTGTTGAGCTCATGATCAAAAATTCCTTTACACTGATTACTCCCACTCATAGTTAAAATAAAAACTAAGGTCACTTTATATGTTTTCCAGATATTTACTAGTTACCGCTGATGATCTAACTGAAATGTTTACTGCTTTCTCTTAATGAATAATTTTTACCAGTATATTTAACAAATGAATCTAAACACCACTTAAAACTTACTTGGCTTCTCAAATTATTCACAATAAAAATTAACAGCAATTCAATTTCTGCACATTAAGAGAAAAATGACTGTCAGTGACATACACTTCACTTGTTTCTGAGATTTATATAATAAACTATTTTGTATTTAACCTCATTTGTGGTGCTTTTATTTGAAAATAGGATATATTTCATAGTAGACAATGAAAGATTGGATTCCCTATAGTTGTCCACATTTACTTAATAATGAGCTAAAGTAGTATAGCGTATTTATTTTAAGTACACTTAATAGTAGCTCTCTGTTTTATCACTTTACACCATTCATATAAAATTATAGCATTTATCTTTAAGATACAATATCAAAGTTCAGTATAGTTGTTGCTTAGAACAACAATATTAGTTTGAAAACGGTGTGTTTGCATCACATCTTTTCTTCATCAAGTGTAATATAATAGCTAAAGTAATTCTATCATAGAAACCAGAAATGAAAATACTTAGATTTGATATAAAACATTTATCTTACAAGGCACACAGCTGACTAGATCAATCAGTTCTTATTTAAATCACTGATAATCATGTTGGAGAAAGACAAAATAAGTATATTTGTCTTGTCTCCAAAAAAATACAAAACAAAGTTTTCTTTTATGTATAAGCGAATAAATCATGTATGCAAAGACAAAAGACATGGGTGGACCAGAGCAGCATTTGCTGGAGAAAATTCTAACAAAATATTTATTAATTTTTTACATATGAACAAAGATGCATACCTAGTAGATAAGTCACAGTTCTAGGACAGTCTTCTTTTTTCCATAATTATCCTTCATTCATGGCCATTTTATCTTTAGGACTTCCCAATGTTTATAGTATTGTAATTTTGGCCCAGAAACATTTCCATTTCCAAAAATGAACAAAACATTGCATTGGCCTTGTTGTACCTGTTGTAAGTTAGCAACAATTTTTATTCCTTTATAATAGCGTGTGATTGTGGCTTAAGAATCTGGTGATTCACAATTTTTTTTTTTGTCAAGGGATTTTTTTTCATAGTCATAATTTGTTTACTACAGCCTGGCCTGGGTTCTTCGGGTTTCCCTTTCGCAACAGCAGCAGGAATCTTTCCTGCGCCGCAGTTAGTGTGAATCCCTTGCTGGGGATGATGAAAAGTATTAAATGGTGAGGCCACTACAGTCTAACTTCTCATTTCTCAAATAAACAACATCTGAAAAACTGGCCAGCCCCAAAATTTAATTTCTACAACAAGTAACCACAATATCGGCCTATGGCACCCATCAGTAAGTATTGAAGTATCACTAACAAAAGCCACCACAGAAACCATGTGGCCTTTATCCCAGTACACTTGCAACAATCCTTCCTTAAAGCAGTACCTGAATTAGGTATTGTCCATAAGGGAAACAAGATCAGACCCAGCCTATTAATGGTTAGCAATTCTTGGTCAGTCAATAATAACATTAATAAAAATCAGTAATTAGGCAAAAAAAAAAAAAGTTGGGGTGAGAAAAAGCATTTATTATTATTAAAAAATCTGACTAAGATTATACTAGTTGCTTACATTGCAATAAGCAAAAATTCAATAATTATAACAAAATTTTAGATCTATTTTTGTAAAAGAAATGAAATTGCTGATATACATAACTTCACATAATGCAAGAGAATATTCTGATGATAACAAAGAGCAATAAATAACCACTTCATGCAATATCTGAAAAGTATTTAATGAAACCATATTCCATCTATCTGTATATACCTTGTTTGTTTTTCTTCCATCAAAATAATATTGGAAAAATGTTGCAATATATCAGAAGTTCTCAGTTTATTTAAACTGAGTATTCATTTAAGGTGTTTTTATTCTTTAATTTTCATCAGCAAATTGTTGTTAAGATTTGGACAACTGAATAAAATTTAGGCGTATGAAGTTTCATGTTCATGTCTGTCTCGGTGAGAAAAAGGGAAAACCCTTTAGACCTGTTTATTTTCCCCGCTTTTGATGATATTGTGTGTGCAAACCCAGCAGACGACAAAAATTCTTATGAATTTTAATAATTAACCAATCAATCAGTAATCAGCTATATTAATAACAAGCACATCTCTATTAATCACATACATGATATCAGATACAGACAAATAAAAAGGTGGTTTGTTTTTCTTTTTTAATTGATTCATATTGTTTTATAGCCCAGCCAACAATGTCCATCACCAATGTTCTCAAACAAGACTGCTTATCAATTCTTAAACCAGAAGACTTTTGTATTAACATACCAAACAACTTTATCTGAAACAGCAGCAAACATACCACTGAAGCCCACAACATTTTAACTCTATCTAATAATAGAAAGTCTTGCTTTCTAAAACAAGAAAATACCATCTGGCATTAAACCAGACTCCCTTTATGTAAACATTACTATGCCACCAAACTGATAAAGACAGCGGGTTGACATTTTGTGAGATATTGCTATTTGCCATCATACATAATCTCACCAGGTCCAACAAAATAAAAGTTTAAAAAATCCTAAGTGAATAAAAGTTCTAGAAAATATATAAATTTCAAATTTATTCAATTTTAAAGCCTTAATCCGTAACAGATTTTAACCACCAACCCAAATATACAAATTTCATAATAATGCATCATATCTTAACCTACATCTTTAGTGTTTTTTTTCTTTACATTATCGGAAAGATGGGCAGTATTTGTTTGTTCTTTTTCTTTAAAACACTATACTTGTTTCAATTTTTTTAAATACAGACAGTTCCCAACTTAAGAAATGGTTAAGGTCCTCAATCCTATACATAAATCAAGGATGATGTAAAATCATGTAAATAGGCATTAGTGGTGTTAGTATCATGGCTGATTGATTAATACTAGATGAAGTGAAGGGTGATGCAACACAGTCTTGAGGAGTTGATGAGAATGTAGGTTTTGGCAGCTGTTCCACCTTTTTTTTTATAAACCTTTCGAGAGTTGACTGCACAACAGCCTTATTTTTCTAAGCATAGATGGCCCCTGTAACAAGACAGATCATTTTGAATGGTTCTGTTGACCTTGGCAAACCTGGCAGCATTTGGGTCCAGCCTCTCAAAGGACTGCAATCCTTTGGCAAAGACTTTGAATGCTTTGGCTATTTCCTTCATTGTAAAGTGATTTGGTGGCTCCTCTTCATCATCATCCTGGCTCCCCTCTGCAACCATCTATGCCTTCAGCTCTAACTCCTCATTTGTCAGCTCTTCACCATATGAATCAAGATTTTCAACATCTTCCGCATCACTCTCAAAGTCCAGTTGACAAGAAAGATAAACTTTAGTGGTCTCTTCACCAACTGTATCTTCAAACCCTTGAGAACTGTTGACAAATTGAGGGGACAGGTTCTTCCAAACACCATTCATATTCATTGGCTTGATTTCATCTTAGGCTGTTGTAATGTTTCTTTTTATTGCATCATAGATGTGGTAGCCCTTCCAGAAGTCAGTCAAGGTCATGTTATCCTTGTCTGTAGCTCGGTTAGCTTGAACAAATGCTCTGTAGATAGTATACCTTGAAGGTTGCTATTATCCCCCAGATTCATTGGTTGCAACGCTGAAGTTGTTTGGTGTCCAAAACAGCTTTGATGTTAGGATGTAAATCAATCTACTGTGGAGGATGACCAGGGTCAATGTCAAGGATCAGAAGGATTTTGGCCTGGCAATAGTCCTTCAACTGAGTGATGAAATAGTGCCAAAAATGTGTGTTGAATATAGCACTGTAACCCAGGCCTTTGGGACTGACATCCATACAATGGAAGATCCCACTTTTGAATGCACTTCAGTGCCCATGAATTTTCTTGTTCATGAGCAGAGGTTTCAACTTGTAATGCCCCACCAAAGAGCAGAGTTAGACGATCCTTAGCCGCTGTAAAAGCTGGCATTGTTTTTTTCTTCTTAGCAATGTACGTACGGTCAGGCATTCTTTTCCAAAATAAGCCAGTTTCATCAACATTAAGCACTTGCTCCATCAAATAACCACCTTCCTTAATTACATTAGTCAGCACTTTTGGAAGCTACCCGGCTGCCACTATATCAGCACTAGCAGCCTCACCAATGACTTTTATGTTATGCAAATTTGCATGGACTTTAAACCAGCTGAACCACCCATTACTCGCAACAAAAATTTCTGTTTCACCCCTCTTCAGGTTTCTGTAAAGACTTTTAGCCTTTTCCTTGATTGTCAGAAGGCTAAGCAGTATGCGTCAATGATTTTGATCCTCAACCCCCACCATCAGCAACTTCTCCATCTCTGTTAATGCACCAGAATGTTCCTTAGTAACGGAAGTAGTCTCCATTTGTGCAGAATTTTTCACTTGTTCTTTAATGTGGTGGTGATCTTTCACTATGGTGTTCACTGTGGATGCAGAAAAACCCAGAGCATGTGCAAGAGAAGCTAGGGATTCACCGCTCATGCTTCTGTACTATATTATATTTCTCTTCAAGACTAATTGTATGCCATTTTTTTCGTAGCGGTAGCACCTTCAGAATCACTGCGTTGCTTGTCGGCCATGATTACAAGGGTAAAACCTGCAAGAATACGAGCTGCAAAATGCACCAAATCAGATGCTGCACACGTAAACAAGAGTAGGAAACTGGCTCATGAGAAATGAAGCAACTGACCACAATACACACCGCGCAACAGCCACAAACCACCCTCTTACTCACTGGCAAGAGTAGTTCCCTCATAAAGATTGTATTTTTCAGCATGGAGTGTTTTCTTTTTGTTTTTTTTTTTTAATTCATTTTAAATCTTACGTAAAGTCAGGGAATATGTAAGTCGGGGACTGCCTGTACTTTACTTTCAAAGAAATATTTTTATTTTAAAACCAAAATGTACACAATTAACAAGTTTTCTTTGTTTTGTTGGAGGGCTGGATCACAAAGTACATTAATAACCTAATCACCACAAGATCCAAATTAAGTAATAAAAAAGTAACTAATGACAAATGGCCAACTCAAATATAAAATCTATAACCTGTACTTTATTTCACATATGTAAGTACTTCGTTTCTTTGCTATAATAAAAGAACATTTCTTATCTATTTCCTATGAAAATTAAACTTTCAAAGAGCATTTCAGATATTCAGTCCATAAGATTCAAAATTTCTTTGACCCATTAGTGGGAGTGAGAGAGAGAGTGAGTGAGAGATCCTTTGTTCTTTAATCATATTTGACCACTACAGACAACGTCAAAAACTTGAAAATTAAAACTTAATAATCCAATATTAATATTCTGATTCTGTCCAAAGTTCATACATTCAGAACGTTTTGGTATTTTCAACTAACGTCACATAAGTTTGTGTTAGTTGAAACTGAAGGCAAGCCATAAACGTCCTGTGACATTTATTTTTGGTTCATCACAGTGTACAATAAAGAAAAGGCACCAATGTTGTCATAAACGAAGCAACGTGTCTAGTAATTGGACCAAGCTCAGTTTATATTTTCAGACATTTAATTCCTGAATCAAATCAAGCAGACCCTATTTTTCTCACTTCTTTCAAGTTTGACAAAGCATCTTCCCTTAGATTTCCAGGAAAAGGACAAATACTGCAAAGTAATCTTGAAACAATTCAGGCTGCGTTATTTCCGTTTATTATAAGGAAAAAGATTAAATATAGCTGTTTATCCTGGTTGTTTTTATAGTCACTGAGATGGCTGTTCAGATGTTTTTCAACAATTTAGCCTGGAGCAAAGAAAATTCTAGCAAATCTTTGGTTAAATATACCTTTTACCCTCAGGGCATCAGTAATTGAAGGTTGCTCGCTGCTTGTGGAAATCAAATGCTGTTTTGCTTGAAACTACAAATAAACACCATTCAATCATTTCACTGTGCAAAATGAACTACTTTAGAATACTGTTAATAAAATTTAAACAGTCACCTATGTATTCACTACTACTACATAGCTTTCCTATGGAGACTGAAAATGACTATCATTGTAAACTGAAAGGACTCAAGATCTCAGATGGAAGCATTACACCTGATCCAAAATGTGATTTTAAAAATTACGTTTTAAAAATATTAAATATGTACCATTTATGAAAACTCAAATAAATACTAACGGTGGAGCCAACTATAAATTTATTCCAGTGATAAAGTAATTAAATAGATATATAAATAAAACAGTAATAATATACATGAAATGACCTATGTTAATTTGGTGACCCACATGAATAAATAATGTACAATACCAACATTTATATTTTTCAGGTGTGATTATGTACAGTATATATTGGATATCTAAGTGGAAGAATAACCAGTGTGCACAATCATGATGCCAAACGCAGGTGGATCCTGTGATATTGCTATTTACGCTATGTTGTATAATAGGTGATGATCAGAGTCAATGACAGATTATGAAAGATATCAACATTTCCTGTTTGTCTGAAAGAGACATCAGTCTAAAAACAGAGATAACTGTTCTAAATTGGAAACTACACTGGCGAGGCAACAGTGCTGTGGTTATCTGCTAAAGAACATTGCCCATCCTGTACCACAAAAACTGGCACTTTGACTAGCAGCAGCAGAAGTCTTAAAAAATGAAAGCTTTGGTAAATGTGAAAGGAAACCCGCACAACCAGCTGGTTTTAACAGAATGAGAAGAAACCATGCTAGAAAGTAAATTCAGAACAGATATTAAACAGAAATTGAAGTTGGGCGATCAGTCTTGGCAATCCACCTCTTATCTGGATCTGACCAATATATTTTGTGAAGTTCACTAAAACAAATGTCACCACTGTGGCAAAGTGACCTACAGCATCACCCATACAACAAAAATTAGCCAAAGAATGGTCCTGCATCATCTCCACTGACTCGGCCATAGAGAACATGCAGCACGTAAAAAATCCCTTCCATTCAATATGAATTTAAAAAGGTTCAGAAGGTTTTGGTTAAAAAAAATATGCATAACAGGACCATTGAGAATTGGCAGCGAGTACTTTTCCCTAAAGTCCCAGTTTCATTCATCTCTGGAGGTTGATGAAATGGACTACAATCTGGCATGATAGAATTTATTTTAAAAAACATGGGCACCCAGCCAAGCTGATACATCTTTGAAAATGACTATTCATGCCTAATGCTCATTTTATATTTACAGTTGTGGCATCTTCATGATTCATAGTAGAATTTCCACATAATTTCTAAGCAATCATTCATAAGCAGAAAGCTACATTTGCTCTTAACAAATGCTCATGCAAAATCAGCTGAACAAAGCCATCTGCATGTGGCACCCCCTAATATATCTGATATCATTAACTTGTCAAGTGCTGTTAACAACATCATATTAAAATCACATTCAATGGAAAAGCTGTTGATTTTTAAAGCATTTGAATACATAAACAAGAAATGTATTGAATGTCTTTATCAGAGTCTAAGCATGTGGAGCATATTATATAATTATTTATCATAATGTTGCATTAAAGAGTCACTTCTAGCTTCATGGAGACACTATAGTCATAACCAGATAATAATCCAAGTTGAAACCTCAACAGATTCTTATGAAGGACTTTAAAACTCCCTAGATTTATGATAGAATGTGTGCTATGTAGAGAGGGACAGCAATGTCAAGAAGTGAGTCAAGCAATACAAGGATGGTTTAAAAGGCAGTGCTTGTAAACATGAACTACGGTGATCCACAATAAACGAATATAGTGGTCATCCAAGACAACCAGTAAGTTAAAGTTTTAAATATTGTGAATTTATGCAGATCTCCTGCATTGCAGGTTGGCCAATGTCTGCATTGAGACACCATAAAATGTATGCACATAGGTAGACCCATCTCTAGATGTCAATGCAGTTTCTCTACTGAAATGTGCATAAAGGTAATGACAGTGATTGCCTGCTAAATATCGTGAAAGGAAGAGAATCTTGGTTCCACCATTAAGAACCAGAATCTGAATAGCAAGTCAAAAACACCATACATTAAGTAATTCAAGCCTATAAGCTCTGCCAGTAAAGTTCTGGGAACAATGTTCTGGACTGTCCACTGCATATAAGGCCTCATAACTCTCAGAAAAACAATAAATGCTCATCAGTAAGTAGATACTGAAGCTAAAACAACAATTCATGAGAAATTGTAAACACAATGTCCAGCTACATGCTACATAAAATAAACAGAAATCACCATAAATGGTTGGGAGTTGACTTGGACCTGGCAGTTTAATCTCTTTGCACCAGTGAAAATGTACCTGTATGGCTAATAGTTGTGAATATTAAGATCCAACTTGTGTGACAACGGATATGACATGCCAAAACAGCATTCTACCACTATAGAGTACTTGAGTTATAGAAAAGTGGTAATATCACAGCACACCATTGGTTTATCAACATATTAAGAAAAGTGACTTTAATGAAGAATTTCAAGAGTTCTGCAAAATCAGCCTATATTTAAACTCCCTTAATACTAATAAACCAAGATATTTGTCTTAAGCATAAAAAATGCAGTCATAGAAAAGTATAAAACTAAAATGTATAACCTATTTTTGCAGAAAAACTATACTTTGTTAGGCATTATAACTAGGCCAATGATGAAAAGTATTATTACAGTAAAACATTTTTAATTACCTTAGATAATCAGAAACACTAATCCCTAAACACTAGAGCACACTGCCCTGTTGTTTTCTTTTATAAATGTCAAAAAACAGATGTTCAGTCAAAAGATGACAAAAGAAGGTGTATTGTTCTCTTTAGATTCTATCAAAATTAGTCTAGTAGAAATGCTATCTATAGGGTATTATAGGAGATGCTATTAATACGGTATTTTTGCTGCTGCAGTTGTGTAAGGAAACAAACTCTCCAGATGTAACCACTTACACAAGTCATAAACAAGACCTTAAATAAGTTAGAAGTCCTACTTACTTCAAGAATATGTTCCTGTCTCACCATTATCTGACCTGTTTTATTTTTTCCCTCTTGGTTTGGGGGATGTGGAGTTGGAACTAATTTCAAAAGGAATATTTTATTTCACTTGCACTTACTACCCCACTTTAGAAGAATGACCCACCCATGGAAGTAAAGGCAATAAATTAGAAAAACAAAAAAATAGAAAAAATTTGTCCAATGTTAGAGCAAACTGAGGATGATGAGTAAGCCTGGAGCTCTTTAGTCAGGGCAACAACTATAATCTCCATGCTTCATCCAGCATGGCTCTGAAGTGACTAAGTTGCATGCAAATTCACTTATGGTACTAGCCTCTAAAAATTGGTTTTTAGAAAATATTTTTTAAAAAGTTGTCAAAATATTTCTCTATGCTGGAATATCATTGATTTTCTAGTGCTAATTCACTAAGTACAGCAAGGGAAAAAATCATTAAAATTTGGTTACATATTATTTAAAACTAACACAGCCCAGAGTTAAAGATGACATCAGCCAAATGCAGCAGAATTGTGAATCGGCCAAGACAGTTACTACAATCAGCTAAAATGCAAACAAAAATTCAAAACAATAAAAACATTTTAAGTTTCATAGATTTTTTTTTTTGTTGAACATGAGAAATGGTTACTTATGAGAATATGGGAATTTCGCGATACTAATGCCCCATCACAAGATCAACAATTACACTTTTTGTGTTACTTCAGTGAGACTAAACCAGGACTGATTTGGCTAATTATTTTCCAAACAATTTAGTCCCGCATAAATAATTTTTAGCATAGTTTCAACCCTGATAGCTAAATAAAAGATAACATTCAAAAAAGAAATTATCATTGATTTTTAAAAGTACTGCTGCTGCTATAAAACTGTTATTCATCCCCTCCCGAGCTCCTTGTAACTATATAACATTTCAAGGATGGAAAAAAAAACACTTCCTGGGAATGAAATTACACTAACACCAAATAATACTGCTATATCTCACATTCTCATATGTCAGCATCACTTTGAAATGACTCCAATCAAATCGCACAAACTGATGCTGCATCACTGTTCATTAAGGATGAGGTATTTTTTATTGTTGTTTATCATCTATTTTTGTCTTCTTTCCTTCCAAACAAAACAGGCATACTGTCCTACAAACAATGATAAAACTACTAAACCAGTCACAAATGTGGATGACCACACTAAATGCAAGAGAAATTTTGTTTGTTTTTAAAAGCATTTTTAGAATAAATGAATTTTTTTGTTATTGTTGCTCAGACCTTTATTTACAATTCAAATGTCTGACTTAGAATTTAATAAACAAAAATTCTTTATTTTCTTTACTAATTAAGATGGCAGAAATGATGCTAAGTTCACCTATAACAGTTATGAAAGCAATAAGAACTCTACATTTAAAAAAAAAAGCTCTTTACATAATTTATCAAACATGTCTAAACTAATAAAGCAGAATTATCTGTAACATCTTGGACACGCGTTTCTCTACATCAGACTAACTTGAAATAATGATCAAAACACCAGTCATGATAGTGTTAAGTTAGTAAAAAAAAAGGTGCAAGATGCAAATTAGCTTTCATGTTTTATTGGAAAACTATCTCAATGCCACCACTTATTACATTTTCCTACAGTTCAGATGTGATAGATGGAAATAGCAAGGCTAAGTAATTTCCATGAACCACTGGAAAACACTTACCAGCAGCATTACTAACTAGCCCGTCATATTCAAGGATTTGTTTTTTAGGTAACATGCATAAATACTTCACTACATAGCAAATTTGAAATACTTTCCTCTTGTTTTAAAAAAATAAACAGGAATAAGTTATTGGCTATAGATATTTTTGATATTCTGCTCAAATTTTCTGCCAGTCAGTGATTGGATTAAACTTCAAGTATATTATGTTCCTACAAAAGAAGGTCCTACATCTAATAAAAATGCGTATGTTGGCTGAATATGCATTTAATTATCCATAATCATATCAAGTTACATAACTGCAATTTTGCAATGTCTTGTATCCCATGGTGGGTGGAATTTTAGAATTTTCCTCTATTTTAAAATCCAGCAACAACTTAGTTTCTTCAGAGTTATATTTAAAAGTCCAACATTTTAAGTTACTTCAAATACATAAACCCAATCTTATAAAAAATAAACTAATTGAAAAGTTTTTTTTTTAGATTATCAAGGATAGAAAATATTTCTTTGTCATACTTTTCACGAACCAAGTAAATCCTTTATCCCACCCACTCTCAATCTATTTGTTGCCAGTTTATTCCATTTTAATTAAAGCAGAAAAACTGGCAGTTCAGTTTTTCAGATCAAAATTAATTAAAATTTTTATAAAAGAAACCATGTAATAAGAGCACAAATGATGCACATTAGTATCCCCCAAAGTCCCAGTTTACTTTTTAACAATCATATTTACCTGTACAAGGAAAGTCTTAAAATACACAATTTTTAATGCAAAGATAAAGCTCAGCATTTATCTGCCATAATCATAGCTAGCTACCAAAATAGACACCAAACCATGCACTTAATTAAAGCCCTGGGCAAATGTCAAGTCGTGACTATGTCCTATCCCTGGGATGAGTCATCTCAGCAAATACAGTTCAATAAAAGGCTTACCTATAGACACTGAACTCCCCCCCCCCCTTACTATCCTGGCTGTTCAGGTACTCTCATTAAAAACTACTAAGAGCTGGCTGTCAATAAATACTTACTTAAGCTCAAGTCAATGATATAAGCTTATCTCAGATGAAAATCTTATGTATATTATGCATTAATACACTAAGTGCCAGAAGTGACTTAATGTCATGGTTATAGTATATCTAACCAACCACCTTTTACCAAACTTTATAAGAAATACATTTTTGTTAAAAGAAATAGTTATTGAGGTTCAAATATTCCAGGAACACATTTTGATTTTCTGATCAGAGCTCAAATTTTTTTTATATATGGCTGATGACAGACATTTGCCATACCTTAAACATTTAAAAAAATATCATGCAGTTCATCCATGATTTACCTATTTGATTTATGCCACTGTTATAAAATGGCTACAACTAATTTTAAATAAAAATTGTGATGCATAAGCACTGTGGTAGTCAATCTGTCACCAAAGGTTGGGTAATCAGCTGATCCACAGCCAGTCAAAATGCTACATTACAAAAATATTTGGTCTCTATAGGTGGCATGTATTAAATAATTTATCTGATAAGGAAAAAAAAAAAAAAAAACATTGTACACCAATATACTGCCACTATTAGTGCTTACAAGAAATAAAGTTGCAATGACTACCACCAAAACCTTCTAAGCTGTTGCAGCAGCAGTAAGATAACAATGTGTGAAGTCTCCTGCATAACATGGTATTCCGAACAGTAGGTCGCTCAGTAAAAGCTACCGAACAAATTAAATAAAAGCTATCACCTTACATGCTATGTATGCAGGCAAGCACCTTGTGTAATGTAAGTCTGTAGTTTTTCCAAAATCTCACCATTTCACGTTCGCTAAATGCATGTTTTCAAATAAGACGTTAACAACCAACTCTCAGGGGTCAGTAGATTCAAAGCAAATGTATAGGACATTTGGTACAGGTTAAAATCAGATCTTGCATTCACTGATAGATACATATCCATTCATTGTAATGCCTTACTGCCTATATTTAATCATGGATCCTTGACTTCAATTTAACCACCATATTAGCAAAAGGTGAAACAACATACCAATCCAGAACCACTAAAGCATCAAGGACACAGAATGAACCAACTACTTACCTGGATCTCAATGAAGTTGAAGGCTACTACCTATGGGAGCATCTTGATTAAACCACTAAGGGCCAAATAGCCAAGACCAACTTTATAGTTCAGTAAAACCTCAATTTAACGGACTAATAAGGGGGAAGGGATATCTGTTAATGCTGAGGGTCCATTAAATCCATATCTTTACATACACCGTTTACATACAATCTTATATAATGTCCATATCTGATAACTTATATACTGAGCATACCACACAGCATTTGTTTGAATGAAGGTCCATCAAATCGAGGTTTTACTGTAGTAACTATCATTCATAATTCCAAGC
The DNA here is from genome assembly GCA_018389105.1 of Nautilus pompilius. NCBI lineage: Eukaryota > Metazoa > Mollusca > Cephalopoda > Nautilida > Nautilidae > Nautilus > Nautilus pompilius. The sequence continues at coordinate 1,846,789 of JACATO010002737.1, forward strand.
CCACAAACTTCACTTCACGATTTCTCAAACTTTTTTGGCCTACAGTCCCCCTTTTTAACCCCTTGTTCACCGTGACCCTCTAAAGTCTAAATATGAAAACCAAAAGGCATGGCATGACATGTAATTTTGGCTCGCCTAACTTCAATATGCCTTATGTATATGTACCATGATCAATTCAAGGTCCAGGAAGGTCATCTTTTACCACAACAACATTACTCTAACTCATAAAAACCCAGCCAAGGAACTAAATGGGTTTATACTATTAAATGTCAATTAGTTTGAAAATGCACTAATATTTACAATACCAAAAGAGAAATCATAAGCCAAACTGTGAAAAATTGTGACCAACATAATTACTGTGGTCCACTAAGGGCGCATATGGCTCACTTTGAGATACGCTGCTGTACATGATATAAAATTATCCTAAATTACTGAAAACTAACATTCTAAACATCATTATAAAAATGTACACATGCAAAACATACGGTATTGAAATTATTATGGAAAAAATGTGTGCATATATATCACGTAAACAAAGGCCTCTACCAATCAATGAAACAAGATATAAATACTGGACTTTCCATTTTAAAATGTCAGAAATAATCAATTACTCAAAAAACAATCAAATCAAAGCCATACCTAAAATTTTTACTTTTTATTTACATTCATTTTTATTTCAAGAAACTGCTGAAAGTAATGTCAGGAATTTTTACTGGTTGTAAACACTTGTTTCTTAAAACTTATGAAATTTTCATAAGTATATTTTATTGGTTAGCACTATCACTATGCATGTAATTTGAATAATTACATTTAGAACAAATATTTCTTTTGGCTGGTCTGTCAGACTATATGTAGCTTCCTATGTATTCTACAGCTGTCTTTAGCTTGGGAAAATCTGATAACTAGTTAGGTTACTGACATCTACAACTGGGAATGAGAACAAACAGAAGTGCCCAGAAAAAACCCAAACTGATGGATTGGTACAGATGAGCAAGAGGGATCTATGGTAAAGAGGTTTCAGGTCCACCTAAACAGTAGGATAATCTTTGTTATATACACAATAAAATCAACAGAAATTATAACAATAAACTTTAGAATTGTAAGTAGAACATGATAAATATCATTTGCTAAAAAGGGTTCAAAGGTGACCAAACATGTTTATTCAGAGCAGTTCTAAAAGTTTTATTATATAATAAAACACCCAGTAAGGTAGGTACTAGTCCAAGATGTGAATGAGGTAACCAGCTCATATCTTTGTAATGGCAAATATATTTGTTACCATTTTCCCTCCAATTGTTCAATAGCAACCATAGCATGTCCTATTTGATCAAAAACTGCAGGTGGTCATGGGAACTAACAAAACTGGTCCAGCTGTAGTTAAATTGTGCTAACTGGCACAAATCCCAAAAGATAAAATCTTGTAATAACCCATCTTTTCAGACAAAAGCTTATATAATGGTTAACTTTCATGGTTCTTAACCATCTGATAAAAACACAAAAGTGAAAGTGAATGCCAAAAATGTAAGACTTAGCAATAAAGTTATCTCCTAAAAGATGATTGTGACTATAAACGTGACATTATTCGATAAGATTGCATAATACCACTAACAAGCTCTGCCATTCCTTCTATCTTCTACATAAAAATTGTTCTATGCAATAAATTGTAACAATTACAAGACTGCAGCCAAACAGTGCAGAGCATTCAGATGTATTACTTTCTGAAAAGTTAATGCAATATTTTAGAACTTCTGTAGAGAAGATAACGAACATTTTAATCTTTTGATGAGTGAGTAATGCCTATGAAATGTTCATAGCAATCAATATTCATGGTAGGAATATAGATGAGCCAAATGTGAAAACAAAATTGTCAAAAGAACAGATCTTTCACTTATCTGCAGTCTCACCAATTGCAATTTACCCTTTTCCTTTCTTGCAATGTAATAAAATGGCAGAAATTAAAGTTAACAATCTATTGTCATGTTCTCAAGTGCATTGAGAGGGGGCAAAAAATCTGAATAGTGAAAGTTGAACAACTTGCTGTTTACATCATAAATTTTCCCATGTAAACAAGCCTTAATACCTCATTTGGAGAGCAAGACATCATACGACAAACTACATTAGTAATGACATTTCTCAGCATAGTTCATATTTTATAAGCATTTTTTAAAACAAATGTAATTATGTAAAACATCATCAGCCTTTCAAAACTTCCAAAGAAACAAACTGAATATAATTATTCAAATTATTTTCACTAGGTAAAATTCCCTCATTATTCAATAAAATTAATTTATCTAAAACCATTTTAATTTATCTTGTAAAAATTTATCTTCAACTTCCTGAAAGATGTGGGCAATCCAACATAGGTGTAAAAATATTCCAGCTGCTAGTAGTGCATATGATAACAGAAAAAGGGATATTCCTATATCCTCCTATTTCAAAGACACTAATAACCAAAGGAGGGGGGAAAGGGTGAGATATTCCTGTATATTTCTTCTCCAAAGACCTCTTCTATGCTTCTGATAACTGAGGGGTGGGGAGGAAGAGATATTCCTGTACTTTTCTTCCCCAAAGATCTCTGCCATGCTTCTGATAACTGAGTGGGGGAGGGGAGGAAGAGATATTCCTGTACTTTTCTTCCCCAAAGATCTCTGCCATGCTTCTGATAACTGAGTGGGGGAGGGGAGGAAGAGATATTCCTGTACTTTTCTTCCCCAAAGATCTCTGCCATGCTTCTGATAACTGAGTGGGGGAGGGGAGGAAGAGATATTCCTGTACTTTTCTTCCCCAAAGATCTCTGCCATGCTTCTGATAACTGAGTGGGGGAGGGGAGGAAGAGATATTCCTGTACTTTTCTTCCCCAAAGATCTCTGCCATGCTTCTGATAACTGAGTGGGGAGGGGAGGAAGAGATATTCCTGTACTTTTCTTCCCCCAAAGATCTCTGCCATGCTTCTGATACTGATAATGAGTGGGGGAGGGGAGGAAGAGATATTCCTGTACTTTTCTTCCCCAAAGATCTCTGCTCTGCCATGCTTCTGATAACTGAGTGGGGGAGGGGAGGAAGAGATATTCCTGTACTTTTCTTCCCCAAAGATCTCTGCCATGCTTCTGATAACTGAGTGGGGGAGGGGAGGAAGAGATATTCCTGTACTTTTCTTCTCCAAAGACCTCTGCCATGCTTCTGATAACAGGAGGATATGTTCCTGTATCTTTTTCTCTCAACACACATATGGATTTGAGGGGGTGGAGCATTTCCAGAAATGTTTTGTATGCTGAAGGAAGTATGAAGAAGGTGATTCTTCAAGATATAGTACAGATCCTATAGGAGAAAGAAAATCCAAAGCTTTGTAAAAAAAAAATCAGATACAGAACTGCATATACTTTATGGATTTTCTTCTGAAAAGATTCTAACTAGGAGAAATTTTATGACTAATAGTCATAGATGCAAAGCTGTACAAATGTACATAAAACCTGTTAAGTATTTGTTGCAATAAAGTTACTTATGAAATAAAAGCAATAATAAATATCTTTCAAGCAAAATGAGTTTTATTAAACCTCATGTTCAACAAAAATGGAATAACTATGAATAAGAAAAGAATGTACTGTTAAGCATATCTTTATTTTATAGCATTCCTTCATTCTTTAATTAGTTGCAGCAAAAAAATGGTTAAATTTGTCTCAAAATATGTAAAGTATGGTTTGCTGTAATTAGTGTTATACAGCGATAACCAAAATTTCCAGAAAAATTTTATGCTGCAATTTCATGGGCAGAAAATTGAAATAGTTCAGAATATTCCAACTTAAGTACAACTCTAACACTAATAAACATGTAGAAGCAGGTTGTGGTGGTACTACATACATCAAGCCTTTCTATCCTCATTCTTTAATAAGAAAGTGGATTTTCAAGTGTTTTGGGATTTAAAGGTTGAAAATATAATATGAGCACATTTAAGAAATATTTATTATGGCTTAGAAAAATTGATTGTAATGTTTCAAAAACTCAAATGACCCTAAATTTTGGTATCAACTCATTTTGTTTTGTTTTTTTTTAAGCGCATATTAATAAATGTGTTTTTGAATTTTCCATATATTTTTCTACAAATTATAAATTTATGATGAATAAAAATTTATTGTAACAATGATGTTTTGACCAAGGTTTGACTAAATCTAACAAAATTATTACATGAAAGAATACATACAGTAAATATAGTGTAAAAAATACATAAATGTCACTGTAGTCCATATTAGAAAACAAAGTATTTACATCAGGATGAAAACGATCCATTGTCTCTTAAATAATCCTAATCATTTCATAATTTATACATTTCATTTTTTTTTATCTAATAGATAAATTTGATTCCTGTAACTTTTGATTCTTTTTGTACGAAATACGCAATATGGTTGCATTTTGTATTTTTTTTTTTATTAATTACCTAATTATTAAACCCTAACATTATGAAGACTATTCCCAGAAAAAATTTTCACAGGCCAATTGAATAGTTTAACTTACTATATTTTTAATCCCTAATTTTAACAAAAATAAAGAAATTCTTCAACTATTGAGACAAAAGTTGTAAAATATACAAATAGGACTATATATTAGATTTATATATTAGATCTATAATATCAGATCTAGACTTTTTTGCAAAAACCTTTTTAAAAACTGTTTCAAACCGGTGATAAACAGAAGGAGAAAAATTATGACATTAACAGAAGCAGATCAAAACCTGTAGCAAATTATCTTCTGAAGTAAAACAACCAGAGGAAGTTACTGCACGGGATTTATCTTAATGAATGAAATCAACATTTTGAAAAACGTTTCGCGCCATAGGGGGTCTGGACGAGACATGGATCTTCTTCATCAATCGCATCGGAGACGGATAAACAGTAACATCACCACCGAACACACACAGTATCCAACCATCAGTGTCATTCACTATCGGCACCATCTGTCCGGCCGGGTCTGTGTTAAAGTTCTAGCCTACAGGACAACAACAACAACAACAACATCGATACAATTGCAGATTTCCGTACTCCCCCCCCCCAAAAAAATGGAAATTCGAAGAACGACAGACCAACAAAGAGGCGAGTAAGATTCAATAACCAATATCTGAATGCGTTTTCCTGTTCTTCGTATCGATAATGTATCGTCAAGATCGATCGTTCGTGATGGGCCACATCAGAATAAGTCTGTATCAGCCGTAGGGGAGAACAGACAGAGAGGGCGATTGAATGAACTCAGTCCGCGAGCATCCGTTTGAATGCGGGAGAGAGACAGGGCGAAATGCGAATTAGTAGGGTAAGCGGGCCGGTCTGACCGAACTCGGATTAGTTAGACACAGCCGCCAGGCTAAATTTGTCATAAGGCAGCAATGCGGTGTAAGAGAATTCAACAAAGGGAGGGGGAGAACCCAACCGACGACCGCGGGTTTGAATTGAAGATGTACAACGAACGCTACTGCGAGCCATTTGCATGTGTAACCGCAGTCAACCGCCGCTGTCCGTGTAATTAATGCACTGCTCCAGACGCCCGGACTTTGGCGTTTTTAAGACATAATAATAATAATAATAAACAGGAGCAGCCCAACCCGATAGCTGCCAGCCAGCAATGAATGGGGGGGAGCTGCTACATCCCGACCCACAACAGATAAGCCTATTTTTTTAAAAAAAAAACAAAAAACAAACCCAAACATCCTTACCTCGACGTGTCGCGGTTACAGACTCCTCTTCATCAGACTGGGGCGACACAGATATCCTCGGGCTGTGTAATCCACACGTATATTGCTAAATTTCTACCTTCGCTATCTCATTATAGCTTTTCACCATTCCCCGGAAACGGAGGTAAGTAACCAGAAACTGCCCTCTCCAGGACTTCAGCGAGTCAGGGGCGATAACTGCGCCTACGCTGCCGCTAAGGAATATTATACAAAGCCCCGATCTACGTTATCAACAATGGTTAGCGAACAATCGACACTGTGTGTGTGTGTGTGTGTGTTTACAATGGAATGTTTGCACGCGAGGAATAGATTTTTGTTTTCTTATTTTCTTTCCCTTAATATTTAATTTAAAAGTTTTACTAAATAAATGCATTTATTCTCGAAAATATTCTTTTGTGTGGTCTCTGCTCCATCTTTTGATATAAGACGGATGGTAAAGTCCCGAGTCTCCTCTTCATGTCGCAGACCAACTTCGGATTCGGTGAGTTCTGCAGAAAGGAATACCGTTTGTTTTTCTTTTGCGTTTCCATTCGATTGACTGTGTTGTGATATGTGCCAGTTACTCCATCTTGATGGGTGAGTGAGTGGCAGCAGATTCGTGAGGAAGGTGTTAGTTACAAAACACAATTTCAGTGGAAGAAACTTTTTCCGTGTTTAGTTTTACAGTAACCCTGTCTCCTTTCTGAGAGACAGAGAGATTCCGCGTCTTAGACAATGGTTCTAATTAAACATAAATCTACGAATTCGGTGACGGCGGCTTAAATCTATCTTTTCGAGTAATTGATTGGCGAAATGTCTGCATGATACACAAGGAGGAAGGGGATGCCTAACATAAGACAAACTGTAGATTCATTGCCAGCTTCACAAATAAGATGCGCAATTCCGTTTATTTCCATTAAATCCAGAATTTTTGTTGCATTTTTTCCACACATTTAATAAAGTTCAACTATTTTAAGATAGTTTTAATTTTTTGCTTATAATTGAAAGTAGATGCAACAAAATAGAATAATATATATTTGATTGCATAATTTATAAACATTATTCATGTTTTAAATAAAGAAAAAAACAAAGAAAATTCCATTCGGTATACACCTAGGGTGACCAAACTGTTCTCGAGATCGTCTCTGATTTTTGTGATCTTGGACTGCAGAATTTATTTACCTTATTTCCGTGAGAAGTCTTTGAATAAATAAATATTAAGGTGTGGTGTTAACATGTGACGACAGGTTGATAGCGTTTGACAGTAAACAAAAGTCCCATTTATTTGTTTACTTATTTTTTCACATTTTGTTACTATTGATGTTTTAATGTTACTTTAAAAAAATCTATTAGAATTTTTTTTGGCAATTTACATTTTTTTGTTAAATTTCTCTCTCTCTCTCTCTCTCTTTCTCTCGTTCTCTCTCCTTTCCTCTCTTTCTCTCTCTCCCTTCCCCCCTCCCTCTCTCTTTCTCTCTGTGTACTGACGTCATATCTCTCTGTGTGTACTGACGTCATATCTCTCTCTCTTTCTCTCTCTCCCTCCCCTCCCTCTCTCTCTCTGTGGTACGGACGTCATATCTCTCTGTGTGTACTGACGTCATATCTCTCTCTCTCTCTCTTTCCTCCCTCTCTCTCTTCTCTGTGTACTGACGTCATCTCTCTCTCTCTCTCTCTCTTTCTCTCTCTCTACTGTGGAAAATGAGATTTTAGTTTATCTGTTTCGAATTCCAATGGCTGGACTGACACGAACGCATGGGAACTCTTCGGTCCTCAATAAGGCCGACTGTGAATAAATGCATTTCTCACATACCAACACATACACAGAGAAACATTAAAAAATCACTGATGTACGTAGCTAGCTGATCTATCAACTTTTATGGACGGTTAGGGAATAAAATAATGTCTTTCTACATAACCTCAGTGGTTCTTCACTCTACAGGGTAGAGCATTGGCCCCGTGCATACTTCAACACGCGATAGTTCTGATATATACCTGGGGAAATACAGCTTCAGTGTCTGAAAAACATCCATAAGATAAGATTCTTAGAGAAACGATTATTATCATTGTTTGATACGTAAATATTCGAACTGAATCGCCATTTAAAAAAAAAACAGAAATATCAATGCTAAATGATTTTTAAAACCACAAATGGTGAAAGTAAGAGAAAATAATTTTAAAAAACGTATACAATAGAATAATATAATTGTTTTACGGTTATTTTAATGTAAAAGTAGAAAAGTAGCGATGGTACAAAGCATTATAACGCACAACGGTGACGTACATTTCAGGAAAGTTCCAGCGTCCATCATTCATTTTAAAAAAAACTAGTGAACGTTTACATTCACTGAAATTTCTTTTAAATAAATTGTGTTTAAATATAAAGTAAAATGATTTAGTGTTTACGAGAAGCAATTTATTAATACGCAATTGTGTGTGTGAGTGCGTGTGAGTGTGTGTGTGTGTGCGTGTGAGTGTGTGTGTGTGTGAGTGCGTGTGAGTGTGTGTGTGTGTGGCGTGTGAGTGTGTGTGTGGTGAGTGCGTGTGAGTGTGTGTGTGTGTGTGAGTGCGTGTGAGTGTGGTGTGTGTGTGCGTGTGAGTGAGTGCGTGTGAGTGTGTGTGTGTGTGTGAGTGTGTGTGTGCGTGTGAGTGTGTGTGCATAAATGCGTGAAACGAACTTTCTGGTAGTTAGTGCAGAGATTTTTCCTGAGACCCGATACAAGCTACAGGTAGATTTTAAATTAGTGTAATATGCGTTCTCTCCCTGACTCACCGTGGTAAGACCTGGCCACTGCTACAAACGGTAAAACATCTATGCCGCCCTCACCTCGAGAGCTGCCGTCCATGGCCACGCTTTGTAACGCTCCAGCAGAGCCACCTGGCGAAGAACATTATATTTGTCAGATTTTTCTCTCTTTTTTATAAATTAAGAAACTTGTTCTGTGCATTACAACCTACAACAATAAAAAAGCAGTTTTTTCCTCATTAAAGGTGATAACAGTTTACTTGAAATACCGTCTATCATGAAAGAACACCTAATGAATAGTCATTAGTGTTCATAATTAATGATGCATAAAAATTGTCTTGCAGTAAGGCTTCTTTTCATTTATTATATTTCATTGTTAAGCATCATTAATTTCAAGGGAATTTCGATAAAATTAAACTTCAATAATTTCAAACTTCTTCAAGTGATATCATGTTGGGCAGTCACACGTCACGGCTGTGCAAGATGGACTATAGAATGTTAATATAAATTTTTTGTCAATACTTTTCTATCCTCACTTAGAAAGAGCTCATTTAAAAATACACACTCACGCATGCGAAGGTGGTTTCCGATGAATTAGTATGTGAATGTCTAATGATCTTTTATATACACTCTATTTTTAGCAGTTGTTAATTAAAGTATATCATTACAGTCGAATTATAGATCGTATTAACAGTTTCAACATATGTGTGGACATCGATTGTTCTTCGTTTGCAAAGGCAGTATCCATTGTAGCTTAAATATAACAATATAGTCCAGCGTGAGGCTGTCTCCCTGATCAGGCGGGCACCTAGTGCCAGAGTTTTTTTTTTTTATGGTGAAGGTATTGCTTCTGTCCGCACAACAACCACACTTTTAGGTATTGTAACCTGGTGTCAAAAAGCATCTGAGAACCAGGCAAATTACCCGTTCGGAGCACGCCATTACAGTGCCAGAGTGTTAGAGCATGTACCCTCTGTGCTGGACGGTTCCAGTGATCGCATGGGGGTTGGAGGGCTGTGTGACCGAGGCAAATTCTTTGAGACGCCAGAAAATGAAAAAAGCAAAACTACTCACGTAAGTATAACGTTTAAAAAGCAGCAAAGAATTTATAGCATCCGATCAAATTTCGAGAGCGCCATTAAATGCACGAGATGGTCAAACTATAGGCAGATGTTTAAAAAGAACTAAACTTTCACGCGTTTGCAAGCATTCTCTCTACATTCTATTGATTTGTTTGTTTGTTGTTGTTTTTTATCACATTCGGGTTAATTCTAACGTTATCCCCCAGTTATTTTTATTGCTTTAACAAAGCTGAATACAAAGTCTGCAGAAGCTCAACTATTTCCATAACCTATGGTGTTCTATTCCCGTTTAAAAGATTATATACTAACAGCAATACTGTAAAAGTCTCAAATCGTAAGTCCAGGGTATTCTGGTATATACAAAGCTGTTATGTATAATACGTACTGGCGGCCGTAATAATGCACTCAGCAATGAAGTATCCCATGTCCCTGGCTGGCCATTTATTAGGACCTATACATAATAACAGGTTGGACCACCTTTTGCCCGAATAACAACCATGTATGCAATGTACAGAGCAAGGTATGCAGGGGATAGTAGTGGCAAAATGAGTCTTCCAGTTCTTCCAATAGACGAGCAATTGAACTGCAAACCGGAAGTTGCTCTTGCCATGAGAGATTCCTGAAATCTCCGCTATGCTTTTCTAACCACGATCACACAATGTGGCTACGGTGGATTGGAGCTCTGTTTTCTTGGAAGCAGCCGTTCTCATCAGGGTACACATAAAGATTGCTGTATGTGCTTGACTGGAAGTAATGCTATGGTAAGGTATGACATCCGTACTGCCTTCTAAAGCGACCAAAAGGCCCAGGCTTGCCAGCAAAACATGCTCCATTCATTATTTCTCCATAGGAAATCTTGACAGTTGGGATACATAAAAAAGGTCGAGTGATTCGCGTAACTTTCTTTAAATGTGTCTTTTTTCATCTGTTCAAAAAATAGTGAATCTTGAATTGTCAGACCAAATCACTTTTGGACAATTTTTCATAGTCCAATGTCTGCACTCCTTACAGTACATCAGTACATAATGTCTTTTCGTGTAGTTACCTGCTACTGCCATAGTCTAATTGTCACAACATCCTTTGAAAAGTAGGGTGAAGATAGATGAGGATTGTCCTGCATTGAATGTTTCTATCTTGTCAGTTGGTTTGATGATGGTTGTTGGACTTTACTATCCTGTCTAACTTCTGTAATCCAATTTTTTTTACTACGTATTTGCAGCCACGATTCTCACTTTCAACAGGTATTTTCTTTACAATTTTTCTTCTTGAGAAACTCGAATGGCTGATGTCTTTAAGCAGTCCACAACGAGACTTTCTTGGCTTCTGTGGCATCTACTAGACGTGCACCTACTATCATGCCCTTTTCGAATGCTATAACGTCTTTTCTTTTCCTATATATGTTAGACTGACTGCAAATTGTGCTTGTCCAAATCATATACAGTGCTGCAGAAATCATCTGTTACATTGTATGGTCAGCCTAATTTGCATCTGCAGCTGAGGTCAAATCAAAGTCTGAAAAGGTACATAAGTTCTAATAAAGTGGCCAGCCAGTATATACAGTAAATATTGTTATGTGTGCCTTAAAACACAATTTTGTATATATATAAGTTTATCTTTTAACTTTGACCTTACAAGGCTTTTCCGTCACAATATCCTCCTTTTTGCTGGATAACCGTTTTTTCAGATTTTCGACACTGAGAATTAACACGTACAATTATTGGATATAGAATGAATATGTTATCTTTAAAAGTATTCTTATATAAAGCAGTATATGAGATAAAAATACATGCATTTTGTAGCGGAATAAACACTTGTTGTTTGTTAGCATGTCAAATGGTTCTAGAAGAAGAAATTACACACGAAAAATGTTTTACCTTTAATAGGAAGCTTGTCATTCTTACTGTGAAATAGCCTTGCAATTTTTTCAGTCTAAAGTAAAGCGATTGCTAGGAAAGCAGCCACAGATACGGTCCACAACAAGACAGAGCGTGGAAGAAAAAATTACAGGCTGATGATCGGATGCATCTTTTCCAACAATTAGTTAGCAGCTGACTGCAGTTCTACTTTCAAAAGTTCCATCTCTAAACGACCATTATACTTTGATTTAACTGGGCAGAACTGCTCGAAAAGCCTTTCTAGGCCACAGTAATAGGGGGGAGGCTTGATTGAGCAAGGGAAATATGAGAACTGTGCAATTCAGCAATAATACAAGGCAGTATAGTGAAAAGCGAGACAATTTTAAAGAGAAGACAGTATTCTGTTCAAACGAAGACTGGGATGTCTCACGAAAAGAAGCAAACGGAATACGAAAAATAATCTTTAATCACCAAATCTCAAACCTGCTGAACTCGTCTTGGAAGAACATGGTAAAATGGTCAACACTGGAAGGTAAGCTAATGTTCTGCATTTGTGGAATGACTTAAGTGAAGTATGGACATTTGTTTCCTTCTCAGTACATGGAGAATTAATATTTCGGATGTCAAAACTATGAAACAAGTCATTAAACAAGAAAGATGATCTTATAAAATTTTAAAAAGTTGTGAACAAAGTTTCATTATAAATTTATTATAGATACATTTGCAACATACTTTCTAACAGTCATATGCTAATAAAATAACATTTACACTAATAAATCGATCGTATTGTATATATGTGGGATATTGCATTAGTGAGTCAACAATTATGAACACTAGTATATATATAAATTAGCTCGTGATTTTCAATGAAAATTTCCAAAAATACCCAATTTTTTCTTAATCCTAAATTTGATTATTCTGTCTTTATAGAAAATAGAGTAAAAATCTAGAGAGTAATAAATTTACTAATGCCATGAGAAAAACCAGTAAAGATAGATTGTCTGTGAAAAAAATTACCAGTTTCTCCGTTGCGTACTGGCTGGCCATAATGCAGCTTCGAAAATATTTCCGCTTGTCATTTCATCGGGTTCATTTTTAAGTTGTCACCGGAAATTGTCTAACCCGTAATGTATCCAAAAGTCTGTTTCTGGAGAATACTTATGTTCGTGCCACGAAGTGCAGAGGGTAGAAGAGCAAATGAACTCGGCTTAGAACTATTTTTGGTTTTATGTATTTAGTCTTAAACAAAAAAAGCATACAGTTGTATTATCATTAATTTATTTTTTAATAAAGTACTGTGAACCACTAAACTAATAGTTCTCTTTCACAATATTCAGCATGGAGCAGCTAAGTAATATGATATTTTTAAAAAGGGGCTGTTTTCAGGTTTGTTCGACTCCCTACCGGTTTAGAGGTCATATGACTGCAGCAGGTAGAGAATCCACGTGTCAGTATCTCGTGCCTCAAACGATATAAATCCCGCATCCTTTCTCACTTTCTCACGTATTAAGAAATGGAATAAATTAGATACTGATTCCTAATGCTCAAGGCCTTCAATGATTTTTCAGAAATATCTCTCCCACCAAATTAAAAAAAAAAACAACAACATTGAGTTGACATTAGTTCGTGGACAGTTTGTTTCATTCTATTTTTGTACAGCACTTTGTAGGTTTTAGTTAAAGAGAAATCGGAAACTCGTTCAAAGAATTTGGGTGAGTTTGAAAAAAAATTTTAAACTTAAATCTCTTCGTGAACAGAATGTGAAACCCCAGTTTTGGAATCGCTGTTGAAGTCATTTTAGTCCGCATATGCACATCCAAGACTGATGGTTCTCAGGTTAGTAAATCTCGGATCTCGTTCTTCTGTATCGCCGGTTGATTGGAATGTCAGTGGAACATTCGGCATTTTATTTTTTGTTCATTAATTTTTATTTTCATTCTCTCTAAATCCAAAGAATCCGTTGTCAGAACTGTTTAAACAGATATCTATCCGTGACTCGTTTATCCTTTAGTGGCAAGATGATAAATAGGTTCATACTTTCCTGGCCTATAGTAGCAGTACATGTTAATACAATGGATCAGTTAAAAATATTTCCTTGGACAGGTATCCTGAGCAGACAGGTGTTTTATATCAAGTGATTCCTCGTCCATTCTATTTATTTATGATTAGAAGTCTTTAATCATCGCATCCATACACTAACGTGGATTATTATACCCAATGTTACTCAAAAAATAAGTAAATGGTGCTAATACCTGATTCCTAAATGAATAGGATCGCCATTTCTCTCTCTCTCTCTCTCTCTCTCTCTCTCTCTCTCCTCTCTCTCTCTCTCTCTCTCTCTCGCGCGCGCGCGGGCGCTTTCCTTCTCCCTCCCCCTCTCTCCTCTTCCTCCCATTTCTCCCTCTCTCAACCGAACCGATTAAAAACATTACCTGTTCACAGTTTGGCTGCCTGTGTTTGAAAGACCTTTCAGATTAATGGATGGCTCTGGATTTAGAAAGATAACTGATCAAATTCTTGAAGTTTTATGCCGCAATGTTTGTGTTAACGCTCATATTATTAGGAAAAAATTGTCAAGTTTTGCCAGTGACATTCGCCAGTCCATGAAAGAAGTGAAACGACATCTTTCTTTTAAAAGTGATCATGCAACACGTTTGAGTGGCTCTGTTTCTGGTATCAATATCCAGTTTATGAGAGACAGCGAGATTTCAGTGCATACCATAGATATGAGAAAAAAAATCAGAGACTGACATGCATCCGGACATCTGAAAAATATGCTTCTTGAATCCTTTAAACATTATGATTTCAGTGCGCAGAAAATATACAGAATAACAACAGATAACGGCGCAAAGATGATAAAGTGTTGTTCAGCAAATGAATGATGACGATGGAAAGAAATTGGATACTGGAGAAGAAAAGCTTAATTTTGGCGAAAAAGAAATTAGTTACAAAGAAACAGATTCAGACGAGATGCATAGACAAGAAAATGAAGCATTGTCTGAACTTGATACTGGTGTTGCAGTAATAAGTGTCCTGTAGTCATCCCACATTCTTCACCTGGTAGCTGATGATGCACTTAAAGATCGAGCTACTGCTCGTTCTATCTACCACAAATTGAGAACTCAGACGTGCGTGGTTTTTTTTTATATAAGAAACTGAAATGTAAGACACCAATCTTGGACTGCACCTTGGAATGCGCTCACCTTTTGATGTGCCTGAGCGCTTGCTAAAGTAAAGAAATTCTGCCAGGATATGGCAGCGGAAAATTCTCAGCTTCAGATGCCAAGCGGAACGCCATTAAACGAATTATCACTTTCCTTAAACCAAAAGGAGCAACGAAACAGCTCCAACCAGAACAGCTGACCGTGGAGGACCTTTATGGTATGTGGCTGAAATGTCATCTTAAAACATCAAAAAAATCAACACTTTTCTCAAAGAGCATTATAGAATCAATTAAAAGGGAAAATGTTCTGCTTGAAAACAAATCTTTCCTTGCTGCAATCTTTCTTGATATAAGTTAACAGCTCCTGTTACCCGACGAAGAAAAAATGGCATAGCTAAATAAAGTTAATCTTAGCAAGCCAGGCACACCTGCATTGAAATGTTGTCTGCCAGACCGGCAGAAGCAAAAAAAAACATCAAGTAAAGCTGGTAAGAAAAGTTCACCGGAAAGAAAGAGAACCCAGTAAAATAAAAGAATCATCTTGTTCATGAATTTGTGTCAAAAAATAACATTGATGCAATTTTTAGAATTTTTTACCCATGAGCCTCGACTAAGCAAAAATGAAAACATTTTGAAATGCTGGCATCAGCAAAGAAACATTCAACTTGAACTGTACAAACTGTCTTGTATTTGTATTCCAATGATTTCTCGATAAATGTTTCTGGTTTGGTTAATAAATATCGGCAAATCTCGAATATGGTCGAACCTCAAAGACAAATTCTTCAGCTTTCGACTCTAACACCAACCGTCGTCAACAGTCGGATTATGATCGCGAGGAAACGAAACATATCGAACTATGCTTTGTGTAATGATGGTTTTGAATATTCAGACTGTCAATCAAATAAAGACTCGTCATTCGCCCGCTTAGGACGAGGCCCAAAGCAAAAAATACATATGTTCAAAGCTAACGGAGATAGAAGTTTTGAATATTCAGCGTGTAGGTCAAGTGTTGATTCATCATTTGGACAGTTCAAATGAAAATAAGGTCAACCGAGATAAATAAATGTGGTTAATATTATTGGAAATCGAGGCATCCTTTAATTAGAGATACCCAATCTCCAACAACTTTAAATTCGATATCTTTATTGATGCTGATGCGGGTGGATTTTACGAGAAACTGTCTTTCATTTTTTCTCAATCTGAAGTTTTTCATTGTCTACAGAGAACATAAATATACGTTAGCTTGTGCTTTATTTCAATCAATTCTTCAGAGTTTTGCCGGTTTTTTCAACGTATCTGGTTACATTTACATTGGATTCAGTCTACTCAACGATCCAGCTGATCTTTAGCTGGCTTAAAGGGTTCTCAGATTTTTAAACGTTTTCACTTACGTCATTAAAAGATGTTAAACGAGACCACGTTTTGGATCCATTGAGATGGTACTAACTAAGATAGCGGTGGTTTAAAAAAAAAAAGGTTTTAAAGTTTTTCAAGTCAAAGGATAATGTTTTTTTTTTCTGCTACTGGTAATGGAAAACTGTTACTTATCAATATGTTTCTAATGTGCTGATGTTCACCATAACAAAAATAAAAATAGAGAATCGAAAACCGGGAAGATTTTGTCGAGTAAAGAGTAGATGACGAAAAGAAATTTAGATATCGTTTGAAATGGGGTTCTTATAGATTTTTGGCCCAAAATGCGCTCGAACAGCTGGTCTTGGTTATGGAAATGTCGAGGAAAGGTAAGGTAGGTTCTTCTCTACCTTCAGGATGAATTCCAGTTGGCTGGAAAAATTTTTGTTGAGAATGGTCAGAATTTGTTGTTCTCAGATTCTCCCAAAGATGGAAACAATATCATCTGCGTATCTTTTGGAATGTAAAGGTCGTGTTTTTTGTCGTATTTTCTCAAAAGCCTCCATATTCCACACAAAACCGCGGCGGAAGATCGCCTACAGGGCTTCTTTTTTCTGTCCGAAAATTTTTGTTTAGAGTTACAAGTAATTGCAATCTACAATGCGAAGTTTCGCAAGATGGAAGATTTCAACTTAGTTTAAGGGTGATCTCTCTCTAAAAGAACGGTCTTCCCAGAGTCGCTTCCACAGGAGTATTTGTAAATAGGTCTCTGACGTCATAGATACCAACATACTGTTTTTTCAGACCAAAGAATTTTGATTTGGGATCAGCAATAAAACGTTTTGAATTTTCCACACGCGGATCCAACTTTTACCAACGAGAGGAAGAAAAATGAGGTTTGGTTTTTGCTCAAGTCAGTGACAAAACCTTGTTCCCCAAACGATGGGTCGTAAAGAAACCACAATATTTGTGCTTGTTTGGGAAGTAAAAGAATTCAGGGGAACATGAAAATGGATGCGTACTACAAGTTCTTTTTTTAGAATTTAAAGAGCGTTGTTTTTGTTTTCATTAGAGACTTCAAGAATGTCTATCATGGTTTTCCTTAAGGTATTATTAATCGTGCGGGAATCCAATGGTTCGTAAGTATCGCGGTTGTGCAGGATATTTATGCACGTGTCTATTTCTGTTCAAAACCACTACTAGTTTGCGAACGATATCTGATCAAAGAATTAGTCAACTCCAGCAAGACTTAGACACATTAAGTAAATGGGCTAAGCTTCACATAAACCCGTCTCGCTATGGGGAATGCTAAAATAACAACTATAGCAAGGATGACACATTGACAGTATATTGATACTGATCAAAAAGTAATATTTCATTGCAGTTTGAATTTTTTTTATTATTAAACAGTGTAATCACGGGGTTCGTAGGGCGAGCAGAATGTTATCTGTATTAAACAAAACTGGGAGCCAGACGGCTTTGTTACTCTGTTTAAAGCTCTGGTTCTGAATATATGGCCCAAACTCGGACTCCTGGAATTAATGTTGGCAAGTTGGAAAGGGTGAGAGGGAATTTCGTGAAGATGGTTTGGAGAAAGAAGAACCTTGGTTATCTCAGACGATCAGTAAAAGGCAAATTTCCCCGTATTTATGTGCCAAAAATTGCTTGGGATCCGAAAAATTTTAAATTATAAAAAAAGTAAAAGAACAGAGTCAATCAAAAGTTCAAATTCTCTGTAGACAGGCGGGGAAAGTCGTCGACGGTGTTGCGGGGTGTTCTTGAAGGAATTCGCTCCATTCCTTGCATAACGATTAATCAAACTCTCTGACATTTTTGTGGAGCTTTGAGCGAGCATTTTTCTGAAGAATCCCTCAAAAGGCAAAAATCTAGCGGATTAAGCGATGATGGCGGCCAGTCATCCTCGCCCATCAATCAAGTCCGGAAAATTCTTTGCAACAACTTTTGGTGAAGTCGGGCGCCTCCTCCTGTTAGAATATATATATATCGATCGATGGTACAGGCAATACATTTCCTCCTGTTCCATCTCGCACGATTTGAAAGGAAAACATGGCATGGGTATTTTGGGAACAAATTCTTATAGTGTAGACAAATAGGGGTCAGCATCTGAATCGAACCTTCGTTGGGGCGACAACCAGGTTCGTATCACGGAAGCCACCAGGAAGATACACCTGCTACCACTCGACTAAACCACCCGGAAGCTGGGCATATTAGTTAGTTCTGCGCGACCGAGTTGTAGACGATCTTCCTATGTCTAATTTTCCCCGATACATCTATTACTGGAAAACCGGTTGTTTTTTGTTTTTTTTCTTTAAGAAAACAAACCCAAAAAAAATAAAAAATACACAGTTTATGGCAGCTGACAGTATAACGTAACGAAGAAACAACTTTCTCCACTCTGTTTTTTCTAACGAGTTGCACGACAACAGTCCCCTGTCGGGTGTGTTTTCTCAATATATCGTTACCGTATCAGCGCTTTGCCTAGTTTTTGCAACCGAATGTCGCCCTTGCCGGAAGTTAACGAGTGAAACCGAGAGGTGTGTTTGCAGTAATTAAAGCTAACGTTTCGAAAAGTTTAAATTATCGAGGGTAACTCTATCCACCCATACTGGACTTAACTGGACTGTTTGTTTTTAATCACTTCCCATAATACTTACAGAGATATTCAAGTAGGCCGCTTAATCATTGGTTTTATGCCGTCAGAACTTACACATAAACTCCGGTTACCGGCAGCAGAAAAGAACAATTTATAGGCTTCTCACTAGAGCTACATTTGCTAAATAATCTCAGTGATTGGGCTAAGGCTTAATACTTCAAACAATTTTAGGGGTTACAAAAGGAAGATAAATAAAAGGCTTATTTTAGCCAGCTCCGAATCGTGCTAGACTTCTCGAAATACAAAAAAAAAAAACAGCAGAGACCATAAACTGGTTTCTTTGTGTGCTTAATTTAGCTTCCGTACAAAAATACTGAAAAGACAATGAATGTCTTCTCCCCAAGAAGAGCAGACGAGTTATCTCCCGTATTATTAAGCCCGCTGTGACGACACCAGTGACCTTTGCGGGTAATGTTTCCAGTCGTAGGCCTCGCCTATTGCAGTTAATATTAATAAATTGCACAATAAGTGTCGCATGCGGGAATAACTATTAATACAAGTCGAAATCTTTAATGAATAAAATGCAAACAAGAGCGGCAGTTTGTACAGTATGTGCTGCTGATCCAGCTCGTCGTAGGAGACTTGGCCTCTGGATATATCAAGACGCGTCTAGCGACACTGTGAAGTATTGCGAGCAAATAAGGGAGACTACTCTACTGGTAAAACCAGAAAGAAAAGAAGAGACCCGATACTGTAAATCGGTGATCCGTGAAAACCGAAATGAAACCATGGGAATAAATATCTCTTCTGGTGGGTAGAATCCCGTATTTATATATGGAAGAGAGAAAGTGGATTTATAGAGCTTACACGACTGCCATTTACTTATTAAAGTAATCAAAAAAAGATGTTATTATTCTTATTCTTATAATATGAAGCTTTGTTGGTCAAGTATATTCAGATTTCGTTAATTTCATCGCCTTTTGATTTCAATAGCGGACCATTTTAAGTTTTAAATTAGGTAGAAATGGCAGGCTACTATGTATAGGTTGTCGTTTTAGTACCGTAGTCTCTTAGGTACTTATTATACACACAAACAACTGATTAGGTGTAGAAAACTTCGTCTTTTCCAGTTTTAGTATGATAGTAAACTAGGTTACTTTTAGAACATCTATTAAAATAGTAAGGTTAGCATTCAATACGTACGGCTTATACGTGTCAGTAAAATAATTACGAAAACCGACATAAGGAAGCTGTTTCTGAAGGTTCGTATTCTTATACCTCCCAACACCAGCCAAGTCATCACAAAGGGCAGAGAAACCAGTCCGAGTTCCGTATCGGTAACCAGCCCGTGTTTTCACAAGGCCCAGTGTTCAGCCTTCTCATCGGTACCTCAGAGGGTTAAATAGAATAAACCTCTGCTGTGTGACCCCAACTCTGTCGGGCTGGTACGGAAGAGAAAGAAAAATCCGTAAGGGAGGTTTGCCAAACCAAGACGGTTCTCAAGCGATATGGAACTCGTTCGAGCCCCTGGCGACAGCAGGTCTTCGCACTCGGCCATCCGCCTCCGCTCTCCCTTTATTGGCCACTAAAACTCTATATTTATATTGGCGCCATTCGTTTACACTCCAATTAGCCACATCGGCGACCTTCGACCCGTATCCACGCAGGCGCGGGATTGGTTACCTTGGAAGCCTCAACGGTGATGGCGCCTTTCAACTACCACCAGTGGCTTTTTCGCGCGAGGACAAAATAAATCTGAACCTTATTTACTTATTTCTAAAAAAATAGGAAACGACTGCTTTAGGGGAGGAAGGGAAGGAGACCGTTTCGCTGGGTGACGTCCCGAAAACGTCAGAAGTTTAAATATGTATCGTTTTGCGAAGTATGGGAGTGTTGGCCTCCTGCTGTTGGTCCAAACCTCCCTCCACAACAAAGTCGCCAAATGGTGTTAACTCCACATCGCTAAGCAGCGACAATAACAACTCAGATCGATGGGGAGGCGCTGAGTCAAAAGACTGCAACATCTGCTGCCTAATCAAATTGAATGTGAACGCAAATACTCGGGATGAGCCGCCTTCGTTATAACTGTCACGTAGTAAAGGGGTCGATTCCTGCCAGCGGCAGCTAGTGAGTAAATAGTGCGTTACAAACGGGCTCTTGTGAGAAATTAAAAGCAGAACTTATTTAAAGTAGCTTTCTAAAATAGGCTTAATTATTTGTTTATTTCTGACCTACATCAGGAATTGTTCTTTCTTTTTTTTTACAGAACAAAGAGAATTAATCGCGTTATGTGTAAGTGAGTTTTTCAAAAGAAATAAAACTTACGACCGTTTTACGTGAAGAACGTAAGGCAGATATATGCGGCAGGTGCCTTAAATATCGAAGGGACTGCGTACGTGAAATGTCAGTGCATAGAGATCTTTCCCTTCAGTACCAACTTTTTAATTGCTTTTATGCTTGTATGTATAATGGTTTAAGAATCGCTTTCATTTTTCCATGTACTTTGATAATAACCACACCATTCCTTTTTTCTTTTTACACTTTAAGGAGCTATTCAAAAATAATAAGACATTTGGCACGGACATTTTGTAATAAATTACACTGGGGAACACTCATTTTGTTGCATTAAAAAAAAATACTTTTTTCTAGTCAATTTGAATATGTAGATTTTAATTTTAAAGTCGGTTTTTGTCTGCAAGCTACAGATTTCATGCAATTTGACATTTTTTTATTTTTCGTTATTTTAACAAATTCCAACATTAATCAAATTCTTCTGTTCACTTTAATCTTAAAAAAACGGCAAAAAAGTCATTTAAAAATATTTATTGAAGCAAAAGATAGAGAATTAAAAAATTTTATGAGTAAATTAAATTATTATCTAGTGTTGATCGTGCCATATTTTCATTAGTTTTTATCTGAATGTGTATTTTATCCAGGAAGGAATTTGCGTTTGTACACTTTATCTTGGCAATCTCGTTTAATGCTCCAGCAGTAGTCAGCCATCATACTTTTGTTCCAGCGCCCTTGGTAACGTTCTTCCATGATCTGTAGGTCTTGGTGGAATCGTTCTCCTTGTTCGTCACTTACAGCTCCCAGATTGTCAGGGAATTTATCAAGGTGGCTGTTCAAAAAATGAAGCTTGATGCTCATGTTGCACCCGAGATCACGAAAAGCGAGGAGCATTGTGTTCACAAGATCACAGTAGTTTTCCGCTTTATAGTTTCCGAGAAAGTTCTGAACAACTGCCACAAAAGATAACCATGCTGCTTTTTCCAAAGCATTCATCTTAGCAACAAACTGATTATCACGAAATAGTGTTCTAATTTGTGGGCCATCAAACACACCTGCTTTGATTTTTTCAAATGATAACCCTGGTAAAGCTGTGATGATGTGTTGAAAACATTCACCTTCGGTTTTTAGGGCTTTAACAAATTACTTTATCAAACCTAATTTTATGTGAAGAGGAGGAAAGATGATCTTATCTCTGTTTACAATTGGCTCTTTTATGATATTTGGCATGCCAGCTTTAAGAGTTTCACGGATAGGCCAGTTCTTTTGGACCCAATGTTTGTCTCGTGCTCGGCTGTCCCACATACAAAGGAAACATGGAAACTTGGTAAAACCTTTCTGTTGTCCAAGAAGAAAATTGACTATTTTTAAGTCCACACAAATGATCCAATTGTGCTCATGATATTTTAATAAGTCCATGACTATTCTCACATCATCATAGTCTTCTCGCAAATGCACAGAATGACCGATAGGTACCGCTCCATAAACATTGCCATTATGTAAAAGAACACACTTTAGACTACGTTTTGAACTGTCCAAAAAGAGTCTCCATTCGGCAGGATTATAGTAAGATACACCCAGTTCTTTAAGAAGCCCTGGAATGTCATGGCAGTAAACAAAATGTTTGTCTTCTGAAAAGAAAGCTACAAAAAGTTGGTCACGATTTCTAAAATATGAAACTTTAACAGAGTGATCAACAAGATTTCTACTTTGTAATCTTGATGCCAAAACCTCTGCTGCTTTTTTTGAAAGGCCCAAATCTCGCACTAAACCATTTAATTCAACTTGCAGAAGAGGCTTAGGGGTGGGAAAAGGGTTCAGAGTCTGAAGAACAATTCTCCGACGACGAACATTTTTCTGCCACTTCACTGTCACTAATATTTTGTTTGTTTGTATCATCTTCAATGTCTTTATCGTCTATGAAGGTAAGCCTTTAAATATTGGAACAGGAACTTCTCTAGAGTGGGGAGTAGGCCGAATAGCTGAGGGAATGTTTGGATACGTAATTTATGTCGGTTTTTTTTTCCAACTCCCGATGTGTTTACCATGCAGAAATAACAGTCAGTTAAATGATTGGTTGGTTCACGCCAAACCATCGGAACTCCAAAAGGTAGACTTTTACGTTTTTCTTTGGTCCAGTCTCGAAGCATTTCTTCACAATTGTGACACACAACATGAGGCGCCCATTGCTTGTCTTGGTCACCAAGATGAACTTCAAAATATGCCTTGTAAGCACGCTTGACAAAGGAGGATACATTACGTTTTTGACGATTTAGTGTGTAGCATCCACATATGTAGCAGAAGGCATTAGGCTTGTTTCTGCAATGATTTCTCTTAATAGAAGCCATGTTTAAACTGAAACAAATGATAAATTATAATTTAATTATAAAAATACAAAAAGTTATAAATTTATATGGACATGAAAATGCTTATATATGGTTTACGTAAGTTCACATTGTAAAATTTCACTAACCTCAAATTGCATGCAAACTAAAGCTTGTAGAGAAAAACTAATTTCAGATTTGAAATCAGCGCCTAAAGTTCTATCAAAATTTGTTAAAATATTCCATGCAACTGAAAATTATTTAAAATTTGTTCCCCTGTGTAATTATTTGTAGAACAATAGCAAATGTTTCTCGAGTTATCTCCCGTGTTTATTGTTTACCAGCGTCGTTTCACTTCCAATAAAAGGTTGTTTTTCTTCATCTCATTAAATTTAAATAATTGTTTTTTTTTAAAAAAAAAAATCTAAGACGAGAGAGCACCATTGTGTCTTAACAGTAAAGGTCTCAATTTTTCTGAATAACGGAAGAATCTAAATTTTAGCTGATCAGTTTTTCTTGGTCCAAATGTTTGCTTTACTCTCTGCAGAAAAAAACACTAACTTTCGCAGAGACCGGAATGCGACAGCATCTTCGCGCTATGGTGCGAGGCGAGTCTTTTAGAGAAAAGAAAGGCGGATTTCTGTTGATATGATTAAAATAATTCTTTATTTCTGCAGGTTTCACTAAATCTCATGTACAGTTTGGAAATGTAATCTAATTTTCCTGGAATTAAAAAGAAGAGAGATACTTCTACAGACAGTGCGCCTTTAATAAACATATTTATTTATGCTGTGAGGTTCAGCTAGTTCTCGACCCAGTGAAAGGCTTCACTCAGCACGACTAATGCTAAGTTAAAAAGTCTAAAGCCACAGTAGCCCCGTTGTGCAGCTCTGATGATCAGTCAATGAACTAACAACTGTCGCCAGAGCCCTCTCCAACAGTGCTTTCCTAAGTCGGACAAATCGGTTCTTGTTACTTGTTCTCGGAGCTCAAAGAATTGTTGTGGCTCGAAGACGCCATTCTAACCAAGCTTCCGGCATAGCCTGATATTAATAAATAATAATAAAAAGAAAGAATCCAGCAGGGAAACGGGGCAAAATTATGGGAATGTTCGGGAAACCGAGGAGATACCGATGCTGAATCGACCGCTGTTCCCACGTCTGCTTGGGAAAGTTTTGATGCTTGAGCCAAAAAGAAGAAGCGAACACTAATTTTTATCTAACAAGGAGGAGAAACAAACGTTCTCCCCCCCCCCCACACAAGACTGCCGCGAGCTCAGGATGAGTTAGCTGCAATGGGCTGGAAGTGCTTTAGATCTTATCACCCGAATGCATTCTTGAATTAGCTACTAGATAGATTATTTTTTAACAAAGAGGACAACTTTCATAGTTTTTTTTTTTAAAAAAAGAATGACGCCATAAATCCATAAGTTTTTAGCTAAAATACGTGAAAATTAATTGTTTACTTATGCATATCAGTAAGGAACCCCCCCTCTCTCTCTCTCTCTCTCTCTCTATCTCTCTCAATTTTTTAGTTTTCTGTAAACTAATCTCGTCGTTGTTATTACACCCAGAGATAACACACCCCCATCATCAACCGACTTAAATCAAACCAGATTGCTAAATAAAATGCGTAAATCGACTTACCGTGTAACCGCTGAGTTGTCTAATCTTGACGTCACATCCAGAACAGCGTTGATTTCAACTATTGAACGGCAAGGGAATTAAATAAAAATTTTTTTTATTTAAAAAAGATGATTTACAGAAAAAAATATTAAATGACGTTGTACTTTTCTTCGGATAGAAACAAAATCAAAATTTCAAAAAAATTCCACCGTAGTAGTGCCTAAAGATAGTAGATATCTGTTTATCCTAAATAACGAAATAACCAAATACGCTAACAGTCAAAATTTGGAAAGCGAAACCTGATGTTCCACTAAAATTCACCATAGCTTAGATTAAAATTAAATTAATTAATTTTTTAAATAACAAAAGACAACTATTGCGTCTGTCACATTAAAGATAAGTTTCAGAAATTATTTACCTCCCTTGATTAATACAGAACGTTTCAGAAAAAATTGATCTACCTAAAACAGACAAATTATTTAATTGTTAATTTCATCAGCTTAAACAAAAGAAAATAAGCAAGCAATTGTCTGTGCAATTTAGCAATGTAATAGAACTGTATTTGTAGTTTAGTTGCGTTCTATAGAAATTATTGTTCTTAGAAAAAAACAAGACAATTTTGTTGTCTTAAATAAGAGAGAACTTGATTCCATTCGTAATTTAGTTTGGAAATGGGTGTTGGTTCTCTCAAAAATGGAATAAGGAATTCCCTCCCATCTCGGTGCAGCTTTTCTCGTGTCACTTTACAGATGATCCAGCCCATTACACTGGACCAGATAACGATAGGAGTGAAGGTCACGCTAATGTGGTGGTGAATCGAGAGAGAGCATCGTTTGACATTCATTGCCGTTTCCGCAGTTCATTTTCTAAAAAATGTCAACGCTCTTTGAGAGGATGTAGAAATACGGACCAGATTTAGGAGAGGAAGCACAAGCAACACTGCCGTCCTGTTGTTTTATTGAAATCATCTGCTACAGAGAGAAAAAAACGTGAAGGATCTCATTGGTTATTTCCTTGTCGAGTTGAAAATTTGTTTTTCTTCTACAACAATGTTTTGCCTTAATTTTATATAAAAGTTCCAAAAATTTCAGGGAGGGGAGGTGTTGAAAAAAACCCATTTCATCAGAATAATTTTGGAGAATAAAGAATCTTGAGCGATTAGCAAAATTTAAAGTTTCTCGTTTTGCATGTGAGAGATAACGGAGATATTTTAAAAGTTAAATTTAAAGGATGACACCATTTCCCCGCCCCCAGCCTTTTGCATTAGGAAGGAGACCTCAAACCTTTTTGGTTCTTACCCCTTGAGCTAGCTAACAAAAGCCTAGTCATTACCCCACTCCCCCTTTTACGGCTCGGAAGCCAGTGATCAAAAGAGGAAGAAGTAGTTGCCTATTTATGGGCTGGGTGTGTTCTCGGTGTTTCTGGGACTTTAGCAAGAAGCGTTCTCAGCTTCCGGTACGTCGAGGTATGGCATGTCTTCAGTGTGGCTCGCAAAGACTGCAGTCATGGTGAATAAATTACTGAAATATCTCAAAACTTGAAAGCTTATCACACCACTGATCTAGCGGTGATACTAATAATAAAGCCCTACAGAGAAAACTCAAAAGGTTTAAAATATTAAATTTGTTTTTCTTTTCTCGCTTTAAAACGATCTTTTCGTCGAAATTATTGAAGTAAACAACAGAAATCTTACAGTTTTCCCTGAATGAAAGATCCCTTTCTATTCACCATAGCTAAATAAATAGGTAACAACTGTTCTTCTTGTAAAAAATTTTCCCACTCTGTTTGGAAAGAGTGAACTTTTAAATGATAAATTAAAGATAAAGAAAGCCATTCTCTTGACAATTAGCCGTCTCAGAGATGGGGCAGGGAGCTTTCCTCGGTTGAAATTCTCCAAGTGACCTATGGCAAAAGATGGCGTTTAAAGCAATTTGTCATTTCTGTTCATTTAGCAACGGGCTTTTACGGCTCACGTGGGTAACTGGAGCTCATGATAACATGGACCAACGCATCGTGTCGTGTCGTAGGTCCCGTACTAAGAAAACACGCCTGCTCCCCTAATCTCTTTCCCTCAATTATCAGTCATGCGAAAAATTGGGATGGCAGCGGTGCTTTGAAACAAAGAGGGCGAAGGGCCGCGACTGACTGAAACAGCGGGGGTCTGTTGCCACGAAGGAATTTCTTAAGGAGCAGGGAGAGGATGTTTTCAGATTAGATCAAACGTCAGAGGAACGCAAAATAATTTTAAAAAATGCTCAGGATCTTTGTACAAGTATCCAGAGCTCCGATCGACAATAAAGGCCTAGCTGGAGGCGGGAAATACACGTAGGTATCGGCTGCAGCGGTTTCAGCGATCAAGTGCTAGCGACCATCATTGGCAGCTGATAATACAGGAAGGAACCACAAGAGGTGTTCCGTGACCAGTTCGTTTATCCCCAATCAGCAGCAGCCAGAAGAGACAACGATTTATATACTAATTGCAAAAATGTCGCTTGCCCTTTTACCAGTCGGTGGTCCTCCTTCTGTTTTAAAGTAGCACAACAAATTCTTCCCACATTACACGGTTGGCTGCTTCTCATTAGACTATAGTAGCAACTGTCTACATGAATGATCGCCATCAAACAACATAAGGAAGGAAAAGAAGCCATGCTAGTTTCGGGTATGATTCCAACCAGTTATTTGTGATCATCGTAAGGAGACAGATGGTTCTTTGTTAATGATTAATGGAAAAAAAGTGATCCAAGATCATGGTAATAAGGAATTTATCGACAAAGGTGCACTGTTAAAGACGCGTTCATCATTCTTCATCGAATGCCTGCAACAGTACAGTAGCTCTCTACAGATTTTTCACAATGTCGTAGATTGTGGAGCATTTCTTAGAATTCAGATAAAGTACAAGCTACAGCTGTTTTCCCAATGTTTTGTGGTGGTTTTATTAATGGAAATTATAATAACATTTGTTGTGAAATTAGGAGGATGCTGTATTTTTAGTTTTCAGTGCGCCCTATTGCAACATTGCAGTATTTTCTTTTAGCATAGGCTTTAATTTATTCGATGCTAACATCGGAGACAAAACAATTTGTCACATCTATTATGGTGGGATTTACTTTTGGCTACTATCCTGATGTCGCGATAATTCAGTTGACGTAACTGGCATTACTGTCTGCTATTCAATAAAAAAAAGAAATAATAAGGAGATTTACAGCATAAAAAATAATCTCATATATCACCTGCTTATCGCATGTATGTATGACAATGTGCAGTGGGTATTTTTACAGCCACTGATGTATTCTTTTCAAAAATACTTTTTATTAAAAGTTAAGAGAAACATGCTTACAAAGTTTTGATGAGACAGATCTTATCATCATAAGAGGTTACAATAGTCAAAAACAAAATCTAATTCTTTTGTGATATTTACAGGAAACTAAATCTACAACATGATCTACACCACATATTGATCATGAGCGTCAAAGCCAATCAGCTTCTTTCCTGTAGCACGGTCGGACGAAGTAAATACGTTTTGAATTTACGGAGAATGGAAACTGATCATCCGGCCTTTCAAGATGTGACTCCCTTCCCCATCTTGCTATAATGTAAAGTACAGCTGAAATATTTGGGAAAATATCAGCGTCGATTGGTGACAACAGTGACGAGTCTTGTAGCAGAAATTGTACATTGAGGTTGCTTAATTTGGTTTCCCTCAAGAGACACTGTATAAAAACGTTGGAAGAAGTAAGATACAGTAAATCTGAAGTAGCTTGCAGAACCCTGTGAATTTGTGTTTCCAACTAGTTAAGCCGGTGTTGAGGGCCACCGTTGAAAATCCTTTCAGCATTTGGATATGGGACTTCCCACGGTGAAATCGTACTTGAATTTCTGTCAAGAATACATCTAACAATGGAATCCTTGTCACGACCTGGTGCTGGTCTTCTACAGAATAGGTCAGCGCATTATTTCGGTTATTCGCCTGGTAATTTGAGTTCAACACTAACTATTGCGGCGAGTTGCTCAGCTCGGGAATGTTGTCCATTGTCCATCTCTATTACACACGGTCGCGCTCGAATCTGACGGAGTGGGTTTTGTCAGTTAGATTTTTAAATGCGCAGTCATTGTATCGTTTGTTCTGTTTTAAATATGCAATAGTTATGATGAATTTAAAGCTTGTGATACCGTGAAACATACTACTGGCCTTAGTCACAGTGTTGTTACTCAAGTCTCTAGTATCTGCTCTAGAATGCCAGAGAATATATTATTTTCACCCACCTCGTAGTCGTTTTCTTTGGTCTTCACACGAAGGTCTCGTTCTTTTTTTACAAATCTAATATTCACTGGAAGCCGAGTTTAGTCATTGATATCTGTGGCTTCATCTGCAATAAACGCAAGTACACCAGCAGCTTGTTTATCTCTTTAATAATATTGCCCAAGGAAATCTACTTGGCGTACGTCAGGGTTATGCATTACGGCTGTATAATATGGTGTAATGCATGCGTTTTGATACCAAAACATTTTCGGAAGGGGCGTAATGTACTGCCCTGCCGCAGCAAAGGGACCGATTCGGGTCAGCCACTTTCTCATAGCGTGGTTTCTTTTCGCAATTGTGTGTACCGGTCCGACGGACTGAGTTTCTGCAAACATGGAAAACATAAACAAGTCCCATTTTTGCTAAATCCGAAAAAAAAAATACTAAAAGTATTTCTTTTGTTATTTTTTAAAAAAGAAAAATATATCCTTGTGTTTAAAATCTTTCCAAATGCATGAAACTAAATATCGAAAGGATATATATATATATTTTTTAAATATGTAAATACATCCTTAATTTTTTTTAAAAACTTAAAATATATGTACAATTTGTTATTGTTAGGCTTTCGAGATATAAATCGTCTTTACTGACTGACAGATAAATAAGAGGACATTTTTGTGAGGCATTAACAAGAAATGTGACGTCGTTTTAACAGAACACGAAATGATGGCTTGGACTCTTTCGGCAGACATAAAAGAAAGGAAAAAAACGAGCTGTCTCGCCCTTTTTCTGTGACAACAAAGATCGTGGCGACCAAAATCACGAGTGTAAACTGATATTAGTTTGTTTGCTGTCGAAAAATAAATATGTTGAAAACCAACGCCGAATAGAAATCCACCACAACAGATATCGAGAGTAAAGCCGTTAGGGCTGACACGTTGGTGACGCTTTTTCTAGACATACAGTGTCCCCGAAACACGAAAAGTTAACATTCAAGCTAATGCAGGACAGAGATGTGAATCAGACAAACTTGCAGGAAGCTATCGCATTACTCTTTGAACATCACAGCAGAGGAAGTATAAATTGGTGTGGGTCAGCAGCTAATTTGGAGGCATGTGAGAACCGTCGCATGTGACGTTAACGCGCAAATAATTTTATAAACGTTTGCTTACCACATTATGTAAGTAGTTCAGAACAGATCTAGGCTCTGTTCCAATGAAGACTTAATGTTTCATTTTAAACAATAGACGGTAAAGAAAGGGCGAGTAACTCTGCTGATACTGTGCGGTTGGAACTTTGAAACTATTTTATTGTTGTTTTTTTTAAAAACAAGTTGGTGTTTAATTGTCCAGTTAAAGTCAAATAATGGAGTACAAAGAATTTGTTAAATACAAAGAAAAGCTTCGTTCAATTTTTTTTTAAAAAAATGGGTATTACAATTTAATGACATCTTTAAGAGTACATTAAAAAAAAAAATTGTTTAATTTTTCTTTTCAGGTTAAAGTTCTACCGCGATTATGAGATCCCTTTGTCTGTAAACCAGTATGTGACAGCAGATGTAGCTATTCCGTGGGAGGCAGCACCAGAAACAGGAAACTCTGCGAGCGGTCACTGATTCCGTTGAGCGAACCTATTTGTTTGTCTTGGGTGTTTTGTCGCGGAAGAATGTCAAAAATAATTCGCTGAGCTGTAAAGACACAGACTCCACATACCATGAAGCTTTTTCTAAATGCATAGCCACACACACTTATTCTTTTTTGTAAATCGATCAATACGTGTAAAAAAGGGTTTATTTTAAAACTTTTGTAAAAACATTTTTCATTATGCTTGATGAGTTACTGCATGTTATTGGTCAGTTCACAATTATGACTATCAGTGCAGCACAACATTTATTGGCATTTACTGATAAAGTTGGACTTTACATGGCATTTATTGTAGACGTTTCTTCTTTTCTTGCTAAAAACATTGACTCCATTCTAAACGTAGTTTCAGAATTAAATATGGGAGGGTTATTATGAACAAAAGTCACAAACCTGAAAAACAAAACTAATAAATACGACAGTATTTGCAATATTTAACCTAACCACTGAACATAAAAGCAAAGAAATTTGTATATAGGACTTTTATCACACTCTTACACGTCTGGAGTCCAACTAAATACCCGAAAGAGTGGACCATATATTTGCTAGAATATTTTATAGCTTTTAAGTATTTAAAATATACTAAATAATTTTAAAAAAATATAAGCAATTTACGCATCAAACCTTTAATTTCAGATAATTTTATTGCATGTTTAGATCAGATATTGTATTATTTGCAAATCTCATGATTATAAGGGATATAAGATTACATCTTGGGAAGAAATTATTAAATGTCAAAAACATGATGTTTTGATATTGGCAGGAACAATCTTCTGAACAATGAAACAGATTGAAAGAATGTAAATGAATATTAATATAACAACACGGAGTTTTTGGAAGTACATATTAAAGGAACAACAAATCTAGAATAAATGAACTCTCCCAATGGCAACATCGTACGACAGATGTCCTTCCGCTTAAAAGACAACTCCCGAATTTTAGATTGGAAAATATAAAGTAATTGTCCATGAAGGTTTTTAATTTTATGCTAAGCCTCTGTAAGTATAATTTTAATCTACAATTGTGTTAGATGTATTCATTTAGATAATTGTCTGTCATATCTTTTATACAAAAAGAACAAGGGAGATAATTCTTTACTGCCTTAGATCATGTTCTTGCACCAGTGTTACAGTTAAATACAGAACGGTTCCTGCTGACCTTAGTGAAATCCCTCATGTACAACAACAAAGAGTTTTGTTCCCTTATTCCCTTATTCCCTTATGATCATAACTAAAACTATGCCGACGACGAATTGGTCGCGAAAGGTTTATTGGAGTCTGTGCAAACAATTATCTCTATCAGTAAAATTGATTATTAAATTAAATTGACATCTATGGGATTGTATTTAAATTTAGCTTTTTTATAGACACGTTACTTCATAATCTTATTATGGAGTGTAGAAGTAGTCTGTTGACCATCGGGAACAAATGTACCTCAGCAAATATTTCTAAATTACTGCTTTATTGTGTATTTGCTGCTAAGAGCAGAAAGCCATTCTATAAAGCCTCAGGAAAAATTTAAAGAAAGGAAGAAACCCATTAATTTGACATTTAGTATGAGTTACTTTATTATCAACAGTTGCCGCTGGTAATCTGAGTCACGTATGCAGTTATACTGCTGACATATTTGCCTACTGTAAATCCGTGGTGAGACGTTAGTCAATTCTACCTACAACTTCAAAATGTACTTAGCCGAATAAATTTGTCCTTTTCCCTCACACTCAAAGCGTTCATTATTTAGAAATCTCTAACGTAAAAGACCCAGAAACACACTAAAGTTAATATATCTTGATCTAATTTTAATATTATATATATACATACAGATGAGACATGCCTAGGCTACCAAACCTCGACCAATGTCGTCGTACTTGCCTTGTAGGAGATTTTACTGTGTATGAAATTTTAAAGAGCTGCTACCGTTAACCACATCAAAATCAGACCCGAGCAGTGAGAAGTGTTAGACATTATAACTGACATTTAAACGTTGTTACTGATTTTTAGCCATTGTTTGGTAGGAAAACGAGTCTTTGAACAACGTTAACGAGTTTCAAAATGTCAACAACGTAATTAATGTTTTATAAAGCAAGATAATCCATTAACCAATTACAGATTAGCCAGTACGGTCATGAAAGGAAAACGCATAAGTCAGTTTAGACCAGTTATATTAATTTTTTCAATCGGCTCTTTTTACCACTTGTTTTAAAATATATTATGATGAAAGAAAAGGTTTACTTTTGCCAGAATCTGCTGAAACAAGGAAACACGAAACGGTAACAAAGATATAACAAAAGAGACATCGAAAGCAGACACATTGGTTATTTTTAAAAAAATGCACAACACTTTAGATTTTGTCGGAGTTTATAATGGATTTCATCAAAATCATCATTTATCATCATAATGTGCTATCGGACCACCATCCATGATCCAAGATAGACTATGGAGAAAAGGTACATGAATGTTGAGCTTCTGTAATCCTTCTACGCTGGGGTATAATCGCAAGAACGAACCTACCAAAAGTCCTACTAGAAATTTATTTTTAAACGTTGGACAAAATCGGAGAGCTTTGAGCCATTCCAAAAGGAAGCGAACATAGATTCCCGATATAAACAGTACAGCAGACTAGCCACTGGAACACCGCGCCGCATGATCAAAAGTCCCATTTCAGACATTCGCAGACTTTGTTATAGCTGCATACAGCCTGAACTTGTGCCATCTAATAACCATTATCCCCGTCATCTTGTGATTTTTGACTCCGTAGTGTCCTAGAGGAAACTGACGTCATCCCTTCCTTAACATTTCATGACCTCCATGAGCATATTTAGCTAAGTAATAAATTGTTTTCGAGAAATTTTAATGATTCTGTGTTTGTTCACAAGTGTCATTAAAGATATAATTACATATTCCAATAGCACTAGATTTTTGTGATCAGTATATATCGATGAACGCAAACATCAGTTTTCAGATATATGGAAAACCAGTCAACTAGATAATACATTTGCCCGTAACCTTTGGGGAAAATGTGCCACTAGAAGCTATATAAATATTGGAAACCACAGAGAGAATACAAGACTCAAATGAAATATGTAGATAGTCGGGGACAGCTTTTGGATTTATATAAAGCCTTTTTCCTTTGCCTCCAAATTGGCATCTAGCAGGTTGTTAAAGCCACTCCACTATCAGGTCGATCCGACCTGCCAGTTGGTTAGGCCCTGCTGTTAAAAGACATATTTTTAGTATGGCAAAAAAAACCACCTGACGACTGCCATAAACAAATCTAAAGAACAGTTTCACGTGGTGTATGTCTACATCAAATTTAATGTCACATAAACGCTATGTGAGTTTTTTTTTTTTTAAATGGCTGCATTAAAAGATAAAGAAGAAGACTCTACTCTACTGACCCGAGTTCGTACGAGTTCTGTCCATTTTGTAAGTAAGAATAGGAATTTCTTTAACATATCAAATAATCTCTGAAAGTGCTGTCTTTTTACAAAATATACTTACAAAAAGAAAGAGAAGCAACCATCGCAATAAGTAGACGAGTTCTGCTCCTCAGATTTGTAATTTCTGTATTATTTTTGTATACAGATGTCATAAAACAGTAAATTATATTAAATTTACTTATATTTTACTAACGTTTCTGACAAAGGGCAGAGGTCAGTTAAAACAAAATTGGAAAAATTAAAAAAAAAAAAAATTTTACTTCGTATCTCTCTTCAGAACTGATGATTATTCAAACATTTCTCATATTAAACAAATTAATCTATAAAAATTTGCAGTAGATTTTTGTAAAAAAAAAGTTGTCTTTTATTAATAATGGGAAATTATTTGAAAATTTCAGCGCCAGACAAACCTCCTGGCCTGGTACAAAATGATGACTGGTTACTGAAAGAAAATCCGGATAATTTTCTCCCGTAATCGTCGACACTGGAGCCAGAAGAGATTATATATGTGCGTGTGTATGTGTCTATATACGTTTCTACACGAAAAGATGGGCAATCAACGATCACAACTGAAACAGTTTTAACATAAACCGTTTAGCCAAAAAAATTCAGAATTACCTTAATAATGGGTAGAACACCTTTGGTCTGAATTCCAGCTACAACAGTCAGATTGATTTCACTAGACATCCTAAAGTACTTGAAGCCATTCGTCCATGAACAGCCTTTGTATTTGGTCCAGAGAAGAAGGTAGATGTGAATAGGTAAGACACATTCCTGTTATACGATGCAGTCCCGTGTAACACGGATTCGGTGGATGGTGGCGCTATTGACCTAAAAATATCCCATTCCCATCTGGATACAGAAAACGTCAGCATATTACTGAATGAACTTGGGCTGCTTCAATGTATTGGTATTCACTTGATGTATTACCCGGCTTTGAATTGGAAAAAGGAAACCGCGATAGCACGATGCTATCTGCAGCAGCCAAGACTGTTGAATGATGGATGTGAAATTCAGCACTTTATATTTCCACCATGCCCACATTCTTTCATTTGCAACAAATAAGGTAAATAAACGTAATTCTTCAGACAACGCAACCTTCTTCATTTGGCAGATTTCCCAGTTATTAAGTCTAAGGCAACACTGAAGACAGACTTTATCCTTGCACACAGAGAAGGACGGATGTGCACACGGGTACTTTTTCTTCAGGCTCACAATATGCAACTCTTGGCTACCGAGCTTCAAGGTTTTTCTAATATGGATTCCTGAGGTTACTTTCTTCTTTTTTTTTTGGAAATCCTTCAATTGCAGGATCAACCTGGAAACTAAGTAGATGACCCGCAGCGTGTACTCCTAATTTACACACATTCTGTACTGTAGTTTTACTTCGATGTCCTAATTTTTTTTTTTGACTAGGCAGTGTATCTTACTCCAGATTTTTGATTCCCTTTCAATGCTAAAATTACCAACCTCAAATTATCAAATACATATACAAATTAACTCTACAGCAAACCGTCATTTTGTGATTTTGAGTTTTCTGAAATAAAACTGGGAAAACGCGACGTCAGACACCATGTTTCACAACTATGACGCACACGAAGCTGTTTTGCATAATTTTGTGAAGACAGCTGTGCTGTTGGCAGCAGGTGCTTGAACATGGTTGACATGTTTAAATTTAGCAAAACTCCTTCAATCATTTTTACTCATCAAGTGCATTAAGTTTCTTTATTATTGGACTGCGTCGTTCACCTGAAATAAAATCACTCATAAGGGGATAAAAATGTACAGCAATAATATGAAAGCTAAAGGAAAGAAAATTATAGCAAAGTTATTTAGCCAGTCCGAAGGGCATCACTGGTTTTACATGGTGATTGATTTTATGAGAACAAATCTTCCCATAATTTTAAGTACTTCTTTTCTTTAATTAAAATTTCAGGGTTGAAGTCAGAATGTCTGGTATCTGTGAACCAAGCAGCCAGAGAACAGCTCCGAAAATCTTTACCCCTGTTTGTGTCTCAAACTCCAGTAATAGGAAATCAGAACGACTGCAGTAAATTTGTGTGAGGATCTTTTATGTTTCTAGCAAATGTATCCATGGAAAGGGTTAATGTTCAGTATCTGTAAAGATTTGAACGAAATTATATTCAGAAACAGTCTTATTTTCCCACTTCCACCATAAAAAAGTGAGACGTTACAAAGTTTGTCTGACAGGCATAACGAAAGCCTAGCAGAACTTTCCCCAAACGGTGAATGTTCGTGAGTTTCTTATATCTGTATCCGTATACCTCAGAGCGGGTGGCAAATAATGGTCTAAAACCGAGTTTAGGCCATATAATCTCGCAACCAAACGTTTTACATCATATTTGAAATAACAATAACAACATTTATATTAGAAAATTCTAGAGGGATTCAACATTTCTGGAAATGGCTGTAGAAACAGACATGAAGTTTAAAAAATGTTAATCCCCCGACTTTATATCTTTATATGCAGTTACGTTGTTGTGTTGAACGTCTGGTGGCAGCGTTTTCAGTTCCTCTTCTGATACCACAGTTACGCAAAACATTTCTTTTACTGTTCCAAGGGAGATAACTACATTAAAAAAATTTAATTATGATTATTTTCAGATTTTTCTTCTTTCAGTTAAATTCATGGTAAACTTTGAAAAAGGAAATTAAATACTAAAGTGCAGTTTTATACTTGATCATAAGCAAAAACAAACGATATAGCAGGTTAAACTACAATATCGGAGAGAGAGCACGAGAAAAGATAATGGAGCACAAAGGTCTGAGGAGGGGGTATTAACATTGTGGAGAGTCAGAGTGGGAGAGGTAGCAGCTGTGATCGGAGCCTTAGAGCCATTCAGCTGGATCATCAGAAGGCCGCCCTGCTTCGGAATTTGCCACCCAAGCCTAACTCAGTCATATGAAGACATGTTCAAGAATTCTAGTGATTAAGTCACCTCCACTCAAACAAACTGTCTTCTAACCTACTCAGAATGTTTCCCTGCATCTTTATCTGCACATTTAAGCGCGATGGAGACGATATGGTGACTTGGAAAGAAACTGTTTCTGCACAATCATTCCATGGTGAAAGAATTTCAGCTGTAATAAAATAACAGCTATTGTCAAGTTTTGTTTCACCTGAGAGTTCTTAAGTTTTGCTTGTTGAAGTCAAATTAAACCTGATGAATAATAACGCTACGCTAACATATGGAAGTACGCGTCCGTTTTGCATTTTTCCTAGGGGGACACATTTATCTCCCCTTTGTTGCTAACTATCTGATGCATAACGCGGTATCTGTTGAATACATTCTGCTGACTGCGAAGCGAGCAAGATAAAATCGATAACAGGGGGAACAAGAAATCTGAGACATTCGAATAGCGTCTGCTCCGGTCACCATGTAAATCAAGAGAATTTGTCTGGAGAACAACAAAGCATATTTGATAA
This sequence comes from Nautilus pompilius, assembly GCA_018389105.1. Lineage (NCBI taxonomy): Eukaryota > Metazoa > Mollusca > Cephalopoda > Nautilida > Nautilidae > Nautilus > Nautilus pompilius. Next base: position 1,884,303 of record JACATO010002737.1, read on the forward strand.
ATGCTTCAAGTGCTGAAGATACTGGAACTATCCCCCTCTCTCTCTTGCATAGAAACGTATTTCATCATATTTATCTCCCTTTAACAACCAAAAGCAGAGTTTTGTTTAAAACATTCGTTAATATTTTTCTCCCTTTTTTTCAATACATTGTACTCTTCATATTTATTCCGTATTTCCCCAGCTCACTGCGTGGATCTTTTTCACATCTGAAAATAAAGGGGTCTATTTGGGACTTTTGGTTGGCCAGCGGAAGTCGGAGCGCACCGGGACAGGTAATGGTCTCCATTGTTACAAACCCACTAGGCTCATCCGGTCAATGTTTCGAGTCCCGACCTTCATTAGCGGTCGGCTGCAACAGGAAATGAGATAACTTAACCCCCCCCCCGCTACACTTTTTATATAAAAGTGTTTTTTGAAAAGAATTTATAAGGAAATAGAAGGCAAAAGAACTTCCAGGAATTATGGCTGTTTCTTTCATTCGCTCAAAAAGACTGTTGAAACACGTGATCATAGCTGGTCGCTCTCGGGCAGGCTTTGGCAGTTAACTCTGATAGTGGTAACGGTTACAGCCGTCACTGTTGCCCCAGACCCTTACTCTGAGTGTCCTGTTGGTTAAGGGTACGGATTATTATGTTAAATTTAGACCTTTATTTTCTATATTATGTTAAAATATTGATATTTCTAAACATGCTTTCCGTGATAAGTATAATGAGCATGACATTAAATATTACTGCCACCATATATTCCAGGAAAATCTGTGTAATTTTCTAAATTTAATATGTTCACCGAGTTCTCTGATATAAAGTTAAGCTTTTACTTAGGGCTCCATCGCTGCTGCATCCGCTCCTACCTAACATTCTTGTTAGTATCATTAGGACATTTTAGTTTAAATAATTTCTGATTAAACCATACATTTAATTATTGTTATATTACATTTGTAAAAATTTGCTTGTTTTCACATATTATTAATTCTTTAAAATTATAATAAGCGGCAATATGGTATGATATGTTGAAAAGTTTTTTGATTTAACATTATCTCTAAGCATAAATTAATTTAATTTTGGTAGATATATATATATATATATACAATTTTCCGTGGCTTCCAGTTTCCATCACGGGCCGCTAACATCTGAACCTCGTTGTCTTCTGCTTAGGTTAGAAAACTGAAACCAGGGGCCTACATCTTTTTTGCTGACGTCAGCGCGCTAGTTCGAGAAAGAATTATAATATTATTAGATATTCAAATAAATACTTTGGGACTCTCTCTCTCTCTGTAATGATGTCATATCTCTCTCTCTCTGTAATAACGTCATCTCTCTCTCTCTCTCTCTCTCTCTCTCTCTCTCTCTCTCTGTGCGCGCGCGTGTGTTTCTCTTCTTTTTTATGAATAGCAATTACCATTGCAAAATATCTACTTTATTAATGAGATTATACGCGGAAAATTCTAAGGGAAATAATGAAAAAAATCTGGTTGTTTCCCTTTCATTTTGTAGATTGTGTTTGCTTATTTATTAGGACTGCAAATGGATTTAGTCTATTAAATATCAGTTTTTTTATGGTTGTGGAAAAATTCTAAGAAGAGTAAGAAGGAAAGGAAAACAGAAAACTCGCTGCGACCTTTTTATGGATCTGGACAAACTTAATACGTAGCCGTAGTAGCGATGTATTTGTTTGTCGTGGTGATGATAGATGATAGTTAGCGCTAAGTTATCATGGAAACGTTAAACATAGTTAGTATTAGTATTACTATTAAATACATTGTACTATTCAACAGAATAGAAGCATCATAGATTCAGAACTTACATTTATTCTGTAAAGTTGTTTCCAGTATTTGATGAGGCTCCTGCTGCCAGGTTTGGAGCTCGCTGACGTTTAAACACTACTCACATTATCAGTAGTGCCCTAACTCAGGCGGTCTACGATTTGCAGGAAAATTGCTGTTGCGATATTGGTCTTTTAAATTAGTGCGCAATAGGATTTACATCCGAGTTATATAGGGTCTAAGGCAGTGGTTCTTAACCCTTTTCGGTCCACGTACCGCTTGGACCAAATGGAAGCTTCACGTTCCCACTCTCAGTGGAGACTCACTAATTTTCGTTTTTATATTTTGACTTTGAGAAATTTTGCAAGAAGATCGCAGCGAGAGCGAGCCATATTTACCGGAGGAGTCTCTGCTTTAAGAAAAAGTTCATATTTTGGTCCCTTAAATAAAAGCTTTTTTTTTTCTACCACTTGTATTGTCAACAAGTCAAGATATAGCAACACTAAAACCGTTATTAAGAATCATAACAAACTGTATCTTTTATTTAAATCAGACTTTACCTCATCCACTCAGTACGTTGCTCAATACAATGTTAAAACCTAATCAAAGCGAGGACTGCTGCTGCTTATTACCGACCAAAAGTCTTTGAGAGATTACAATGTCATGCTGAACTTTCAGCATGTTCCTTGTTTTGGTCTTCATTGTTAAAAGTACAGAGAACCCGGACTCACAGAAATAGGTTGTGACAAACGGCACTAGAACTCGGTAAGGTCATTTCATCAGAACGGGATATGCTTTCGAAAGTTTGCCCCCAAATCGATTCAGTTCCACTATTCAAAATCAACACGAAGTTTCTGATTATTGCGATAATCAAGAATCTCGTCTTTTGCCTGGTCGCCATCATTAATTTGTTCGAGAGAGAGACGGTAAAATGGCTCCTCAACCAAACGTCAGCTACCGAGCCAATATCCCTCAGAGGAGACTTTTAAGGTTTCCAGGAGTGTTTATAACACTCTCACTAATGCCTGGTCCCGCTGCAGGTGCTGAATTAGAAGTAATTTCATCGACTTCGGCTTGACTCTTCTGCCTTGGAGTGAAAGAGTCCAGCTTTCCGAACGCATCCACGAGGTTATGCCAGTGAAACTACAAAGTTCGGAGCCGTAAACTACTCAAGATTAGATCCATTTTCACACAGGAAAATCTCAATCGAATTCCGCAGTTCGTAAACCCTTTTCAAAACTTCTCTTCAAAGCCAGCGAACTTCCGTGTGAAAGAAAAGGACGGAGAGTTCAGACCAAACCACTTCGCACAGAACTTTAAACACGCGGTGATTCACTGCTCCTAATCGGATCTCGTGACAGTCTGGTCGACTGTTTAACACATTCCAAGCCAACAGGAAGCGTCTTCGATGCCAGCTCATGTCGACGACGAATGCAATGACTTGAGTTCGCATTTGCAATTATATTTTTAACGAGAGTTGCGAAGCCCGAATTTTTCCCTAACATCATAAATGCACCATCAGTAAGATAGAACCGAAAGCTCCCAGGAAAGAGCTTTATAATCGAAAATTTGTTTATCATTTCCATAATATTTCTATTCCTTATTCTGAAGAAAAACTACACTCCACATTCCAGAAAAAACAGACGGAGGCAAACTCACTTTAAGAAGTGGATTTTATGAAGAAGTAAAATGTTAAATCTTTATATATTTTGAAGAACTAAAATAGCAACGATTTTTAGTTTAAAATATTCAAGATATAATTAGATTTAAAATGACCTGGTGAAAATATGTTTGATTTCATGGTAATAAATCTGACTTTGCTGAAAAGTGAAACTGTAATAAATTCACTTTGTGGGTAAAATTGACCAGAATCTGTAGGTTGCTAATTCTTTTGTGTGGTGAGGTGAATGTTTCCGATGAACTGGTTGTATCGACTTGAGAAATACCATAACTGTTTTTAAAACTCTGCTGCTATTTTGTCTGTAAAGCAAACGGTATAAGACACCCTGGAATGGAGAAAGCAGTTTAAAACATTTATCTAAAACTGTTTTTTGGCATGTTTTTAAATAATAGCAGCTACCATTTATGAAGATTATGCCTAAAAAAGGTACCGCGCGTCCTCTATGTGTGTGTGAGAGAGAGAGAGAGAGAGAGAGAGAGCATAGCATAACCCTGTCGGTAGACTGATGACGATGACGATTGACAGTCTTGGTTACAAATAGAAGGAATTTTTGGTAAATCGATCAGATCAGTTTTTAATTAACCAGCCCGCTGTTAGATAAAATCTCATTATATAAATACTTCTTCAGCACTCAGACAACGGGGATAGGAAGATCGAAGGGGTAAAATATAGGACTTTATATTCTTTAAATGAATTATCTTGTATAAAGTTTATTTGACTCTTTCGCTCTACCAAGACAATTCATTACCGAAACAATGACTCTGAACCTGTTTGGAGAAATACAACGATAGCCTCCTTATATTAACAGAAGCTAATGTGAGAAATCGACATAAGGAAAATCACTTTTTGGAAAGACGACTTAAAACGAAAGTGATGGACGAGGTTCTGAGGATAACCAGGTTAGTTCTAGTGCCTGTCAAATAAAACAACCATGCAGTTACCGTAGCTACTGACAGAAGAGACAAACCAGACAATGCTCGACAACTTGTCAGCCACCTTCTGATCTCCACGGAATACTAGAATATCAGGAACCATAGCTAGACCAGCCCAGCTGCAATATCATCGCAGAATGATATTAGTTCGGTGTGTTCTGCAAACTGGATTATAAATGAGCGGAATAAATTGACACCTGTATAGATATGCTGACAGGGATCAGTTTGTTTTCTCTTACTTCCGGTGGGGTCGCACGCCCGCGTGTGTAGAGGCTCACTGAAAGACATCATCCTCAGCTGACGAAACACCTTTCCAATAACTTTCGGTTATCATCATGAGTTATCGACGCCAAATATAGAATATATATATATATATTTTAAATGTAGTATATACGTTTTCTATAAAAATTTTTTTGTGTTTATGTGTGCGCCCTCCTTTTATTTCTTTTTCTTTATTGAAATCTTAAACGACAATTTACTGTCTCCATAGCAACCTTGAACGTCGGGTTCGCGATGCGGGCTCGAAGAGAATGTTGCCGTTCTGCAGGCATGGTTCCTTTTCTCACTCCGCCGAGACCTGGAGACTGCTCCTTTAAAAAAAAAAACAAAACAGGGAGAGAAAGCAGGTCAACAAACAGAAAGAGAATCGTTTTAAATTATTTTTTTTTCCTGTCAAGAGAAAAGCAAATAAGCCAACCAATTTGTGAATAGGATATCGATCTTCAGAAAGCTGAGCCGTAGTTAGATATTAAATGTCATGCGATGCTTTAAATACGATTCTGTATGCCTTCATTAATTATCCCTATTTGGTGCTCTACAGAAGGCATGGATTAAATAAAAAAAATACAAATCAAATGAATGTAAGAATTAACTAACTAAATTGTTTTGTTTTGAGACTTCGAAAACCACCATTTTGTATGCTGAGCTTTTTGAAAAATGAAAGTAGAAAAAAGTAGTGACGTCAGGATCCATAAGGACGCCTACAGCGCAGCGATGATGCAGAACCGATCTTCTTGCACCATGATAAACCCTTGGTTTTTTTATTCAGGGGTCACCAAACATTTTTCGACCGGATAACTGAAAGAATGACGAGCGCGGGCCGCATAATCATTCTGTTCAATACTTGCAAGCCAGAACGAAAGCTCTGGGAAAAAGACGAAACACTAAGTTTAGCATTCCATGTTAATCATGGGTGAGTGGCGTGCTATGCACAAAAAACAAAGACAACCAACATATTTATTTACTAAAAAGTTATCAAAGAAGGCGACGTTAGCAAAAATATAGTTACATCAGACCTAGTGTGCACATATCCGAATCTTACAAACTAAGCAGCAAAAAAGGTTAGTGAGATTTGTGAAACTGACGTTTGGCTTTCAAGATATCATCAGTGTTTGGTTTGGAATTGCTGCATCCAATCAAGAGAATTGCTTTCAAATGTTCATCAGTCAATCTCGTTCGATGTGTTGACTTCACGTACTTCATTTTTGAAGATGTTTGCTCACAGACATAAGTTGTTCCAAACAATGATGCGATACCAGCGGCAAATTTCTTCAATTTCGGAAACTCAACATCAGGTAAGAAGCGGTAAAATTCAACAAGTTTTCCTTCTCTGTGCTTCTCTTTCAACAAGTCATTTGCTTGCAAATCAATGAGCTCCAACTGTAGTTCAACTGGCACATCATCAAGGTTACAATCAAACGGATTCTGGAACAGAAGAATGTCACTCTCAATTCTGTCGAGATCTGAAAATCTCTCCAAAAAATGCTTCTTCAAGTCACGAATAATCTTTTTAGGAAAATCGAAGTTGACATCTTCAGCAATTGTAGCGCAAAACTCTTTGAAACAGTGAAAATGAGAGAAGTTTTCTGCTTCCAGTTGTGCTTCAAACAATGACAGCTTTCTCCGAAATCCTTTGATGATTCTGTAGAGATCACAGACGAGGTTATCCTTTCCCTGAAGTTTCAAGTTCAGTTCATTCATGTGGGATGTAATGTCGACCAAAAATGACAACTTTGACAGCCAGGTAGGATCTGACAGCTGTGGATCAGCTCTATCTTTTTCAGTGAGAAAAACATCTATTTCGTTTCGGAGCTTGTAAAAACGAAACAGGACTTTACCGCAGCTGAGCCACCTCACTGCTGTGTGATAAGGCAAGTCACAGAAATCAGAATCAATTTCTTCAAGAAAAGCCTGGAACTGACGGTGATTGAGTGCATGTCCCCGAATGAAGTTCACAGCAGAAACAACTGGTTTCAGTACAAAAGAAATATCCAAGTCTTTCCCAAAGAGTGCTTGCTGATGTATGATGCAGTGTATGAATAGAGCGCCCGGAATTTTCAAATCTTCCAACTGAGTCCTGATCTGCCCGACCAGACCCTTCCTCACTCCAGCCATGTTTTTTCCTCCATCAACTGTAACACCTCGAAGCTGATTCCACTGAAGGTTATAGTCTTGCAAAGTTTTCTGCACTTCCATGAAAATGTCTTTTCCAGTTGTTGTTCCATGCATGCAGCAAACGGATGCCAACTCTTCCGTTATCTGAAAGTCCAAATTGACACCACTAATGAACACAAGAAGTTGTGACGTACTCGAGAGATCAGTAGACTCATCCAGCGCCAGAGAATACCACAACAAGTTCCTAGCTTTCTCGCGTATCTGTAGCACTATGTTCTCTCCAAGTTCTTCTGTTCTCCGCACAACTGAACTTGCCGAAAGGCTGATACTTCCAAACAAATCGGCTTTCTCAGGACACAAGTCATTTGCTGCTTCCATCATACACTCTTTGATGAAGTTGCCATCAGTAAACGGTTTTCCTCGCTCTGCCAACTTATGCACTATTTTGTAACTTGTACGAGTGACAGATTCATTTTCAGCAAACTTCCTCGTGAAGAGATTTCTTTGAGTTTCTAAACCACGTTTCATGGACTCTTTCTCAGAGCGTAACTTTCCAGAAAACTTTGAATATGTTGATAGATGTTTTGTTTCATAGTGACGCCGAAGATTGTACTCTTTCAAAACGGCAACACTTTCACTGCATACCACGCAACTAGCTTTCTGGTCCTTTGTTTCCACAAAGAAGTACTTTACTCCCCATTCTTCATTGAAAACGCAACACTCGTCGTCCACTTTTCTTTTCTTAGTAGCCATAATAAAGGGTGAAGAAAAAAGCCTAGAGACCAGCTCGATTAACACCTTGACCGGGGAATTTTACTGAGCCTTCTTGCACATGATGTGTCAATTATCCATGAAAAAATTAAAAAAATTTTATTTCACAACATCTCGTGTTCCATCCGTTTTATCACGCAAATGCAAGTACCGTCGGCGGGCCTGATGAACTGACGTCGCGGGCCTGATCCGGCCCGCGGGCCGTAGTTTGGTGACCCCTGTTCTAGACAGAAGAGATGCGATCCGTCCATAGATGTTTGATTTTAATTTCCTTGAAGTTATTAAACGCCTTACTGCAGTACTGATTTTAGGGATAAAGGAAAATAACCTTATTAACACTCTCCAGCGATACTTTACACTGCACAACAATTCTAAATGGCAGCTAAGGAGACAGACACCCAGACTTGAGATTATTACATAAATGCACCATGTAAAATTTAGTATAATTAGGTTAATTGGCACGAGAAGAAAAATATTTTTAATGACGGCCATCTTTATACGGATTTAAATGACATTAAGTAGAAAATATCATTAAAGGTAAAGTGAAGAAATAAATGTGACTTTTCATAATGATATTTTCTTGTTTGGAAAAAAATGACTTGTGTGTGGAAGTTGATCTTCTCTAATGGTTATTTCACTAAGCAGAGTCGTGGATTGTCTCAGCTCAGGTCCTGCAAAACGGACTCTGGTGACTTAGTGAACAAGAGATTCTGTCGGATGCAGTCAGTTTTTTTGCATGTGATAAATTTTTCACTAACGCGTGTATATATTAAATTATCTCAGGTTGTCATTAAGAGCCCAACAGGAACAAATGTTTGTGATCATCATTTTAATTAAAAAAAAGAGAGCTAATTAGGCATAATTCACTTTTAAACATTCAACGTAATTCTGATAAATTTCCTAGCCGAGTGTTTTTAATTGTAGCTTCTCGCAACCGCTGTTTTATGCTATTTAAAAATAATTTGCCACCAATCGCTCGTTCCCATTAATTAGCTTAATCAAAGAGCGGTTTGATTGATTTTATATAACTGATTAGATGCGGCAGAAGTGGATTTAAAATCTACTTCCACGAGTGCTTAGTACCATGGATAATGGGTCCTGATTAAAAGTCCAGATCTCGGCTTAATTGGTAGCTAAGGCTGAGATAAATTAAAAGTCTTTTGCCGAGGTATTGTGTAGGAAGGCTGCTGAAAGACAATAGCGAAACAATTGACGTTTTAAAGGAGCGCAGGCGACATCTACCGTGTAGCGGTTTTTGATGGGCCAGCTGGTATGGAGAAGCTAGTTCAAATTATCAGATAATTCGTAACTCTGTGTAGACGGCTCCAGGTCAGGGTTGCGAAGCTCTTGTCTATGGCAACAAGAAAAGGCTGATGAGCTGTACATTTGGAAAAATCAGCTTTGATGATTGTTTTTTTTTTAAAATTAATATTAAAAAAAAACGTTTCTGTCATTAATTGTTAAAATTTGAAAAATAACAGGATACATTTTCAGATAAGATCAGTTTAGTTTTTAAAAAAAGTTTCTTAGATGTACAGATTTGATTTGTGGTGCGTACAGAAGATAGGAGAGACGTCGCAGAGATTACCGCTGATCAAAAGCGACTTCAGCTCAGGAAATCGACCTTTATCATAATAAAAGCAGCAACAACAGTGATGAAGCACATTTTAGCTGTGGCAGTCCCATCCAGTCAGCTTCCTGATCGATGAACACAATGAAAAAACAACAAATAACCGAACAATACTGAAAGGAAATAAATAGATTAAAAATAAATAAATACATAGTAGGTAAATGCAGCGCACTGATGTGTTAAAGAACCGGGTCCGAAAAGAAACTGATGTCTCGGGAAATAAACTTGCGTTGTCTACCAGTTGAGTAAAATTGTCCCTAACCCTACCCACCCTGACCTAATATTCTACTAATGCGAGTTAACAAGTGGCGTTAGTATAAAACACCATGTATATGTGTGCATTTGTATTCGTTAGGCGTATTTTTCCTGTCGAACTGGTAAAGTAATACAAAGACTGGGGCTTGTGACGTCAGACATCCTCCTTCTACACAAACAGAGACATAAGCAACCACATAACTTAAAAGGGCATTTCCTAGGGTTGAAACATTATTATTATTTAGGGATGTTGAAAAAATGGAAGTTTAATTCATTTATTTATTTACTATTAAAAAGGTTGCTGAAGCTGTCAGAACAGTAACCCTCGCCACTGTAGCAGTGTGGCCAGGGTTAATCTGATAACACGGTCGTGAATATGAGGAGAGATTTACCAAAAGATCGGAACCATCGGGCAGCCACAAACGTTCTGGTAGGTTGGAGACCCGGGTTATTTTTTAGTAGAGTTGGTTTTTCCGGGTCCACGAAGAGAACTGGCTTTCATATCGGCCATCGCTCGGAAGCCCCACCGCACTCGCCTGGTCCCCTGGCTGATACTCCGCTGTTGGAGACGTTCTTAGATCTCAGGAGTCGGGAAAGGATTCGGAACAAAAAAGAAAGGTTAGCCATAAAGCATTGTAAAAAATTGTAAAAAAAAAACAAACAAACCTTTCATCGTTACGTGGCTGTATCTGGAATCTTTATTTACCAACCTCCTGATTTACAGACAGAACTTGTTTACTTTTACGAGTTATCGGTCTTTCTTAGCTCTTTTTTTAAAAGAAGTAAATATTTTGGTCAAACTTCAATTCATTGAAAATATCGTTTATACAAGCATCTGTGATTACTGCAATTGTATCGCATTTATGCATTTGTATTACAGGTGTGTTACTGCGTTAAGAGACTTATTATTCGGCGTAATGTAAAACTTTAAGTATTTACAACGAATTTTACTAACTAATGAAATAACTCTCTCCCCCCCCAATTGAAGTCACGTGACGCCACAAGTCGCTTCGAGCACAAACACGTGCACATGCAGAAGAGTGGCGACAGTCAGACCCACGTGACATTCATAGTCACTGTAAAATTCTCTATAAAAGGCTTGTTTGTACAGAATAAAAATGCAAATATTTATCTTTGAGAAATTATAACGTAATCTAAACCAAGTAAGAATCCTGATTTTCCTTTAGAATGGCGCATGCGCGGTAACTATCCGAGACAAGGCCACTGTTAATCAGGAATGACGAATAATCTCCTCGTGTTTAAAAGTAAAAGACAAACATTGGATGTCGTATTACGCCTGTCATGGATTAATTAAGTTGGTTATGCTTCTTAGAATAATTGCACTCACATTTTTGAAAGTTTATATACTGTTTAAAGATAAACATTTCGAAATCGGATACTTGTGGTATTTAGAGATGGTGAAATATTGTTGGCAACGTGAGTATTTTTGGGAGGTTTTCTGATACTATTAACGGCGAATTATTAGTGTTTTTTCGCGGATAAATAGCAATGAGTAGTTTTGTTTGATTTTTCCAAGCAAATGTTAATAGTGGATGAATAATAATTTCTCAGGCACCCAGATAAATTAATGAATACTGGTCGATTTTTATAGAGGCAGATAGCGATGCATTTATTCACTATTGTAATAACTGTAGTATATAGGCTGAGGTTGGACCGAACAGGTTAACGTAGCTGATCGGCTAATGGAGATTTTTACACTACACCACAACTGCAGTAGAAACAAAAAATTGCTATTTTTATATCGAGGTCTACGGAGTAATAAGCAAAACCTGACCAGTTATGGTGACCTCTTGGCATTGGTGAGATTGCTTGTTTTTGTCTTTTCAAAGTCCTGTTTTCGACAACGGTCGAGCGACTTTAAGGATGAACATCTGCAGGAAGCTCATCTCTGCCATACCCTATAGTAGCAACAGCTAAAAATGTCAGAAAACCCACAGGCCGCTGCCGACTTTAAAGTAATACCGCCACCAGTCAGCCTGGCCATTAACACACAAACCACCAAATTTTTAATTCACTAACAAAATTTATCAAATAGACTGTGAACACACACACACACACACACAATGGTAAAGTTGTTTTACCGGATAGTTTCCCATACGATAGGTTCGCAATGCATCTGAGAAAAATGCGCAGAATGTTCGTCGAGTCTACAGGAACAGATGATCCTATTGTATTGCATCTCTTGTTTTATTGGTAACCGAGTAACTGAGTACTTGGAAAGGCATAACGATATAGCTAGACAGTTTCATTAAACAGTATGTTAGAAGTTAAAAATGCAGATGGCTGGTATAAACATAAAACTGCGTGCATTCGTAGTATACAAAGCACGACCCTAGTCTGGAGTACGTAGGTTCATACAAGAAAATCTGGCAGATATAATAAACCTAATTCCATTATTAAGAGAGAAACTAGATTGTTTCAGCTGATGAATGGTTATATTTTCAGTGATTATGATGCATGTGTAAAAAAAAAAGACATAAAGATACAGAGATATATTGATCTGCAAATCGAATGCATGTGGCGGATAAATACAAGTGTTACAACATCTACTGTGATTGTAGCTATAGGTGTATTGAATAACAATAAAAAGATAGCTTGAAACGTTTCTAGGCGTCCGAACGTTCGTCTTCGTCCAGAAAAGTAGTCACTTTGGTTGGGGTTTGTCACGATGATATGGGATAAGATGAATAATATAAAATAATATTTTTTAAAAAAGACAGTGTTGGAAGTCGTTTCTTGCCTTCTGTGGAAGAAACGGTATTTAAAAAAAAAGAATAATAATGCCATATGCATTCAGATCAGTTTCGTATTCGCCAAACGAGTTCAGACAGGCACTTGTGTGCCACCATTTATTGTGACGTCACTAGGAAAATTACGCAGTTAGATCATTGAGCACGAATTTCGTCTTAGTAGATGGAGAATTCATTCAAAGCGGTCAAGAATTTCAAAAGATTCTCTATTCGACTCAATTGGATTTTTTGTTGCGACCCCGATATTTTATTCTTACGTTTTGTTTCGTTATTCGAAATATTTACCCAGACTAAGTTTTAGAGAGATATATTTAACCACAAGTTGTATAAGGGATGGTTGTAGCAAACAAAAAAAAAAAAAAATGGTTTCTCTGTGTGCAGAAGGAAATTTTAGATTCTTTTGGCGATTTACAATTCCTAATTTGTTAGAACATCATCTTTGTTCGCTGCTGACATACACTGGTGAATACAATTATTGCATAAATTTATGATTTTAGAGAAAATATCGATTGTTCAATACTGCGGTAAAAAAGTGTATCTAACATAATTATGTTAATTAAATACTGTTGTAATATTCAAAAGGTCGGTGCCTTTAACGCAGAGAGCAAAACTATAAAAGAAAGCGGTGGACTTCATGCACTGCAAAACTGTTTTGACCATAAACTTTATCTTAATAAAAGGAATACTTAAATGATAAAAGTAGAGAAAAGTATGCTTAAACATAGTATAGTATGTTAGTGCACTTAAAATCAGAAGTATTTAAAGAAATCCAATAATTTTGGACAATCTTATCTTTTTATCTACTCGCAAGAAACATTAATTTCAGTATTTGGATATCAAGTAATCATTATCTATTCAATGAATAAATTATTTAACTCTTTAAGACAATATAATACATTTTTTATCTGAAGTAATACAAATATAGAAAGCTTCTTGAGTGTTTTTTCTATAATTATTCTTGATATTTGTTAATCTGATTTTCTGCAGGTTTTTCGAAATAAAACGAGTGACAAAGATTTGTTTTATGCAATGAACATTAAAATCTGATGCATAACAACTTTTGTAACCACTAAGTACAAACCTAAATAGAGCACGGATTAATTATTAGGCTTTGTACTGACTAATTAATAGCTCTTTGCAAATCTGTCAGACTAAAGTCACCTCTAGTTCTGTCTGGATGTAGAAAAAGGCCGACAATTAAATTACTAATTTGTATCTAAAAAAAATCTAAATATTTAGCATTTAATTCATATTTTTCTTGCTAAACCATTAGAAAATCGAGCATGGAGCCGAGTCACGTGGTAAAAATAATTATAGGTGTGTGCGTGTGTGTCCCTCTCTTTCTGTATTACTTCCACTTTAGTAAGCATTTTTGTATCTGGGCAGAAAATCCCGTGAAAAGCAAATAAATGAAGGTGACAATTTATCTTAAAAAAAAAAGCACTTCTTATTTCCACACTTTTTGATTATTATGAATTTAGATTGAATTTCCTTTGTAGAAAAATACACTCCGATGTCCATGATAGAAGGTAGTTGTCTTCACCACGGTTCTCATTCTTTTCAGTTTGCGAGTTTCTGTTCGTTTCAGTGTTGCTAATAAAATTGCGAGACACTTTGAAAGATTCTTGGTTACTTCGAAACTATCCACATGAAGCCCAACAAACTTGACGATTTTTACAAAAAAATATTTAGATCTTTCCCGCTGTCCACCCTGTTTTCGGGTATCAAATGTTAGTTCGCCGTTATTTGGAAAAGCAATCATTATCCATTGGAACTACACGACCAAGCCATCTCAAAGGATCTTTCATTATCATGGATTCTTTGCTCCCTCTGTTACTGCTGAACGAGATCATTCTATTTGATAATGTAGCAGGTGCTTCACAGCATCTATGTTTGTCAAAACAATACACAATGAAATATGAGGAAAGTTTGTATTACGGTTATTTAGGCAATGTAGCCATGGGCGTTCGCAGGGGGAAGACAGGAAGCAACTGATAACCCCCTGGAAAGTTGAAGGTGATAGTGTAATGATGGCATTATTTTTTGCCTGATTTACCATGCTCAGTGGTACGTGGTGAATCGGGCAAGAAATGATGAGTCCAACAGCACTCGGTCGAAGGTCGAAAGCTAAAAGACCAGAAAAAGAGTAGGAATATTGAAAAATACAATATAAGGCACTCACAGAGCGTGCACACGTCACCTCAACCTGGAAAATATATAGCGGATTCCCATGCATGTCACCATTCACAGTGAGTTTTATAGGTCCCACATACAGACGGGCCGCAAATTGTCCTACTAAAGACACTACTTTTCAAATGTTCGTATTATTAGGTTCAGCTAAAATCCGTTAAAAGCGCATCGCTTTTCTCACCATTTAAAGAAAAAAGAGCAAAAGGAGAGCATAACTTAGAAAGTAGAAAGAAACGGAAATTGAAATAATTATTTTGAGTTCATAAGTCCTGAAATGGTCTCGGAAAAAAGGATTATCTGGCCCGAGATCTTGTAATTTCCTTGTTCAGCCGACTTCAATGACGCAGTAGTATCAAATGAAAAAGAAATTCTGGGAGACGGTAGATTTATGTGCTCAAAGAACCAACATTAAATTTGTGATTACTAAACCATAACTCGCGCCTGAATATTCTTTCATTAATTTTACTTTGCTGTTAAGAAAGAATCTATTTATTACACAAAGAAGCCTTCAATGGATATTCATTACGCCTATCAGTCTTTTGCCATCTAAAGTAAATTCAGCAGGCAGAACTTGCTTTGTTATTAACTTTAAATTCATTTTTGGTAAAAGTTCAATAACATCCTAAAACAGTAGAATAATTAATTGGTACAAGCATCATTTATGGAAACATTTTACCATGCAACATGAAACGAACCTAAGCTTAGATCGAACTTTGTAAAACAGTATTTGCGAGGCTCAAAAGCGGATGTTACTCTGCACGTGATGGACGGGCGCGAAAAAAATTTTGACGTGAACTTTACTGAGAAGATGTCAGACAACAAGTTTGCATTAGAAAACCTTAATGCAAACTTACGTTTATTGCATATATCAAAATTAACTTCATGTATCACTTCAAAACTACATCCCATTTTTACAGCTAGATCATGCAAACCATTTCCACAGGATTGGGAATGTCACGCCATGTTCCATACACATTAAACAGCAATGCGTAAGAGAATTCTTTGTCATGCGACATCATTTGCTTTCACACTACAAGAGTAATTCTGTAAATAAATCCTCTTTAAATTAAAAAAAATTTTTTCTTAAAATTTATAGAAAAGGAAACAACACACACACACACACTACACAGAGCCTTAGTTCAGTAAATCCATCTTCTAAGATTCAACAGCTGAATTTGTTGCAGGCTTACAAGATGATAAGGAAAATACAGTAAAACTATTGCCATCCATAGTAGCACAAAACGAGCATTTAATTGCTGTCTACAAGCTGTGTTTACAGTTAGAAAGGTATAAACAGCACATTTTCATGTAACGTTCAGAGTATAACCCCAATAAATCTGTTAAGCTTTACCTTTCGTTGACTGTTAAATGTTAATTGAATGTCAAACGAAACATCTGTTGGACCGGAACCACTTCTCAGTCGCTGCCTACTGAAGTTCACTTTCCCCATCTATTATTTTAGTCTTCCAGCCTCAATCCATTAGCAAACATACAATCAAAGGATTTCCATAAAACGTCTTATAGAGCGAATTTTATCTTGGTGTTGATGTTCTTTTTTTAAAAAAAAATCACTAACAGATATTGTGTTGACTGGGTGTTTTCTCTGTATGTCGAATCTCCTATTTTATCCTATTCTATTGTTTTAGTTCTGGACCCGAAACGGTTTCCAAGCACGAGGGAAATAAGAGTTCTATGGCTCTGGAAAAAAATGGCCGACAGGAAGTCAATGTACTCTAACTTCCGTCCCGATGACGATACAGTCTATTAAAACTCATTTGCTAAGAACTAGGGCGATTGGGTGGAAGGATGTGGCGCATCACGATCAGATATAGAAGAGCGAGACACCAATCAAAGAAACTAGCGGGCACTAACCATCGACAGATAACGTGTATATTTCACTTATTTTTATTTAAGAACCTTGGCATTTATTTCAAAGATAATTTTCATATGAAAATCAACCTACAGGACAGCGGTAACTTAATAACACGGAGCAAAAGATTTAAAATATTATTTTTTCCTCCTCCTCTAATGTCAGCAAAATTTATAAATCATGGTTATAAGTCAGAAAGATAAAAAACATTCTTCAGCAGACAACCGAGTTAAGGTATCAAGAGTTATTGCTTTCAGAAAAATACTACGTTTTAAAACGTTGAAGCTCGGCCAAATTTGAAACTGGATATATTTCAAAATTACATGAGCACAATTTCAGGAAACCAAATAAATGTAAAAGACGAGACAT
Source organism: Nautilus pompilius (assembly GCA_018389105.1). Lineage (NCBI taxonomy): Eukaryota > Metazoa > Mollusca > Cephalopoda > Nautilida > Nautilidae > Nautilus > Nautilus pompilius. The sequence goes on from JACATO010002737.1 coordinate 1,900,928, forward strand.
ATGTTTAATCAGGAACCTGCCCCTTTGTTTTATGGTGACCGCCACGCCATCATTCGTCATTTCTTTACACTGTTTTGAATTTTATTTAATTAATTGAGTTAAATAAAACAAAATAACAAAGTTCCTTCGGTAGCTTTGATTTGTCATTTTAATATGTTTATCAGTAAGAGAGAGAGAGAGAGAGAGAGAGAGAGAGAGAGAGAGAGAGAGAGAGAGAGAGAGAGATATGACGTTAGTACACACAGAGAGATATGACGTCAGTAACACAGAGAGAAAGAGAGAGGGAGGGGGGAGGGAGAGAGAGAGAGAGAGAGAGAGAGAGAGAGAGAGAGAGACACTCCCCTACTCCAAGAAAATGAAAAGATTATTAGTTGCATTCATTTAGTGAAACAATATCGAAAGTAAGGGCAAGGCAGCGGGTCTGTGCATAGCGTGCTTGTTCAGTCGTGGTGGCGACTGCATTCCGTTCTGTGTGAAGTCTAGCTAAAATGGCGGTGTTCTCTCTTTTTGTACCTGCCGCTCCGCCTAATTTATTCTCACTGTTAAGAAGGATACTAGTTGGTCATATTTGCTTGGATCTGCGAAGTCTGGGCTTATCGGGCATTTTCGGTAATCACGCGCCTGACCTTTCCTGGGACAGCGGTAGAATTCAACATGTGGATATGAGGAGCAATAATTAAGATGAAAAGAGCGGCTGGTGAAAATTTTGATGATTAGTAACAGAAGCCGGTCAGAAAGTGGAAAATAAAATAAAACAACATGAAGAAGGCGTAGAAAGTGAATGTGTGAAGAACAAAAAGGAAGATAAAGCAACTTAGAAAGAACAGTCACTACAATTTTAGATTACACTGGACAACAAGGAATAACTTTTCGCCTCCTCCTGAGGTATGGGCACGTGTCCTTTATCTAATTAAGCAGCTGATTCCAAATCTGAGATCAGAATTGACCCAGCAGTCGGGAATTGTAGTTACAAAAAAATGGCGTTTTCAGTCAATATTTATTAATAAATCAAGCACATCGCAAAATTGCAAAATTCTAATTCATTTTGAAATATAAATTATCATTGCATATTGTACAGTAACTGTTATCCATAAGCTTTAACACATTGAACAACATAAACACGCTGTATAAAGTATACATTAACTGTTTAGAAATGTTTTCAGTACGTGATTTTACGCTTGTGAACAGCAGTGGTTTGTCTCTGAAGAAACCAACAACAGTCCCAAATCATGTTGGAGTCGAATCTCCCCTGATAGCAGGTCTCCGTTGCCTTTTTGTGATGGTGGAACCTCTCTCCAGGCATCATCGCCCCAGCACCAACTTTGGCTGGGAAGAAATCCAAGTGTAAAGGAAGAAAATGCAACTTCAGGGACATACAACAGCCTATTTCTTCAAGGCTTTTATCATGTCTTGAACCAACTCGGCATAATTGTCTGCTTTGTGGTTCTCAAGGAAACTGTGGACTCCCAGTTTGAAAGCCTCCCAGCAGCCAGCCCCAGTGGGTTAAGCCTTGACTAGAAGACTGGATCGGAAAACAAATCAAGAAATTTGTGGTCTGACAAATACTCCAGTCTTCAACTTGGCATTAGTTAAAATCGATCCAAACATTTCTTTCAGATAAAGAAATCCCGCACTTTCAATACTCATTGCCTTTACAGATCTTTTCATTAGGCCAGCTCTATATGCAGTGGTGGACGGACGTACTGGTGGCACATGTTACACACTGAATTTTCCTGGAGTACGCTCTGTTCTTTATGTCCATTCTTTGATTTTATAGTGGCTTACATCCTCTCGGCTATTCTACAAGCACAAGAAATACATGTGTGTACATGTAAGCAGGCAACCACGTGGTTCTTCCGCGTAGCCTGCTGTGTGTACACGGCAATAAAGAGAACACTCAAAATATATAACATGAGATTTCCATTTATTTCTGTTACTAAAATTCCTTACGTATTTGGTTAATTCTGATTTCATGTTTGAAAACAACAGACTCGAATTAGTCTGACACACCTTTATCTCAGTAGCTAATAGGTTGTTGTCCAGGGTTACTTATAGTTTAAGAAAATATTTTTATAACCTTAAAAATTATATATATGAATAAACAGTTTTCCATTTATTAGACACAAATATTCAGCAAACATTAATTGTTAGATACATATTACTAGACTGTACATTATTTAGTGTGCGCGCCGCAGACACTTACAGACTTGTTTATATTTTACTAGTATTTGAAGTATTTAAAATCACAGTCCTTTTTCACGCTCTCTGTGCTAAGATATTAAAAAGAACGAAGCGAATTTCTTTGCATCAAGTTCTAACTTATCACTCAGTTATTTCAGTTTTCAGCATGTCTAAATTAATTTAGGAAGTCATATAATATACTGACATTTTTCTAGATTGCCAGCCAATATTTCCCGGCTACAGTCCACTCGGACGACGCTATTTATAAAAAGAAGCAACTCTGAAATAAAGCAATTTCCGTCTGATGGTTAGGGACAGGTGCTCCATGCTAGTTAAATGGCCGACAGCGCGATAAAAGATATTATCTGAGAAAAAAGATTAAAAAACAACTTTCTGTTTTTTACATCGCGAAATTGCGGAGTCCTCTTTTAGAATGGAATTTGTTTAAAAAAGCAAAAGAAAGAAAGAAATTGAATAAATTATATACTAAAGCGTGTTAGAAATATTCCAATTACCTGATTTAACTTCTCTTTAAATATCACATTAAATCTACAGATCAGATGTAGAAATTAAACTCTGGAAACTTTTTTTTAAAAGTGAAAACAACGTGATCCAGCAACGGAAAGAATTATATAATCAAAGCAAGAAAGAGATTTTATCTTCGAAGTTGGACGAGATGCTTTACATTTATTGTAATTTTATTGACAAAATTTATTTTTGCATTTACCGCTCGATATCACGGGACAACGACCCTGTTTTATAGAATACTGAAAATAAGTGGCTTCATTTTTATTGTCCACAAAAGCAGAAATTATTCTGATAGGAAAAAAAACTTGGCCAAACAGTGTCTGGGTAGTTTGAATTATTTGTGGGAGATTCACAACGATAAGGAAGTTAAAACGAGTATCTTTATCGTATTTTTCTGCAATGATGTCGCTCATGACCAAGATGTCGTGTAATATGTACAAACATTTTTGATTGTCGAAAGGTCTTTTTATGGGTTAGAATGTCGTGCGATTAATACGATAACTCATTGTTACTGTAGAATAATATACCAGTCCGAAACATTGTGCAGCTCGAGGCAGTTACTTTAAATAATTGATTAAATAATACAATGTAACAAATATTTGTGTTGTCACAGCTTTCCTCAGTACTGTCAGGGGTTAGGTAACAGGTTTAACAAATGTGAAATAAACATACATACAAAACAACTATTCCCACAACCCTTTGCTTACTGTGACGTGAATAGGTCTTGCGGATACCTTTGGCGAGCCACAAACTTTAGCTCTATCCGGATATAGGCAAGCATTTATCGTGGCACGTGACGTAGTACTGCTTTCGTTTTACTGCCTCAATGATGTCAAGTCACATTTCTGAAGTACACACGGAGAGTTGGTTTCTCAGATTCACGTCCGTGAACCTGGTAACGTATTTTGAGATTTTCATTTTGAGAAGAATCAGTCACATGCTAACGGCGTATCAGGGAATGGGGGCCAGGATGTCTCTAAAGATGCATTTTCTGCATTCGCATCTTGATTTTTTCCAACCAATCTAGTGATTGTCAGTGATGAGTATGATGAAAGGTTCCACCAAGACATAATGGTGATGCAAAGTAGATATCAGCGAAAATTAAATCCCAACATGATCGGCGATTACTGTTGGTTCCTCCAAAGGGAGACTGATACCTCATATGAGCGCAAGAACAAGTGTCTGAAACATTTTTGGACATTTTAAACGTACCTACTATGTAAGTTAAATGCGTTTCATATCTCCCATAATACTTTTATCAGTCATTCTCATGCATCTGTTGTCTGATCATGACAAATGTGTTTCACATTAAACATTTGAATACCAAATATTGTCGTTCAAGCTTTATATGGTTCATATAACATAAGTTATAATATAGCGCTGGTTGTGAAATTCCTCTTCATGCATATCTCAGAAACCTGACGTCCTGGCCAAATTCTGACTTCAGATTTGAAATCAGCACCAAAAATTTAGCTAACATCACCCACATTTTGCTCAATGGCAGACAAAAAGTTTCATTTTGTTGTCCAGTGTAATTTATGGCTCGACTCTTGATTACGTTCATAACTTATACCGCGACTGAAATCACATCCTTCAGCTTGATAGATTGTGTGCAGAGGTTCTCTTGACGAATCATGCCCTGACATAAAAATGAAATAAGAAGTGCTCAGAATGAGTTTTTCTTTCCTTAGTAAAGTTATCAGTTCTTTATGCGATCAAGCCATGGATAGGGCTTCATTAGTTGTGATACCACTCAATTTACCAAATTTTAGGTAAAGTTCCTTCATTGCTGACTTAACTACATGGGAAAATCTTCATTGGAGTAGTCGCATCACGCACAGGTTTCAACACAGCCAATTCTTCAGCATGAACAAAGATGGCCAATTGGTTTGTATTGCTGGCAGCTGTTCTCTGGTCCATGCAAGGGAATAGACCCCAAAGTTTGTCGCATGCCCTTTTAATGACCCCTCCATAATTGCAACCATGTTCTGTATTCAGTCAGAAACAATGCTGCATGAATGAAATGCTACTGTTCTTGAGCAGTCTTTTCTTCCTGGGGCACAAAATACTTAGTCAGTATTAGATTTCTATAACGAATTCAGCATCTGAATAAGGCTTTAGGTTTCCTGCTATTAGTTAACTTAATGCCATCGCTGGCATGTACACCAGTCTGATTTTTTTTATTCTACCTGGTAAATACAGACTGCTGAGCAATCACATTTTACTTCAGTGACTTAAATGAAATAAGCAACCTTCTATTATTTACTTTCACTATCCATTTTACATTACTGCACCATGCTTGCTGTTCACACCCGTGAGACTTATTCCGCACAAACACATCACGTGCGCACACCACAAAAAGATGCTTGTGGTGACAGGTAAATATGATTCGCTGGCTTTAGTCTCCCCCTCTGCTATAAACCAACCCAAAGGGCCTAGTACTTCAGACTGCGGCAGGGGAGTCTCAAATAAAATTCTCAATTTTAAGATGTTGGACTGCCCGGATGACAACTGCACAAATGATGTGAAGAGCAAGAAGCAAACGTGCTATGGAGGCTCTATGTTAAACCGAATTTACCCAGACCGAGAACAGAACTCGATTTCCCAGTCTTTACTAATATAACCACTAACCACCATTGCTTATAGATACTGGGATTTTAGATTTTAGTTACCTGTGGCAACCCATGTTAAAGAGTGACGCAGGCAACATAGTAATAAATGTGGCAGGGAATTATTAAGATATTTCCTTTTCTACACGAAGATAGTTGGTGGATTAATCTAACTAATAAAAAGGTTATGAAACATATTTCATCATTTAAAATTTTTAATTTTTACTAAACTAAGAATTAACCTGTTCTGTTTTCATAAACTTTCTACAAACATTAAGAACTCTTGCTTAAGTGACTAATGATTTAAATATTAGGAGATCGGAAAGGTTATCCCGTTTATAATAAGTCACTTGTTTTTTGAAATGATGTTTCTGCTGTGATTATGACAGAGCACTAATATCGCCCGTGAAACAAATTCTTTACGAATGATTTACATTGCAAAGTTTAGTAAATGCTGAAGGAGCCAATAATTGAAAATTCTTGAAGAGTTGTACTGCGTTGGAAAATAAATAGCCAATTAATACTGGTGCGACCATAAGTCAAAGTCAAAATTCAAAGAGGTACTTCATAGTATATGAGGTTGGACCGTTGACCATAATTAGAATTAGGCGGTTATAACAGGATTTCTGAAATGGCTTAATTTATTGATTTTACATTTTCTGATAGGTTAATCGCCCAGGGAAGGTATCGTCACGACTGGCGAAATATGGACATCGTTTACCGCACAGGGGGATCTGTTACGAGAGAAAAAAATATATATATTTATTGATCTTATTATTTTAAGCGGACCATAAAACTGCTACTGCGTTTTGCATTGGTTTCTGATCCTTTATTATATTAACAGCAATTAGGGTAATTCGAGGGTAAACGAATCGGTCCAGCGATACTTCAAAACAACAACACGCGGTCTGTGATGAAATAAACAAACCACGCGTCTGTTTCAGGTAAATACAAGCATATATAACCTACAGACATATTCTAGATTAACCTTTGTAAGTAATGTTTTAATTATTCAAAAGTCAGATTTTGATTAACCCTACCCCGATATACAGGTGAAAAAAATCTCGAGTATTTTCCCAAATTGTATAAAATTTCTGTTAAATGTAAACAAATCTCTCACTAAATAATCACTAAGGAAATAAGACAGGCACCTGCTCTCTGATTAAAACAACCGCCACAGGTAAACGCAGCCCTTTTCTCCTGCTTCGGCGATGCCACATCTCACCCAGATTCCATGTGTCAGGGCTTATTGGCTGTCTTTCTTAATAACTAACACGTCAAAATTCTGATATTCCTGCAACTGTCTCTTTATAGACAAAGAAAAACTCACTGACTTCCCAGACTAACCTATGGTTTAACGTTTAAACTTTGTAGAGACGTAAGGAAAGACGTCTGTGCAGAGCCCTGCCAGAATAAAACGAGCAACTTGCAAATAAAGGAGAAGCTCGTGTTACTCACAAGGCCATCTGATCAGCTCTGAATATTACTTGTCATGAGGCAAAACAGCTGGTAGACTTGGCGCACATGATAGATCACCACTTACATGTGGATGCACGTTTGATTAAACAATCAAGCTGTTGTCACAGTGAGCGTCAGATAGCACTAAATCTTAGACTGGGAAGTGGGACATTGCATCAATTATCAACAACCAATAACCAAGATTGCCAAAAACGGTTATATAATTAACCACAAAGAGCTTTTGCTTGCAAAATGAGGTCCAATTCATGCACAAGGTTTCTTAACCTGGCTAAAACTGTAAATGAATAAATAAATAAAACGTTATTTGTATTGACTTGGCTACAATAGAAGCTGACTCGGAGAAATCTTTGCTTACGAAACCCCAAGTCAAACACGGTTTTGCATGGACTCAAAATTGATACACAGACTTCGACTTACAACCCATAGTTCAACATTGTGGCTGCAGTGTAACGGTGTGAGTAGCGATCTGGGTCGTTAGAAATACTGACCTGGTGTTCATCGATGGAGGTCTGAATTCTATTGCATTCATATCTATGCTCAATAATCATGTTATGTGACTTTTCCAACAAAGGGGTTTTTCAGTTCAAGACATTTTCTCTCAGAAGATTGCGCCACCTGTTACGCCTTCATAACCACCACTAGAAGAGACAAAAGGAGCTGCAGGGTCATCGCTGAGCCTTGATACGAATTTAATTCATCACATCTGACAGCTCGTCGCTCCGCAACTACGAAAAACAAGACTTCGTCTGACATTAGCGAAGTGATCTGAAGATAAAACTGACTGAACGTTGGAAAATTTGGATCATGATATCATACAAACTCTTACTACATTCTTGAGGCACGTGAAAAAAAAAACGACTAGATATTAATTCCACATTTTTCTGTTATTTTTATGACTCTTAACCGCCGCAATAAAAGTTCCTTATACTCCAGTTGGACTCTTTTTTGGCAGAGTTTTGCATGATGCATTTTGTCTCTTGTTGCTGCGTTTGTCAGCTTTCTTTAAGAGGGATGGCAGTGTAACACCAACACCACCGTTTTCAGTATGCATCTGAAAGGTTCTTATGAAGTACCTAATCTTTTTTTTCGGGATAAAGATATTGCTCTCTAACTCGAAGAGCCGCATCTGTGACTCAACGTGGGTTTTTCATATCGCTTAATCTTTCACTTGCTGCTTCGATGTAATAATTAAAATTAATTAACAAAAATAAATTGAAACGTAATAAGGATTTACTCCAAACGATAACCCGACTCCATTACGTGTCAGAAGGTCAAGATGGTTAATTTAATAGCTAATAAAAATAGATAGAAGTTTCCACTAAATTAATTATAGTTCCACAAGACAAATATAGTAACTTTATTTTACATTAAGCTAAACTTATCGATACTTGTTCGAAACAATTATACATGTCGTTGATTATTTTTTTCTGGATATTTTAGACATCTGATGATTTCTTGTTCATGTGCTGCCGTCTAGCGGAATCATTCACCACTAATTTTAGTACTTCGTACCCCCAAAAGCAAATATTACGCTGACTTACTTCACTCCATGGACAGATTTGTTCTGAATCATTCAAAATGTTTTACATAAATTCCAACATTTATACGTTTTATTGTAGCAAACTAATAACACTGGTCAACAAAATTAAATGTATTATACTCATTATGAATGCAAACCAACTTTTTTAGATTAATTTTTCATGCTGATTTCAAAATTTCGCTCCATTTGTATGCAGCACGTATCAGTTTTTCAGTAGATACATGCAAATATTTACATATTTGTATATATGAAATCATTAACGTAATAAATAAGGACATATTATTTTTAGAAAGTAAATGAGTTTATTGAGTTAAAAATCATCACTATCATTCTACAAAGAGAGAATACACAAAAATGGGTCAGACAAAGTTAGAACAACAGAGTTAGAAACATTGGGATTTGGATTTCCTGCAGTGTTCCTGATCTGGTTGATCACAGTAAAGTGTCCAGCAGTAGTCAGCCAGCATACTGTCATTCCAGAAGCCTTGGTACCATTTCTCCATAGCGCTAATGTCCTGGTGAAATCTTTCACCATGTTCATCAGACACTGCTCCAAGGTTATCTGCGAAGAAATCCAGATGGGAGTCCAAGAAGTGAACTTTCAGTGACATACGACAACCCATTGCTGAATAACATTTCAGAAGATTCTTGATGCCATCCTTGTAGTCCATTGCCTTCTTGTTGCCCAAGAAATTCTCACAGATCCAATTGAAAGCATTCCAGGCAGGCAGTTCCAGTTCATCCAGTGTTGTCTTGAAGTTGACATCTGTGAGTACTTCTCTAATTTGGGGTCCGACAAAGATACCCTCTTTCAACTTCGCCTGTGTGATTTTGGGAAACCTTTCTACAATATACTCAAACCCTCTGACATTTCTCTTCCCTAGTGTCTTTACAAACTGTTTCATCAGTCCAAGCTTTATGTGCAAAGGAGGCAATAGGACATTACATGGATCTACAAGAGGTGTATTCTTGACGCTAGACAGTCCTGGCTGGTATGATGTTCTTGTCTGCCAGTTTGATTCCGAATAATGTCTGGCAGTTGCCCGACTATCCCATAGACACAAGAAACAACAGTATTTTGTGAAACCTGACTGCATTCCCATTAGCATTCCAATGCTTTTAAATCTCCACATATTTCCCATGAGTATCTTTCATAGGCAATGGCATGAAGTAAAAGTTCCATATTCTCATATGATTCATGAAGATGAACGGAGTGTGCAATAGGAATGGAGGGCTTCAAATTACCATTATGGAGAAGTACAGCTTTTAAACTTCGTTTTGAAGAGTCAATAAACAAATGCCATTCTGCAGGATCATGATTTTGTGATAAACATTCGAAAAGTCCATCGATGTTACTGCAAAAGCAAAGTGGGCCTTCAACAGAAAAACAAGTTTGTAGAACCACATTTCTCTGCCGAAAATAAATTATACGAACACCATGCTCTAGCAGATACTTCTCCTTCAGTGTTGATGCCAACAGTTCTGCTTTATCTTTTCAGGGATAGGTCTCTGACAAGGTCATTCAGTTCAGCTTGGGAAAATTTCTGAGGTTCAAAGATATCGTCATCAGCCACGTAATCTTCCTCAGCAGCACTATCGTGACAGTCAGCATCATCATCTGATGTTTCAATACCATCATCTGGTGGAACTGGAAATGATAGATTTCCATTGTGAGGCACAGGTCTCATTGCAGAATCCAAATTGGGATACACAATTTTGTGTTTATTCTTCATAGAAAATCCTGTGACATTTACTTTGCAAAAATAACAGTCATTAAAATGGTCTTTCGGCTCCCTCCATATCATTGGAATGGCAAAAGGCATGGACTTCTTCCTCTTATTGAACCAGTCACGTAAGCCATTTGAGCAAGCTGAGCAGATAAAATGTGGTGCCCATAACTTGTCCTGATCTCCAAGAGGACAGTCAAAGTGTAGCTTATAAATCTTCTTGATCTCTGGTGTTATTGTACGTTTTTGAGCTTTCACAATAAATTGTCCACAGACATACCAAAACACACCAGGAGGATTTCTACACTGTCTTGACATTGTTAACACTGTAAAACAAGTAAGGAAATAGATACAAACGATTATACTTATATTGAATTTGAGATGATGAAATATTTCATCAGACCAATTATGACTGGACAATTTGAGATGTTGAAATACCTATTTCATCAGACAAAACTTGATTGGTTAATTTAAGATGATGAAATATTGCATCTGAACTATGCAGCAATGAATAATGTGATTTATTTTAAAGGTATGTTTCCATGATGTAAATGAAATACATGCATACACGTCATTAATTGGAATTTCTATATACTGCATGAGCTAAAACCAAAAAACTTTCTCATCTTGAAAACTGTACGTGATGTCAAAAAACTAATTGTATATTTGAAATCAGCATTAAAAACTACACTAAGTAACCTTGACATATGCTTGATGAAAAATACTTGTTGACCAGTGTAATTATATAATCTAAACTTTTGCCAAATCAAAAGAAATTTTGTTGATCTTTGGCTAATATTTAATAATTTTTTCAAGATTTTATTAGTAGGTTATTTAAAATCATATAATAAATTTTGATGCTAAATCTGATAGAAAATACTTGATTTCAATGGTATAGGCTGAATGTTGTAGTGTTAATGCAGGCGGCCACCGTTCTGACGATCAATGGCTGGGGTCAGTCAGTGTTGTCTGTATCACTATTTTGTAGCACTATCGGGAGGATTCCGAGTATCACGGTCCTTCGAGAAAACTCTTCGGTCAAACAGCATCCACATGCTAAGAATTAAGGGGGTCTCTGGGCTTTGAAATCTAAACAAAATGTTTTTAATTTTTTTCAATAATTGTTTCGTTTCCTGTCTAACTGTCAGATACTAATTGATTAACTTATTGCATTCATAAGAAGGAAGAAGATTCGATTTTCTACCTAAAGTAGATAATATTCTATTGTTTTAGATCTCAACTTGATTCAGCCTCCCGCCATGACTTTGCATCCGGCATTAACAACGTGGTAAAGTGTAACAAAAAAATTCAATACCTTTTAAAATATAAACAATTTGATAGAAACAGTTATAGTTGTAACGTTTCAGTTGCTGTTTTCGTGTTTAAGTGTTTAATGAGTTATCTTTATTGATTTGTGCACTTTCTAAAGACTAGTCATATGGAGGATTTCCGTCTTACAAAATGTCGTTTCGAATAATCTCTAAATTATTCAGTGTAAGCTGATTTATTACACTGCGCCAGATGATTTCAATTCTAGCCAAGCATAAAATAAACTTTTGCTGGAATGGCAAAGAAAACGTTTTGTTTATTGTACATTTTTAATATAATTAATAACAGCAGCAGAAACAATCTCCGACAAACTTGAGAGCCCGAAATGATTAAGTGAAACAATTAAATGAATACCACGTTGTGTATGATATCGTAAAAACTGTTGAACAAAATATAAAAAAATGAAAAACACACAAGGGTCGTGGTAGCAGCTTGATGGAAATGACTGAAATATTCAACAGATCTCGTCTTAAATTACGCAACTACGTCCAGCTTAGCAATATTTTATTCTTAGCTGGTGTTAATGATAATCTTAAACTTTGAGACGCAGCTGACAAACGAATTGTTTTTTGAAACCCATAAATATCAAAGAAAAAATAATTTCATTAGTTTGGATGGCGAAGTTTTACGTCGTTTTTTTGGCGTTTCGGTTGACAGGGAGACGGTATCGTCAGGGAACAACTGTCAAATACGTACTACAAATGGAAGTGCAGGCACAGTTTTCCATCATGTGACTATTTCAATGGGAAAAATGAATGAAATATTAACTCAAAATACTAAACTACTTTCAATTAAGTAAAACTTATTATTTTTATGACTACCATAGTAATCAAATCGTATTTATTCCGCCATAAGCTAAATTATTGTCATAACAAGACAAACTGTAGTATCCATTAACGAAAAGAAATGTCAAATAACAGCCGAGTTGTTTCTTCTACACCTACAGTAATTTCAGAATGACCGATGCATTTCGTACTTACAGCATTTAAAAAAATCTTTACTCGTTAATCCATTATTATCTTAACCATAAACTTTTACGTAAATGCCTTATTTCTTTTTAAATTTTACGGTAGCATCGGGTTATCAACTTAAGGCAAAACGTTTAGTTATATTCTACAACAACAAAAATAAGCTAAAATGTCATGATAGAATTCAAAAGTTAAGTATAAGCAGCAAAAAGAGGGGAACATCATCAGGTTATGTTACATTTCTCTTGCAGCCTGATGTTTTATGGAAAAAATTTACAAAAAATATTGAATATCTATTGTGGAATTGGTGGTAGAAATGACTGCATTTCCTGCATGATGGCAGTAACGTGATAAGATAATAACTGATAACAGTTAGACTACATGAAACCATCTCATAATTTTAAAATGTGCTATTGGAAACCAAACAAACAGAAAGCTAAGAGTAAGTTACCGGAATATTAAGCATTAAAGAAGAAAGTCATCTTTCGTTTAATAAATCCTTGTTTGGTTTACATATTGATAGGTGCAAGCGTGAAGTCCTCGAAGAATACTGACTTATGAGAGAGAGAGAGAGAGAGAGAGAGAGAGAGAGTGTGTTCAGGACAGATTTCAGAACTATAGTGTTTTAAATAGCAGAAAAATTTTAAATATTAGATTTACCAAGTTTAATTTTTAGATATTTAATAAGAGACCTTGTAGGAGTTTTTAAAAGAGGAATTTTGAGCATGAAGACAGGACACATTGATTCAGCTATAAACATTTACCTGTACTAGGAGTCACAATTACAAATTAGCTTCGCTAAGATTTCAGATAACAGGGTAGGAAATATGGGTTGCCCCAAAATGATATATACACACTCTTGTACGTTACCATGTAAATCATTTAGCTTTAATGCTGAGACAGTTTCATTTGGATATTCAGATTATGATACTGTAAAGCGCAACAGACATTTCCTGATGTCATGTTGCATCATTGAACAATTTACTCATCACCCAATCAAGATCTCACATCACTGTGAGGTGTGTTAAAGCACAGGTGTACACCACAAACCATCTACCATCCACGAATTCCAACAGAGAATTGTTGATGTTTCAACAGTTATACATGTGAAACTTGTGTCACTCTGTTTGCAGAAGTTGCAATACCTGCTTGGATGCCGAAGGTAGACATTTCACCAATTTTAGTGTATCAAGTTTTGGGTGTCCGATACATAAATAATTCTATCTAGTAATACCTTTGTTTACCAGACTACAGAAAACAACGAATACATCATTTTGAGACAAACCGGTATGTTTTAGTAATACAGCTTTTAATGAGTGAAATAAATTTCCACTATTTATAGTTATTAGTGATAAAATAATCAATCAGTGTAAGAATTGTATTGGCATTTATTTATTTTTTAGAGAGCTGGCTCTAGAATAAACCTTGGTAGCTTCTTACCATAAGCTTTCTTGTGCATATTTTGATAAAAATTTTATTTAATGAACAAAATATTGTTTATGTTTTGCATAAAACTCCATTATTTATTACCTTTTGTCGATAATCTTTTAGATTTTAGTTGGTCAGTATTCCCCTATATTTACTCAATACTTTTAGCGTTGGCCAATTTATCAGAGTACCATCCGTCTTTGTCACTTGCAAATACTCATTTTAGATAGTACTCTGGATCGTCTTTTTACTGAATAATATAATTTTAGTTTTTAATTTGGAATTTACAGAATTAATAAAACTGCTACTTCAGAGTGCTCTGAAGATGTTTCCATTAATAGTAATACAAATTATCACATTATTTTCGTTAAAGTGACTAATATACTAAACATGCGTTTTTTGTTGTGCTACTGAAAATACCTTCCAGATGATTTCCCAAAGTTTAAAACTTTTCTGAACACTCTCTTTTAATACACACACACACACACACACACACACACACACACACACACACACACACACACACACCACACATATATTCTCCAAAGAGATTGCGCCGATTTGTAGAGAAGACCAATTAAGATTTTAAAATCATAGGGAATAGTTCCAAGAAATCACCTCAGAGAAGTCATGTCAGGAACTGTCGTCCACTGACATGTAGGGCGTAATTTCTATGAAGGTCAATAATACACCTGTGGAATCAACAGCGTCGTGAGCTAAACCACCTTTTCGGAGCGGCTTTGATTATTTTAACAAACACTCTCAAGAGACAGAGAGACAGCGTTATTAGGTTAACAATTCTCTTCCTCCGATTTTTAGCTGTCGACTTTTGTGATCGCATGTATGCGTTAGCGTGGTTGGAGGCTCAGTCTAAAACAAAGCCGGTGGCTCCTACAGAACGAGCATGAACAATTTGAAATGCAAATAACTTGATTTTTCTATAGTAAAGGATAAATAAATCCATGCTGCAAATGATAAACTACTTAAATTATATATAAAGATAAATTCCCTATACAAGTAAGAAACTAGTTTTGATCACATTTATTAAAAATATTGATTATAAAACAACCAAAACAACAATAAATGCAGAGAAATCTTTTTCATCCAAACATAACTACTTAATGTATGCTGATAAATTTAGACAACATAGAAAATATAATGTCCAAAGCAGCTTTATAAATATACGCTATAGTTGTTCATATGGCGTTTTTATGGGTTCTAAACCGTCACTTCAGAAAAAACTCAAAACTGTATTGCAGTTTCCAAAGTATTAATATGAATGTTATAAATAATTGATTACATTTTTATATAATTTCGATAAATGGTAACCAGTAATTTTTGCACCGAAATAGAATATTAAATTATATAATTATACTGAAATTGAACTGAGTCATATTTATATTAAACATCTGTAGGCTACGATGGCTTTTAAAGAAAAGAATTTGCTTAATACCCGTTAGAAAGTATGAATAATAATTTAGCAGCCATGACACGACAAACGACTCATGGCTGATGTCAAATACTGAGGTAAGACCATAATTTTTTAATATATGGTAGGACTATTTGAAAAATTTTAAAGTTGATCAGAGATTTTAAAAAAAGGAATTGCAAGATTAAATATTTTTAGCCAAAAACATTCTATTAGATTTATAATATTCATCGTTACCTGATATCTATATTTTTATAAGTAGCTCATTATACATAGTGTTTTATATAGAACACAAGTAGTACGTTGTTTTCATTATGTTGAATTACCACGTGGCATCTGGAAAATTATTTGAAATACCTGTCCAAGACTGAGATTATCTTGTTTTATATAGCCTTCGTTAAACCAAGTTACTACTGTCTTTTACTTCATTACATACAGTTTTTAATGCAGTTTACTCTCAGAAATAACAGAGATTTGAAAAAAAAATATATTGTTTCAGAAGTTAGTTCCAGTTATCAGTTCGCACGCTCTCCAACTTAACGAGAGCCGTCTGAACACAATAAACGTAACCTACGTGATTTTATCGATATATATCTGGCGTCGTATATTAATGTTAGATTCGAATTTTGTCATCCAATCTCCACCATGGTTATTTATGTGAGAAATTCCATCCCTTCTTTAGCGGAGTAATATTCACATGAGGGCGCTTCTCATGTTAGAAAGAACAGCACAAGAAAATATAAAGTATAAACGTAAAAAAGGTCACTTTGTAGATGCAGTCGTTGTTTCAAATTGCTTTTCATTCCTATTGTAGACATCAATACAATACACGTCAGCCAGAACTTAATTTAGCTGGGTGAGACGAAAATAAACTTCTGTAAACAACGATAGTCTATCATGATACGGTTATCTTCTGGTACTTGAATAATAAATAGGGAGTATGATAGATAGGAAGAAAAATTCATGTTTTACAAATAATCTAGGCTCTCTGCTGTTTTATTTGTCGTGGATCAAATAATCCAGGCCCTCTGCTGTTTTCTCTAAACGGCTCTGCGATCCGCATGTTTTCTAACGTTACCCTTTATAAAGGCCTCAGTCAGAGTTAAAGACCAGCTGCTTTATCGATCGCTAAAGAATAGTAACGAATTTTAACATAATAAAGATCAGGAACCCTGACCAATTCTTAGTTTTTGAAAAACATTTTATTATATGTAATCTTTTAATCAGGAAATATTGTGTACAGAATTTAATAAATTTAAAAAGCACAGCTTATTTCACTTTATTATTGTCCATAATATTTGAAGTAACAATAGTAGGGTGTGATTAAAGGAGAGAGGAAAAGGATGAAAAGCTGTTATGTCCACGGCTTCTTTGCCATACGCAGAGAACCTACGAGAAATGAGAGATTTTGTGTGACCGCGGAAAAAACTGCTTGGTGCTCTAGCCAATGTCTCGCGCCAGCGTACAGCCAGAGTGAATACCACCGACGACTATTGGTTAGAAAGCCGCGCAGATCTGTTGCGAAGGAACAACATAGGAATCGTGTCACATGTCAGTTATACCAAACGCATGTCTAAATCGTTAGAGGTTTGATTCCTACGGTTGTAGGCATAAAAAACAAGCACGATACATGCTACATTAGCCGGCCGTCCATGTTCATGTTCATTAATCTCAGAAAAGATGCAAAAAACAAAAAATCAAGGAAATCTTTCGTATAATTTACAAAAAACCCTTTTGAATGCTTTTCATGTTTGAAGTACGAAAATTTTGAAAATTATAAAAGCCCTTTAATAGAAAACCTAAAAGTCTAAGTGAAACAAGTTTTAAGCGAATACAAATTGATAAACAGAAATCAATTAAGAAATCCGTCATAAGTTTAACAAATGTACATTCATTTTGTAATGTATTCACATGAAACAAACAGAACTATATTTAATCTTTAAAAAGCATTCAAGCAAACAAAATGAGACTTTTTGGAAAGTATTTTTTAGTATTTCTTAGAAATACCTACCGTGTCATGCAGAGCTTATAAGACAGATATATAATCTATCACATGAAATTACTGGTGAGATAGTTTAGAGTTTCTTTACATTGTTTTCTCTTTCTTTAACCCTTTACTGTATGGTTGGCGTTGGTAGTTTTATCCTAACCTCTCTAAACCAAGATGTCAATCTGGTTTTTACCTGGGCTCTGTAAGACTCAAAAAAGCAATTATTACGTTCTATTGTACATCTTCGTGGATCTACAGGAATGCTTTGTTTCTTCATTTTAGTCTAGGATATTTGGTGTGCCAAGATTTTGGCAGGAAGTCGTTATATCTTTATCCCTAAAGATAAACTACTTAATGAAAAACATCCGCAGACAAGAAAAGATGGACGGCAATACCCCGCATAGACTGACCACAGGCAGATCTGTAAGGGTCGGATAATTGGGAAAATATCATGGCAACCATGTGCTTCCTGCATCACTATTCCAAAAAAAATTACTATCATCTCACCTCAACAGCCCATTACCAAACAGTGAAAATTGTCAAATACGTAAATTTTGGAAAAATTCACTTTATGTGAGGCTAAAGCAAGTTTAATGTACTGGTTCATTACAAATTTGTAATGTTTTTAATTTTTTAAATTATCCAAGTGAATTTTGATGTTTTTAATCTGAAATTACATGCAGAACTCAAAACGTCTCGCACACTAGAAGTGTAGACTTTATTCTGCCGCCTCTCAGTATTAATTCTGGTGTAAACTACATTTTAAGAGTTACTTTTAAACTTTTAAATTAAATTAATATTTTAAAAATATTTATGCATATGCTGTCAAGTTTAGGTTAGTTTATATTAGCTATAAAGAGATGGAAAGATGTTAAGGCAAGGATTCAAAGATATAAATACCTATGAATATGCATATGTATTAGAATTATATCATGTAAATCAGAGACAAGGTAAAGCAACAACATATTATTGCTAAACAGATATTTAAAAAGTTTATTAGATAAAATAATGTGATGTTTAATTTCTCTGGCTGAACCGATAGTTTGCATCAACAGCATAAAAGTTATGCAAGACTAAATATTACGTTTTTAAAATTAAAAAAAAAAAACTATTTACGATATTTTAGAAACATTTTGAAATATATCTTTATACAACTTTGGTACTATTTTCTAATGTGTTTTTAAGAAATAAACTACTGCACATTAATTGAAGGAACAAATATACATCCAGTTTTAAACACATTTGAAGTTAAGTTATGATGGCATTTTACATTTATGTATTTACTAAATATATGGTTGGAAATTTCTTTTCATTACTTTTCCACAATGTTCCAAAGTGTTTTAATGTTGGTTGATTTCTCTTTCACTATTTGGGTGTTAAGATATTTCCATAAATGCTTTATTTTGTTAATATCAGAATTCTGAATAGGAAACATCATCATTCTGAGGTTACCAGGCACGATTTAATATAGAAATGTGTTTGGAATGATTGTCTTGCTAGAATTAAAATCTATGAACGAGTAAACGACCACCACTAGAATTTTATAGTACTGATGGTTACTTCATTATTTTATCAATTCTAGCCATGTTTTTAACACCTTCTGCAGTAAAACATGCCCTTATTTTCCTCATCGTGTTTGACTGCCTTAGATACATATTCCTGATTCAATTTATTATGGATAAATATTTTTTACAAAGACACGCTTAGAATTTCTAAATAACTGTATTTTGGTCTCGATTAAAACACGTTACTTCATTTATGTGGTCACTTTTATTGTTTCTTTACAAAGTTTAGACACTTTTTCATATTGGAAAAAAGACACACACACACACACACACACACACACGACTTCCTGATTCTTAATGTTTCTGTATCACAGCATTCATTTCTGGTAAAGTTTTAAATCTGTTTGATATTCAAATTAAAAAAAAAAATTAATGCAGACCTGCCATTTGTTTATTTTCCAATTGTCTTCTTTTCTTGCAATGAAACATAATTTACCTGTTACTCTGAATTTCAATGTCTTGTTAACAGCCTTCTGTAAAATATTCATACTATTAAATGCATACAGATGAGTTTGATTTTCCTTACGTTTTATCACCCTGACCATTCCATACTTTATTATGATACTTTATTCACCGTTGTCTTCCTTCAGCATTAAAATCTAAAAGATAGGAGATTACATTGGTCAATAATTATTATAAACGCATTATGTCGCAATAAAATAATTGACAAAAAAAATTATGTATAAATCTGATCTTGGTCCCTTTCATCAATACACGTATACAATAATATTTGGAGTTTTCACTAACATTTGCCTAGTATGTATGCCTTCTTATAAGTAAATTAATTGCAACTGCCAAATATTTTAAAACATTTTAATGCTTTCATGATAATTTTTCAGTTTGGACTCAGATATTTTACTGCACTGTACAGTCTCTATGAAATTAAAAGCAAAAACATTATTATCGACTGAACAACCCCCTTAATAGATATTAAAGACTTAGTAACAAAAAAAACACTTGGCTGAAAATATCAGTAAATATCTAAAAAAAAATAGCAAAGTTATTTATAAAGTTAAGGAGAAACATTAACGAAACAAATATATAAAAGCATACAACTAACTGAATCTCGATTAATTTTTTAGAGTCACCTAAGTTCATATTGAGTGCTTGAAAATAATATTATTATCTCTTAAAATACAGAAATTGCACCCTGTTTTCTATTTATTGATATTTATAAAATTATGGTGATTTTTTGTAATAAGTGCTTTTTGGATACTATGACACAAATATATTGTTGACAGAGTGCACAAAACACGAGTATGAACTGAAGCATAACGGCAGTTCTCAACCTCGTATAATGTATGAATTTGAATTAGGATTGAAAATTTGGGGCTCTATTGATTGACTAATAATTTAAAAATATTATGTTGTCCCAAATGTTTTTGATGGTTCAATACTTTATAATATTTCAGACATACTTACGCTTTTCATAATTAAGTGTGAAACTTTATTTGAAGTAACTCCATAATTGTTTTGAAAACAACAAATTTTGTATAGATGAGGATAACAAATGTAAAACGAATCGTGGTCCTTGCTAGTAGCCATTTTAAAATGGAATTCTTATTTACCATAAATATTTAAAGTTAATCCAAATGTTTTATATCTGAAACTTAATACATTTAACGTTTTATAATTTGTATAGGCAGGTGCTTACATAAAAACTGTGATGACTGTATTTCTTCATGCTTACAAATCCTGGCTAAAATGTTTCTTAAATTACAAAAACTAAAATTGCTTAAATTACATTAAAAAAAAACGTTTGATTAAAACTTGAACTTAATTTATGTTTACAATTCTTATTAGAACTTTCGTCAGAATAAATTGTATTAATCTCTCTTTTTTAGAAATATTCTAATTATTTTATTAGTTTTCTTGTATTTGTACCTTTGGTTTTTATTTATCGCTGTTATGTTTTTATTATTCTTTGTAATCACTTCCAGTTTGTTTTTTAATTTTGAATAATTTTAGGAGATTCAATGAAGGACGTAGACGGTAAATGGCTTTTCACACATTTTATATCTATTAGTATTTTTCTTTTTATTATTAAAAAATTCTTTGTTTGACAAAGTATAGCTAAGTTACTTGTAATTTTCATATAATATCTTTAATTCCAGTAGAATATACTATAGATTAATTGACTTTAACATTTAATTAATAAGATTTGTAACCACAAAGAGTTTTCTGTGTTAAGGCGATAATTAAAATTTATACAATTTTGTAAAGTAGTTCTCTGCTTTAAAACAAACGAACAATGCTTGTTACTTTGGATTAAAAGTACAGAATTCTCACAGTGAGATTTAGTTTATCATTGCATAATGCCATAGTTGAATTGCTTACAAAATGAACAATTACAAAGAACATCGAATTCATATAAAATATATGTTGTTTTAACAATTCGTAAGTCAAAGTTGTTTTGGATGTTTTGAAGATCACGGAAACGTCATTAAGGACACTAACATTTACTGTTAAGTTAGAGAACTTTTTATGCTATACCTATGCACATTACAAGAGAAACGAAATGTCTCAGCCGTTTTGACTTTTTTCCACAAAGCAGAGTCATCAACGTTTTCATTAAACAAAGCCTCACAATATAAAAATACTACAGTTTGATCAAATTTATTTTAGAATCGTCTTCCATTACAAAATAAAATCAGTTAAGAGTTTTTATTTTTTAAAAAGGATGTTTATCTATATTCTTTTTTTCTAATGTGATAATTATTATTATCTTTCTTTTGCTATAATTAAGTCAAAATTAATTAATGTATCTGAAAACAAGTAGCGAAATTTATGTGAAAATTTTGAATCATCTGGAGATTATATGGTTTAAAAATATTCTTGAAATTGCAAGAAAATTGAAAACTAATTTCCTAGCAAATTTTTCTGAGAAAATTCTATTCCACTCGTGACCTTTTCGACAAAGCAATGCTTTTTTTCCGTTTGAAGCGAACGTTTTTCTTTCCCATTAACTGCGTCAGTGAAAAAACTAAAGATTGATACAACGAGAATTGTTTTTTTAAAATATAAAGCTATTATAGAAGTTGACGTATTTTAATAATTTTGGCTTGAAAACTCGATAGTACTTTTTATTCCGTTTCTAGTCATTTCAAAAGAAATTTTTAATTTATACTTTTTATTGCGATTATAAAAAAGAAATTTGTTTTTTAATAGGACTGCAAGCTTTACAATTTTCTGGCCCTAGAATGTCTCTGCTTTAGATGTCAAACTGCTGTCGGTCTATATAATACTAATTCACCGGTCTTGAGAAACATTTTTATAGTTACCAAATAAAGTTAGAATGATATAAAAATTATTCACGTGTGATAATACTTCTAGGAAAAATCTCTCTCTTGTACTCTTAGAATTCTACCTAAATAAATTACGGTATTTATAATAAAAAATAATGCTACACGATATAAACAGTCATGCATACTTACTTCATCTACTTACAGTTAAAAATGTATAAAAGGTATAAAATTATTTTGGCAAAGAAAACTATCGCGTAATAATGCTACTTTTGATAGATTACACAACACAACACTTGTATTGCTTTATATAAGAGTAATTAATAATAAAACAAGCAAAAAGTTAAAACGATAATTAAAAAAAAATTAGCTATTAGTAAGTTTTCATTAACAGTAAAAGGGTTTAAAAAATCAATGCTTAGAAAAGAATTTTACAAAAAACAAAGTTTGTCATTAATATTCACCTAACGTAAAAAAATCAATAAAAGTATAGAGGAATGACTTCCCATATATCAGTGTTAAAGACTGTACCAAGTACATTATGATGAAGAGTTTCTGTGTATTAATGTCCAAAAAAAATTTGTTAAAGGTGCGATCCTTGAAAGACTTGCCATCGATGTTTCAACATTATGCCATGTAGAGTATAGATTTCTTTATATCTCAAAATTGCTCTAAATTCAATACTTTAAAGACCTCTTGTGAAAAAATGAGCTAGACCGTACTAAACTTCCATTGTATGAATATTCCAAGATTGCCCGGCTATAATAATTTAATTTCTTCCGTGTAGTAGTGCCCTAAAGCAATGTTTTGGTTATATTTATCTGTCGCTGTCATCAGTGTTTTGTCCTGACAAGAAATTGTTTTGGTGTGAAATAAGATTACTTTGCAGTAGATACTTCTATCTTATATTTTGTTTCCAGATATAGCAACTGATTTTAAACACTCCATCGTTTAGGTTTTGAACTAAGTCTGTAGACCAGCACGCCTCGCGGGTATTAAACAACCCTGTCCAACAACAAAAAACACCCAATTTAAGTGTAATGCAACTTACATATTTTAGAATATATATACATTTAACATTATTTTAACTAATAGTCATATTAATTATTATCAAATGCATTTATAATGGTTTATCTTGCAAAACTCATTAAAACGTTTTGGAAGATACTGAATGAAAAAAAAAAAATTACAATACAGAGCTCTTTTTATTAATAATAGTTAATAAATGATATCTCATCAATTGAGAAGACAAGAAAAGCAAAGCAGGTAAAATGGCAACGTGCAGAATTTCTAAAATAAGCCGTAAAATCATTAGCATCATTTGATGATGATGATGATTATTATCTGCTTTTGATGGACTGGCTGTTTGCTTGTAGATTTTGTGAATTACAGAAGAGTTTCTGTTTGAACACAAAATTTTAATTAACAAATTGATTTTGTGTTTGTGTTACGTTAAACTCGAGTGAGAATTTGAAATTTCTTCCATTTTTATCAAATAATCACGTTTATGTCTGGAATGTAATTATGATTTATCCTTCGTTCTTATTACATTTCACTAGCTCCTTAAAATCACCTCTTACTTATTAAAACAAGGTCTGCTGAATAATCCTGTCTTTTCATAGTTCTTTTTCAAAAAGTTGATCGCCGAAAATTTCTAAACTAATTAGCCGGATTAAATACGTGTTATAATAACTTATTTATTTATTAATATTATATTTTTAATGTACCTTATTTGTAGCCATGAATTACTACTTTGTATTTAAAAGCTTCACCATTGTGAATACTATGGAAAAAAGACTTTTCAAGGAATGGTTTACATAAATGCAGATAGCATATTTTATGTTATTAAAATGTTAAATTTTTTGCAAATATTTTTCACTTAGTTACCAACTGTTTCAACTAAACATTTAAAAACACAAATTTTTATTTTTTAAAAAGTAAACTGTAAACTATGTATTTCTAAATTGCTTTGATAAAACAATTTGTCTATAAAACGCAAAAAGTATTAAGACAATTAAGAAATCGCAAGTTTGGTATAAATATTTTCTAAATAATACAAATTTAAAAAGTCCCACTTTATTTGGTTCTTTGACCAAAATAAATGAAAGCTAACCAATTTCTGTTATTATGCTGTTGACGCTGCAGTAAGGTAGAAAATAGAGATAAAGAGGAATATTCTTGATATACTTATTTACATCAAGAATGAAAAAGCATAGAAGCATTTAAAACAGGTTATTTTACACTATGGAAAGGACAGTGTTGCTTAGTGTAAAGTTCGGTATTTAGTGTAACAGTTAAATGTTTTCAAAATAAAAAAAAATTAATAGCTTCTTAAAATTCGATAGAATTTATTAATTAACATTTCTACAATTTGAGGGCTGAAGTAATGTTCCAAAGATTTCTCTAGAAAAATTATAACAGAAAAATGAATCTGAATGTTTATTTTTCATGACTAAGTAAAATCCACTAGAAGGAAATTTTTACGAAAGCAGAAGACCACTAGTGTAAAAATAAATTTTATACAAACTTAAATTAAAGGTGAAAAGTTATTGGAGTCTTTTTTATTCAGAAGGGGCTAGATGTTTAATGAATAAAGGTTCTATAATTTTCTGTTGACCAGCATCATTAGGCCATCAAAAAAAAAATTTGTGAATGCATGGAGATATATACAAGATTTCTGTAAAAGTGAAGATTGATACCGTATTTGCCGGTGTATAAGTCGACCTTTTTAGATCAAAAATCGACATAAAAAAATCGACCTCGACTTATACACCGAGTCATGAAATTCAACTTCGTATTCATCGCTTCAAATGTGATGGTAATTACTACACTCTTCACAAAAAGTTATTAGCCAGTAAGAGCAGAATAATGTGGTTGCCCTTACAAGGCCAGATATTGCGTTCACTGCCCTTAAAAGGACACATTATGCGTTCTCGTACGTGGAAGTCGCTCAGTACTTCGTGTGGCCCCGTTCGCATCGATATCGGCTCGAACTCTTCTTGAGTTCCGAAGATGTTGCGAATCGATTCAATCTGCAAAGCCGAATCAGTCGTCGATCGGCCCTGGAACTGGTAGCTCTTGGACGACCACTCACGCTGAGTCGATCCAGACATCCATACTTCCGGAACTTTCTCACCCAGAAGCCGACAGTCGCCCTTGGCACTCCAAGAAAGTCAGCAATAGCGTTTCGGCTCAGGCCAACAACTTCTCTCACATCCCGATGGCTCGGTAACCAAGGCCGTTTCTCATGCATCTCATTGTGCGTGGGTGTGCGTCCGTCAGGCTCATCAACAGCGAGAAACTGAATCATTATAAAGCGTTCGTCGCATTGACACGCACCCTCAGCAACAATTTCAAATATTTTCACCTCAATCACGGACACCGAAAGCCAGGCAGCGACGATGACTGCTTCGGGGAAGTTATTGGCTGGGTAGCTAATAACTTTATTTGTAGAGTGTAGTTATGGTACGTGCAGAATACGAAGAAAATTTTCTCCCCTTTCTCGTATCTCATTTGTTGTCTCTCTGCGTTTGCCTTAACAAGCAATCATTTGACTAAAAATTCTTTGCAAAGATCAATCTAATTATAGAAGTGAATGGTATAAAATGATAACTACGTAAACATTCTATCATTATACTTACCCATGTCTAAACGAATGAAATACTCTGCGAAGTTCAAACTGCAAGTTGTAAACTTTGCCGAAGAAACTAACAACTGTGCTGGCCTCAAGAAAGTTTGGCGTAAATGAGAAAACTCGTAAGAGATTGGAAACGCAATGCAACACAGCTAGCAGTGATGCCAAGAAACAAATGTGCTAATAGAGGAAAAAGCTGCCAGTGGCCAGCACTTGAACAAGAACTTGTATGCTGGGTCGAGGAGCAACGAAAGTGTGGGTTCGTCGTCACAAGAAATATGATTCGTCTGCGAGCTTTGGCTTGTGCCAAACAAAGCAAGATTACCGATTTCAAAGGAACTATAAGTTGGTGTTCACGATTTTTAAAGAGAAATGACCTTGTGCTACGACAAAGAACTAAACTTGCTCAGAAACTGCCTGAAGATTTAGAGGAAAAGATAACTCTCTTTCAATCCGTCGTAATCAAGATGAGAAAAAAAGAACAATATGACTTATCGCAAATTGGAAATATGGACGAAACACCGGTATGGTTTGATATGCCTACATCGAAAACTGTATCTGCCAAAGGTGAAAAAACTGTTCTCGTGAGAACAACAGGCCACGAAAAGTCTAGATTCACTGTTGTTCTTTCCTGCTTAGCTGACGGTACAAAGCTGAAGCCGATGGTCGTTTTTAAGAGAAAAACTCTACCGAAAGGACAGTTCCCTTCTGGTGTAGTAATTCACAATCATCCAAAAGGATGGATGGATGAGGAGGGAATCAAGATCTGGATAGAAAAAGTATGGAACTCTCGACCTGGAGGAATGTTAAAGAAGAAAAGTCTTCTCGTATGGGATTCTTTCAAAGCCCATCTAGTGGACTCCGTCAAAAGAAAACTTAAATGCAACAACACTGATGTCGCCGTTATTCCTGGTGGACTAACAGTGTTGTGCAGCCACTTGATGTTTCTTTGAACAAGCCGTTCAAAGACAGATTGAGAGGAAATTGGAGTAATTGGATGATAGAAGGCGAGAAGCAGTTTACTAAAGGGGGAGCCATGAAAGCACCATCGTTAGAAATAATAACAGGATGGATTAAACAGTCGTGGGATGATGTGTCGCTGTCTACTGTGGAACGCTCCTTTAAGAAATGCTGCATTTCCAACGCTCTCGATGGGACAGAAGACGACCTTATCTGGGAAGAGGAGGAGGAAACTGAGGATAAAGAAGACCAAGAAGATGCCCTTTATGACGACAGACTAAACGAAAATGAATGGAACGAGCTTTTTGGAAATAGTAACGATGAAGACGGATTTTGAACTCTATGTAAGCACTTTATAATTCTAATTTATTGTTTCTTAACTAAAAATAAACCACTTTCTAAGAGTGTTCATTGTTGTTAGTCTCCTCTCGGCGCGTAATATCACAGGGTTACAAAGTAAATAGTATTCAAAATGGCGTATAAGATCGCTCGCTACAAACTCGCGAATTTGAACACATTTCGTCAATAAATTTCGCATATTTCTGGTTGAATTTTAAAGTTTAAGATAATAAAACAATTGAGCTCGACTTATACAAAGGATATATCATAAAATCGTAAATTTCCGTCGAATTTTAGGGGGTCGACTTATACAACGAGTCGACTTATACACCGGCAAATACGGTATTCTAAACAGGGATATCACCTGCTTACAAAACACTTTAATTTATTTTAAACACGCAGCTTTGAGGCACATTTTTTACCATTCGGTAAAAATCGACACAATATTAAAGATAGAATGAATATGTTTGTAAGTTCGACAGAGTAAAGTGTAGAAAACTGGAGTTACATAGAAAAAATACAAATATATCCCATTTCACAGTAAGCTCTTTAATGAATGTGATGATTAATAGATGTATAAGAATAATTATTATTGTGGCTACAGAGAGCATGAAAGAGAAAGTTTCTTTTCATAATAAAATTCAAACTGACATACCATGTTTTAAGCTAAAACAAACAGCGACATAAATGCAAAATTCATCATGAACGTACCTAGAGTAGAAATTAGGTAGCTGAATAGTATAAGATTGATTTCTAATAGACGACATCACATATTTCCTGAGACCGGACCAGAGAACCAATGGCAACCGTATTAGTTTCAATATAAACTTCACAATTTAATAAACAAAAATGTCAGTTATGGCTAAAAAGTAATTAACAAATTACTGACTATGAAATATTGAAAACGGATTTGTGAACACTTGCATCGGTCAACAAAACGGAACACTGGTGGAAAAAAGATATATCGTCTAAACTGTATATCACTTTAAGGTTTAAATTAACTTTGTGTGAAAGTTACAGAAAACGAATTAAATTTTGGAAGTGAAAAATCAGTGGCAGAAACAAAATTCAAAAATCCATCTCCGAAAACAAGGCTATGGTATGTTATGTAGGGTTGGCTAACAAATAGCAGAATACTGCTACATTTATCACAAGGAAAGAAACGGAAGATTTAGCTATTGTGTATAAATAAGTATTCCTAGTCGCGCAATTCTTTAATTAGTTTCGTCCACAGAAAGTCTGAGATGAATAAATATGCATTATTATTATGATTTAAATGTGATGCTCATATTAATGCGGAGTTTCCTGTATTCTGAAAAAACTTTAAATTATCTTATTATTTCGAAACATGCATAATTCAGCAAATCAAAGCGTTTGTTTATGATGACATATAAACATGCAATGATGATGATTTGGGTATGTGTGGATTACGGTCTAAGATGTAAATCTAATTTACTAAATAACTGTCTCTTTTGAATGGCTAATAAGCATAAATTTAGAGAACGTTGAGTGCAAGTGTTTGCTGATACGATCTAAATATTTATAGAAAATTATCAGATGTAATTTTTATTATCATGGAAAGCCATCAAGAAAATGTCTGGAGAGATAATACTGTTGTCTGCGTAAGATTAAAGATTATGGATTTCTTTAGACTAGGAAATGGAAGGGCGTCCAAGATTTTGAGAACCATACACTTTTAATTCGTTTGGTGAAATCTTTTTTAAACAAAACTTGATTTGCATGCTAGAAAAAATTGTTAGAAGTGAAGGAGAAATAAACAAACAAATAAACAATAAAAAGGAAACTAAACCCACAGCTCATTCATCTTAATGAATGTCATTCAGTGATGGATTAATGCAAGCATAAAACAAAAAAAAATTTGAAATTTTTTCTTTGATACTGAAGCTTTGTACTTTTGTAATAACTAAGATAAACCGAAATTATTTAAAATATTTTTGTTATGCACGGTTTCTTGACTTATAATGAAACAGCTTGAAGAAGATCTTTATTTTCCAGATCTTTCAAAACACGGGGTACTGTATTTCATAGTGTAAGGTTCCAGTTCTGAAACTCCCATTTACATGTTTACCTCTTTAATATAGCACTTGAAATATTTACAAAATAAGACTTATGAATGAAGGCTTAAGGTTTATCTTCAACAATCCCTGAATGGAAAACTTGTTTTCCATTTTGTTGGGGACAGCATGAAAAGTCGTCGTAATATTTGTCTTAGATTCGTTTTTGCTTGATGGAATTTAAACAGTGCCGAGTTTTCACAAGTAGGGTGGTATTTCTTGCAGTGAAGAAATCATTTTAACTGTTTTAAAGTGACAGTTGTATTTTTTACGCTTTTTAAAGACTTTATTATAGAGTACTTGTGGTAGCTTTTAATGCCAGATAAGTTTCAGTATAACCTACCGTAACATTACACAATACTTATACAAACAGTGTCCATGTGCTTTATGTATCAAAGCATACATAATTAGATCACGGCTGATCTAAGAGGTGCTGTACAGAGAATCAGAAAGAATAAAGACCTGCCTAGCCTTACAACATCTCAGAAATGTGATCACACCCAGAACATCCTGTAAAGAATAAACACACGGCACAGCACGGTTTTCCCAACAGATTTCTTACATTGAAAGCATAAAAACCACGAAAATGTTTTTTTGGAGAATGAATGTACTATGTCTTGTATGACAATTCAAAGCTAATTCAAAGAAAAACAACGATTTTCTTGAACTAAGCTTGTCCAAAGAGTCACTGATATTGAAAATCATTCATCTGCGAGTTTTCAGAAAGGAAAACCAGTTTCTAAACCGAGGAAACAAAGATGAAACTCAATCAATAGCTGTGTAGAAAAGTCAATAACTTTTCAGTATCATGCAGGCCAAATAAACTAAATATTTCTGAAGTGTGCTTTTTTGAATAGCAGAGATTTACAGCTGAAACCCCATTCATGCAGATCTAAGTATATAATACTACTGTTTCTAATCTCGTTTTATCTTTTCTCGTCGTTCAAACAAAAATAAAATGGTTTCTTTTTAAAGTTAAGTTATGCGTAGTTCAAGCAATAATGACCATTTTATCGATAATTTTAAACATAAATTTGCATTACTTATTTGAAATTATAATTAAAGTAAAATTAAAAAGATTTTTAAAATAAATCCAAAATGCTTCAGAAAAGATTTCACACCTTTTATAATTCTGTTAGGTTATTTTCTAAATGCACATCAACAAAAGCGATGGAGCGCTAATTTCTCTACTTTTAATGTTTATTGCTTTCTCTTTATTGCAGTCTTTCAGATTACTACACCATGCGCAGTGTTAGAGAGATGCACAATGATACAGATCAGTGGTTCCCAACAACCCTTTTGCACTCGTGGACCTTTTTCTAATACTCAAAAGACCTGCGACCCCCTGCTACACTTACATAATTGAAAAAATCAAAGAATAAATTTAGCAAAAAAATCTCATAAATATGAGTTTTATTTGAATATATTGAGAGTTTTGAGAGAAATTCACCAGAAAAAAACATTTTACACTCATCCTTCAACACATCTTTCTTTCTCTAAATTTAGTGACCTAATGTGATGCTTGTTGCTGCGTCTGGGCAGCCGGCTTGGAAATTCGCGGCCGTGTATTTGCCAAAGCCAACCTCGTGTCATCCTCAACATTCAGCCTGTTCCTTGGCTTTGTTTCGATGTGAACAACAGTTGATAATCCAGTCTCACAAAGATAGGGGGAGGCAAATGGAAGCAGAACTCGGAAGGCAAGCATGGTGACATTGGCGAAATGACTGATACATAGCACACCAGAACTGTCTCAGCGATTTATCATAAAACAGGTCACGTGCCGGGGAATATATTGTATATTATATCAGAAAAAAAGGATTTTAGCATATTTCATCATACATTTATTGAAAATTATTTTAGTGATTTTTCGGGGAACAACATCTGCACATATAGTGAATACACAACAGCTAAACAGAAATCTACTGGTATCAGTGAACTCCACCTCTGATCAGAACCGCTGTGTGGTGCGTCGTGTTTGTGCCAAAGTTTGCCTAAAATCGAGTTGGCTAGTGCGCGGTCCAGCCGAAGTCACAGTCCAATCCTTGTAGCCTGCTCTGCCCCAGCCGTCGTGGTCCTAGTCTTTTAGCTGCAGGCCCCAATGGCATCAGCCAATGGGAGCGCGGCTCGATTGCGTCAGTCCTACTGTGGTAACAGTTCGAGTTCCGGCCTTTGTCGCCCGCGTGTATTGTCCGTGTTTCTATGAGGGTGGCAGAGCGACAGGAAGTCACGGAGAGCCGGTGATGCAAGTGTGTTACCGCAGAGGCCTGTGGTGCAACCTGGAGTGCATGTCGTGGGAGACCAGCCTTACATCTTCGGCGCTCCGCCTCCCATCGCTGATACCGGCGTATTGGACGCAGGCTAACTTTTGTATACTTTTTTCTGGAAAAAAGTGTCTTATAAGCCGGCAAATACGTTACATATACACAAAACAAATACATAGTCATGAACAGTTTCTTGACTCACTCATACGACAAAAAGTGAAACGTCCAGGGTTCCGCGAACCACTGGTATAGATGAACACTGTGGTGAAAATTTTACTGGTAAGAAAGAGCACTCAGCATCTTTCTTGTTTGAGCCATTCTGTTGGGCTGAACCACCTCATTTGATGTTAAAGGATGCCTAAGCATTTCTAAACTAATTTGCATTGCAAAAACGGCCAGTTTAGAAAGGAAACGATGATGGACCATGTGCAAAGATATAGGAATATTAAGCGGAAAAATTAATTTTAATGAGTTTCTGAGATCGCTTAGTTCTAGAGAAGATGAAGACTAATATTCGATCTTGTAGAGCACTGTCAGGTTAGTGTTTCTTTCCTCATCATATAGATTTTTGTCGAATAGAATACAAACGAATCTTAAAAGTCTGCAAGTTTGGAAAAACTGGCTGCTTATTTTTTAAAGAATACAAAAAAGCGTACTTCTTATATGAAAGAAACATTTTATAAATTTTTGATCTTCAAATTTATTGTTTAAATTAAAAATATCTTTTAAAAAATTTATTGCTACACAATAACAAAATAGTAACCTTATGAATGATTTCTTTATTATTTAAAATTTCGATAAAGTAAAAAAATATTTTGAAATATTGATATAATTTTATTTAAAAGAATTATTAAAAAAAACCTTAATTTCATGTAATTGCAAAATTTTTATTATTATTTATTTAAACTAACAGTTGGATTAAATAAGGAAATGGATGGCATTAATTTGAAAAATACATACATTTAACGAGAATGAAATAGAAAACAAAACAGAAAGAAACACAAAATCCTTAGGTTCTCCATATCATGAATTGCTTTGCAGACGAGGAGCTTTTATTTGGGAAAATATCGTGATTTATT
Organism: Nautilus pompilius; assembly: GCA_018389105.1. NCBI lineage: Eukaryota > Metazoa > Mollusca > Cephalopoda > Nautilida > Nautilidae > Nautilus > Nautilus pompilius. The sequence continues at coordinate 1,933,291 of JACATO010002737.1, forward strand.
AGAATTTTTCTAGGTTTTAAGCATTAAAATACACAAAATTAAAATATTTGTTTTACCAAGTTTGAAATTTAGACATTTAAGTTATGCCCTAATAGATCTATACAAGAAATTAGTTTATTTTAAACGCTGTAAGTAAATGCTTAAAAATATTTTCGGAAGCTAAATGATTGCGAATAATTGTAATCTAAATTTCCACCATAGCCAGCACTATCTTTGAAAAATGAAGGTTTACTTTCCCGGATTTACTGCTGTCCACCCCCGAATAGTACCTGGCTTTTCCAAAGAAATACGTAGTGCCGTAGTTATCCGCTAGAAAGCATTGTCTATCCGGCGACACGACTGGCCCTGAACTTCTGACACCAGCAGGGAAAGCCCTACTAGAACTCTTCAGTTTTAGATATAAGAAAAAGCGAATCGAAACTCATTGTATAATTACGGACACAAAGAATTCCAAATTTCAAATATAGTAATGTATATTATCAAATTATTATTATAAAATCTACACTTAAATGTTAAAATACGTTTTCACACTGATCAAATAAGATCTTTTCAAGAATTCAAATCATCTAGGAAAGTCCACAACTATGGTCTCGCTCTGCTCTGTATAGGAAAGATCGCTGACCTATTTTATTTGCTCACTCGAAAGTTTTAAGATGCTAAATACACAAGCATACACATATACGTGTTCCACCTTTATCGTACAACAAAAATCGCTGATTTAATATTATATTGAAGAATGTCATTACACAGAAAATTAGCACTATTGTGATAATATCTTCATTTGGTTCAAAGTGAAAAGCTTTAATTAACATTGATTTAAAAGCTGTGTGAACTTTATAAAAAAATAGTGATTTAAGATTTCGTAGCACAAAGGATTTTTCTATTTTTTTCACATTTATTTTGCTAAAAAAGGATTTTTACATTAGCATTTAATGTGTAAATCAAATAAATTACAATTTATGTCACTCTTAAAAACTGGAAAGAGTACATTAAAAAAAATGTATTTGCTATAATATTCAATGTAATGCATTTTTATGTCAAAAGCAGCAGTGAATTTAATGCTATTCGACCCGTAGTAAGAAATGTGAAAGCCAGTTAAATAAAACAGATAATGAATCAAGGATAAACACTATTAATTATTTAAATTCGTAATATTTTTAGTATGAGAATCTTAGTGTAATGGTTCTTAAATGAAATATTAGAAATGTAAATGGAGATATAATACGAAACATGTAAATAGATTTTGTACTATTTAAGATTCTGAAAAATGAGGCTTAAAGATGAATAAATGTATAAAATACACTACTGACTTGATTTTGAAACTTTACATCAAAAGTTAAGTTTATATTATTTCTATCCAGCAAGCTATAAATTTGATTTAACACTATAAAATGTAGCGTTTCACTGACAGACCAATGACAATTTTTTTTGTTTCTTCAAGTACTGTATTTTCAAATTTACTAGAAAACAATAACATAATATTAATCGTTTATATTTAATAAAAAGCTAATAATTTCATTGAGTAAAGCAAATGCAATTTCACAAATAATTAGCTAAAATTTCAAACATAAAGATAGAAAATTGTAATCGGCTGTGCAGCCGTGGAATCCTTTTTTGAGAAAAACAAATTTTTTTAGTGAGAGTTCAACATAAATTCAGCAGAAGATGACTTAAGCAGTTTCAGTGCGCTAAACGATTAAAATGGACAGTTCTACCAAGTTTGAATTTTAGACTTTTATAAATCGACTAATAGAGATTTAAGAAATAATTAGAAATTTTAATCTGTGTACAGAGAAATTTATTTTTGAATTTTTACTATCTAGTGTTACTAATTAAAAATTAACTAAAATTCCGATATGGTTGGATATCAAAAATCATATTTTTAGTGATAGAATTGTTAGCTAGCAGAATAAATTTCGGGAGAGTTTAGTTAATAATGAGTATTAATCGATTTGAGAATTGTATTACTTTTCTATTGGAGTTCTTGTGGAAGCCATAACTTCTGCCTCATTGTCAAAAGTATCACTCTTCTCGAAAAAGAAATTTGTTTAGCAACATTAGTGCTTGTTATTAGTTATGCCTGGTAACCAACCCACGTGTATAGCTGTTAAAACTACTTAGTAAAGACAAGCAATAATAATTTTTACATACGATTTCCTATCTAAAGAGTAAAAAGTGATAATTAACAGCTATGATTCTGATTAATGTTCATGCTGCAAAACGATATTGCATGATGTGAATATAAAAATAATATTTCACAGTTTGACTCAAAAACGGATCATGCATTTCTTTTAACAGAGTTTTTTCATCTTGCGTGTCTTTAAATGCTCAGTTCTCAAGTTATTCCTCCTCTAAGCTCCCTAAATATATTTGACTGAAGTAACAGCATCACTGGTTTATTGGGTGATAATTGTTTTTAAAAAACTGCTACGTGTTCGTATAGTCCGAATTATTAGCTTTTCGTTAGTGAGAATGAAGAAATTTTTCAAGAGGTGGCAGACATATCTCAGGCTTAACCTCAGCTATAGTGGCTAGATCCACTGAATAGTTGGTGTCAATTATCCTGATAAGAATCCAGTATTTTTGAGTTATCATAGTTGACATTCAAAAAATCCAATTTAACTTTATTCCTCAAGGTCAGTATCGCCAGCTTCTGTTGAGGACCTTCCCATCGACTAGTTTGCATCAAGACAGCTTTGCTATGTTAAATAATCTCTGATCCCTTATTTAAATTTAATATAAAAACGTTGTTAAAATGTTTTTCAATGCAGACACGTCCTTGTCATTTATTCACGTTATCAAAAATATAATTACAATATCGCGTAACAACCAGAAATGCTGAAGTGAAATTTAAAAGTGCAGATGATCTACTGCTGAACCTCTGGGAATTATTGAAGCCAGACTTAGTGCAACAATGTTTTACACTCGCATTAAGGCATAGTATAGAAAACATGTAATCTAGTTAATAGTTTTAACGCAATAAAAATATTCATTTAGTTATTGCTATTACCGATCGAAATTTCATTTTATACTTGGAGCTACGTACACCCTATTTATTTTAATGCAACTCGTGAAAAATAGTCAATATTTTCTTTGTCCCATTCGCTTTGTTTTTTAAAGTAATTGTAAAGTTAATGATCGTTATCGCTGCGCATTTTCAGTCAATGATAATATATAAAAGGAGCTGTGCTTCCTGATACGTTCGCTAAAATACGATAAAGGGAAAGGCCACAAATGGCCAAACTTTTCTATTAGCAACTCTTTTAATCAAGGAACATTTCAAACTCAATTAATGTCAAATATTTTTTTACCCAAAGATACTCGGATTAGCGATACGATAAACTATTGTATTAACCATGCATGTCAGAGAAAAGCACCCTACATGCAGTTTTGGAAAAATAAAAGTCAGCATTTTTAAACATAACTTTAGTGAAAAATGAACTTTTACTTTATTAAAAAATGTATTTGTGGAAAAATGATACAGGAATGTCCTTTAATTACTTACTTAGTGTTCCGCTTGATTTTCAACAGTAGTAATTACCCGAGAACAGTAAACAATGAAAATTCCAAGTTTTGTTTGTTAATTGTAGATAGAAGAGTTTTAAGTTTTAACTAATTCCGCCAATACTCTTAGTTCTGCTGCTGTTGAAATCATTCTCTGTTACCACCAGAACTACTTCTATCATTACCATTACTTTTGCTGTTTTATGACGAAAACATTAAATATCTACGTAAAATTTTGCCCTTTCTATTAGTTTTGTTGCTAGTTTATAATGAGATCGATCGATCCTCCTCACAACTGGAAATCAATGCTTTCCGCTGCGAAAACAGCAGAAACTCTGGTTTTTGAATGCCCTGATAACCAGATGTTTCTTACACAACTGCAGGTAATTTCTAGAAAGTCGCATCTTTTTTCTTCTTACTTTTTCATTTTGTTGTGAAACTTAATAATAATTAATTTTATGAAATGTTTTTTTTTTTTGAAAAAAAACGAGATTGGAAGTTGTTGTTTGTTATATGTGCGGCATTCACAATTAGAGAATGAAATTATGCATTGCTGAAGCCGTTTTCTATTCGATCTGAGCAGCGCGGTTACAGTCCAACAAAAGATACTCGCCAGAATCGTTTTAACTCTTCTCATCAAAACTGACTTAACAGCCTTTTTCTAGCTCCCTATAATCTCCTACAGCCACACCCGTATTGCCTCTAATGACGCTTTCAGCTAATAAAATATAAAATTTAGATTTTACCCACAAATTTAAGTTTTGACTGCATTAACCAAGTCCGTTAACTGTAATCACTCTGTAGGTATTATAACATATGTAAATGCACGTAAAGAAGGTTCGCTATAACTTACTATTGCCAAAATGTTTCCTTTAAATGCTAGTTTTTTTTTAATTTGTAGAAATTTATCCAGAAAGATTAGAGCTGCCAGCATGCAATCGTAAAAAGATTTCTATTTCAGTTATATTTTTCTTTTTAGCTACATGAGAAAATATATCAAGTTTTTCTTTATTCACCATATTACTGCATGCAGGTAAAAAAAATTGAGAGGGTGAAATTCTGAACGATGTCAGATGGTGAAAAGTTACTGCATTATCTAATTTATTCCAGCTCAGTAACTTTTTCCAAGAGAGTCAAAATTTTAAATAATCCTCATCACTGCGGAAAAATTCATCAAAATCAACCATAAATCTACGCCAACCCCTTAAAGATGTCGGACTCTAATATTATGAGTTAGCTATTCTTTGATTATTTTCTTGTTTGAGCATAAATAACTTACGAGGTAATTTACCATAGAGAATTACGTTCCACATGAGCAGATTTTACATTCTTTATCGACGCACAAATTAGTTAAGCTGGAGCTGTTGTATCCCAGTTAGGCTCAATTAGAAGACAAATCTTGAACTTTTAAATAAGACAAGCGAAATTATTTTAATACTAGTAATTGTACAGCGATATCTGTAAGATTCATTGTGTAATTTATAAATCTTAAAAACAAACAGAATCAATTATTTATTTTTTAGCTAACTGCAAAATTCTGGAAATATCGACATATAAAAGTTCTTTTACGTTGGAAAAGTTTGAAAGTTGGCAACTTTTAAGAACCACTTTCCATAAAAGAGAATAAATATGATCATGAACAAAAGAACTTAAACTGATCTTTTTATTCCAAGCACCTACCTATCACATTTTTTACTGTATTTCAGAAAGATCTTTCGGTGTGACCGTTATCAGTTCCGAGAAGGACTGTTGTATTGGAAATGCTGTTATTTTGCATTGCAGTAGCTGTATCTGCCGAGTTCAGGTGGCTCAAGCAGATCTGCTGGTTGCTAACTGTAGATAATGGTCATGCCTATTGCACTACTATAATACTAGCAACAGTGAAGTGTTTGAAACATTTTTCGTATTTTTTATGCAAAGGTTAGTTTGTAAATAAAGGCGAATCAGGTATTTTCTAAATCTTTGGAATCTGTACTTTAGTTTTTTTCAATATAAAAGGAATGGCCGATATTTGGAGTATAATCAGTAGATCCATAAAGATAAGGATTTTAATGAATCAATAAACTTTTTGAGAAACTCTGAAAAAGTTTGTAGAAATGTAAAATGAGTTAGCAGAAATCTCTGAATAATAGCTAATATTTGTGCTGAAAACATGACTACAGAATTTGACTATTTTATTTTTTAGAATTGTGAATAAAAAACAAATTATTGTCGGTAGAAAATTTGAGAAAAGTATGGATTCATGATGATTTATTATAAAGATCGGCGCACATAGGGTGCTTATAATGTAATTGAAGGATTTTCTCAATAAATATTCTAATCTATGTAAGACAGAAAAATAAGATACATTAATTAACAAGTCATATACTAGTAGTTTATATTAGTTTCATTTTGATGTTCTGAGTGTTTTGAAATTAAAATAGCGAAGATTGAGGAGAAAATTAATTGCCTAATAAAGCCTGATTAACAGTGCAAATTATAAGAATTTACCATGCAACAGTTCATTTAAACATTGAATAAAAAAGTTTAAAAAACAAATTCTGTGAAGGTGAAAAACGCTATGGTAGATCAAGTACCATTCAAGACATAACTCTATCTGTTGAAGAAGCATTTTTAAAAAGTTTGAAAAATTGTTTTTCATTACTACACAAGAACTAAACATTTCATTTTCAAAAGTCAATAAATTTTGAATGTGAGATCGTCACCAAAGCACAACCAAAGCACTTATTAGTCCTATCACACCAGAAAAGCTGGATAAATCAAGGCATTATCAAATAGGATGTCACATTTTACCAATGGAAGTCTTCATCGATGTGCCTTTTATAAAGTTAAGTATACGGCTTTACAGTACAAATTTATCGTTTTTGTTTTTCTTTAGTAGTTAAATAAACTGGATTATAAAAGTTAAGCAAACACAAAAAATTCATAATTGTTAAAGTTTTATTCAGCGAATGATCAAGAAAACTTTTCTTCATGTAAAAAAGTCCATCAAAGAAATATGTAATGTAAAAGTAAATTTGATGAGTGACAAAATATAAATCAAAGAACAAAAAGAAATTTTAACAGAAGGAAGTTAAGCAAAAAAAAAAAGAATTAGAAGCAGCCAATAGGGAATGTGGTTCCTGTTGACAGCAATACAACTTTCATGCTGCTTATAATACTATCAATGAAAGCAGCGGGAAATATTTTTATCAGAGATGTCTGCAGCTTTTGGAGTGACATTGAAAGAGATTGGAAAGAAGCAACATATCTTCCAAGAGCATCCAAAGCATTTTAAATAGAATTTATCTCAGAAGAACATGCTGGCTACATCATACAGATATTGACTTGACCTTGAAGATATTGCTCCATTATATGAGCCCTTTGCAGGAAAAGTTATTGTCTATTAAAATGAAGTTATCTGTAATTTCACCTGCGTATTTTCTGACATAGGAACCAAGAATCACGTTTCTCTGCCTTATTGTGGTCAGGGTACCTTTCTGAAAGGCACAGATCTGTACACTTTTTTTTGGTGTTGTGCGGTGTTTAGGGGTGTGTTTGTAAGGTTGCATTTGTATGTGGGTGTAGCTGGATCGGTTCCACGACCGGCCGTCTCAGCTGTTTATAAGTGAGGCCTTATTTCGACCTGTGTTTTGCCAACCCAATAAAATTCCTGTCGATACCATATCACATATTCATCAACTTAGTGATAACTTTTGTTGTATGTAGGCTGGTCGTATATTTCACGTTGCTTCCAGAGGAGTCGCACTGTGATTCACAGTGAAGGATAAATACTGATTCATCAGTAAAGAGAACATGGCTTCAGTCATGCGGTGTCTAAGAAAATATTCAATACTACCAGTTAACAGTTTCTACTTATGGTAGCGAATCAAGGCGATACACACTGTGAGTCGTTTTGCATGCGCATGAGTGAGACTGATACCAAGTCTTCTGTATCTGAAGAATGATGAGAATCATGTAAGGTCGGTTTAGAAGTTTTGTTTTGCAGAGTCAGAGAAACTACACTTTTCGTCACATTCAGCCATTTCAACATCTGAGTCTGTGAATGTGCGGTATTTATCCTACCCATAGGTCCCTACCATAGAGTATCTTTTAAATATAACAGCTTCCAAGTTCTAATGTTTCCGTTAAAAAATCTATAAAAGGCAAAGTTGATGTGAATACAAACCAATTTTATTCATGTTTTTATACAAAAGCTAATTTACATCTCTACCGGAACTATTCCAATTTTTCATTAATAAAGGTTTTGTTACATGAAAGGAATTTGTGTTGCACATTTGGTGAAAAAACTAAAACGATTTTGGAAATATTTAAGTTTTTGTTTGTTGCTTAACTTTTTCAAAAGTGTAGTTATCAAAGATTGATATTCAAGCGAAAGGTTATCTATACCCCGTATTTTTTTTTAAAAAACTGCTTGAAGTTATACTAAAACCAATAATCTCTTATGAAGATGCTCCATCCTTCATTTTTTTTTTTTAGATGACACGAATATTCTTTCTTTAATCTCTTTTTATGACATATTCAGATACAGCGCCAAGTATTGTGCATCAGTACATTTCCTCGACACAAAAGAAATCTATTGTTTGTTCCGTTATCCTTTATGTAATTAAGCATTAATTTTAAATGTTAATTAAAAAATTATTTGGACAGAATATTTCATTATAGATGACTTGTATTATCACAAAAATAAATGATTTACAATAAAATGTTTATATCGGATTCAGACACAAGCAGTAATAGCTGGTCTGATATGGACAGTACGATGCCTAATCAAGACATTATTGTTTAATATTTTATAGAGCTGTTCTTTAACTAGTGAATATACATTATTCCATCATCACAAGAAAAAGTTGCAGGAATGGTAAAAGTAACGAGTATGAGTAACTAAAATTTACAATGTTAATGTTAAAATATTGGTGATGTATTACTTACTGATATTAAGGAAGTTTAGTTTTTTGAGTATCTGCTCAATTGATTTTACTTTTTGGGATATTTCAACCTTTACGTTAGTTAACAGAGGAAAATAAATATTACTGATCCAGAAATGTAGATGGTTTCTTTCACGATCTCTGATGGAAACTGACCACTGGATTTAGTAATCACATGACTATAACAAACCTGCCAATGACGTCTTTTTTGGTTACCAAGCCTAGCTTAATGCTGTGATCTTATTTTCGTTTTCGTGGTAGAGTCAAATGTATAGCGACAGAACACTGGTATCGAAGTGGTCAGCTGATAAAAAAAGATATAATGCATTAAAAATACTACTGAATAGTTGGCATAACTTTGCAAAGAATTAAACTTGAAAATCACTGGAACTTCAAAAAATCAGTTAAAACGTCTGCATTCAAATCAGAATCCATTATTATTATCGTTACAATATTCTTCAGCTTTTATTCGCTGATAGGGAATATTAGTGAGACAGATGCTAAAGATAATTTAGCATTGTTTGTTTTCTTCTGATCTTTATTATAAATAGAGACGTCTTGTGATTATCGCCCGTTTAATCGATGGAAGACCAACTATGGATGTGTTGCCGGTGCGACAGTCATTACAGGTGCGGAGTCTGTCTCGCTGATTTCATGAAGTAGAATTTCTATAACCGTTGTGTTACGTTATTTTGCATAAAATGAAAGAACTGCTCAGAACTCGCTAATAAGCCCGACATTACAATCGTCTTAATAAAGCTGACGACATTAAAAGGGGTCTCGAACAAATTCACAGCATTAATTTGTCCGAACAGATTGAGATGATCTCGTCCTCAACGTTTTCTAACCTATCTCGGCGGACGATAGTCTTGATAAATACGTTGGGTGGAAGTTTCTTCACATCAGACCACTTACTAGACTGATGCGACTCCCGAGCTGGTGGACTCTCTCTCTCTCTCTGGTGGGTGGTCTGAAATAGAGACATTACCACTTACCTTAATGCATACAGTCTTTGTTTTGAGGGGCTAGCTGGTTGCATGGCTACTGCTATTGTTTACAGTAACGTTACACGGGTAATCAACTTGTTTTAAGAAATCTGATGTAGCCTTCTTTAGATTAGCCGTACACATGCATTCATTTTTAACGAGTATGAAAATTGTTCTGAAAGTTAATGGTGATCCATAAAGATAACAGATATCTAACTGCCGCATTCATGCTTGTGAGTAACCCAGCGCAGTAATCACCCCCGTTTAGGGAAAATACCATTTTACCTGAAAGTAAAATCAGAGCAGGAATACGTGTAAATATTAAGCCGGAGATAACTGAAAGGTGTAAGAAGACACTACTGTACTGTGGCTAGACGGTAGATCAAATGAAACAGATTAGTCTTAAAAATCGACGAATGCATTAGGTTTTGAATGTAAATTTTCTTTGTTTCAATGCTTTAAAGAGAGTAGCAATAACTCTGCACCTTTTCAACTAACACTCATTTTTTGTATCTACAGTGCCGACAAAAGCTAAATATGTCAAAATGACCTATTTAACAATTAGCATATTAACAAAAAAAGGGGAACAAATATTCTATAATTTCTTGAAGTGAATATAAAACTTTGAAAAGTTTCAGAAAGCAATCCACGGCTGGCAGCGGTTAGACGAATACAGCTGTTTGTGTTTACTAGATTAGTAAATCTAATTTGCGAATAATAAATATCTTTGCCTGAAGTCACCAGGAAAAAATCTAACTCATTCTGTCACGAGGCATCAAACACGAGCCGAACCTAACAGAAAATTACAGCCAAGCGACCTTTCCTGACAGCAGGTACCATTCATTATTCCTCCTCAAATACAATAATCTTTAAACCATGTTTGACTGGTGAAGTGACTTGTAATGATCTAATTATACTGATGCCTTTGTCAATAAAACCTGCAAAGATTAGGAGAACCAAATATATCCAATAAAGAAAGGCTCAACTTCTGTACACCGCCGCATTTATCTGTAGTAACTCTTTTTAAATATACCGCGAATGTATACCTACCCAGTTCATGCTTGGAATTGATCTTCATTTAATTTTTAGATATTTTAATGACACAAGCAAACAGTAAAGTGTCTGCACCCTCAGAAAATCAGTATAAATTCCGTATATTTTTTAATGACAAATAAACACTAAATATGTTGGTTTTAGATGATAGACAGTGATAATAAATTGCTTTAAATATTTTGTAATTACAGATGTGAAAGATAATTTAGTGAGTTATTTTACTAATTTCATAAATCATGTTGTTAAAATGTATTGAAGCTATAACATGTACAAATGCATTGAATTTAGTAATTAGGTTTATGGTTATATAATATTATTGTTATTGTTTCATTAATATATCTATATAATATTGATTAACTATTTGAATTATTTCAAATTAAAAAGGATATTAAACCTTTAAGCCAAAATCACGCACCTTTGAATGGTTTATGTTGCCAAAATTCAACTCAAAAAATAAGATTATCTGTTGGTTTATCAATTAAGAGCTTAAGTCTTTTATTTTGCTCATCATCATCAGCTTCAAGATAACATCAATTTTCCAAGTTGGAATTTTTTCACTATTCTCCTGTCACGTCAATCCATTTGTAGGGCAGTCTGTATATATCGTTACTATCTTTTCATCAGCGTCGTTTTGCTACTAATTTCAGCAAATCAACCATGTATCATTTTAAACAAAAAATTTCTGCATTTTAAGAAACGTCTGCTATAATTATTTCAAACAAACTAAATAGTTTGAAAAGTTGGTTTGTGTGTTCGTACTGGATAAAAATGTTAGATTGCAGAATTAATACGTTACATCGGAATAGATAAGAATTAAATAATTCAACATTTGAAATGTGGTAAAAGGTTGTAAATTTATTGTTTAAATTGTGGTTAAATTTATAGGTTATAAAACAAACACAACACACTAGAAACTTTTAATGCATTTTTAACGTGACATGAAGCAACCGAACAGTTTTTGATTTCTACATTTTTTGACGATTTGTAAGTTTGGAAGTTTTAGATTAAAATTTCTGAATTTGAACCAATCTCATGCTATGACTGTGTTTGTAAATGAATCTACTGTTTGTCAATAAAAAGATCTATGAAGCAAATACTGAGGGAAAAAAGGGAAAAAAATATGATTCAGCGAGTTTACATATTTACTGCATCAAACATGTATGTACCCAGTGAAAGCATCATGTGATGTACTGTCAGAGAAAAGAAATTACCGATCGAAGATGTTAATAAGCATGCCTGTACAATTTTATCCCATCTGGCTCAGCGAAGGGTGCAACTTAAAACCCACTGAGTGACATATCTCCTAGAGAATTTAAAGTTTAAAAATTACACCATTGTCCTGGCAAAAATTCAACTCAAATGAACACAAACGTCTAAGAATATTCGGTCATATAATACATGCAACCATTAAAGAACAAAAGGAAAACCTGTCTTTACATAATAGTCACACGACAGCTACTGTCTTTCACCTTTAAAGAAAATATCACGTAAAGAAGTCTTTATTTCAGTCGTTGAGAAGCGAGTGAAGACTTTTCCAGTGTAAGTTTTAAACATGCAAACACAGTTTTTCACAGTTTTTGTATTGATAATCCTCTATTCCAGGTGTCTATAGAATGCATTGTGTTTGCAAATCGTATTCTCTGCGGATTCTTATTATGTGACTGAATCCAAAACTGGGTGGGGCAATTCAAGATGACAGTTTACTCCCTCGTCAAGACCATGTGTGTGTGTGTGTGTAGAAAATCCCTCGTAATGCTATAACTTCTTTCATGGCTTTAACGTAGTTAAAGAAACTTATCGCTACGTAATCTAAATGAACAGTCTTTGGTGATAGAACAAACAGTGCTATTAGTTAACAACGTGGATAAATCGTTTTATAAGATGCTAACCTAGCACATTAGTAAGAATATAACCATCCATAATTTCGCTTATGAACCTTGCATAATGCAGTTGCCTCTTTGGCTAGATATGGTTTTGAAGTAGAAAAGCAAAAGCATTATTTAAAACATTATACTAAGTTTTACAGTGAATAAATATTCATCAGTATCCTAGAATTTCCTAAAACTGCTCCAAAATTATCAAAATGTTTAATTTGCTGGATGTTTATTTTAACCCGACCACAAGAGGATGTTTTATACTACTAGAGGCCCTTTTATAGTACACAACGGTGCGCCAACCAAGCACTGGTCGGGGTTAGCAAAATAGCTGGATTATTCTGAGTAATGAATGGCTCACGTATTTAGTGACTTTTCTCCAAATGAATAATTGAACACTATTATGACCATTTGATATAAGCATTTCAAATATATTTTAGTAATACACATGACATCATAAAAAACAGTATATTGAACTGTTAATCCTAAATGTATACAGGTGGCGCTGACCGTAAAGTTAATTACTGCAGCGCTGGGTAGCTTTATGTGTTTTTCATCATGTTAATCGTTGAGGCCCATGAACCCGAGGGCCTTGCGTACTGTAACGAGTTAAACCGTTTCAATAAATTGATATGATATGTGAATTCAATTCTTTTACTGTTTTCTTTTACAATTTCACGTAAATTTTAGAAAAAAGACAAACTAGCTTTATAATTGATAAAAATCTTTTGTCGTGACGTTACATTACGTAAGTGACTCTCCAAGAGTCAAAACTGCAAACTATGAGAATGCCTTTTCTGCGACCACCTATGTATGCAAACTTATTCCCGTTAACATGCGCGTTACGTTTTTGGAGTTATTAGCAACCATTTCGGGAAGTAAATTTATAATCACCTGGTTCTAAGATACACCAGAAATCTGGCTTTGTTGGCAGATAATTTGAATATGTGAAAAGCTCTCCAGCACAGATATCTTCTTTGTATAGAAAAGTAGGATTATCTTTTAGGATAAAAAAAACAAAACATGCAAATTATAGATAGCAGTGCAAAATAAGGATTGATTTTTATTGGCTGCTAAATAAATTGCACGTAGAAGCCAATTATTAAAAATTTTTTTGTTTCCTTTTATTCTTTTGCACAAAAGGTTAGGTTTATCATCCAAGTATAGATATTATTTTACCTTTATTAGTTTGATTCGATTAGATTTTTTATTTCTCTTTCTACACGAATGAAATTATTATATTATTTGTCAGGTACTTTAAAATAATTCCATTTAATAGATTAATTTATGTTACTCCAAGATTTACGGTTGGCTGATTACTCGTCATCTCTCGTCACCAGACCTTCTATCAAGAGCAATATCTTACTGACTAAAATACGCTAATAACTACTGATCGAGATTAATAACACTGACTAATTCTGGCGGTATTTCCAGTATAAAGTAGGATAGACCGAATTATTTTAAAACATTTAGCAAAGATTCCACTGTAGGCATTTGGATTATTCAAAACGATTAAAATCAATGTTACGTTCAGTTCCTGGAAGCTAGAGAAGAAATCCAAGAAAGATATCACGTATTTTAATGATTTTAAGATTAAATATTATTGGATTTATTTAATATTAGCAAAATAAGTTACTAAAAGATATAACCATAAAATAGCTAAATTACCTTCAATATTTTGGCGCCAAAGCTAACTTTGGGTTACAGATTTTAAGTGGATGGAACTGTCAGAGGAATTGTCAGTAGTGTACACCAACATCACTTCAGACCGCTCTCTCGTAGTGTTTCTTGAAAGAAACCAAAGTCACGACAATATCATAAACCAGCAATGTAGCCTGGCTTTACTGAATGTCCCAAAACAAAGGTTTGTGTACGATGGTAATCCTTCTTGTTCTTTAAGAGACACTAAATTAACGAAACAAAATTTTAGAGGACACCCTGTCTGGTTGTCACAGCACAAGTAATTTCTGATTAAATGAACAGATGTCAGATAAAAGGTTAAAGCACATGACGTCAGTTATAACCCATCCATCAGGAACTACTTATACTGTTACAAGTCGCTCTGGTCTCCCCGCCATTAGATGATAGATGATGATGATGAAATAATAATAATAATATAATAATAATAATATATAATAATAATAATAATAATAATAATAATAATATAATAATAATAATAATATAATAATAATAATAATAATATAATAATAATAATAATAATAAAATAATAATAATAATAATACTAATAATAATAACAATAATAACTTATTGATACAAAAAGACAAGTTTATGATTTGTCACGTTTGCATAATAACTAACACGATATGAGTAAATACTGATGAAGTACAGCGGTGGTTTATTGCATCGCCTGAAATAATTTTAGTAATGCAATTATACCGTGAATAATGCAACGTTTAAACATTTGCTTTCATTTTATTTTGTAATATAGATCAGAGACCTGCGGTGTTTACAGATTTACGCCATGTGATATCTGTAACAGGTTCTCTACTTCTTTTTTACGTCTTACTTTGCTCGAGTGGCTGCCATACAGGTTCTGTGTAACAAAGTGAGTTTTTATATATGTATAAAAATTCTGAATAAATAAAAACTATTGTATATTATTCATTAAAAGTTGAAGTTCGAAAACATACTTAGTTCGTGAACTGAAATCTTCCTTCTCACTCGTATATTGTCAAACGATTTACGGATAAAAGATGACATGTTTATTGTCGGATGTTCAGAAAAAATGTCAATATATTACTTAAGTTTAAAATAAAAAGCCAAAAAGTAGCTACACTTTTAAAATGTAAGAACCAGTAATATTTTATTATTATTAATTGACGTTTGGTATTTTTAAAAATCATAACTTTGTTATTTAAATGAAACACTACACATTGTGAAGTCTGTAAGCTTGCGTTCAGCAGTTCTTAGGCACAGCTACAAGCTATGTTAATTATGTTTATAGTTATTAAAATCTGAATAAAATGCTATATAGTTGTCAACGTCTTATGGAAAATTGTCAGTACGATTTAACAAGTAGATTTACTTTAAAATCAGTCAGTTCAGGATACCGGGAACAAAGTTATCACTGACTGCGCAATTATCTTTCACTGATACTAAAGCGGGCCAGGTTTTGTTTCCTGATTATCTTTTATTAACGGCGCTTGGCAGTAATATCTTAACAACAGCCAGCTTGTATTGCGACGCCATCATCATTGTTCCAACTATACTGAGCAACATAAGGGACTGGTGGTCATGTTTGCATGACATTTACTATCTTCCGCATTCCGCATTGTTTAAATTCTATGTATAGATGGTGTTGGTTCTTTATGACAAAAATTACAGGTGTAGTAAAGATTTATCTAATGCAGGTGTCATTTTACACAAGCAGTTTCTACGAAGCTGCGGGGAAAGCGCATGTCTAAAGGAATAAAAATAACCAAAAGCCTAATTTTCAATCACATATTTACACTTGAAGCAGATCCCAATTTTTTGCTATAATCATTCGTCGGCTCAATCCGTAAAACTCCACTAAATTAGAACCCAGTGACTAATACTGAAGCACTTTCGTAATTGATTGCTATTAAACCGTTCTTAGACGGGAGAAAATAGAAATTAAACAGTCTTGTGCGCATGCGCTTCCAACTTATTTTAACTTTTCCTATGATTCTTTTACCAAAAAAGAGAGAGAAAATGCGAAATAATTTTCTTTTTTATGTCGTAATTGCAACTTCGTTTTCATTCCTTCGTGTCCCACTATCTTCCTTCCCTTTATACGAAGCAATCAATAGTTTACTTTGTAACGCCAGCATGACTTGCACCTCCTTAATCATTTGTTTTTATCGATGGAAAGAGTGAAAGAAAGCTAAAATCGTATTCTCACACCGACGAGAGATGTACATACCTAAGATGAAATCTGCTCGTGTGCTAGCAAACATCTGCACGATTATGTAGATGATTTACGCAAATTGCTGCCATAATAACTGTTACATGAACTCCCTTAATGAATATGCAATATATCTTGAGTATACAGTAAACTGCTAACATCTGCTTAATTATACACGTGTTTTTTAGGTTTTGATTAATTTATTCATCTTTTTATAAATAAAAAAATACTTGTTAACAGATGTAGACCATCGTTATGAAGCGCTGAAGAAGGAGGATGAAGTGTCAGAAAAAAAAGCAAAATTCAAAGCTTACTAGATTTTTTAATGCACAAATACGAAGTTTATACCAAGCAAGTTGTATTGGATTCATTTGTAAAACTTTTATATAAAAAAATAAAGATTTTGAACGCATTAAACTTTCTGTTTACAAGGATCTCACTTTTGTTCTAAGGTTATAGAAACGACACAAATAAAAGCAAACGTTTGCAAAATTTTGTAGCAATGGTAGCATCAAGTTAACAACTTTAGTAGAAGAAGAATATATTCTAAACGTATTTAAAGCTGTACAACATATATTGAATTGTATACCAAAAAGGCTTAGATTATGAGATGGTAGTCGAAAAAACGGCGTCAGCACAAAAAGTAGGTTAGAAGAAGTTTGTTGTAACTTGTTGTTTGTGCGTACAGAGAGTGAGAGAGAGAGAGACGAGAGAGAGAGAGAGAGAGAGAGAGAGAGAGAGAGAGAGAGAGAGAGAGAGAGAGAGAGAGAGAGAGAGAGAGAGAGAGAGAGAGAGAGAGAGACGAGTTCCGCCTCAGCAACCACTCATGCGACCCAAAATATCATTTCCACCGGTTTGTGGACAGGCTCAAAGCAGTCTCTTTTCTCATCTGTCTGAACCGAACTGAACAACCAACAACACGTAAATTCTATGAAATGACCTCTTGGGCTATTGGCTTAAACAGCTTGTGAAAGAAAGAGAGCCAGCTACCAGCAGCTTGCACGTCTAAAATCTCTTATTAGCTGAAAATACATCAACACTAATATTTACATGCCAATAACAGAGGATTAATCCCGACGATGAAAACAGAGAGTGAAAGCATCAATTTAATATTTAATTTATTTTTTAAAATTAAAATATTGAAAAAATTCTGAAAAATAGATTGTTTATACTTTATCAAAGTCTATTTATTTATGCCAATTGATGCACATGTAAACAAATAAAGAATAAACAAAGGTGACAATAAAGAAAAAAAACATTTCTTTCCTATTAAACGTACGTTAATAATAACTAGATTAATATTATGCATTAGGAAATTACTCTTTTTGTTGAATTAAGCTGACTAATAAAATCTTTTATATATTCAATATAAAATGCAATAAAATAGAAATAGAAATCATTAGGCAATAAGTTAAAAGTATTTAGCACTGTATATTTTTGTGTGTAGATTTTCATGTCTAGTATATCGTCGATAATGTTTAGCTGAGTGTAGCAGGTAGAAATGAACAAAAACTTCATTGAAAATGATCCCGGCGACTTTCCTATACAATCATTTCCGGGTTGTGCAGACTTTTCAACGGCTATTTTACTTATTTAATAAAATTTAGTTGTTGTTGATTAGTAAATGCTTTACTTTACTTCTAAACAATGATTGCTACTGTTAACGATTTTAAAGGTTTGTCATGGTAAAGAGGTTAATTTGAATTTATGAGTTCGTGAGAGAAACAGCTTTTATTTTTAAAATGATTACATTCTTGATAAGTAACTCTATTGATTTGACCAAAATTTGGATTAACTTTGAGCCAATTTAGCATTCCTACAAAAAATAAATTAAAAAAAAATTCTGTACTGCTGAATTGATTTAGAAAATATCAGAATTATTTTATTAGTAACAATAGAAAATGGAGTGCAATAAACTTTCTGATTTTAGTTGGTTACTTTTAAGATGATATTAACCTTGTTTCACATGCAATTTATATATAAGGAATATTTATAAGCAGGATTCATTTATCTTTTTGTGTATTTATGACTGGAAAATTTTAACTTATGTTTCTGAAGCACAAGCTCCAGTAGATATTTTTAACATATGGAAGGCTTTTTCTCTACAAATATCATCGTTTTTGTAAGCTGAATTTTGTGCAGTTTTTCTTGAATTGATTTCCTATTTCCCCGTTAGAGGGCGCCATCATCGTAATAAAATAACAAGTTTCGGTATGTGTGTATTGGAAAAAAAAATTTTTTTTTTAATCTAGTTACTTCAAAATCATAAAAATCTTCTCCTTGGGGTTTCTGATGCATACCTTAAAATAGTTCAGTTTCTGCAGAGAGACGAAAAGTTAATTCTCAGAATTAGTTTAGGATCAAATGATTATCAACAAACCATGAATAGTAAAAGTTAGGTTCGTTCTTTAGCTTTCACTTTTTGTTGGGCCTCTCGAATTTTCTCCAATTTGGAGATTCAGAAGTGTTTCATCGCTAAATTGATTATTTTTTTAGTACTGTTTGATACAGTTTGAAGCAGCGGTTACAGAGAAAATATTTTACGTCACAAAACTTTCCAGAGGAAATGGTATGCTTGAGTGTCGACATTGTAACTCAACGTCAGGTGGCAGGTGAAATTAGCTTAATCTAGATCGTATAAAAGTAAAGATTTATGGTAGGTGTTCCGGGTATATGTAATTGAAGTTTAGCAGGAAAAAGGTTCTTTCTAACCACTTGTAAACTCTGTGTAACGTCAAATAAAAACAAAGGTAAATAAATGCTCTTTCTAATTATTTCACAAAACTTTTTTTTTGTAAGACTGAGACATCTCCCACACACCATCTGATCCTTGCCAGCAGTCTCGTCCCCAAACACAAACTTCATGGAACCAGGTACCACAAGTTTGGCACTCATCCAGTCGAACGTATTATTATATCTTCTTTTACAAAAATCTATGTACATTACTGGGTGTCAGTAAGATTCCATGATTCTTAGTTGTAACAGGTGGTTTGGCAAGATGAGCTTCTTGTTTAGAGGTAATGGATGTCAGTGATCCTATTTACTTTATTTTGGCATTTTTCTTTCTGCTTGTGACACAGCGATAAAGAAATCTACAGGGAACATTAAACCGCCTTACTGTATCACGCTGTGCGTATCTCTTTAAAACGACTTCGACAGCTTTGTTTATGTCATCACTATTCTGTCTGCGCAGTCGATGATGATCAATACTTTTTTGTATTCGTTGCATACCTATATTAATAGGTACCTTCACACTTTTGTAAGCATTGGCAATTCATGTTTAATCAATAATGAATTCAAGTCTTCTAATTTTTACGTTTCCAACGAATCACGACCAAATATGTTAAGAAAGACTTGATCTACTTAACCTCATTTCAATTGATCCACTTTTACCTAAACGGCTAATACCTACAAAATTTCCTTTCAACACTACGGATGCAGTAGAAACGTCATCTGAGGAAAGGAAATGGTTACCCAAATTTAAAATACTACGTTTCCTATACTTCTGTTGCAAAAAAAATTTTGTATATCTCAAATATTACAAAATCTACTGTTTCGAATGAAAAAGGTTCTTTTCTTTACGTTTACCAGCATGTTTAAAATGGAAATGGAATCCAAGACCGGAGTGATTCATCATCATGAAAAGTAGTTGTTACTAGCCCGTTGTAAGTGTTTAGTATAGTGAAGATAACGAGAATCCACTTTATCCCTTAAACCCTATAGATGATAGGGACGCGCAAGGAAATACAAGCAAATAAAAAATGTAATTATTGCTTACACAATCGAATACAAAGCAAAACAAACCAATCATTATAACAGTAGAATTTATATGCAAACGACTATCATAGAAGAGTGTGGAATGTATGTCTGTTGACATCTAATGTTTCGAATATGTTGTTTACTTTTCTTGAAATAATTCATTACTTAACAATGCACCTTTTTAATATGTGAGAAATATCATTAATGACCATTTCTTTACAGTAAATACTCATTTTCTCAGTAAAGATCAAGTAGAAAGTGACTTCATTTTGAACCTTTGATAATCAGAAAACACGAGATATTTGCTTTATTTTAAATGACGTTAGCTTATAGATGTGTATTAAACAGATAATCTTCGCACAGATTAACAGAATAACAATGAAAATTCGGAAAGAAGATTAGAGACTATTTAGAGATTTATTAAAATCTCTAAAAGTACAAAACATTATTGTATAAGTAATGGTGGTACACGTAAGAAGACGTTTCTTCTTAACTTACTGGAGTGGAGTAATTTTTTTCTGAATTAATCTCCAGAAAAAGCGGAAGGTTTCTCGAACAATAACTGTTTTTATAAGATACTAGTGTATTTCAACTGCAATATTGTGCATTTCTACAGTTAATTACAATAAAATGTTTGTATATTTTAGGAAGGATAAAACTTACTTTATCAGTAAATTATAAGAATAAGCTTTTTGTTTTGACTAAAGTTTATTGTAATTTTAAATACAATTATAATGAGATGTCTGTATATTTCAACTATCGAATTATCCAACTTGATACTAAGATACAATATAATGTCTCTTTATTTCATATACGACATATTGGAGTTCTACATTAAATTACATTAAGATTTCGGCATATTTCAAATAAAACAGGCAAAGTTTGCAGTCTGTATATCTTAATTTAATTTATTGAATTTTATACTAAATTTGAAAATTATTTTAATAAATAAACTACAGAAAATTTGTAATTTTTGACGAATTACATTAAAATACCTGTTTATTTCAACTCCGACATAATGAAATTTTATAGTAAATTACACAAAAGATGGTTAATTTTTTTCATTTATAATATTATAGAATTTCAAAATGAATTACAATAAAATTTTGTTAATATCAGCTACGGATTTATACAATTTTGAAATTAATTAAAATAAGTCGTTTGTAGACAGAACTTAGTACATGATGCATATGAGAATTTACCATTAAGAAGACTATAATTGCAATGTGTTTTTAATTAACAAATTTAATGGGAATTATTAATAAAAATTTTGAAAATGATTTAATAAATAAATACATATAAGAATGAAGGTGCATTGTTACGCCATTATCAGAAAATAAATTCATGGTTATGAGGTGATTTTTATTGATTACTGAAACACTGCTACACGGATGCAAAATCTTCTAAATTTGATGCCTAATAAAACGATAAACGTATTTACCCTAACATCTTTGAAACAACTTCTCCTTTGGAAGACATTGTTTCATTTCATCACAATTATAGTCTGAGCCAAACTAGGGTTGCAAAAATAAACTCTAATTATTAATCAGATTGGCTTTCTGGCTAATGATTAGCAGCAGTCGGTAATTTAATTTCTAAACAACAATACGAGTTTAAAGCTAAGTGATTGCTACCTAACGTGCACGGGCCACGATCAATGAGGTCTTGAAAAATATCGTGTCGAAGAAGCAAAATTTTAATCAAATTTAAGTAAACTTCCAAATGGTAATACAATTTTACTGTATGGCAAACAGATAAAGGAACACAAAATTTTACCTAGTTTTATGATGTATCATCGAATAAATATGCGAACTAATTAGATATTCTAATCTTGATACTTAGGAAAACACTATCATATATTTTGAGGGCTATTGGAAATGCGAGTAAAAAATAATATTTGTCAGAACCAATATAAAGGCTACAAAACATACCACTTTGCACAAATACGTAACTAGATTCCATTCGCATTATGCAAAACTATGATTTACAAACTGCATGCGATACAGTCCAATGCATAAGTATATATTGCACACGCATTTGTTTGTGGATGCTATACAAGAAAACCAAAATTATTTTAGTAAAGTATGTTTCTTTGGTTTGTCGGTTTAGCCATATAAATAGCTTAATTTCATTAACTACGTAGTCATCTATAATGGTATTTTCTGAAGAAGATTTATTTATCTCTGTTTTTGTCTTTTAAAAATAAATAAAGATAGAAAAGATATTGAATGGAAATACCTTTTATTTGAGCTATGGCAGGAATTAAATTGCTGCACGCGTTAGCACTGGAAGTTTCCATTTGGCAATTATGATTGATTAGTTTGTAAGATCATCTGCTTCCATTTGTCTTATTTCGCATCAATAAAAAATGTGGTAGAACTCAAAAGCAAAATTATAGTTTTAGATGGAAAGAATTAGAGAATTTATGTTTAAACGTTTTGACGCTAAACAAATATGTACGATGACAGCACATTGTAATTAGAGTGAACTGTAAAAAGGTTAAAAAAAATTCTCCGACTATTCAAATGTTTTGTGTTTTAAATATTAAGTAATCTTAAAATCAACCGCATAGTTTTAAATCAAAAATTACTTTAGTAGATATAAGATTTAAAAAAAAAATATTTATATATAGTCAGGGTTTTAAACATATTTTTCATAATAAAGATTCGGAAAATTATTTAGATGTCATTATGAATATATTATTTTGGCAGGAAATAAAGTTAGTAAATAATAATAAGATTTATTATTTATTTTAAAATCTTAGTACGATGCACCTTTAAGTCTAAATTTATAGAAATACTGACTACAGTTTCACATATTTAGAAGCTATTTATTCTTATATCCACTTAGGATTACTGTGGATATTTTCTATTTACTAATATATTTTATATGAATTATATTATTAGCGAATTTAATTATAATTTGAAAGTAAATAAAATCACGAGCCGTAATAGAGATATGTAGACTTAAGGAATAGGTCGTGGTGTAACCAACTAAATATTTTTGAATTTTTTATGAAAGTAAGCAAAAAATGATTATTTGAAACTTAAAAAATATACATGTTTATGAGATGTGAATATGAAAGTATTTGATTGGACTCTGATGATGTCATTCACACCTCCAATATAAAGATATTTATATTGAAGCTCAAGGAATTTCTTATAGCGCGAGAAAGAGGCGAAGGTAGGATATATAAGGGATTGACAAAATGCCAAATAGTCAGATTAATGTATCGCTAAGATGTGTTACTTTTTACCCTTTAACAGGATCTAGAAATTGGCGAATTATGTATTAGAGCAGTGCGTGTATACTCGATAATTACCTCTTAGCGAGAAGATTACTATATATCATTGACAAGATCGATCAGTCTGAACATTTAGCAGTTCAGATCACTGCAACTTTTAATAGCTTCAACGTTGCTAGCACCCCTTATGTTGTGCATCGTTTAAGGTATGTCACAATTTATGGCCACGTTACTGTTTTCCAGACAACCATTACTTAAGGATATAGACTGAAAATTGAAAGATTTTAAAAAGAGTGATCCATTAGTGTCTAAAATGGATATTCAGTGGACGAATCCTAACTTTAACTGTTTGGCTCCTTAAAAAAATGTAGGGAAACATCAAGGTGAATGCTTCGAAAAACAGTAGCTAGCTGGCGCTAGTTGTGAAGCGTAATAGACTGAAGATTACGGTGCTGAAATGGCTTAGAAAAAGTTCCACTAGAGATGGCTGCAAGGTAGATAAACGTATGAAAAGAAAAGGACATTGCAAAAAATAATAAAATATTATCATTGCATTTTGCTCATCAGAATTGCCATTAAGTCAAAATAATTTGATCGAAGCCGTAGTCTAAAACAAAAAATATATATATAAACCAAAGAACTACACATTCTGAAATACACAGAACACTTATCTCAATCACAAGATCTGTATTCTATTAAATTTTCTAGTGAGAATGAAAGAAGAATGAAAGAAGATACCCAAAGTTAACGCTTTCTCTCCGAGTGAAGTTAACTTGTTTAATTAAAAATGTTATGTTTGTGTTTTGTTTGTTGTTATGTTGAGGAAGATAGGTGTGGTGTTCAAAGTAATTCTGACGTCACTGATTTTTAAAATCTTACGTCTAAAAAGCTAAAAAAAACACAAGATGGAGAACAATAATTAATTATTTTCATATGCCTTTGATAATTTGTAGTTGGTAATATTAACAGAGAAACCATATGATATAAAATGGTGGTATATGTTAAACAGCATTTTATTAGCTTTACTTTCCACAATCACCGAATATGCAGTTGCTGGATGCATGCCACCAACGAAAGTACTACATCCGCCGAAAGGACTCTGCCATTACCATTTTCTTGCAAATCATCCTCACATTAAAATGAAACATGCTTGCTTCCAATTATTTTCAGCTAATTCTTTTTTATTTGCTGGTGTACATTTATTTATAGTATTTAGTTATAATTACACTATGCAACAAATTTCAACTTTTTATTTTCCGCGTACGTATAATTAGGTGTTTCTGGTTAATTTTTACACGCTGATTTCAATGGTACCATCCGTTTTTCTCTAGCATGTCTAGATCTTTTGTTATTGCAAATTAAATAGTTCAAAGGGTAAATACCTCAAAGATTTTCATAATATGTCCCATTCAGTAAAAGTCAAGATTTTATACCACTTTTCATTGAGAAACCTTTCGTACATTGTCCTGAATGGTTCGATCACTTCCGGCATCAGCTTATTCAGAAGCTTTCTTCTGTTTGAAATGTGTTGTACTACGTGAGTGTCTCTTGTAGCTTGCACTCGATTCTCTCTGAAGAAACCAACAGAAATCTCCCATCATAGCTGAATTATATCTACCCTGATATCGCTGCTCCATATAGGAAATTTCTTGATGAAAACCTTCTCCGTGTTCATCACTAACGCTTCCCATATTCTGGGGAAAGAAATCCAAGTGTGAATATATAAAAAATGCATTTTAAGTGACATGCGGCAACCCATCACATGGTAATCTTCAATAAGTTTGGTGACCAGCTCTATATAGTTTTCACTCTTCTTATTGCCTAAGAAAGCAGCGACAACTGCTTTGAAGGATTGCCAAACATTAGGTTCCAATTCAGTCAACTGCTTCTCAACTCTGTATCATTAAGAGTTTTTCTGATTTGAGGCCCAATGAAAATCCCTTCTTTCAGTTTGGCATCACTCAGTTTTGGAAATTTTGTTCTGAGGTACTTAAACCCATCACCTTCCTTGTTCATAGCCATCAAAAATTCTTCATTATTCCTAATTTGATGAGGAGTGATGGTAGAAAAATTTTTCAGGAGGTAGCAATGGTTGGTGCATTACACTGCTTTCACCAGGTAATATCTTTCTCTTCTTGGCCATTCTTTCTTTTGGTAACGCTGCTGAGTGGCTCTGCTATCCCACAGACAAATGAAGCAGTAATACTTTGTAAAAACACCTTGCATTCCAGTAAGTAAACCAATCACTTTCAAATCCCCACATATGCTCCAATTGTATTTTCTGTATTGGATGACATTGAGTATAGTTTCCATGGATTTGTATGACTCTTTCATTCCAGTTGCATGGGCCAATGGGACAGATGGAATATTGCCATTGTGCAGCAAAACTGCCTTCAGACTGAGCTTTGAAGAATCAATAAACAGCTGCCACTCATCCGGATTATGATAATAATCCAGTTCATTCATCAAACCATTGATATCTGTACAATATCAAAGATTGTCCTTGGTTTCCAAAAAACTGGCCAGTTTTTCACCGCGATTCCTGTAAACTGAGATCAGTGTATCCAGGTGCCAACAAGTTCCATTGCCACAGCCTTGAACCAAGAAATTCTGAATTATCCTTGGTTAGTTTTAGATCACGAATCAAGTAATTACTTCCTGTTTTCCAGTTCTGAATTAATGCCAACTTCAAGAAGATCTTCACAGTTAGGAGATGGTATTGGAACGGGTAGCTCATCACTGTGAGGAACAGGCTTTATAGCAGAGTGGATGTCAGGGTATTCTGTTTTGTGCCTGTTCTTTGTTGAATACCAAGATATCTTTGTCATACAAAAGTAACAGTCTGTTGAGTGATCCTCAGGTTCTCTCCAAACCATTGGAATTGAAAAGGGCATTTTCCAGTGCCTTCCATCCATTTTGAGGGACCAGAATAGCAAGTATTGAAATTTATATGAGGCGCCCAACTTTTTTCCTGGTCTCCAAGTTTGACTTTGAAGTATGCAACTTTGACCAGATCTGTAATTCTTCTCTGCTGTGATTTTTTGGTAAATTTGCCGCAAACATAACAAAAACTATTTGGATTATTCACACAACCTCGTCTGGATGCCATGGTATGGAGCAAAGAATTTGTCATGTGGTAGGCACTGACTAGTTTTATTGTCCTCAAATATGTTGTAAAAAAAATTGGCCTCAATTACGTTGTAAATACACATTCATTTTCAAGCTCCTTACATCCGAGTTGATATCAACATATTTTGCCTTGATTGGGCATTGAAAACTGGTTCCTTACATCCGATGTCCCAGGTCGACTGGTCCAGAAATGGACCAGTTCATCCTGAAAAGATATAGAACTCGACCGAGAATTCATCCTGCCATCTGTTCACCAAATTTCAGCTCCGTCGATTCACTCCTTGAATTTCTAGAGCTGGTTTAACTCGGACGCCTATATACATATCACAATAACAAAAAATCTAGATGTGATATAATGTTTTAAGGTGCATTTTTTAATTCAGCACCTATGATTTGACCAAAATCACCTATTTTTGTTTATGCGGAAAATTTTGTGTTGCACAGTGTAATAGATAAATATGATCAATTTAATCATCGTTTATAGAATTATCCGACGTTTTAAAAGAAATTTTGTAGTAAACATTCGAAATAAGAATGAAATATCTTTTACCTGATATATATTTAAGAATCTACATTTAGTTGGTAATAAAAGTCACCTATATAGGATAAAGAAATACCAACATTATGAATCTGAATTAAATTTGAAAGACATTGCTTACCCTCTTGCATTGAACAAAATTAATACGCCTGAACTCTTAAAATATGGCAGTTAATGTGTACGTTTGATAAAAATAACAAAAAAGTTGTAGAGCATAGAATTTCTAATTTAAATAATGCGAGAAAACATATGAATATCTTTCTTATTAAATAAAAAGATCAAACTCATTATACACTAATTAAAAATTTACCTATACTTAAAAACAAATAACAAAGAATAAATCAACCTGTTTGTTATTACATAATAAAGATGAAAAAACTTTAAAAGAAACATAACGAGAAGAGAAGTAAGGATATATTTATTTTACTCAGATTACCTAAGATGTATAGTAATAAATTAAAATTTAAAACTTGCAGTAAAATTTAAGGTACCTTTTGTAATTTATTCAGATTTGAAATTATTTTGCTAAAGTATACAAACAAACAAAAATCACAAAAATATTATAACAACCTGCTTGTTTACTTTTTAAATGATTAAGAAAATTCTACACTTGTTCTCTTTACAGCTACAATTAAAGAAGTAGATTCTAACTTTGTAGCTTCTGAGTTTTTCCATATCCTTGAAGAATCATTTACTGTGGGGGATAAAAATAGTCAAGACCATTGTAACCTATCTAGTAAATTTAGATGCGCTGCGCATGAGTGTGACGTACATTTTAGATATCCCAATCATATTCCTGTTATATAGTATTATTTATCTACTCACGATGCGCATTTCTTCCTCATAAATCTAGCTAAAGAAAATTATCTTTATTACAACTCAAACATCTTAAAATTATATTTTATTTTTTATTTAAAGAACCTGTTGAGAAAGAGATTAAAAATGATAAAGTAATAAACAAATTTCTCGAAGTTAGATTTTTAAATTATTTTAGATTTATAAGAACGAGTTTAGATAACAAATCGAAAACCAAAACAATTAATGCATACAATGATAAAATGTTTAGATAAATGGTGTTATTTAATCTTTTATTGACAGTTTTAGCAACCATAATGTAGCTACTAGTCAATTAACTAAAAGATTTTTATAATAAATTAAATAAAAAGAGCATCTCAGAAAGTACGAGTAAGTATTATAAAGAAGTATGTTAAATGTACAACATTCAAACGTTTGGTGAGTATAATGATATCTATCATCAATTTGATGTCTTACTTTTAGCTGATATATCTTAAAACTTTAGAATTGTATGTTAAAAGACATAAATTAGATCCATGCCATTTCTTTACAGACCATTAAAGATAAAATAAAATACAATTAGATCTCAACAGATGGTGTTGTTTTTGATATAACAAGGCATAAAAAGGTGAAATCATTATGATACCATACATGCTGAGGGGCGCCGCGAAATATTTGAAAACTGCCTGATTGACAGAATGGGGATGTCTAAGACTTTCCGGTACAGATCCGTACTCCAAGCTTTGTTCTCTTTGCGAGTCAGACATCTGCTCTAATGACGACATATCTAACTTACCAGTACTGTTGAGTTCGCTTGGTACAGTTGTAGAATGAGGATGCGGCCAATATCAGTCCGTTTCAGTAAAATATATATTTGAATTTATCTTTGATGTTTTAGAATATCATTTAATAGCTGCCAGTGCATGTGTAATCATAATGAAATATCTTATGTGCTTTATTAACAATAATTTAATCATTTCAATGAAACGTACTTTTGTTGCGAAAACGTACGTACCACTGATACTACTTTTAACAACATTTCTTTTGATACATGTAAAGATGATATAAAACCGTTTGAAATATTTAACATTGTTTTAATTGGTGACAAAATCTATCAGATCTCATCCCTGGAGATGTTATAAAATTAGATGATCAAGAGTGTCAAGTTTTATATAAAAATTATGATCCAACTAAAGAAAAATCTTACATTATCTAATTAGATGAAAATAACCACACGCAACGGATGGACTTAGGTGGATAGATCCACAACATTTAAAGTATTAAAAAATTTATTAATAAAATCAGATACACTAAAGGGTGTGATATATGAAGTAGACTTATAATATTCCAAATAATAATTACATAGCCACCATATAACCGTCCTCTAGCTGTAGGAGAACTTATCCAGAATATCAAGTGGCTTTCACTTGACCAAAATAAAATGAAAAAAAAAATTGGAAGTAAACATACTATAAAATTGTTAAATACTTTCATAATAATAAGAATTATGTTGTACGTTATAGAAATCTTCAGCATTATTTGTCTCTAAAAATGAAGATAACCATAAATAAAACGCAGTTCTATTCTTCAAATCGATCTGGTTGATTAAAACCCAATATTGAGTTAAATACAAATATGAGAACAAAGTCTACAAAATTTTTAAAGAAAAGAATTCTACAAGTTAATGAATAGCCCTGTTTATAGTAAACCTATGGAAATATAAGAAAGCAGAGTTGTAGGAGCGTACAAACGCAGATCAACTTTTAAAAATGCATATGTTGATAAAATTATCCAATAATATCCTAGAGATATTATTGATGAAAACCTTGTTCTCTTTAATAAACATTAACAAACTTCTTTATTTGAGAAAGTGTATATTAGATTATTCAAAATATCTAATGTGCGATTTTCACTTTAATGTTAATGAAATCAAACTTCCACAAGTTTCTTTAATAGCAGGGAACGTAGAAATAGATACAGACACAGCAAATTATTTGGCTTCTAAGGTTGATCGTCTGCATTTACATTACAACAGAATCTGAGTACAGTAATTCCTTATATAACGCGACTTCGCTTTACGCATTTTCACCATAACGAGCTTTCTGAATACGGGGACCATTTTTCGCTTAACGTCAGCTACTTGCCGCTATAACGCAGTCTGAGCACGGTGGGACTATGTACTTCTGAGCGGCGCGGAATAATACCTGACGTCACCCACGGAAAAAAAACAGCGTAGCCATATACTACTTGGTGAGAACACAGCCTAGATGCTGATCTGAACATGCGTGCGGAAGAATATAAGAACTTCGTCTTCTCGGTGGAGACCGTCTTCTTGGTCGTACATGAAGTCACAAACATTGTCGTGAATAATGTACGAATCATTAACATTATGAGTGAAAAAAGGGCCAGAAACTCAACAGAAAGGATCTGACCCTAAGAAACAAAGGTAAACGTTTATCGAACATTGGTCGAGCCCTAATGCTTCCCAAATCCACCTTACGGACGATACGCCCTAATACCGACAAAATTAAGAGTGCAACACCATTGTAGTCAACAAAAGTAATCCTTTCACGTAGTGCTATTATGGAGATCGATGGAAAAATTAGTTAGCACGTGGATTGAACATCAGACTAGGTGGAATGTGCCCATAGATTAATTGTTATTCAAGAAAAGGCCAAAGCCTTATATGAGGACTTCAAGAAAGATAACCGGGAATAAAACATGAAACCATTCACGGCAAGTCATGGGTGGTTCGAGCGGTTTAACCGACGTGCTGACTTTCACTACATCAGGGTCCACGGGAGAATCTGATGCTGCCGATACCGAAGCTGCTGAACGTTTTCTTTGAATGGTGAAAAGTGTCAGCGAGGAAGGAGGGAACTGTCCCAAGCAGGTTTTCAATACAGATGAGACTGGACTGTATCGGAAAAGGATGCAATCATACAGCGGTGAGCAAAAGTCTTGCATAAAATAATTTTTCCTGTAAATTAGCTCGCATTTAGTCGGAAGCAGTTGTTACCAAATCTTGTTCATTAAAGTATTTATATATTACTGTTGTGTATCTATTCCAATAATATCGAGCATATTGTTTCATTGTAGGAAAAGTTATAATTTTTAGAAAATAATTTGCATCAAATCAACGTGTGCAAAAGTGTTGCATGAAATCTAGACAGCTATCTAATCAATTCAGATTCAATTCCAATTATGCAGGAAGTGATCAGATCTATCAATAATGAGCAGAATATCCTAAATTCTTGATAACTTGTTCAGAACGATGAGGCATGCTGGCTACCAAACGCTGACAATTGTCACCACTGAACTCCGGTCTGTCTTCCTCGATTATCCGTTTCAAACCAGTTTTTATTTTCGTTTTTTTTTGGCTCTAACGCTGAGTTTAATCGAGTGCCAAATGTTTCCGATGGGATTCAGATCCGGGCTTTGAGCCGGCCAGTCAAGGAGGGGGATTCGCAACTCTGCCATCAAGGCATTGACACTCCTAGCTGTGTGGATGGGGGCGTTGTCCTGCTGATAGATGGCCGTCAGGAGCGTATGGTAACACTTATACGGTTCGACAATGTCCGAGACAATTTTAGCATAGTGATGAGCATTCATTCGATCCTCCTCGTGATGCAAAGGACCGACACAGGATGACTGAAAACAGCCCCAAACCATGGCCGAATCTCCCCCTGCTTGCAAAGTCAGTCAAGTGCAACTAGGATGGTATTTCTCGGACACCGATCGCCGAACGTACACCCGACCAGTCGAGTGGACTCTCACGAATTTGCTTTCGTCGGAAAACAACACTCGGGACCACTGGGCCACGGTCCAGTGAAGATGGTCGCGGGTCAACTGCAGTCGCTTTCGACGATTGTTCAGACTGATGAACGGCTTATTCTGTGCCGATCGCACGAACAGTTCCATGTGGATCAAACGCCGTCTGATGATGCACGAGACCAATTGGATTCCATGGTGCCTTGACAAGACGGTCTGGATGTCGGTGGATGTGCGGAAACTGTCCGAGTTCGACATACGGTCGAACAGACGATACTGTCGAACCGTCGTTTTCCGCGGTCTGCCGGATCTGCGTTTCGAAATTAGGCTCCCATCGGCTTTCCAACGTTCGAGATATCGTCGACTGATTGCAACCGATACGATCCACAATGATCCACTCAGTTTCACCATCTTCTTTCATGCGAACGATTGTGGCCCGCTGTTCGGGGGTCAAATATCGGGCTCTCGGCATCACTATGTTGACCAAAAATGAATCAGAATAGTGGTAAATGACAGTTTTTTCACATTTATATTCTACTATCCTAAACTATTATAGCACAAAATATATGTTCTAATATTTTGTAGTTTAGGTAACACTTTTGCACTCGCCGATTTCATGCAAATTATTTTATTAATATTTAAATTTTGACTGTGTAATTACAAAATGGATCTCAGTGTTATAAATCGTTTAAAGACACCGATACCTTTCAATTACAACAGAAAACATACAATAGTTACTAATTTCTACAAAATAAGAACCCATTTTCTAAGTCTGGTCAGTTTTGTGCAAGACATTTGCACACCGCTGTTATCCTAGATCTCCACGGTTGATAAGCCAGCATCCGGCTTCAAAGCTGCCAAAGGGAGATTTTCGCTATTGCTTGGCGGAAACGCAGGAAACTGTAACCTGAAGCCTGTGTAGGTGTACCACGCCGAGACCTAAAGAGCAATAAAGGGGTACTCGAAAGGCCACCTTCCCCTTATTTGGCAGCATAATCCGACGTCGATTTGGATGATTGCATCCCTCTTCACCGAATGGTTCACCTTGCACCTTGATAAGCAACTGAAGGAATACTGCGGGAAAGAGAATCTTACATTACAAGATGATCCTTATCATTAATAACTCGGCTGCTCACCCAGCCAGCCTTCATGATCTTTTGGAAAACATCAAGATGTATTTTCTGCAACCAAATACGACGTCACCGATGCAACCAATGGATCAAGGTGTTATTGCCGCTGCCTAAGCCGAACTTTGGCCAAGCTCACCAGAGACACCGACAGTGAAAGAAAGCCTACGTTAGAGGAGTTTTGGCGTTCCTTCAACATTAAAATCACCATCGATATCATTGCCCAGAGTTGATGTGATATTCCGGCAGCCTACATGTTAGCCGTGTGCAAGATGTGTCCCCTATTTTCGGTGATTCAAGGTTGACGTGAACATGTTGTTTCCGAAGAAAGTTGGCTTTCAAGAAGTTGAGAAGGACGGCGTGGTGGAGTTGCGCGAGCCGCGCCGCGAGGAGCTGGCCAGGTAAGATCTCCAACAACGGATGGTGGAAACAGCCCCACTTAAGCACGAGTCTTAACGACGAAGGCTTTGGTTCACGCTGCCCTACGGTGCTACAACTAGCTCGTAAAAAAAAAAAACTGAAGAGGACAGCAGGGCAACTGAAACTTGATACGTTTTTGAAGCCAAAAGTGACTCACATCTAATATCTTTCCCTCTTTTCCTTCCCGAACTGGAACCCAACCCCAACTTTTTCCATTGCATGTTAAGGGGTTTATGTTCGTTTTACGCGATTTCGGTTAACTTGGTGACTTTCAGGAACCTAACTCCCACGTTGAAGAGGAATAACTGTATTCCATTGGAATATCTACGATAAAATAATCCCTAATATGATTAATACTCATGATAAGGATAACACTGACACCAACCCTAGTTAGCTACATCCATCGAACCAATGATGCTGCTAAAATAAATAACGTTCAAGTAAATATTATATTTTTAAACAAATATATTAATTAATTCTTTACATTGGTTATTAAAGAAAAAATTAAACAACATTTCATTTGTTAATTTTTCTGTAAATCCCACGCCAACATGCTCCAGGTTTATAAAAAAGGGAGTTGGTTTATTTTTGACTCACAGATGACGACGTTAAACGGAGTCTTATTATTGAAAGCCGACTTTGATGTCTCTAGCTGTGGTATATATTAGGGCTCGGACCATTTAAATAACTATTTGTTGTATCGAATGCAAAAATCCGGAGCCTAATTATTGGTTTTACCAGAGCTTAACATAAAAAGAAAAATAAACAATTCAATAAGTAAAATGACATTATTTTTCTTGTTTTGTAAATTTTTTATTTGCTTTTTCAAAAGAGTTTAATTTCTATCAGTTAATAAGCACGACTAATTAACGTGATCGAGTTTAGTAGATGACAAAAAAGGAAGATAATTGCTACGTTTTTGATTATATCGATCTTGTAAAAAAAAAAAAATAATTAAAAAGCTGCAAACTAAACGTCTCTATGGGAAAAAATCTATTTTTTAAAATAAAATTGGATGTAAACCACCCTCTACATCAGAGTACAAAGTAAATCAAGAAAAATAAGTTTTCAATTTTCCATACGTTTATTTTTCCGATGATTGATTGTATTTTTTAATTAATTATTTTTAAGAGAATATTTGCCACATTCCACGTGCTTTTTAATTATGCGGTTAAGCAGATATAAGCAACAGAATAAATATTTGTGTCTCTGAAAACTTTAATTAAAAAAATTGTATTTTTGTCTTACAGGGTGTTAGTTTCTTTTACAAAATCTTTGTTATAACTCAATAAATAGAAAACAAAGAAAATACGTCACCTTAAAATCGTGACTTCCATCAAGCGACCAGTATTTAACATATTCTAATAATCCAATTCCAAAATGTGCCCTACAAGTATATACGCGTGTAAATAAAATATTAGTCGCACATGCTAATTTTTATTTGTGTATTACGTAATAAAAAGGATGAGTAATGTCGAATTCATTTTATATAATTAGTCTGAAGAAAACAGTCTGTTAATTACTAAAATCACTGCATGACTTTTATAAATGTTATAATAACGTATATACATCCTTAATTTCAAAGGAATGCCATTAAATAAAAGATTTCTATAGATTTCAAACATCGATTACAAGCACTATAGTTCTGCTGGTTTTGCACATAATTATGCATAGTGCTCTATTATGTTTAGTTGCTCATCATGGTTGTGCAGAATTTTGCTGCATGATTCCTCACTTTTCTTTCTACTTTCACTTCAAAAGTACTAAAAAGAAAAACAAGATAGCGCTCTCCAAATTGTCGATTTGAGATTATTTGCTTTACTTTATATGTACAAGTGATTATTATTAACAGTGAAACCAAATAATAAATATTAGTTACATACAGTGCCGGACAAAAGAGTTGGAACACTTGCTGTGAAATTGATATTTGAACTCCCTCGTTTTAACAAACGCATTTAAATACCCATCACATTGTTTATTATATGCACAAAACATGTTTTACAATGTATAAAAGCAACACATGCTATATGTTTACATATTCTCTGCAAAAAATATTTGAATCGGCAATGTCCAATTTGTACCTCGAAAAAAGAGTTGGGACAGTGAGCAAAACCATAAATATTTTTCAACATTCCAAATTACAATCGAACAAATGCATGAAAATTATCAATTTACTAGTAGTAGTGGGTGGCGTATCTGTGATTTTAAATCACTTCTCGACAACGATGGGGCATGGATTCGACCAAACGAAGGCAGTCGGAATTGGCCATTTCCTGCCAGCTTTTCCCGACGGCCTGCCAGAATTGGTCTTGGTTGAAATTCTTGTGTTTGGCCACCTTGGCCTTTGGCCTTCAGCTGCTTCTAGGAATTTTCGATCGGGTTGAGATCCGGACTTTCGGATGGCCAGCGCATGACATCCATTCCTAGTTGGGTGGTGAGGGAAGTGACGACTCTGGCGGTGTGGATTGGGGCATTGTCGTGCTGGAAAATGGCGGTGACTGGCATGTTCTCGTCGATGTAGTCGACGACGACATCCCTCAGTAAATTGCAGTAGTTCTGGGCGGTCGCTCTGCCCCTGATCAAGTTGAGATAGTCTGGTCCCACCGTGCTCATACACTCCCAGACCATCAACGATCTTCCTCCGGCCTCTACCGTCGTTTGGGCGTTCTTTATATTGCATTTTTCGCCATGGTAACATCGAGCATATACTCGGCCAGCACTGTGAATGCGCATGATCATCGTTTCGTGGGAAAAGAGAACTCTAGCCCAATGAACTTTGGTCCAGTTTTTATGCGCTTTAGCCCATGCTATGCGGATGCGCCTGTTCTTGTTGCCAATCAATGGCTTTTTCTGGGCGATTCGTCCAAAGAGATTTCCCTCGCATAGACGACGTTGAATAGTGCGACTAGAGACATTCACTCCACTCATGGAGGCTCGAATGGCCGTCGACGTCAGGAAACTATTGGCTCTGGATTTGCGATAAATGAGTCGATCCATTTTGTTGCCACATTTTCGCGGTCTTTCGATTAGCATTTTTGGTTTCGTGTTTCCGGTCTCCTTGTACTGCTTCAGAATGCCGTTTACAGTGCTTTTCAAGCAAATGACTCGATCGACTATCTTCCGACAAGACAGATTTTCTTGGTGGTGCTCAACTATCAAATCTCTGATTTCAGACGACATTGTCTTGCCAAACATGGTGCATAGATGATCTTAAATGTCTTAGATGATGTGATTCTATTCATTTGATCGTTTATAAATTAATATATTGAGGGGAATAAATGTATGCATAGATTTTGTTCACTGTCCCAACTCTTTCGCAGTACAAATTTGACTATGCTAATTCAAATATTTTTTCCAGACAATAGATACACATATGACATTCGTTGTTTTTACACATTTTAAAGGAATGTTTTATACAACTTATTGACAATAGGATGGCTATTTGTAAGCAAATATAAAAAAACAAGAGAGCTCAAATATCAATTTCACAGCAAGTGTCCCAACTCTTTTGTCCGGCACTGTATATAAAGATCGCGGACTTAGTTCACTTTTAAAAATTAAACTTTAAAAAAATTTTAAAAATAAATAAAAAATTAGCACTACATTTTTATTATTTTCATTGTGTAAAATTGTTTTTCCATTATTAAAAAAGAATAAGGTTTTCCTTGATTAATAGTCTCTTATACCTGGTAAGTTTCTAAGAAATCGATAAGATAAATGCATGTGTTTAATGAAACCGTGTTTAAATTTTAACGGTGATTTATAATGATTAGTTCATTAAAATTGTGTGTTTTAAACACTTAAACTGCGCATTATTTATATAACATACTTCGTTAAAAACATGGGAAGGAAGACTTGCATGTTGTTCAAACATCTCTAAAAACTATATACCATATTTAAAAAAATAATGATGTTTTGATGCAATAATTATAGAGTGTAATCTTTGCAACAAACGAAGAATTACTTCAGCCTAAGTAGTAATACTTTTCAGCAAAAATAGTGTCTTTTAATGAACCTGGAGTTACCTGTAGGTATAATGCTACGCTTTTTTCCAGGGTATACTTCTTAGTGACAGATAGAAAAGAAATATTGTTCTTTCTGATAAGTCATTTTCCTATTGCGAAGTTAAAAAACTTTTGATAAGACGACTGAAGAAGGCAGATGTAAACATTTATTTTGGCATTCTTTTCCTCTGCAGCTCTTTGACTTTTGTGTGCAACCTTTCTGATGAGGCCACCTTTCTGTCTTCTTATTGCATCTTTTTGCTTAATCACTTGCGTCAGACAATAGATCTTATTCACACTTTTCTTTACAAATGCAGCTGTTAGTTTTCAAAAGCACTTAAACTTATTTTAAGAGAGGAAAAGCTGATATCAGTAGACAAATATTTCGATACCAAGTTTTTAATCAATAAAAGATGTGACCATAAATTTTACTAAGTAAATGCGAGATTTTGATTGTTTATCGATCACACATCTGTCTAAAGTACAAACAGCCTTGTAAGTTTTTGAGACTGACAAATATTTATCGCTCGTAAAATCTATGATCATATAGAGAGTAGAGTCAGGCAATGATTATTATTGAAAGTTTATATAGGCTTTTTCGATGCCAATTTGTTTTGTTATTGCAAAGAGGTGGAACGCCATCGTGGCGTATGCACGGAACAGTAGTGTAAGAAAATGTTAATTTGATTTTTAAACCGACTCACACTACTACTATTCATGATTTGTAATTTACTTTTGTTGCTAATATTAAATTTGAACCAATTAAGCATACTGCTAAATGACCTTTTTAATATTTTAAATCGCTGAACGTTTGTTCTGTATCTGCTCTTTAATGTAGGATACGATGGAGAGTGCCAAAAAACGTCACGATAATAAGTCAGCTACACTCTATATAACTTATTTTCATTTACAATTACAATTTTCTGTGCTACTGAAGCAAGCAGCATGCATACAGTTTGGCACTGCATAAAAATACGACAGGTAGAAGTTAAATGGAAATCAGAATTATGGAGATCTCGGTGACCAATTCATCTGTATCTTACTTTTCATATGTGTTATCCTTGAAAGGCGCGTTTCTGTTCACCCGATGTTGTAGAATTCTTAATAATTAACCAATGCACGTATTGATTTATGGCTAGGATCCGTATTATTCGGAATGTATAAGCAGCATATATACCAGATGTTTTTATAAAGTCTTTGAGTTTTAATGTGAAGCAACTGCTTAAGCGCATAAGGCAGGAAAATATAAAATAAATTATATTATAAAGTTATAATTAATTATTTTTTATTAGTTTTGTTTTTTTTAATTCATACTGCTATGAAACCGAGAAAGTTAATTTGGGTCTTGTGGCTTGATGAATGGAAGTTTATGGAAGATTTCAACATGAATGTAGCATCCGACAACTTTATTAGAAGTTTAAAAAAGCAGATTCAGTTAATTGTTCTGTCTGTGTAGCGAGAAAGTTTCATTATGAGAAGAGAAACAAAGTAAACACAATATTAGCATAAGGTGGGTGAAAAAGAACTCTGAACAGAGCATTAGACCACTCACACACCCCCACTGTACAACAGGCCGGCCGTCTATAAAGCACGCAGAGCGTTTACAAACTTACACAAAAATGTAGTAAAAATCACGCATTTGTTGTGGGATTTCGTCCACTCACGAACGTCAATAATAGAAGGCGCTGCAGTAGATCAAAGATCAGTCATGAAGTCACTACAGTTGTCGAACAAACATTTTCAAACAGCTCGCAGAAATCTTTTGCCGCACTTCACAAGAATTGAACATCTAAAGGCATCGGTTTACTCAACGAAAATCAGACGTGAAGCAGAATTCACGACACGAATCGAACCAGCTATCGTCAGTCACATCATAACCCACCAGCTAGAGTTATAGGCAAATAGGTCTGAACACCGTGTCGTCTAATATGGCGGCTGCGTAGAAGTTTAAAGATTCTTCGCACCTGCACCATTCAAAAAGTAGCACACGGATTTGTAATATTTTTTCCTTTTGATGTGGTTAAATAGTTATTAAGCATGAAGCCCTTCAAAGAATTTTATATTTATTCTATTTGTTCTGCCTTTTTGGCTCAGAAACATTTGTTGGCTGGTGTATTAAAATAGCTTTCAGACGTTTTCCTGTGATTAAATATCTTTACAAGGAGACATAAGTAAGAGATAAATAAAGAACACTTGCGATCACAAGTTAAGTTAATATTTCTTCACTATTCGCGTAGTGTCCGCCTGGACTCAGAATGTATAACTGCTATAAAGACAACTATACGCGCATTCTGTAGCAAAGAAGATTTTGATAAGTTTTAAAACCTCCTTGCTTCCTTCCCCTTTGACTGACTGTCCCGATCAGATCATTCATAAAACTGTAAATAAAGCACAAAGCCAGACAAAACCAATAATGCTACAAAATATTATCAATATATATTTAAAAGCTTTAGTAAGCATCGAAATCAAAACAAGACAAAATTCTTTAATCAGAATTTTAATTCATTTTTAAATATAAGTACAGTTACAGCATGTTTTAATTTCAAAGCCTTGATGAAATGCTTACAACAGTGAATCGTTCTTTACAAAGACAAACATTAGAAATAATAAATCAAAATTAATTCATATTGATTACCTTTTAATTTGACATTAGGTTAAAGATCTCATTCCGATTTTTATGTAATTTTATACCAAGATTAAAAATTCCTTTGTGCACGTTTGATATATAGTGATTAGCAAAAATAATTAAAACAAAACAAAAAATACTTTTATTAAATGTGTACAGGAGTATACTGTGATGTTTTGCACAAGTAAACCCACAGCATCTGTTCTTTCATCTATGATAGTAAATCCTCGTTATTTATGTTATTTCTGAACTGCAACCAGTTAGCGAATTATAATTGCATGGGTTCAAGATAACAGATCAGTAGGGTGCGTGGACAAGGTTCGTGAATCAAGGCTGAGTGGCGGTTGGCCTACTAAACGGTCAGAGCAAATTTGTACTGCTGTACTAACGTCATCTCTCTGTACTGGCGTCATCTCTCTTTCTCTGAATTCTTTCATAATTCCTCTCTTGAAAACTAACATTTTTTCACCTATATAAGTATCTTTCTGTAAAAAATAGCGATTTCTTATTTTTAAAGAGGCTTACTATAAAACGGATGGTTACTAGATTGTTCCTTTATATACTTTAAAATTTTCTACCCGACTGATGGTTTTCCTACCCTTGAAAACCTCAGATATTTCATTATCTTTGTTATTTTTTATTTTGCCGTTTCACGTTTTTTATATAAATCGAATTTTTCTTGGTGAGAGCAAACTTTCAAAAAATGATTCAAGCATTTTTCAAATGGTATGTAATATAAATATTTCTGAAATAAAATGATCTCCTTTTAATAATTTTTGTTACAAAATTGAAAAATAATAAAATATTTTATTGACAACTTTCGTCTTAAACATATCATTTCAAAATAAGTAATCAGTTTTTCCTAAATTAATTAACAGATTTTTTTCTCATTTTATTTTACATTAAAAATAGATACTTTCTCTCTCAATCTAACTCCACAGATTTTAAAAGATGAAATGCATTATCCTTTGGTTATCTTTTGAAAAAAATATTTAACATCCAAAATCTATGATAAAAAATATAAAGTCATCCCCTCTTTTGCATCCCGGATTTACAATTCATACGTATGTTAAGTGAGCGCGTGCATTGCTTACTAAAGATTATAAGCCAACTTTTAATATTTTATAATAGATGAAAAAAATTTTTTGGTGTTTTTTAACCTGAAAATTTCTGAAGGATGAGAAGCGGGTACAAATAATAAAATCTCGCCATGTTTCGACATCGTTAAGCCTTACAATCTAGTAATCAACCCAATAAAACTTCTGAAGCCATGTAAACACGAATTCAAAACAAATTTGTTTCCTACTTGATTACATGTGCCCTTACCAGAAAAGCGAAAAAGAAAAACCAACCCAATCCGATGTTTAAAGAAAAAGCTGAAAGTTCACGCAGTTTTGACAAGTTGGTCTATATTATCATCAGAAACCACAACTGTTTTTTGCACTCTTTTCATTGGTATTTGACATTAGAACCTACATAGCAGCCGTACAGCAAATTATATTGCATTTGGTCTTCTTGGTAGAAAGGTTATGAGTCGACAGTGCGCGTTTAAAAAGAACAGAATGTTTAAATTTAATAAAATATGCATGAACTTCATGCTAATAGCAAATTATTCCAAATAATTTATTCTGTGTAAAAAAAACAAAAAAAAAACAGAATTGTTTGTTGGTAAACTTTATCTAGCGAATAAATTCCGAAATCTCATTATCAACTAATATATTCAGACAGACTGCTCATAACGAAAACAAAAATTAGAATATGGCTCCATATTATGCCTCTGTTAAAGAGCGTATTGTTTTGTTTTATTGTTTATAACAGTCTAAATTATAGTCTTTAAAGACTAATACTAAATTCTTAAATTCAATAAAACGCGAATAAATATATTTTAAGTAATACATGATTGATGGAATATAATTCCTAAAACATTTTAACTTGTTTATTTGCTATGCTATTTTCACCTTAAAATACTTTAAATGATGATAAAGAATAAAATCTATAAAACGAGAATAAACATAAATTATATATATACAATTTCGGACTCTAATTTTATTAAGATTTATATTAGGTTTAAAGAAAATGTTATGACGTGGATTTGCATTATTTTTTAAAGGTAAAAGATATTAATTAAAAGAATTTAAAAAATTGAATACTTATAATTGAATTACTTTATTTCCACAGTGAACAAAAGACTTGTGCATACATTATCAGCATCCGGGAGCAACAGCGAATTTTCTATTAATGTCAAACTTCCAGTGTCTAAGAGCACATTAAATGTGTGCAAAATTGCATTCTTTCAATAGAGTAACATGAACTTTATATGTGTGCAGTTTGTTACAATGCATTGTCACAAGAAAAGCCAACAAATATTTATGCTACAGTGGAAACACGGAACAGGACACAGTTAACTGGTGAGTTACAGTCAGTGATCAACTCAGAAATAAACGTTATCGATGAACGAATCAGAGCTGAATCTTCATTTCAAACAGAATTTGTGGTCCACATCACTACAAAGAATTAGAACTCATTTTTGATGCTGCAGAATGTAAAGTCCGACGACTTTGCAATGTCATACTATTGACAGTTACACACATACAGATAGGAAAAGAGCGAGTGGTATAAACATTGAAAGCTGCAAAAGTCCCACATCACAGCTAGAGTCAAAGATCGATGGATATTGACGGAAGTACAGCACTTTATAGAGGTGTTATGATTGAACGCTAGCTATACCTGATGACCGGATGCTGACATCGCATGCGCATATATGTACGATATAGTAGTTTTGAATATTAAGAAATATAAATACATCAGTGTATTTTTAAAAATGTTTCCTACTTTATGAACGATATGTATTAAGTTTTAAAAGATAATCCAGATACATTTTTGTTAAAATTCGATTAAAGCAACGATAGATTAATCCCGAAGAATAGTTATTGCTCTTTGTAATAGTCATTTCCATACTGTTCGAAAAAATATATTTCAG
Organism: Nautilus pompilius; assembly: GCA_018389105.1. Classification (NCBI taxonomy): domain Eukaryota; kingdom Metazoa; phylum Mollusca; class Cephalopoda; order Nautilida; family Nautilidae; genus Nautilus; species Nautilus pompilius. Next base: position 1,975,915 of record JACATO010002737.1, read on the forward strand.
AATACACCACATAAAAGATAACGATAAATAGACAGAATATGAGACCTTTAAGCAACATCCGAAACTACTACTGAAAGTAATATATAAGAAAAAGCTTATCGGATAAAAATTATCTAAAATAACATAAAAATTTATTGTCTTCTGTATGTTGCAGCCATTTTTCTACAGTACGACTGAAGTAATTTTGTATGCCTGGCCAGAGTAATTCGATTTTATGATTTTCTTTGGTAAAACAGTATGGATTTAAATAAGTTGTTTGATGTTATTGACATCGAAAAAACACTCCGAAAGGTCATAAACAAAAGTTAAACCAAAGGTAATCTTGACTAGTACGGAATATGGTTTTAGTAATCACGTAGTAACTGCTTGTATTTCCTTGGGTAAAATAGGTGAGTTTAAACCAGTAAATAATTTAAAAAATAGGTATGATCCGAACTTTCCATCCAACGGCACTATTATATGTTTCAGAATTTTTCTGCATTTCTGGTTTTCTATATCTTTGTTGGTAAATGTCTTACAGAAAAGTTGTTTTGTTGAGTAAAATATAATGCACACATGCAGAATATGCTAGTGTTTTACCTTTTAGGCTTAGAATTTGTGTCTTCTAGTTTATGAAGATTTTTTGTAAGTTTTACTTTAGACAATCTATTATTTAATCATTAATGATTAAAAATAATCATTGCAAATCCTGGTAATTAAAAAAGATAAATATATATATATAAATTTAATGATTTTATAAAGCAAATCTATGAATTTTAATGCTTGTAGGTAACGAAACCGGTGTACAGAAAAAATGGTTAAGATTTTAAATCTTCCAAATACTTAATAAAAAGGACAAACTTCTTGATAATACATTCAGTGTATTAGGTGCAAACTATAATTTTCCACAAAACAATAAACTATGCATTATTTAACGTTAATAGTACAGGTTCTCATCAAATATATAAATTATAAATAATTGACATTATACTAATTATATATATATTGGCATAAAGTTTATTTCTGAATGTAATGGCGCATAATTAGTGCTTCTTGGCAGGTTACTAATAACGTAAGTTCTTGAACAAATCGACCATTTACGGAAATTCTAAGATGCAAGCTATGATTAATATTGTAGAAATATGTATATGTAGTAATGCCATATTCTTTCTAAATGTTTCGGTAGGTAGTTACATTTTCGTCAAATCAATGAGTTAGCAGAAGCAGTCACTGTTTTGAGTTCCGTGCACCAGAAAAACCTTGCCTGTACTTCAATACATGATTGCTACTCCACTAATATTAAAATTTCCAAAGAACAACCACCAGAGGCATAGATAAGACAAAATTGCATGTTCTTTACACACACAGGACTCCAGCATGTGATGGAATAGGTCTGAAGAGTCAATAATCTTCATTAATATCTCTGAATCTCCTTGTAAAGTATAACAATTTCACGCGCAGCCAAACATTTTCTTCATATCCTTCCTGAATCCCGGATTCATAAAAGCGTAAATCACAGGATTAGCCACGTGGTTGGCAAAGTACATGTAAAAGGCGATTTTATCCAAAGGCATAAGCGCATGCGCCATGAGCCACCCTGGAAGGAAAGTGATGACAAATATCAGCGTCACCACAAATAACATGGCCGCTATCTTAATATTAGACGAAAGATTCTTCTCTTTCTGTTTTTCGTGCTTCTTCGAAACTCTCTTTGATGAACCCTTTCCATTTTTGATAGACTCTTTTTTGTTTAAAATTTCCGCTTTTACTTCATTTCCGTTTCGAATCGATTCCGTCATAGTTAGTTTGGTTTCCATGCTTGGCGAAGGTGTTGTGTACTTTCCCTTTGTTTTCCAGGATCGTCTCTTTACTACAAACCGCACGATCAGCCCGTACAGAATTGCAATTACCACGAAAGATACCAGAAAGAGAAAAGAGTACACTCTCTGGTACAGCTTTCTGAACTGATCGTCGAACACTATAATGTTGGTGTCGCATTCTCCCGTATAGATGTACACATTCTCTGTCAATGAAAAATTTTTTTCCCTCGTTATAAGTGATTCATTAAAATTTCTTGTAACATTCTCCAAGATATATTCACCGGTGTTGTTTGTAAAATCGGCCTTGTGTTTCTGATAAACTCCATGCGCCATACACGTCAGAATTCCAAGGATCGTGGCAAAAAGTCCAAGACAAACTATCATGATTTTCGCCCGCTTCATGTTCATGGCGTGGAGAAACGGGTGGCATATGCAGAAGTAGCGGTCAAAGGCGATGGCAACCATGATGAACATAGAAAATGGTACGTTGAATGTAATCAGAAAATAATAGCTCTTGCAAACAACATCATATACTACGTGATACTTGATGCTTTCGATAATAATCGTAAACGGAATGAGGACAAGGCATGTGAAAAGGTCAATGAGTGCCAAGACTAGAATAAAAATGTTCGATGTCTGTTTTTCCTTTTTCTTCGAGTAGATGTAGACAACGATGGCGTTTCCAATGCTTCCAAGGACAGCGAAAACTCCGAGGATTGTAACGATTACGTATATGGTTGTTAGGGTAGTATCAGGGGTCATCTCCTGTCGAGATATGGAATCTTTCAGAGTCGTCGTCGGTGGTATGTATACTTCATTCTGAAAGAAGAAAATTATAAGTGGTAAACTACCTTTCTCCTTCCTGTTATCTGTTGACCCTGAAACTAATTTTTTTACAGAAAAATGTACTATCGCGTCAAAAGTATGACATTTAAGAAGCTAACGATAAGTTGTAAACTACCTTTCTCCTTCCTGTTATCTGTTGACCCTGAAACTAATTTTTTTACAGAAAAATGTACTAGCGCGTCAAAAGTATGACATTTAAGAAGCTAACGATAAGTTGGATATTATACCTGATTCTCATTATAAGTACTTTCCTTTTTCATACAACGCCAAATAGAATATTTTAGGAAAATCAGCTTTTATGGTCATTCATTACCTTATTTCTTACATTATTTGTACAGTAAATATAAAATATGAAAAACCTGTACCATTCATCATAGCGGGAAAAACGCGTTGTTTATTTGTGAGTCAGAATTTCCTTGTTCATCATGTTCAAATATGCGCTTCTTACATCGACAAAGTCACTCTATGTACACAATTTACGCAGTTTAAATGTCTTCATCTACAAGATGGTTTCTGAAGAAGTATTTAAAAGGCCGTCATTTTCAGGGGAGGATGACATTGGAAACTAAGGCACGCGGTGTTTATATCAACATTGAAGCAAGGATATCATTTTCAGCTATGCTCTTCTATTATACGATTTCGTTAGATGAAATGACGTCGAGATGTCGACTCTTATTCGCTGTGAGCATCAAAATGTCTCCGGTAAGATTAAGGTCTAAAACAAGAGCGAGAATGGGATCTCAGAAAATGTGAAGCCTCCATGCTATTTTTACTGAAAAATAGATAAATTTTTGGATGTCAATTCATATGTGACGTTACTTATTAACTTTTAGCGCTTAAAATAGTTTTGGTAAGTTATATAATGACACAATAATTCTATTAATTCAGTCATTTTAAAAAATATATAATCTATGAAAAATCTTGTCATTCGGATGAACAAAAAACAACAAATAGCATCGTTAGCATCACCACCCATAATTTCAGACAGAACACATTTAGATTTAAAATATTCAGTTGTTACCTCCAAATTTCTGCTTCTTTTGTATTTTTTATCATTACGAAAACAGTACCTGCCTATTCCTAAAATGAAATCCATACTTTTAATAATCTTTCAATATAATTCCTTTCTGAAAAATCTTGAAAGACAAGAATATTTTGTGACAATGTACAGCAAAACAACTATCCCATTAATAATTCATTCACAGACAATGGCAGCCATAATTCCAGAATTACCAATGAAATATTCCATATTTCGTACATAAATCAATGCATATACACAGTTGCATGTTCATTACTGTTAAAAATTCTTACGAAAAAACATAATTATGAATTTATCATACGACTCTTTACAGTGATATAATCTTGTATGCTTGATAAGTTATTTAACTGTAGAGTCTGCATTTCTATTCTTCAGTGTTTATATAAAATCTATATCTTATATTAATGAACGTTATGAAAAATCTCCATATCCCTGAATTAGCAGTTCAGTTAATTTTGTTTTGACGAAGTGCAATTGTAAATGACCTGTCTAGACAAGACTACTCTGTACGCTATCATTATACATGTTAAGAGAGAGAATGTTCCTACAATTTATTGAAATGTTGCTACATTATTTGTATCAAACAACGTACTCGTATCTCTATAATCTTTTCTAGTACTAAATGTCTATATGGAAGTGAACAAGAAATTGGACGATGCGCAAATGAAGATCATAGATTGCATCTATCGGGCGGAGAACATTATGTCTTTTCTAACCATATTGCTTTGGATTTTGAGTATAAAAATTTGGGTCACGTCTATCGCAGACTGCAGACTACAAACTATAGAATGGGTATTTATTAAATGGCAAATTAAATCTGCTTTATTAACATTTTAATTAAAATTATTTTACTGGTAATTTGACATTATACTCGTACTTTATATTCGAGTTTCATCCTTTACAAATAAGTTTTATTTACCTTTTTGTTCTGAATTTTTGTTGGAGGGTTTTATGCTGAAGACAACCACTAATTATTCAAATTGTGCAGGTAAGATAAATTTCATTTTGAGTGCTTGATATTTTCTCTGTTAGTGCTACTTTTGTTTATTTAAAAATGAAGTATATTATTAACAAACCTATCAATCGTAGTTTTTCTTCAACCATAATTAAATATACAAACTTCTGTTTCACTCATGCGATCAAAAAGTTAGTCGAAGTTGCACTAAAGAAAGAATGACTTGATAACTTGTTCATTTTTGATTGATTAATTATAATACTAACTCTGTAAATGAACTACTGTAAATTCCAAATGTCCTCATTAAAAATTAATAAAGTAAATGCTTTATCTATAATAAAAAACATTGAAAAGTGTCAGCAGCTTATTTGAAAAAAGTGTAAACATTAGTAGATTATGATGATGATTCTTTTACATAACAAATTTAAAGAGAAACGCACGAATTTTATTTCAAAATATCATTTAAAATTTACAGACTTTCTTCAAATCTAAGATATTTTCTAGCAATCATATGTAAAACTGATACCAAAATGTGTTCAAAATTATGAATATAAATTTTTTATGAGATGGAGATAATGAGCTTTATAAAATTACCTTTTTAAGAGAAAAAAATATGACAAACACAATTACAGCAGTGAGCAATAGTCTTGCATAAAAATTATTTTTCCTGTGAATTAGCTCGCATTTTGTCGGAAGCAGTTGTTACCAAATCTTGTTCATTAAAGTATTTCTATATTACTATTGTGCATCTATTCCAATAATATCAAGCATATTGTTTAATTGTAAGAAAAGTTATAATTTTTAGAAAATAATTTGCATCAAATCAAAGTGTGCAAAAGTGTTGCATGAAATCTAGACAGCTATCTAATCAATTCAGATTCAATTCCAATTATGCAGAAAGTGATCAGATCTATCAATAATGAGTAGAATATCCGAAATTCTTGATAACTTGTTCACAACGATGAGGCTGACAATTGTCACTACTGGACTCCGGTCTGTCTTCCTCGATTATCCGTTTCAAACCAGTTTTTATTTTCGTTTTTTTTTTTTGGCTCTAACGCTGAGTTTAATCGAGTGCCAAATGTTTCCGATGGGATTCAGATCCGGGCTTTGAGCCGGCCAGTCGAGGAGGGGGATTCGCAACTCTGCCATCAAGGCATTGACACTCCTAGCTGTGTGGAAGGGGGCGTTGCCCTGCTGATAGATGGCCGTCAGGAGCATATGGTAACACTTATACGGTTCGACAATGTCCGAGACAATCTTAGCATAGTGATGAGCATTCATTCGACCCTCCACGTGATGCAACGGACCGACACAGGATGACTGAAAACAGCCCCAAACCATGGCCGAATCTCCCCCGGTTTGCAAAGTCAGTCAAGAGCAACTAGGATGGTATTTCTCGGACACCGATCGCCGAACGTACACCCGACCAGTCGAGTGGACTCTCACGAATTTGCTTTCGTTGGAAAACAACACTCGGGACCACTGGGCCACGGTCCAGTGGAGATGGTCGCGGGTCAACTGCAGTCGCTTTCGACGATTTTCCAGACTGATGAACGGCTTATTCTGTGCCGATCGCACGAACAGTCCAATGTGGATCAAACGCCGTCTGATGATGCACGAGGTCAACTGGATCCCGTGGTGCCTTGACAAGACGGTCTGGATGTCGGTGGATATGCGGAAACTGTCCGAGTTCGACATGCGGTCGATCAGATGATCCTGTCGAACCGTCGTTTTCCGTGGTCTGCCGGATCTGCGTTTCGAAATTAGGCTCCCATCGGCTTTCCAACGTTTCAGGGTTCGAGATATCGTCCACTGATTGCAACCTATACAATCCGCAATGATCCACTCAATTTCATCATCTTCTTTCACGTGAACGATTGTGGCCCGATGTTCGGGGGTCAAATATCGGGCTCTCGGCATCACTATGTTGACCAAAAATGAATCAGAATAGTGGTAAATGACAGTTTTTTGTATTTTTATTCTACTGTCCTAAACTATTATAGCACAAAATATATATTCTAATATTTTGTAGTTTAGATAGCACTTTTGCACTCGCCGATTTCATGCAAATTATTTGATTAATATTTAAATTTTGACTGCGCAATTACAAAATGGATCTCAGTGTTATAAATCTTTTAAAGACACCGATACCTTTCAATTAACACAGAAAACATACAATAGTTACTAATTTATACAAAATAAGAACCCATTTTCTAAGTCTAATCATTTTAATGCAAGACTTTTGCACACTTCCGCACATGTAAACGAGTTATCGCGTGGTAATTTAACTACGTACAGGATGTTCTATTTCTTACAGTATTCTCAAGGACACCATTTTAATGATATAAAGTTTACAGATAATATAGAAGTCGACAGCACAAACTCTGTTTTACTTCACTTTAAAGTTGAGATTTTAGATTGCCGCTAAAGCAAAAGCAAATTAGTTTTGTTGGTTGGTTGGCAATTCGATTTCATAGCTAGGTGACGTTTCGAACAGCAAATATCAGAATATTGTTACGCGAAAGTTGATCTTTGCTTGTTTTGTAACTATTACATTACAGAAAGAAAGACAGACTTTGACTGAATTTTAAAATGTTCATAATTAATCGCATTTAAATACTTTGAAGCCATTGTATGTTGGCTTCTCATTTAATCCATTAAAGAGCAAGAATCGATTACTTTTCAAGTAAATTAAATACTGAATATGATAGGTTCTGTGTATTTGATACTTAGATACTATTTACTAATTGTTTCTTTTCCTTATTTTATCCACGGATAACAGAAATTTAAAGCTTTAGTTCTTCCAGCTCTGTTCGTGTGGTGCATCTACAACACCAGAAAGAATTCATCACCCTTCTTAAAAGCCCGTTTAAGAGCTGACCTTCTTTTGTTTTAAACGCTTGATGGGCTCGCTAATAGTCTACGTTCATTTCTTAACATATTTGTATAATTATTTGTGTTTCTAAAAAGTTCTGCTTAAATGACTTTATTTCAGTAATCTAATATTTGGTAGTTATTATAAAGCTGAGCCATTTAACCTGAAATGTTAAGCATTCTTTTATGGAAGAAATTACAGTACAGATATTCAAGTTCTTCTTAATCCTTTATATTTCAGCATTGGCTTTTCCAATAATGAAAGTTTAGAAAAAAATTGAAATATACTCTGCAATAAAAAAGAAAAAAAACAACAAAAACTAGTTGCAAAATTATAATTTCTTTCTTGTTAATTAAAGGAAACAAAATATCACCAATTTCCAGCATCTTAAATATTTAATGTGATGAAATACTAAGCAAAGATAAAGGAACGTTTATATTAATGAATGCAGATACATTTTTTTCAGTTCATAGCTGTATTGTTAAATGGAAACCAGATTAAACCTCTTTACAAAACTATTTCTTTTCTTTTAGATACTGGATACAAAATCGTTTTGTAAATGTTTTCAAGATATTTAAGATGCTGCGTGGTAATAAAAATTGCTAATTTCTTCTAGACAAACAACTCACTAGCTTTTTTAAAAAAAAAATAGTTAAATTGTGCCTTTGACTAATTAAAATAAATGTAACACATTGGAAGTTCGCACTTTGGCAGAAGTATTTTTTATTTAACTCGTTCGGCTTCCTGCCGTAAGTCTTGTTTATCTTCAGCAAACTCGTTTTCCTGTTGCTTTCATAAAATTTTATTATACTTCCAGCGGAGCTGCTCTGCTTTAGTACACATTAACTGTTGGTGGAAACGCTTATTTTTAAAACAAATCATTTACGTGTTGAAGACAATATTTGTTTTGTTAAAAGTGTCTGCTATTTAATGGTCATACATAGTATAATCGATGGACTGCTTGCGAAGTTTCATTACATTTGGCCGTCTTTCAAATTCTTGATGCAATTTACGGAACGTGAGGTGGATGCAATCTCTTTAAAATGCATCTAAGGTCGGTGATAATGTGATCACCGACCCAGTCTCTTTCTCATATCTAAAAGAAATATATACCAGATTTACATAAAACGACTCTGTGTTATTTAATGAATTTAATAAAAGCCTGGCAGAAAAATTAGACTTGGCCAAATTTACAAGCAATATGGGAGTTGAAAGTTTGGTCAGGCGAATATGTAAATGAAGCGCTGAACGTCTTGGAAATATTACGGCTAAGACGGTCTGTAATATATAAACTGACCAAAATACTATGAAACCTTCAATAGTCCACACAATTTCTGCGAGTAATATAAATTAGTATAATGGAATAGCTGCATGTGCTCATTCTTCTTAACAAAATATTGTTTGCTTTTCTTCTTGTCGAATTCCTGTCCTGACTTTCGGTGTCACAGTAGTAAGCTGTCAGTGAAGACCAAGCAAGTTACCTAACTACTTTGGGCGGACTGAAAACCAACCAAGAGTTGCCCGCGGAACCTCTACCACGTGTAGTCAAAACCCCTACTAGAACTTTTCATTTGAAGATTTTGGAGGTAACCTGTAAAACTCCGTCGGGCGGCTGACGAAGATGGTCGAGGAGAAGCCAGGTTAGAGAAGTGCGCCAGACCGGGTCTGTTCCGACCGAGATTAGAATTTGGACCATCATCAATGGCAATTCAACAGTTTACCACTGGCCGCCTGTAAAACCATTTGTTAAAAACAGCAAGATAGCATCATATAAATATTACACAGAAAATGTATTTAAACTTCTTATTTGGCCCTTTTTTTCTTTCAAAAACAGTTTTATGAGGAGTAATGTTCGCCCCAAAACAGTTAAGAGTGGGTGCATGGAAAAGAAGGAAATCTTTATTTGAATAATTCTATTAGTTTTAGAAACAGTTTAGTACGTAAATAAATCAATTGAATATGATTAAAAATCGACTATATTTTAACTCTTGGTGACAGTTACATAATTACGACATTTTTTCGAATCTATTCAAACATATATTTAACAAATGGGTTATTTTTTGCTATCTAAATTTAGTCTCATCCCTAAAAGAATGTATCTGATTGGAACTGACATATTTCTGATGTGACTGCTTATATATTCGATATATAAATGGATAGATATTGAAGGTACACTGTTACCATGACAAAGACAGCCAGACCCTGCGATATGTTTCTGTGTACCACACGTGATAGTGTACGACACTCAAAGTGCAGAGAAGTCATCCGTTAACAAATATCTCAACGTTTCGGATCTATGACCATCGCGATGTTCACCGAAAAGAATGCTACTGCATCAACAAAGGAACTTATAAAGATTTTACCAAGTGCACCACGAGGTACATTTACTTACCACGTCCACATCATCAAATTTCTTTTACTTACATCAGTAGAGTCGGCTTCAGAGGGTGTCCAGCAGTTAAGAAATCTCGTTTGTCCTATAGGAATAAAAAAATAACCTTTCAAAAGGTGTGGTCATCAGGGATCTTGCTTAACATGTACCCATCCCCAAAGAATTAAGATTTTGGAAATTATGTTTGGCGGTCACACCAGACTTTGGAGAAGAGTTAGCAAAGAATTTTAACCCAATGATTACAGGGAAACAAATATCCATTGATATGCATTGGCCATTCTATACATATGAAGGAGGATTATGAAAATGTTAAGTTTCTGCTGGAGACAGTTGATTACAAAAATATAACTGGGATGTTTGTGGAGGTTTTAAGATGATTGGGTTTTTGAAAGAACTGCAAGGAGGATTCACGAAAAAACGTGGATGCAGAATGTCTCTCAAGCTTCACGTCCTTCATTCTCATCTAGATTTATTCAAAGACAACATGGGAGATGTTAGTGAGGAGCATTGTCAGAGATTTCACCAAGATATCCTAACAATCGAAAAGAGATATCATCAGGGAAGATGGGATGTCAGAATGATGAATTACTATTTGGGGTCTAATTTGTAATGATACTTCAATGCAGAGAAGGAAAGCCCGAAAAGTTGTACATTTTTTATTTTTTTACCAGCCCTCGTACATATGTGATTTTTTTTAAATTTATTTTTTATCACGAAACTGTTTTTGTGTGTGTGAGAGATAGGAAATTGTGGTGGGATTCATTTGTTATTGTGGCGCTTGGACACTGGGAGGCCGGGTCTGGTCATCCTGGCGTCAGTGATCTTTTATAAATGTTGACCAAGCACACTGACTTCTGTCCGGCTATGTCCATTGTCCTGCCGATACCACTTTAATAGATGTTGACCAGGCACACTGACCTCTGTCCGGCTATGTCCATTGTCCTGCCGATACCACTTTAATAGATGTTGACCAAGCACACTGATCTCTGTCCGGCTATGTCCATTGTCATGCAAATGTTACTCTATAAAAGATGACCTACCAGAAGACCCATCAACCTACCGGACCCTTTCTCGGCAGAAGACCTATCAACCCCTTTCTCAGAAGAACTGTTAAACCGCAGGTGAATATTAAGCAGTACGTGTAACGGACATTCGAAATAAGACAGAAGACAACAGACTTCTCAACCAATCAAGCAACCAGAGGGACCATATCCAGAGCAACTTTGACTGTCGGCAACTTCGGATAAGTTTTTGTATGGGCTACCCTATTTATTGTATTGCAGTGTTGGATTGAGTTTAGTTACCTGTGAGTAACATATATCTGGATCTAACTCTATTAACTGTCCGTGATAGGATTGTAATAATATCACTGCTGGGTATAATATATTTTCTGGAAGTTAAGTGATTAATGTTTGTTGTTTGTTGGTTTCACTCTCGTTGTTGCTTAACGTGGTCCTTAAAGGGGTACGCATCGTAACAATTTCAGCAACTGAAATTTAGATTTTTACTGTACTTAAAATTAAATAAAAAAATGAATAAACATTTTTCTTGGGTTAAAATGATTGTTTCTTTTTGGTTGGGAAAAGTTAGTTAGTTTTACATGGATTATCAGTAATGATGTGTTAAAATGTTTAAGCTAACATCCTAAGTGAGAAACTGACACTTCAGAAAAACCAGTGCTATGTTAGCAATGAGCTCGCCAAAATTGACCATAACCAACCGGAAAATCAGGATAATCGAAAACTTTTTGAAAATATGTTACACTGTATAATAACACAAAGCATATCTCTAACATAGTAGAAATGTTTTCAAAGTAAAAAAGGGGATAATATTTTGTGATGTGATTAACTGGAAAAAAAGTCCTGATATTAAGATTATTGAACAATATGGAGGTACGTGACTAGCAAATTTTTATATAAAATGGGCATGAAATGTTTATCTATAAGAACATTTTTCAAGACGGAAAATTGTTTATCATAATTTAAAAAAATCAAATCACTCAATACACCTATTAAACACTTAGACAATAAGCACCAACTAATAGTAACTAATAAATAGTTTAATTTGCTTTTATATATTTAAACCGTTTTCTTATTATGTTTCTGAAATTATGCATTTCCAACATAGGAGTACTTTTGATAATTTTGAAACAAATATTCAACAAGGTGTATCTATAATTTTTATAATGCTGTGCTGATATTAAATTTATTAAAATTTGCTACAAAAAGCTCAACATGACAGATTGATCAGCACATTCATTCGCAGCATTCCCAGTTGTAGGAGGATATAATCGGTCAACGTCTTTCCTTTCCTTGATCTTGATGCATTGATATACGAAATCTTCATTTGTACTTAGTTCGTTCTTCTAAATTGGCTCGGTATGGAAAGTAAAGTTTCTCTGTAGCACTTTGGTGGCGCGGTTCTGTGAATTAAAAAAACTCAAGGTCCAGGAGACAGACATACATGGACCATTTCGGCAGATCTGAAAGGGATGAGGGTAAAAAAAGTTGAACGAGTTTTCGAAAAGACTGAAGCCGCAGAATTGTGGCAAGAGTAATGATTCTGTCGTAAAAGGAAAGTGATAGAGCTGATGAACAAATTGGTTGAGTTCGACGTGATGAAGGAATAAACCAGACGGCGCAGGAGAGCTGCAGTAAAACCAACCCGTCTAACAATTCCTGTGATATGGGTAATCACAATTAAAACAACCAAAAAACCGAGCGTTTATTTGAATTTGTTAAGCAACAGCCAGACTCAGGTTCAGAGCTGCGACAAAGCGAGGTATCTTTCCTAGGTTGCAGCTCTTATCTGTTGCATCGGGTAAATTAGTCGCTATCAAAGAATATGATTAGTACGTATAAAAAATTCTATTAATTTCACTGAATGATGAATAACGATTGTTTTGTTTTTGCAGTTCGTCGTTAGATTGGCCAACAGCTTTGTTACGACTGCCGATTTGAATGACTAAGGGCTTTTAGTAATTTATTGTCCATTATTTGCATTACTGAAGCTTTAATTCTGATTCAGATAAATATTATTTAACAAAAAGCTACAAAAAGCATCGTAGTCAGATTTAGGACTGATGTCCAGTGTGGTCAATTAAGAATTGCAGCTTCATTGGGAACTAGTAGAGAAAATAATTTCAGAATTTTGTGGCAACCTCAGCACATTTATTTTCTATCTAACTCACTTGTACCTGGGCAGATGTGTTCTTTTACCATAATGAATGCAACGCCATAAGATTTATTTTGTTTATAGTCCAACATTTAAAAAAAAAAATTTTGTGGATGGAGGGAAAAATGGCTAATGACCGAAACTGACATTGCAAAAATTTCATCTTCGACATCATTAAAATACTGGATTGTGATTGAAAATCATGCTATGAGAATAAATCGGGACAAAAAACAATTAAAATAATAATTTATTAAAATGGAAAAGCTGCCAAAGAAAAATTCGTCGACACAAAATATGCACATACTTTGCTACGTATTGATCTCCATAGTAGCCAGATGAATAGAAACTGGATGATTTTTATCAAGTTATCTTTGTATGTGACCAAGAATATCTCGAGAGAAAACTATAAAAAGTATTACTACAGCTTGACCAGTATTAATGTAGAAAGGAAAATTATTCACAACTATACTCCGACAATATAAAAGTGTTGTGCGGAATGCCATATATGGAGCAGCTACTGTATATTATTAAGGTGTGCCGATGTTGCTGCTATGTCACATCCTCCCTAACAGCGGTGTGCAAAACTCTTGCATAAAAATGACCAGACTTAGAAAATGGGTTCTTATTTTGTAGAAATTAGTGACTATTGTATGTTTTCTGTTGTAAGTGAAAGGTATCGGTGTCTTTAAACGATTTATAACACTAAGATCAATTTTGTAATTGCACAGTCAAAATTTAAATATTAATAAAATAATTTGCATGAAATCGACGAGTGCAGAAGTGTTGCATAAACTACAAAAAATTAGAATATATATTTTGTGCTATAATAGTTTAGGATAGTAGAATATAAATATGAAAAACTGTCATTTTTTACTATTCTGATTCATTTTTGTTCAATATAGTGATGCCGAGAGCCCGATATTTGACCCCCGAACAGCGGGCCACAATCATTCGCATGAAAGAATATGATGAAACTGAGTGAATCATTGCGGATCGTATTGGGTGCAATCAGTCGACGATATCTCGCTCCCTGAAACGTTGGAAAGCCGATGGGAGTTAATTTCGAAACTCAGAGCCGGCAGGCGCGGAAAATGACGGCTCGACAGGATCGTCTGATCGACTGCATGTCGAACTCGGACCGATTCCGCACTTCCGCCGACATCCAGACCGCCTCGTCAAAGCACCATTGGATCCAGTTGGCCTCGTGCACCATCAGACATCATTTGATCCACATGGGACTATTTGGGCGATCGGGACAAAAGAAGACGTTCATCAGCCTGGACAATCGTCGAAAGCGACTGCAGTGGGCTCGCGACCATCTCCACTGGACCGTGGCCCAGTGGTCCCGAGTGTTGTTTTCCGACGAAAGCAAATTCGTGAAGGTCCACTCGGCGGGTCGGGTGTACGTTCGGCGATCGGTGTCCTAGAAATACCATCCTAGTTGCACTCGACCGACTCTGCAGACAGGGGCAGATTCGGCCATGGTTTGGGGATGTTTTCAGTCATCCTGTGTCGGTCCGTTGCATCACGAGGAGGATCGAATGAATGCTCATCACTATGCTAAGATTGTCTCGGACATTGTCGAACCGTATAAGTGTTACCATATGCTCCTGACAGCCATCTATCAGCAGGGCAACGCCCCCTTCCACACAGCTACTAGTGTCAATGTCTTGATGGTAGAGTTTCGAATCCCCCTCCTCAACTACCCGGCTCAAAGCCCGGATCTGAATCCCATCGGAAACATTTGGCAGTCGATTAAACTCAACGTTAGAGCCAAATAACCGAAAAATAAAACCGATTTGAAACGGAAAATCGAGGAAGCCTGGTCGGAGTTCAGTAGTGACAATTGTCAGCCTTTGGTAGTCAGCATGCCTCGTCGTTGTGAACAAGTTATCAAAAATTTCGGATATTCTACTCATTATTGATAGATCTGATCCATTTCTGCATAATTGGAATTGAATCTGAATTGATTAGATAGCTGTCTAGATTTTATGCAACACCTTTGCACACGTTGATTTGATGCAAATGATTTTCTAAAAATTATAACTTTTCTTACAATGAAACAAAATGCTCGATATTATTGGAATAGATGCACAACAGTAATATAGAAATACTTTAATGAACAAGATAACAACTGCTTTCGACAAAATGCGAGCTAATTTACAGGAAAAATTATTTTTATTCAAGACTTTTGCACACCGCTGTAGCTTGACTCAGTTTGTTAAGGAAGTTGCGTAAGTTGGTCGTATTGAGAATTTATTAGGATGACAGCAGACACATTCACATAAATTATATTTAAGTAAGAACATAGATTAAAATATAACTGGAGTTGACGTTGTTACTATGCACAGAGAAGTCAAACAATATCTTAAAGGTCTTTTCTACCGTTTCAAAAAAATAGAAGTTTTTGTGTATAACCAGACTTGTAAATCTGATAAGACATTAACTAGCGAGAAGTTACATCACAAACGGAAACTCCATGAAATTTGAAATAGATCAGAAATCGCGCAGGGGAAGATGGACGGAATCAGCAAGAATTATAGAAAAAAATGTAGAATAATTATGACGCAGATTAGTAAACAATAACGCAGTTTACTCGAATTTCTTAAGTTTTCTATAATTCAACAATGACAGTGAATCAAATTGTTTGTATGCGCACAATAAAACTGCGCTCTTTATTTTACATCGTAATGTTCTGGCAAGTTTTATACTACTACATGAGCTATTAAAATAAAGAACTATTACTGCCCTTGGTCCCAGTGGACACTGTTAGTTATATATAAAATCCGCTAGACGTCGCGGTTGTTATCGCACTCTATCTATCACTAGAACAACGTCGTAATCTAGTGTGATCCCAGATAACTTTGTAATGTTAATAATCTGCACTTTCCTCCAGAAATACGTCACCAGAAATTCTACAAAAACGTGTCTACAGAAAACCACGTACTCTGGGCGTTAATTCCCCACGCCCTTCGCAGAAAAGTAATTCTTTACATCTTCTCAATCGCAGAAAGAATTCTAACATAATCATGAAAATACTTTTGCTTGTTTTACTTTCACGTATACTTAACTTAACGCGCATGAAGAATTAAATTATTTTATATAAACTTTCCCTTGTTTTACAGAAGAATAATTTAATAATATTTAACCCAAATCTTGTTTATTGCTTTTCCTGAACGATGATCGATATTTGTTTCACATCTATGATTCTCTCACCAGTAACATGTACAAGGGTTTCTGTTATACTTTTGTTACTGCGATAACGGGAGTCTGGTAACTGAGATAGAATCTCAGTTAGTGTTAGAAATGCTTTCAAAACGATGTAGAAGATTAAACATAGAAAAATCTACATTAGAACGTATCAGTCAACAGTTGCGGCTTCAAGGCAGGTCACCTGTACTATCTCCGAAACGAAACAAAAGAATAAAAACGATTACTGAGAAACAAATAAACCTAGATTTACTTTGCATCTCATTTCCTTTAAAAGTTTATGATACGTGAATACCATTGATGTCACTTATAAACAGACTTACGACGATGAGATCTTTGTTAAGTTCTTGGCCAATTTTTTCGTTCGTCTTAAGCATATCGTTAATCAGTGTTTATTTTCTGTTGAAGAAATTCCGTTCACCAATAAAGAGAAATAGATTTCTCAAACACAGTAAACAAAAGTAATTTTAATCTTGTATGGAATGTGCATTATTCAATGCAGTGATTCTCAACGCTTCCTCTGTCAGTTACCCCCTTTGGCTTGATGTATGTCGCCATTTACCCTCTTACTCCCATGCAAAAAAATGTATAGTCGGCATAGAGACAGACACAGAAAAAAGAGGATTGAACAACTTTAATATTAAGAAGAAGAAGAAGAGGGAATTTATTTACAATCAAAAGACAACAAAATAAATAAAATCTTAACAATAAAAGGAGTTTTTTCAGAACAATTTTTGTGGGATAAAATATATGAACAGTTTTGTTTTTATGATTCATAAATTTTGAATGAATATATGATTTTTTATCAAAACAAAGGAATTTATGGGGTATGGTAGATAGTACATCCTACATCAAAGGGGAATGCATCCCTCAAGGATCTACGTCCATGCCAGCCATAATTTTTCTAATTCAGGCTGACCAGATATAGTGTATTACAGAGTTAATACTTAATTTGCAGGTATGATATATTACCCCCTGCCATGTAAATTTTTACCCCCAGGGGATAAATTTACCCCTGGTTGAGAATCACTGATTTAATGTATATTGCGTTGTAGTAGTAGCAGTAGTAGTAGTTTTCGTACTGTAGACGAATGTTCTAGGTCTTGTGAGACGCAGGAATGGAAATATTTGTCAACGGTAACCATAGAAACTATGCGTATAGTTACGGATAGAAGCGAGAGATCGACTTCTGGATGACGGTCAGCCTTTTTAAAAACGTCATTCAGAACAAATAAACTTATCAGATAACACACACTAGCAGAGCTCATAGCTGGAAAGGAACGATGACCAATTAACGTTGCTCTCCGCGGAGTCTGCCGCATTTTGGTCAGTAGTCTGTTTTCTTTCGTTTATCTACAACGCATAGGCTTTATCGTCACACTCCGGTTTTATTAATCTCCAAATCAGAAGAGTGCTCGTAAATTCTGTTTTGTTAAACTCGATGTCATTAATCCTGCCTATGCAAAGGTGTGAGACAAAAATTCGAAGGGGCGCTTTTCTATCACCCTTACGAAAAACACCTCTTCTTCCAGTTAAATCTGTGTTCACGAAAAGGACAGCAAAGAACCGACCAAAATAAGAAACTTGTTGGATTATTTACAAATTAGAAACTAGCGTCTAGTTTAATAAGTCAGGTGAGTAGTAAATGAGTGTTTGTTAGTGATGAAGGTATCTACTTCGATATTTGGAAAGTATATCAGGATTTTTTATATAAAGTGACAATCAAATAACAGGTTGAACATTTTTTCAAAAATAATATCATAAAATTATTACTACCTTTTGGTAAACACGACAAAGGTAAAATACAGTATAAATAGAAAACAAAAACTTAAAAAATGTTTTGTTTTACGCTTATGATAAGTGACACTGATTTTCGAAAGAAAATTTTATTAGGTCGTTGCAAACGTTTTGTCAGTTTTTATATTATGTAAATTTGGGGCTCATTTTTGCATGCTTGTGAAGGTGTATGTAGATAAGTTAGGTAACGTTTTGTAGCGTGTGATTTAGCATATATTATACAAAATCCACCTTTTTAAAAATCATAAAATGGATATTTGTTCAGGGTTCTGAGTGAAGCGGGGATAGAAAGGTTTTTCGTGCCATTTTGCTTCACGATTTCAAAATGGGTCACAAAGCGCGCGAGGCAACTCGTAACATTAAGCAAACATGGGGCGAGGACACAGCAGATGAGCGCACAGTACGACGATGGTTTGCAAAGTTTCAATCAGAAGATCTGAGCCTCGAAAATAAAGAACTAGCGGACGTCCTTCCAGCTGTGATGACGAACGTCTGAAAGCTACATTTGAAGCCCATCAAGAAAAACAGTGAAACAAATTGCTGGAGAGCTTGATGTAAGCACTGCAACTGTTTATCGGCATTTTGACGCGATCGGCAAGGTGAAAAAAGTTGACAAGTGGGTGCCTCATGAGTTGAATGATCAACAACAAAATCTTCGATTGGAGATCTGCTCTTTGCATGTGAAAAGAAACAAAAACGACTCGTTTCTTGACCGAATCTTTGCGCGGGATGAAAAATGGATCCTTTATGACAATCGCAGTGGCTTGACAGAGACAAGGAGTCTAACAACATTTCAAAACCCAACCTCCAACCAGAGAAGATCATGGTCACTATCTGGGAAACGGCAACTGGTGTCATCCACTAAAACTTCATGCAACCTGGCGAAACCGTCACAGAAGAAAGGTACTATCGTGAATCAAACGTTGTTCATTAGAAACTCTCCCAACGACAGCCGGCATTGGTGAATCGAAGAGGCCCAATCCTACTGCACGACAATGCTCGTCCTCATGTTGCAAAAGTGATTTTCAGAAACTGAACAGATTGGGGCACGAAGTTTTCCCTCACCCAGCCTATTCACCAGACCTTTCTCCCAAAGACTACCATATCTTCAAACACCTCGACAGCTTCCTCTGTATGAAATCCTTCTCCAACCAAGCAGCAATTGAAACTGTATTCCAACAGTTTATCGACTCCAGAAATCCGGTTTTTTTTCAAAATGGTATAAATGCTCTTGTAACTCGTTGGCAGAAGTGTATTGATTGTAATGGAACTTACTTTGATTAATAAACTTCAGGTTCAGCAACGGTTTTAAGTCTCATTGCTGCGGTAAAAAACCGACAAAACCTTTATAACAACCTAATAATTAATTGCTGGTGTCTTTGTTTTCTCTTCCTGTGCAAACAACATGTTTAGTGGTATCCATATAATTTTCGGCTCCTTACTACAACAGTTGACATATATACCTCGACATTTTTATTTACACTCTCACAATTCAAACTGGTCCCAAAATTAATTCTCATTAGTAAATCACATTAATGGTTAATAAGTTCTTGTTAACATGTCACAATTATTTCTGGTAGCGAAAGATAAATGATTGATTATAATTAATTGTAATAGTTTTTAGTTTATTTACGACAGTAAGTCCAGAGTATTACCCAGTGACTAATGATTCATCTTTATCATCAAAGTGGTTTAATTAACTGATATTAAAAAAAATTGTTGGTGTCATATTTGAACCCCTGTTCTCCGTGGAGAGCCCACCCTGACTATAGCCGAAAACTCAAGAATGATCAACTAGCTACTCTGATCGTATCAATGGTTCCCGAGTCATTCATCTCGCGAAATAAGACCGCGGCCTTTGTTCTAAATATTCGGGAAGTTTATTTTCAGGGGCTCATTAAAACTGAGGTGTCAGATACAGCATCACACAGGAAAAGTCATTTGTCCACAGACCTGCATGAACCTTTTTTTTTAAAGGTGACGCTGACGTCATCAAACATTTCATATTAAAACTGTTTAGAAAAACATTTAAAGTTATTTTTTAGTGGATCTAATATTAATTTTTAAACGACTTTTGAGTTTATTATCTAAGTTATGACAGGAATGTTTGTGAGGTAAATTTTTAATTGTGAATTGATGTGAGAAAATTATTTCGAAATTAAATTTAAAAACTGGAGTAGTAATAAGTGACAAATTTTAACAACGTAATGCAAATTAACTAAATGTAACGGCATTTAAAATGTATTTTAAAGTCATGCTGAAAAGGTATGTTTAGTGACATTCTGAAAATATACTTTAATGACATAGTACTAGTAATTTAAAAAATGGAATGGAACAGATACTCTTTATTTAAATGACAATTATTAAATTTAAAATTTAAATGAATGATGCTAGGATTTTAAAATTGTTGCAGACATTGCTTACATTTTTGAGATGGTAGTTGAAACTAAATGTTTTCAAATAGTCAAAACCTTATTTAATTTTAAATGACAATAATCCCAATTATATTATTAAGGATGATAATTGTGATACAATTTTTTTAATGATAACAATTGCATTTTGAAATTTTAATTGGAGATGTTTGTAATTCAGAATTATTAATTGTTGTGGTTGTACTTAAAGTTATTAATAGGATTAATTGCTATTTAAAAGCTTTTACATTATAATGAAAAATTCTAATAGTTTATTTGTCGTGTTGCTACATTTTTATCGGCAGTAATTGTTATTTTAATGACAGTGCAGACGGTTACAGATCAATTCTTGTGATTCTTATGTAAACTATTATCTAAAAAAAAAGTTTAAACTAAGTTATTTTTCGGTAGTTTTACGTCGCAAAGCAGTCACGTATAATACAAATAAACTGAAAATTCTTGATTATATTTGAATGGAAATTAGCTGAGATGGCGCGTGACGACATAAGCTATCACCGGTATAAACGATTCAATTGTCTTCGAAGAAAAATTGTCACGAAAAAAGATGACGAAATTGACAATTTAATTAAACCCCCCCAAATTATGACTTTATTGGAGAAAGTAATCGAACTCATTGTTGTATCTTTGAGTACAAGAAAACGAGGCGACATAAGAAAAAAAAATAATCAGATTATCGTTCTGGTCACTTTGTTATTCAGGGGGACTGTTTGTATTCACTTACTGTCAAAAATGTGCTCACTGAATGGGCAAATGATGTTTGTAAAAATGGATAAACGTTTGCTTAAATAATCCATCATAGCAGAACACACAAAAACAATAAAAAGTATTTAAAATTTTTGCATAAATGTTTCTTTAGAGAAATAAACGTACGTGAAATTTATCGTAAAAGTGACCAGTGATGGCATGTGGAATTGTTTTCTATCGATGAAAAATTCATTAGCGTGCAGATCTCAAAGATACATTTCAATCGGAAATTTGGGCAGGCGAGAGATGGCGGAAGTAAATGGTAAAATATCGAGTCACATTTTCAGCAGTGACATTTGTGGTAAAAAAAAATACAAGTAGGAGAAAAATATTTTTCTTTCAATGATTTCTGCCGCACGATGTTTAACGGAAACCTTTCCGAGAAGTATACGTCCTGTTCACAGCTATATTTATCTCTGGCGTGTCGCTACTCAGTGGTCGCTAGATTGCTCTAGAGAGGCTAAGATAATGTTGCAAGATTAAATGATGGTGCAAGAAACGTTATGATGGAAATATTTACCACATCAGTAAACAGTATGTTTCAAAGATTTTTTCATCATTGTATTAAAAAATGAAATCCACTGAACAAAACAATTTAGTTTAAAGCAACAAGTAATCAGAACTAAATGGTTAATTTCGAAATTATTTTTTATCACTTTTAAAATTTCTTTGCTCGTTAAATCTTTCAAAATATCTGTAATAATGTAAAATTAAAACCAAATGCAAAATACAAATTATATGGTAAAACATTAATTACACAAATATTGCGTTAAAGACACCGAACCGCACCTAATAACATTGGTTAGTAATTCTAACACGTCAAATGAAGAGTATAATATTTTTCTTTATAGGATCTTCATATACAAATAATAAATTATCAAACGACCTTCAAGCACTCCGTTGATTGCTACATACAAGAGTCAGTGGAGAAAAATTGTCTTTATATTATTATGCAATCACAACATTTTATTTATTTGCGAATGTCCTCTTTTGTCATCGATTTATTGAGGGCATTCACAAGAGTGAGATAAAAAATGGAGGCGTTGGATATCTGCACTGGTTACCATGCGAGTTACCTGGGTGAAGTTGGAGGGTTGGACAGTTGATCAACCAAATATACCCGAAAAATTTCCACTATACCCAATTTTGCCAAACTGAATCGGGTACTGACGTGAACCGAACCCCGACCATCAGCCACGGCGGACTTGCACGTCTATCACTGCATTAAAAATCCAAACACAATCTTTACGTAACATTACTTGATATTTAATATTTCATATTTAAAACGCCACTTGAACTCATTTATTTCTAATGGCAGTTTTAAAGATTAATTTAGGATGACTTTAGTTATTTAGCTGTTGCACATCTTAAATATTTAAATCAGGGAATATGGCATCTTCAAACTGTTGTATTGTCTGTGAAAGGAGCAGTGTTAAAGATGTTGTCTAAATCTGATTCACAGATGACGGGGCCTGTAAAACGGTTATTTCTGAAAAATAGGTTAAAAACTGGTTTCGCAATATTAGGATCTTTGATGATAAGCGACGTTAAAGTATACAGCTTAAAATTTCTACAGATGTAGTAATCTGTAAAATCCGGGAAGGTTTATGACATCGGCCAAGTTTGTTATAGATTTATCCTATTGGTAGCAGATCCAGTAAAAGAGAATAACACGTTGCTGCAAGAACTTTATGTATGAGCTGGCTGCGAAAAAATGGCTTTTTCTCATGGTAAGCGTTTAATTGCTGATAACTCGCAAAGTGCGTTACCATCCAGGTTACTATACTGTTCCCTTTGTCTATTAGGAATTAAACAGGATCTACTAGCCATAACGCACCGTCAAAAGATGGTTATCACCACGCCCTGCTGTATCCGTCGAGACTTATGCAGTCTGACCTAGACTAATATTGGAGAGAAAAAACGGTGTCCGGACAAAACTTATCACTCCAATGGAATTGATTTTGACTATTACGTGTTGTTGACATAATAGTTCAATAGCGTTTGATCATCGTCTCCCTCTATATATCCAAACTCTTTGATTTCACCTGGCATTTTATCGTGCATATACAAAATACAGCAACGATCAAAGCTACCTAGGACAACCCTGTCTCTTACCTAGGTGTGCCGACCAGTTGGAGTAAGTTAAAGCCGGTTGAAAATTTTTTCGCTTTCTCATGAGTATTCAAAAAGGATCGCTATGATGAGCTCCCGTTAATTTTACTAGCACACTCGTGTTATAACAACAGATAAGTACGACTTGCTTTGTATAAAATTAATAAACTATAATATGTAGAGACAAAAGTGAAACATGCTTGCAAGAAATTTAATGATGTTTGGAAAGTACGAATAATTGACGATTTCCTTATTCCAACAATTATTCATATTTTTTTCAAGAAATGAAGCAAACTATACTAAAGCAATAAAATTAAATAATTAACACAATTTAGCGTTTTAGAAACAGATTAATAAAATGGACAATTATGTAAAAATTATATATTTTTTATTTAAAGGTGTTCAAGAACATACATCTGATATCAAGTTTAATAAATTCTGCCAACAACAAACTATAATATACCGACTTTTTTCACGCGTTTATTTCATTTTTGACTGTTTTTTTATCATTCTTAGTATAAAATCGCTGCATCTGTGCAATTTATTGCTTTTTACTTAAGCTCGTTTATTAGTTAATTTTTAAAAACTTAAATAAATATTTTAGAAGTTAAGATACACATTATTTATTATTTATTTCAAAAAGTGTTCACGTTAGTATTAGCAAGTATCATTTAAAAATTATACACAAAATCTAATAGCACTGATGAAAAAGATGGTTTCAAAAAAGGCAAAACAGACGTGGATATTTCTAAAAGTAAAACTGCTTTTAGTTTCTTACGACAGTCACAGGAAGGTTCAAACCTGATGCCAAGAAGACATTTCTGAAGCCGTATATCTATGTGGCTGTAATTTTTATTTTTCTTCTATACTTTTTCTAGGATGTTGGATCTTATTATAAATATATAATGTTTTTTCACATTATTTCTTTTCTATAATTGATGTACATTCAACAGGAACTATTTTCTCTGATGTATCTAAAATTAAACTTGCGTACTTTAGAACAAAATTGAAGTGGCTATAATATTTTACATCTTGCTGCAATATAAAGATAAAACAACCAGGAATGCGCAACAGGGGGTAAATCCTAGTAAAATAATAAAACATAAGGACAAATTCCTTTTCCAAAATCAGAATTATTAATTGATGCTATGTATAGCAACTGTTTAAAAATATCCCCACCCCTGATGCTAGCTTGCGCATTAGCAGAGCTTTTATAACAGATCTTTAGCTCGGAGCTGCTACTTCCTCTTGTCGTCTTTACTTTTTATATGATAGGGAAAAAAAGAGGTAAATTTAGTGCTGTTGCTTTACGACTGTGCTGATGATTCCTAAGGCGATTTTATAAAATAAACAATATCGTGTTTGGCAAGAATTCAAAATTACAGTTAGTTTGAAACCCATAGAAAATATAACTTCTGTAAATATTTGTTAATCTTTTCTCATTAACATCACTTAAAATAATCAAGTTTACATAACTACTGGGTAAGAAATGGAGAATTAATTAAGACATTTTAATAAATTTTAAAGAATGGGAAACAGGAATACATGGGTTATAATTTAAAGGTTTATAAGCATCGATAGACAGAGAAAACCAATTATGAGTTACAGGTAAATACATGGAACAGTTGCCACGTCCTTGTATAGATGAATTAGTGACTTGTAGATAAAGTAGAATGAAACAGTAGTATTAATTAAACAATACGTGATCCGATAGCACGGAAAGACTCGCTGGCCATTTTTGATAATTAAAATTATAAAGAAATAAACATCTGACATTCATTTTACAGGTTTAAATACTTAAGTGATAAAAGAGAGGTATAATGACTTCTTAAGGCATAGGAAGAAAAGAAAGGCTAAAAGGAAATCAATTCGGATTATAAATAAGGTAAGAAAGACGAATGAAAAGAGAGAAATCTTGAAGCTCACGGAGTGAAACCCTTGATCATAAACAAACATGTATACAAAGAGCAGTAATAGTTTATTCTGTAATATATGATTTTATTAAATATATAGGAACGGTCAGAAACAAACGTCAAGCATTCGCAATCAGAAGAAAAGAAGCAGAGATTTCCGCTGATTAATGAGAATTGGAAGACATGGTGCTGTAGAAAAAGACTAGTAATTTTTTATATAAAATCAGAAGAAACGGTATCGAGTAATTTTCCATCCGAATTTAAGAAATTATGGTTTCAATTTTGAAAAAGTGTGGGAAGAGAAGAATGTTTATTCAACAATCTGGAGGCCCAGCAAGTCTGGTTTTCGAGGGAGATAGTTTTTACTCTTTTGATCTATTACAGATTAACTTTCGGAAAATTTAAAATAAATACAACAAGAAAAAATCACTGCAGCAGTGATACAAAAACACTTATAAACACTACATCTGCTTCTTAGGGCGAATGAGGCAAAACAATGGAACGGTATAGAGCACATTGTGAGAGAGAGAGAGAGAGAGAGAGAGAGAGTGAGCGAGGGAGGGGGGGATAAACTAGAATCGAAACAACAATACTGATAAATACAAACCAGTCAGTGAGCAATCTGAAAGAAAGGAAGGATGAAAGCCAGCAGTGACAATAGGACAATGAAGTACCAATAAATCGTCCTGAATGCGCACTAAAACTAATAAACAAAAAGGAACAGTAGAGGAAATGAATAAAATTTACAAAAATGAAAAATATTTTAATAAAAAATTAAATTTCACTTTTGTAAGGAAACAACATTCCGAAGCATTACCTAGAGAAGTTTTATTGAGATTGTATATTATACAAATTTAAACAGCTTTGAATAAATGTCATTTCTGCAATGAGCAATAAATTGACAGTCATATAAAAGCCATAAGCTGTAGAAATGACGCAACGTTTCAATTTAACAGCAAATACTATTGCCTCCCTAATTCAACTGAAGCTTCACTGCGTACATGTGAATTTTGAGTTCTCGGTGATTTTTTTTTCCAAATCCGATAATTATGACAACTTTACGCTAAGATAGAGTGAGATGTCTGTCTGTCTGTAAACATACACTGTGCTGCAACGTTGATTTCCATTAAACAAGACTGACTGTAAAATAATATCCGATGCTTATTTACAGTGTAGACTCTCGTGAACTATAGTTGTCAAGCTCGACAGTTGTTAATTTTAACTGGTTAGTCATGCAGAGTAACACCTCCACTCTCGTAAACTAGAAAGAAAGGAAGACGTTTGTTTGCAGGTTTAAGGTTACAACAGGCTAGCTAGCCTTACGATAAACAAAACAATTTAAAATAAATAACAAAACCTATCTGACTCTTCCTGCTTGGCAACACTGCTTACGCAGAAAAGCATATTGGCTTCTGTTGATGAATAATACTTGGAAGGAAAGCTAGTTAATTCCGCGAGTGTAGATAGTGACCCGATCATGTTGGCTGGGTGGGAAACTGAAACCGTACTGGTCGACTAGTGCTACCAGCCAATTTTGTGGTAACATGTGACTGACTTCCTTCTCAGTGAGAAGCTGACAATGCATGCGCTTAATTTTCTTAGTTGCGTTTAATATGCTACAAATTTGAGCTGTATAACAGTCAGTGTGCAACAGCTGCAATGAAGCAGGAGGGTGGATCAGTACAAACGTGGAGCTGCATATCTGCCAAGGATCAGAGATTTACACAACATTGAAGAACTACTGAATGCTGGCAGATACAGACGTATGTTTATCCACGGTACCTTTCCTTCCCTAAAAGAACCATCTCATTAGGTAGGAATTTCTTCTAACTTGAGAATGATCTCAGACGCACAAATAACACTATCTGGAACGTGAATAGGTTGGTTGCAACACTCACAGAGTCACCTTGGCCTGCGCAAAGTGTTGATTTGAGAATCGCTGGGATTATATGGCTACTAAGAAAATCAAACGGCAACTCAAACACATTGGATAAATTGACGAAAGGGCTAAAGGATATTTGGAACGACATTCCACAGCCATACACTGGTAACCTGTATGGGATCATGAAAATAAGAGGGCATGCAAATATTAATGCACTGCACAACGTATTAATTTTGTTTTTGTATATTTTCTGTAATACTGCCTGTGTATGTATTATATACGCCTCTCAGTTGCAATTACCTATTATTTCTGCTTAATTTGTGTTTCCATAATTATTTCTAATATTGTAAGCAAACACACATCTACTTTTCTGCCTCATTTGACTGTAAACATTAAATAATAGCAGACGTTAAGGAAAGAAAAAAGAACTGAATTTGCCCCTTAAATTGTTTGTGAGTTAGCTACATTTCGACAATAAAACATTTATCTATACTTTATTTTAAGTAATTTTGTATCACGAGTAGTCGCTATTCTTGTTCTCTGTTTTATTTTCCGAAAACAAGACCCCAAGCTCCGGTATCTTCCATTATACGATATCCTAATCTTTAAATTATTAAAGCTTCCATAATTTTCTGAACTTTCTCATTACGCATCTGTCAGCTGGAAAATCTTCGTCTATGGTATTTAAAGAAAGCTATCACGTATATTCCAATTTTACTTGAGTGCTGATGTGCAATCATGCTATTATCTAATTAATCACTTAAAAGGGTTTCTGGTTTTTGTCGACCTAATCAATAGCAGACAAACTTTTGGTTTTTATTCCGTATTTAGAAAACAGTCTAGCTTTCTTACAACTAGCCTAAAGTTTGCTTGAGTCTTCGCAGTGGCCAAAACTAGATACATATAAGTTTAGTATATTCACAATGCAAAAACAAAAACGGGAACGGAAACTTATTGATAATGTGATTAAACTCTGTTGATGGCGACAAGAAAATATCCCCGAAAAATGTCTATTAATTACCTGGGTCACAACTCTACGGATGGTGAGAAACGCTTGAAATAAACATCTTTCTCCTGTAATCGCGATGTTTCTCACAAAATGGAGAAACTATATAATATAACGAACGTAAAAAAAAACAAATATATTTGAAACAAGAATTTTACTTTTGTTCCTTTCCTACATTTAAATTAAAAAAAATTACTTAAGCACTTCGGTCTTCGTAGGAAAGAGTAAATCTACTGAAACCTAACAAATTAATGAAACAAATTTACTTTGGAAAATAAATTGAACAAAACAATAAAGGTATTTATAAAAGATCTTTTTTACAACTATTTACAATCGCTTTGGATATTACAGGTGCTGTAGATCTTTAATATTTGTTAACCAAATGCTTTAAGCATGACATTTCTATCGATAAAAGTGGCTTTTTGTCTCTTGGTGGAATGCGCTCGCAAAAGTCAGACTACTGTCAAGTAATTCCAAATTTGAATAACGGTAAAAAAAAAAAATGGGCATACAGCTTGTCTCAAATGTTCACATAGTGAAATGCTGAATATTGTGAGGATAGTAATCCGACCACGACTGCCGAACGAACAGCCATACACACAGGCTTGGCTTCAAACTGGAAGTAGACATGTTATCCCTGAACTTGGAGTAATATAAAGTGTTAGTTTATTTCACAAAAGATCTGGCAGTGGAGGCGCTACAGCGGTACTGACTGTAAGGATATCTGGCTCGGCATAACCGTACCATTTCGTCACGATCCTTCTAGGAAGAATAGTAAATCTCTGGAATCTGTATCTTTGACCAGACTGTAAGAAAAAGGCTAATACAAGAGCCTATCCTGCATGAATAGCCGAAAACCAGGACGTAATTATCCAAATGTTTCCATGGCCAAGTAAACCTTATACAAGACGCCTTGGAAAGCTTTCTAAGATCAATGGACAAGTACCAGGTGTTGATTTAGAAACTGTCAAGCCTTGACAGAAGAGTGGAATCCATTATCAGATATCTGGTGAACTGTATGAGATGTAGGCGCAGTGACGTAGTACCAGCGATATGCGGATATATGCACCACTGAAGATTATGCGACATGAGGATTCGTTGATGAAAATTATTCGCTGTCATTTTAGCACCACTAAATACATAAGCTTTATGTATGAAACTTTATAATCTATCTAGAATTTCGTTTTAATTCTAAATAAATTTGCTTGGTTTGTATCTCAGTATCACCATACTGTTTTGGTCAAAGTGCGTTTTATCAGAAATGTCCTGTGTATGAATAGATTTAATTGGTCACTAAATTGATTCAAGTTTGAAAACGATAATTTTCCAAATGTTTTTTGAAAACTCTTAAGTAAAATTATAGTAACAATTTCTTTAAAAATTAGTGCATCGTTTATAACGAAAGGTTATTAGAATGTTATTTTCTAATAATTAAATCTATAAAAGTCTTTAAAATTATTTTACTTTATTTAAAATCGTAGAATCATAGATTTAAAAAAAACCTTATGTATCACGAGCTAGCGTTTACAACGGGTATAAACTGTTGAATTTTACAGGTGGCCTATCAATTAAAAATTTTATCAAATATAAAAGAGGATACTTAGATAAAAATGTCTTGTGAAACAAAAATTAAATAAATATTTTTTTATATGCAGAAAAATGCAATCAGCATACTACGTTATATTGACTTAATTTAAAAACGAATGATATTATATGAAGATACAACAAGATACTGGTACGTATAAGCCTGTGGATTTAAAGATGTGTGATTGTAAATCATATTAACAACGACGTATTTTCAGTTAAGTTTTATCAGGAAATGTTGAATGCCAGGTAGGACAAATTCAGTGAAATTTATCATGGTTAAACATAGTCATAGACACCATCACGATGTCAGTTAATTTTGCCTAGCTCTTTTACGAGTAGCTGATTATCTATGCTGGCGTATTTCCAGTGAACTTGTTGGTGTCGTACCTCAGTTTTTATACAGTTCTTGTTAATGATGTTTTTTTGGGGGGTTAACTATGCAGCCAAAAGAACTTAATCCTGTTTCCAACATCCTAGCCAGAGTTTATAATCTGGGTCTTGATGACCGGAGTAGTCTGGCAACATCCTCATTGTTAAAATATTGCTTAATAGTTTAGGCAGGCTCTTGCCATCGTGTGGGAAAAAATCGTTTTTACAGGCCTGACAAGCAGGCGAAAGAGGAGTCTTCCAAGGTTGAGGCTGTAGTTCGTTCTATTGTTGCCGTTTTTATCAGGCATTAACTTTGTTATATTATTATTTTATTCTGCTTACTATAGTTTCTTCTACAAACTCATCAGAAAACCACCAACCCTCAGATGCTTTGCACTAATTGTTCCATCTACACTCTGAATGAGGTACTGGAGTTTTTCTGTAAAAAGAGGTGAAGCTACTACCGAAGTCGGGGGTTATAATAAACTCTGATCCAGTCGCTACATGAAAGGTTAGAAATTATAAACGGTCACATGAGTGATTTTCTTTTCCTGTTTCTAGGCTACGAGGATGTTGTTGACAATTTGTTTTTCTAAGCATGACGTTTATAAAACGATCTTTTAAATTCCGTGGCAGATAAAAGAGAGTGTCAATTAACAAGAAAAGCAATATTAAATTAATTCTTACACGACTCTTTTACTGAAGTGCCCTTAAGTAATTCTTCAAAGTCAGATCATTTCTTTTTTTCAAGCGGTCTCTTACTTCTCTGGACAGTTCAAATACTTCCCTGCGATTTCCTACTCGTTTTATAATTTGTCGCTTTGTTCCTATAAAGACATGTCTCAATATCTATAGAATAACACCTGTTTTATTTAACTATGTGTCAACGAGCAGATATACCAACTTGAAGTTTGCTTTTTTGTTGTAAAATACTAAAGTTATAATCAACTAAAATTTTTGGCAGCAAAAGTGTTAAATATCATTCGGTATTAGCATAAATATTTCAACATATATATATATATATATATATATATCTAAGAAATTAATGACAAAAGTGAAAAGAAAAATTATTTGAATAAATTAAAATAATTTAAACAATTGTCTAATCAATCTTATAAGTATTTACAATGCAACCACTTTATTTAGTGAGCTGAAATATTCTTAAATACGTATTAAGTGTTATTGGCATTTTTTGGTTCCTTTTAACTGCTTGTTTTTCTGTACACATCCATTTCTGTTCAATAACGATTACGTCGGGACTGTGCATGTCAGTTACCATCGTTACCTTTCATGTAAAACGTCAAACACAAAGTCAGATGTCGCTTTTTGATGATTAAAATGAAAAAAAAATTGCACTAATAAAAAGAGATAATTTCAGAAACAATTACATCGATAACCTGGTATTATGGAAGTAATCTCAGAAATTTTTCTAGCACTATGCCAGAAATAACTAAAGTTTACACACGGAAGCAGCTATACTTAACGTTCTTCGATACTGATTAGTGAAGCCACAAATCAATGTCTTTGACCGAAATTTACACTGTTCCGGTGTGATTATATATTAGGTCTAAGTTGACAAATAACCAGTGTACTTTCACTGTGGTAAGCTAAAGCAGATCCTGTAATATTCCTTCTTTATCCATGATAGTAATGTAGGTCATTTAGAGTCATTGATAAACTGGCAAAAATTTCAGTATTGTTCGTGCACCTACGATTAAAATTATCGCAAAGTTTACGGCAGCGGAAAACCGACCTGGAAGGATTTCAACAATCATATTTCTCCTGGCCCCAAACTTTTAAAATTCTCTTACTGACATCACCTACACAAGAAAGCTGAGTTAGCGAACGGTTCAGCTCGTACTACACCGACTTGGCTACAGAAAACCTGCAGTAGGTAAGAAATTTCCTTTTTCCTAAAGGAATAAACCGCTTTAGAAGATGTGATAAAAATGTCTGGCGAGCACCACGGCTTGAAACATTCACGTTTGTAGGACGCACCAGACTTTGGAAAAAAGTTAACAAGAGCCTTTAACCAAATATTTGCAGCCCACAATCAAGTATGGAGGCGGATTGTAACAGTTGCAATCTGACATTATCCAAAGAAAAGATTGTTGTTTTCGAAGGGGTCCAAATTCATTCGGACACATTCCCATATTAAACACGCATCTATGCTCCATTTTACCAGACTAATAATTGATGCCAGTGTTCTCGAGGAGGATGGGGTTACGTGTCAAGCTTCAGGGGGAATACGGTCTTAGAGAAGAATGAAGGCATCCACTTGTCTCCTAGAGTATTCAATGCCTAGATATAAATCCAACAGAGAATTGCACTGGCCAGATGGAAGAAAATCGACAAGGTGTTGTGAAACCTGAGGTTCGATTTACAAATGATGGTTCAACCAAGCCAAATAATAACACAAACCATTTCAATATATTGATAATTTTTATTTTCCGCTTTCCGCATCAACTAAGGCGATACGAACAAGTGGCCAAATCGTCCTGGTAAGTCTCCGTACTTTAATTCTTTGTAAACACTGGTCGTATTATTTAGTGTGACACGATGCGAAAATGCTGACTTCTTTTCGTAATTTTATTTATACTGTTAGTTGGACGTTTTACTGAATGAAAGATGTAAAAATTCAATATTTATAATCAAATAAAAAGTACCCAGTTTCTAGTGTTACTCAAATTGCAGAGCAAGATTCAAAGTTTGCTGAGACATGTAGGAACATGACGTGGAAAAATGCACAATTATTTTCCGACACAGGAGATATTCTTGGAGTTAGGAGATTCTTATCATCAGAAACACTCCCTATTATGGAGTTACTAGATACAAAAGAGCTAATTCTTTTAAAAAGACCAGTTTGTGTTGATGTTCAACCATTAAAGGTTTGCCATGTTGTTTGATATTAATTAATTTGCAATATTTCTGTCTCCAAATAATGATGATCGTCAATGAAGCTAGTAAGAACGCCATACAAGATTGACATATAGGTCATTATCATTAAAGCTGTTATATATTTTATTATTCATTCTTACTCCATTGAAAATGCAAATTTTTCAAATTATAAAAGACTGATAAATATTATTATTAAACAAACAATATTGGAATATAAGTATCAGGTTATTTGAACATTTTATTCAAATTATATAATAACACTGTTAAAGATCGCATTTCGTTTTCAATACAAAACTACTGTAGGTATTTTCTGTCTTTATTTCTGGTTATATCGACATAATTCTAAGACAATAACTCATGACTGACAAATATATAAACCGAATGATGTTGCTAGTGAAATAAGACGCAGGTTCTCAAAAATAAAATTTCTTACCTTGGCTTCCGCGTCTATGTTTGAGGGAAAAAAAGAAATATCTTCCGGTTTACGCATTAATTCTTACAAACATGTCGAAATACATTTAGTTTATCGCTTGTAGGAGCGACAAGTTCTGCTTCTTGTTTGCTGTCGATCAATAGATCCACAATATTTATCTGCAGCAAGAAGAACGGTTTTGTTCTTGTAATGCAACACGAGTTCTGGCACATTGTGCCGCACATACATTATAGATCGAACGTTAACTACCTACCTTAGGCCGTTTCATTTTGTTTTTCATATTATGGTTCTAATTGATTCTTTTAATATATTTTTTAAATAATCCAAAAATCTAAAATACACATTTTTCTTAGGTTTTTAGAAAACAATAGGTTGGAATAAATTGCCCTCCACTTATAAGGTGAACTGATTCTACCTTTTTTCAATATCTTTCATCAACAAAAACTCGTTGTTAATAATAGGAGACCTAAAAGTTGTTTGGTAATATTTGTATTAAAATTATAAAACTACATGAAACCAACAAGAGATCTTGAAAATCTAATTTATTAAAAATCAACTCATTGTTAGTCTAGTTATTTTCCACATTGTTAAATCAGAAGTTATTTTTCAGCTGTAAAATTCTCATATTCATTGATTAACTTTTAGCAATAGTTTAATATTTGAGAATTACCTCATAATGATTAAGCAACCTTAACATTCACTACTATAATTTTCTTTTTTTATCATGAAAAGACTTTTACTAAAGCAGAGACAGCTTCCAGCGCCACAATAAAATTATGGCGCCCGGTCAAAATAGTTTGGTTAATTGTGGGTATTACAATATGTTTGTTTGTCCGTTAATAGAGCAGCGAAATACCTATCATATATGGCATTGGATTAATAAGATTTTGTTTTTGCAGTTTGTCCATGTTCCGCTATATTATTGTGAGAGTCGTTACTTTTATCAGACTGACATAACGTAGAGGGGCTTTAGTCAATCGAAGATCCACTTTATCTTTCAGGTGCTTGATCCGATTCACATCAGGACTTTGCGAAGGAAAATTTTTAATGTCTAGGTTTCTCTTCACAACTGTGGCCACATGAGGCGTGTGGCACAAAATGTCATTCCCATGAAGGATATAAACATTGAGAGTTAGCATGCCTTGTGGTAAAGTGTTATGAGAAATATCTTATTATAGCAGGATAACCGACAGAATTGAGACATCTTTATAATATACTGAATATTTAGTGTGGTAGAATTTATTGTGTCTCCTGTCTGCAGATTTTCGTAGATAATTTTTTATTGAGTGAAGAGATTCATCAGTAGAAGATTAACATTATATAAACTAGTAATATTTTTTTCTGGTTTAATTTCTAATATTGCGGTGTGTAAGAAGCTTGCCTTATTTTTGTTAATCCACTGCATGTCTTAATATATCTGAAACCCCCAGCTGATCCAATAAAGACTTTAAGATGGCTTTTATCTCTCAAGTTGTAAAATTTATCCGAATTTTAAACGAAGATATTACAGTTAAATGTCATTACGCCATTTGAAGAATTTTATTTTTTTAATGTATAAGTTTTTAAAGTTGATGTCCCTCCAGCTGTTTACGTCACTTCTTTCAGTCACCTTTAGTCGTATGACGTAACTTATTTATTTGAAATGACGATTTTTAATGGAAAGCCAAATCTGAATTATTGTAAAGATCATTGATGTTGACGAGAAAATATATGCCGTGTAAGCATTTGAAAAAATAAAAGTTTGTATTAAAAATGTAAAACTTATTTCTCAATTCAGCATTTGTAATCACCAACTGGCCGACAGGCGGGTTCGTCATGGCTCAGCACAACCCTGACCGTGACCATGGAATAATAGCGATCTTTCTTCTAACTGCAGTACAGAAGCAAATCACCATCGTTACGCGGCATTAAATACTATCTGACATTTTTTAATTTAATAAATAGACAACAAATAAAGTAAACTGACTTTTGAAGTTTATTTAATTTGCATAAATAACTCGAAATTTTAAAATATCTGTTGCAAACTTGAATCCAGATAAATTTCATTTAAATGTAATTTTCATTTTTGATTTTTGAGAAATATCAGATATAAAGAGACACAACTGTTGTTACTAAATATAGTACAGTTTTTTAAAAAAAAAACACATGGTAGCGTTTTCCACATGTTATTTAAATAATACAATAATTTGGTTCTGCTCCTTTATGATCAGAGATCTGACCACCGATACTAGAACTAGACAGGCAGCTCTAATACAAAGATACCTATGATAAAATGGCTGCACCTATTCTGGGTTTACTCGAGGTCGTATTATAGGTCATTCAGGGTACAGCAAAAGCGAACGATAGACTGAAATATAGATATATATCACGGTTCTGTGGCAAAGAATGGCGTAGAAAGCCTTTAATAGTGACACGAATACATCAATGTTGCAGTAGAAATGAACCAAACGAGGTCTTGGCCACAGAGGCGATGTGGCATGTTGTCCAAAAGGTTAAATCGGCAGGACCTTCGAGTACTGGGGGTGCGTAATTTGATTAGATAAGATTTAGCTATTAACATCTAGAGATCGCATCTATCTTTGGAAAAGTCTAAACGAAGACCATAAACTTCAATGTCTGAGTCTACGGTCTAGCATACGAAATGGAATGTCATGCTACAGACGCAGTCGAGCAAAGTAAAAAGAAAAATTGTTGGATTAGCTGGGGTTTTTTTTCTCCAATATATAAAGGCACGCAGAGGATTAACCAAAATAAGGAAAGCTGCTTACAAACACCATTAGAGATTAAAACAGAAAAAATATTAATGGTTTATATCATGTTAATCTTCTACTGATGAATGTCTTCACTCAATAAAAGAATCTTTAAAAAATTAACGAACACAAACCAAACAAAGAATTCCAGCACACCCTGAAAATTCAGTGTATTATCAGAAAGGTGCTCACAGAATTGTACTGAATTTGTTCTAAGACTGAATGCAATTGAATTACAACCGTGGTCTCCTCGACAAAAAATACAACAAAATCACTAGTGAGGGCGAATATACTTTTCTGGGATAACTAATAATAATAATAATAATAATAATAATAATATAATAATAATAATAATAATAATATATAATAATAATATAATAATAATAATAATAATAATAATAATAATAATAATAATAATAATAATAATAATAATAATAATACTAATAATAATAATAATAATAATAATAATATAATAATAATAATAATAATAATAATATAGCTGTAAGTAATGGAATGTTTGGCTAGAAAGTCTTTAACTCACTGAGCTCATCTGCTAAACTTGTACCACGTTGTTCAAAACACCCACCGAAGAAAATATTTTGAACTTAAATTCAGCTTCCAGGCGGATTACGGATTAAACTCGTCGGATCATGTTTTGGGTATTAATCGTTCAATGTCTTTACCAAGCTGACACCGCCGCCTATTTGTAGCATCAAATAGTTTCTCTTGAATACACTATTATTCAGTCAACCATTAACTACGGTCTGATCTAGCCTGCCATCTATTCTGTACTGCCGTTCAGTTCATACTGTCATTTCTTGACTGATTGTTGCAATTTATCATCTGATCGTTTAAAACATTTGTAACTAGAAACTTAATAGTACGTTGAGAATAACGGCTGAGGGTGTTCCGCTCACTTGTGATAGCGAAAGTAGGCGAACAGACACCAGAGTTAAAATTTAGAAGAAAAGATAAATTAGTGTTTCTCGTTATATGATCGAATTTAGTCCAACTTACTTTTTGTTCAATTACACACTATCTATGGCAAACAATGAGTTGTTAAAAATAAATGTTCTCTTTATTTACGTTATATATCGTAAGCAGTCTGATAATGATAAGAACGACAAAAATACAGCGCAGGGTTAATTCATTGTTAATAGCCAAAGCTTGTCGCGGTTACAGATCTGTTCTACGTGGATTTCTACATCGAGTGTGGCCACTTGTGTCGGCTTCTCCGCTCGAAAGGTTTTCCCTCAGACGCACCTGTATTTTCCCCACTCACTACTAATCGAATGAATTCGGGTAGTTTCTTTTCTCGCTGACACCTCAACAGAGATATTACGTGCACCCAATAAATGGAAAAAAAAAACATAATTTTTCTTTGGTCAGTTCCTTGCGTACAACAGAAAAGCAACAACCGTCCCTATCCCAAAATTCCGAGCCCGGCAGCTTCCGTTTCATTTTACAGCGCGGTGTATACACAAGCCCCGCTGGAAGTAGGTCTCGGAAGTTACCTGGCTACCGGAGTCAGGGTCGATGAAGGCGGCTGCCCTTAGATCTGCCCTGCGCTTTTAATATGGCTGCTATACAAATGCTATAAATGGCTTTGGCCAGCACGTTTAAATATCAGTGGTAAACCAAACATAATAATAATAATAATAATAATAATAATAATAATAATAATAATAGTCATCCTCATCATCATTTTAAAAAAAAATGTCCTTTTAAAATTGTTAAACCTGAAAAGCGAAAAGGAAACAGTGATAAACTGATTCTTATTTAAAGTCGACGAATAGATATTAAACGATCTTTAATGAGAGTTGTATTTATTGTGAAATATCAATTAATTGTCAGGCTGTTATCTTATTTTTAATTTTAATATATTCATATATTCTAAGCAGCTACAGATTTTGGTAGCAACTAATTTCAAGAAAATGATAGTATGATATTTCCTGATATTTTTTTTTTTTTTTTAACGAAGATTCATCTTTTTGAATTTCAAATTTGGCTAAAGTTTGGATGTTTTGATAAGATTTTTTAAATTGTCTCTTCTTTATTTAGCTGA
Source organism: Nautilus pompilius (assembly GCA_018389105.1). Classification (NCBI taxonomy): domain Eukaryota; kingdom Metazoa; phylum Mollusca; class Cephalopoda; order Nautilida; family Nautilidae; genus Nautilus; species Nautilus pompilius. The sequence goes on from JACATO010002737.1 coordinate 2,014,196, forward strand.
ACGGAGGAATGGATATTTTCAAACCATGGGCCGCTTGTCTTCCTTGCTGCATTATTACTTCCAGTTTACCACACAAACGGGAGAGATGTGGGAGAAAAAAAAATCAACTACATTTTCTAGGTTCTGGAATTATAAAGGAAGTTTCTAATTAACCTGTAATTTAAATACTTTCCTGCAATGGTAAAAGTACCGAAGCTGATGTTCAGTTCAACTGAAACGCAACTAAAAGTTGACAGAACCCGCTAGAGAAGATGGCAGGGATTGAGAGACGCTACAACCCTGGTAATAATTTCAGTGGAAACGAAGAGATATGCAGAAGGTAGAGAGTTGGTTAATTAGTTTGGACGTCAGTAACTCTGACTAATGAACCTACGTGTCGAAAATTTAAAGTGGGACTATCGACATGAAGGCAGATTTTTCCTGCCAATTTCCGGCAGAGACTACAGCTGTTATCTGAACAAAGGACTTACACCAGGATAAGACAAAGGGAATCAGCTAAAAGAATCAAACAAATAAGAAATATTCATACTTCTAAAATGCGGGGTAATACGATTTGTTTTGAAAAAAATCAGAGTATAAACAAAAATGCAAAACGTCCACCGAAACACGGTAACCCGAGAAACCAGTTTTTCCACTTGAACAATTCTATCCATTTATCTTTGAGCTTCTGAAAATATTTTAATTTTGTTTGCCGTTAATAGATTGCTATTCTGCGAGTGCTTCCTGTTTTTAGGCTGCAGGTTCGTTTATTTCGAAATCTATATCATGTTCTCTTAAGATTACTTCAGATTTTTCATGTTTGTCACAATGTAAAGCTTTCACAAATTATACTGACCTCTTATGGATGTTCAGCTAGCGCTTGACTTAAAGAAAAGCTTTGTAAGTATAAAAAAACAATCAGTGTTGCCTTCACTTCTGTGTAAGGCTGCGATAGCTGCTGTTAACTGCCGATTTTGTGTAACATCTGAACAACGAATACATTCATTTTAATATGCATGTTTTTATTGCTAAAAACAAAATGTATCTAATTAGGCCCAAAAGACAGAGCGCACAAGTAATAACATCCGAAATACTGACTTTTTTCGTCATATGCTTCTTCTGGAAAAATTATAAAAACAACACTTGGCACCGAGAACAGCAGAAACATGATCTAGAATAACATGAAGGCAGATGACAGAAGGAAAAATAGAAGAAAGAAGGGGAATAATGATAGATGGTGTCAAGAACAACAGAAGCAAAAAAACACAAGAATCGAGAATGACAACGTAGCAAGCACGGGAATGGCAGAAAACCAAAAAGTACTGTAAATCGAAAAATTATATTTTAACCGGGTATAATCATTTTGTGTATGAAAATACCAGTCTTACCAGAAAAAAATAAATCAATTACCTACCTCGAAGTAGACAAAGAACATGGTGCTACATTACCATGGTAATTACCACAGCATAATTTTTTATGGCTACTCAATCAAGGGCTAAAGACCTACTGTAGACTTTTTATTTATTAACATATCATGTGGCGTAGTAAACATCTATTTTACCAAATCATCTTGGTCAGTTGATCAGTGTATTGAAAAGCTATCAGTAACAAAATCATTTCCTCCGTCTACCAGCTCGATTACGTGCAACCTACCTTATATTAACGATTCCAGTGAAGTCTTACAACTACATACGTACCATTTAGCGAAATGCAATCTTTATTTGTAGAAAATTTCAAAGTTTAAACAGAAAAAAGCCCATTTGTAATTTTATAAGTAAATTTTAAAAAAAAACATTACTCTTTTGCGGTTGCCTATTATGCAGTGCATATTAAATCAACTCATGATCGTTACACTTCGATCACTGATCGGAATAGATCGGAAGAACGATACCTCACTCACTGTCTTAGTAAGTAATGCATCGATCAGTAACGTGCTGATTTGTTGCAGTTCAGTATTATCTGCTTTTGATAAAATAACTAATACAATATTATATTTTGACCTGGAATTCTAGTAAATGTCATAGTGCGTAGCGTTAAATTTTATTAGAATACTAATTTTATAATTTCGATTTCGTTCGTTATCGGAAATTATTTGAAATTAGCGATTTCTATTCATTGTTTTTTTTTACGAATTACGTTATTGTTTTAAATAATAATTTCTAAATCTGCATGGAACGTCAAATTTACGTCAATGGAAAAAAGCAAAAAAATAAATAATTATTCAGAACTGATTTCCAATTTAAGGATCGATTTATTTTTGAATTATGGGTTTGAATGCGATCAGAATTTTGAGAACCCTATAGACAAAAACTTGGCAGTAATCTCTGTAGTCCAAAGACCCTGCGAAGTTTTCAACAGTCCGCTACCGTTGGCATTTGCCTCTAGCAGAACTGGAAACTCAAACTCAAGTATTGGTTCTCGTTAATCCTTCTATCTATCGTTTGCATTAAATCTGTTTACTCAACTTGCTTTTCGACTATAGATTTATTAGAACTAATATGAAGTACGCACGTCTAAGGAACGTAAATATGACATAATTATGAAGGCTGGCCGAGTTAGAGCGGATCTTACAAATTCCTGTCCTGTACAAGATTAGCAATGAAGTTACTGTGCCGATCGGTTTGGTAGCCGAACTGTCTACTTTTATTTTTATATGGTTTGGAGCGGGGTAAGGGATGACTCGGCGTTCAGCAGCCCGCATTGCTTCTCTTGCCATCCCAGTTATTAAACAAGTAAACACTGGTGGGATCTTTTCCAGTAGCACTCAGCACTGAGTGGCAGTTATTTATGTAGATTAGCCTGCGTTTTTCTTCAATCCCTGAGGAATTTATAATAGAGTCGTCCACGCTCTTCTCTCCATTCCACACGATACGGTAACCGTCTCTATAAGTGTCATGTTGCCTGCACGTAGACGCCTAGAGCCAAAACGAATGACTTCCATTATTTAGTAATGGAAACCCAATTTTCAATGAATAATTATTTATTTAATTTTTAGAAATAAAGCGCACTTTAAAAAACGAAAAAAAATTTTTTAAAAGTTCGATAAATGTAAAGTAGTAATATGTATTATCATCAAATGTATTCTTATAGTATTGCGGGAAAATGCAGATATTCAAATCAGTATTTAACTTGTACGATAATTGTTTCAAGTGCATTGGATAAAGAAGCGATGCTAAGCAAACTTGACTTGCAAGAATATACAATTTATATTAAATGGATTATTAAAAATAATTCCTCTAGTTAATATGACAGGCATACTAATGACGTTCACCCGAAACTGGTCAACTGCATTAAACGACCAGTACAGGTTCGGGCCACCAGTAGGCAGAATCAGTTTACTATCTGAACTTGTGGAGTTGACTGTAGTAAAGAACTAATACGGGTCCGGTATACTCTCTGGATTTATCAGATATCTGGCTAGTAAAATTTCTTAAATTTTATTTTCCGGAAATATTAAAAATTATTAAAGCATTCTGAAATTTTAAGGGGTTTATGTTATTTTTAGAGGTCCACGCTGAATTTTAAACCGACTCCACATGAATTTAGACAAAAAAAAAAAAAAGCCTGACTTGGATATCTGTACGTTACATAACCGAATCAATGGAAAGAGATTCTTGGCGTATTTCAACAGTGAGTAATCGACTGCTTCATACTGGTCCTCGATCTATACAAATAACAGACTGAAAAAATCAGTCTCCGATTCACTGATGCGTTTAAATATAGACCAGAGACTGTTGTTAGCGCACCTGCCGCTGGAGAACTATGCCAATTTATTTATCCTAAAAGTGTTTTATTTGCGTGACATAGAACATCAGAATGGATATCGGTTGTGAGTTTCTCATTGTTAGTTTCTCGGTAGCCGTTAGTTACTTTTAAAGTTACTATTTGCAGTATCATATCTACAACATTTTAAAGCACGTCTTATGTTTTGATTTTTTAAAATGGCATCTATCGGCTAGCAAATCTTTGAAAAATGACATTTTTTTGTCTAACAGATTCGATTTGTGTTGTCTGCATGAATCGTCAACCTTTTGATCGTTCTACAGGTGTCCTCATAAAAAAGTTAGCGACAAAGGTGAAAACTCTCTATCGAAGGCTGAAGAAAACGTAAGCAGTTAGTATTAGTAGTGCGCTATAATTACAGCCTTTATTTATGTGTCGTCTTCACCTACCTCTCTTGTTTTTATTGTATGATATTGTTAGTTCAGATTATTGTAAAATTACCAGAATTGTCTTCTTTTCGTAGTTCCACTATTTTAACGAAAAGTTAAAGTACGACTAAGAGTCAGAGAGTAGAAATTCTAAAATTTAAAGTTTACAAATATTAATTAAAATAGAACATGAAAAACATTTCAATAAATTTTATTAAATTTTTAATGTGCTCTTAGATTTAAGAAGATTTCTGGCGAAATTAAAATTTTATGCAGTAAACATTGATGAATAATATGTAAAAATTTTTTACAGATACATATTGCAAGTAATATTTTAAATACATGGCAAATAATTAAATTAGGAAACATAAAGATTTTTATTTTTGAGTTGATTGTGATTACATGTCTATATATTTACCATACTTTATTATTATGTAGTTAATTCGGTAACCAACAGATACGCACACACATGCGCGCGCATGTAGATATTGGACTTGACAATTTCTGTGATAAACAAATTACGTTCGTCCTTTAAGTTTACTGACAATGTTTCTACGAAACGTTAATATTTTAGTTTTATTCATTTTAATGACCTTATATTTGCGATATTGATAATACTGAACACTTTATACTGAGAATATTTTAACCAATCCTCTATATAATTGTCTTTATTGGTTTTCATTTTAATATGTCTACCATACGACAATATAATTCTTTCATTGGTTACATTGACAGTATTGATATCCGATATCCTCTGATATTGATTTCACTGATGTTCTTTTAAATGATTTTACTAATAATAACACTACAAAAAGTTGATATATTTGTCTGAATGCTGTTATTTTCAATAATTATGCCATAGGTCGATATAACTATTTTTATTGAAAACATTTTTACTATACATCGATATATTTGTTTTATTGCTTTTAATGAGACTATTTCTACCAAAGTTTGATATACCTTTTAAAATTCTTCTACTGATAGCATTTCTCCAAACCGTTGATTTGTCTTTTATTAGTTTAAGAGATAATATTTCTTAGTATACATCGATATAACGCTCCTATTAGTTTTAATGACAAAATTTCTACAATGTGTCGATAAATTTCTTGTTATTTGTTATATGTAAAATAATTCAACTAAACAACGGCATATTTCCAACTTTGAAATAATTGAGAATATATCTAGGAAACATCGATAAACAACCTTTATTTGATTTACTGAAAATATTTTTATCATTGGTCGGTAAAATTTTTTGCTGGTTTTACTGACCATATTTCTACGACACATCAGTATTCTTCATTTAGTGGTTAAACTGACAGTATCTTAACCAAACGACCACATAGTTGATTTAATGGCATTGACGAGAATATCTCTACTATATGTTACTATTTTTCTGATCTTGACTTTACTGACATTATTTATACCATGATACATCTGTTTATTGGAACTACTGAGAATATTTCATCCTATCATCGATATACTTGCCTTTACTGGTTTTCCTGTCGATACTTCTATATTGAGGGTATTTCGGGGTATTTCTACCCATCGTCAATATCTTAATATTGAATTTACTGACATATATTCTGACATTTCTTTTAAATGGTTTTACTGACAGTATTTTTACAAAATGTCCATATTTTTTTAAAAATTTGTTTTCCTGAAAATATCCGTACCATAAACCATATTGGCTTTTCGGAAAAGATGTTTACTGCAGCCGTGAGGAAATGTCTTGAATAAAAATGACTAGACTTTGAAAACGGGATCTTATTTTGTAGAAATTAGTAACTATTGTATGTTTTCTGTTTTAATTGAAAGGTATCGGTGTCTTTAAACGATTTATAACACTCAGATCAATTTTGTAATTGCACAGTCAAAATTTAAATATTAATAAAATAATTTGCATGAAATCAGCGGTGAAAAAGTTTTGAATAAACTACAAAAAATGATAATATATATTTTGTGCTATAATAATTTAGGATAGAAGAATATAAATGTGAAAAAAGTGTCATTTTCCATTATTCTGATTCATTTTCGCTCAACATAGTGATGCCGAGAGCCCGATATTTGACCCCCAAACAGCGGGCCACAATCGTTCGCATGAAAGAAGATGGTGAAACTGAGTGGATCATTGCGGATTGTATCGGTTGCAATCAGTCGACGACATCTCGAACCCTGAGACGTTGGAAAGCCGATGGGAACCTAATTCCATCAACATGTAGACCGTCTTGTCAAGGCACCATGGGATCCTTTTGGCCTCGTGCACCATCAGACGGCGTTTGATCCACATGGAACTGTTCGGGCGATCGGCAGAGAAGAAGCCGTTCATCAGTCTGGACAATCGTCGAAAGCGCCTGCAGTGGACTCGCGACCATCTCCTCTGGACCGTGGCCCAGTGGTCAAAAGTGTTCTTTTCCGACGAAAGCAAATTCGTGAGGGCCCACTCGGCGGGTCGGGTGTATGTTCGGCGATCGGTGTCCGAGAAATACCATCTTATTTGCTCTCGACCGACTCTGCAAATAGGTGGAGATTCGGCCATGGTTTGGGGCTTTTTTCAATCGTCCGGTGTCGGTCCGTTGCATTACGTAGAGGGTCAAATGAATGCTCATGACTATGCTCAGATCGTCTCGGACATTTTCGAACCGTATATGTGTGACCACATGCCCTTGACGGCCATCTATCAGCAGGACAACGTCCCAATCCACACAGCTAGGTGTGTCAAGGCCTTGATGGCAGAGTTGCGAATCCCCCTCCTCGACTGTTCGGCTCTAAGTCCGGATCTCAATCCCATCGAAAACATTTGGCACTCGATTAAACTCAGCGTTAGAGACAAAAAACGAAAAATAAAACCGATTTGAAACAGAAAATCGAGGAAGCCTGGTCGGAGTCCAGTAGTGACAATTGTCAGCGTGTGGTAGTCAGCATGCCTCGTCGTTGTGAACAAGTTATCAAGAATTTCGGATATTCTGCTCATTATCGATAGATCTGATCACTTTCTGCATAATTGGAATTGAATCTGAATTGATTAGATAGCTGTCTGGATTTTATGCACCAATTTTGCACACTTTGATTTTGATGCAAATGATTTATAAAAATTATAACTTTTGTTGCAATGAAACAATATGCTTGATATTATTGGAATAGATGCACAGCAGTAATATAGAAATACTTTAATGAACAAGATTTGATAACAGCTGCTTTCTACAAAATGCAAGCTTATTTACAGGAAAAATTATTTTTATGCAAGACTTTTGCACACCGCGGTACATGTTGATATACTTCTTTTATTGGAATTACTAACCATATTTCTACCAATAAACACACGTTTCTATTTTTTGACTAGTAGTATTTTTATCAAAATTAATGTGTTTATTTTTATTGGTATTACTGTCAATATTTTAAACAAGTTCGATACACTCGTTTTGTTGGTTTAACTAACAATATTTCCATCAATCGTCAATACAGTTGTATTTATTTGTATTAATAAAAGTATTTCTACCAAATTACTATATAATTAATATATTAATTTTACTATGAACATTTTAAACTAATGTCGATACATTTGTTTATTCTGCTTTTAATAACCATCGATATAATTGTTTTTAGTGTTTTAACTAAGTTAATTTCTCGAAAACGTCGATATACTTGTTTTTCTTGTTTTACTGTCCATTTAGTTGTTTTATTGGTAAAAATTTATGGCATTTTTCAATGAAATGCTCAAAATGTCACGAAAAATAACAAAGAATTCCAGTGAGTGTCACGGTAACATTTATTTAAAATCAAAGTTACTTAAAACACATTTGACGAAAATTACTTAATACTTTTATATATCTCACTAGCACTATCTCCCCGATACCAAATGCGCGTTCAGAGCCGAAACATTTTAACATGTTTCTCTGCAGGTTCCAAATGAACAATGTAATGTTTAAATCACAATATAAACCATCTTTTTAAATGTGCCGAACAATCGCTGAAAAAAAATTTAAAAGGTACACTTTAGATACAGAAATAAAATAAGTTAAAATAACAACAAATGTCAAACTTTAACTGATGAACTAAGACATTTAAAAAGTAGTTTCAGAAAATTAATTATACTTTAGAGATATCAACCACACGATATTAAACACGTGAAATGCTGTTAACAATGACATTACATGCGAATTTTAAAGAAATTTTATTAAACTCTTTATAATTTGAAGAATATGCAGTTTTTCATTTTTGAAAGTACAAAGGAAACCCGTTAGTTAATAAACTATATTCATATAAATCAACTGATGTATTCAAAAACGAAATGCGCTGAGCATAATTACATAGATTTTATTTAACTCATTCTTAGCACCTTTCAATAATGTTCATTTATGTTTTTTTAAAGGACAGTACTGTGTATCTCTTTGCTGTTTCGGAACTCACTGTTTGTCTCTGCCTAGTGAACACCTGCCCATATTCAGATATTGTTTGTTCTGCATCTACTTGGTTTGGTGGAACTGGCAGGTAAGAGCATACAAGTTCTGCCATGTTTTGGATCTGTATTTCAGTCATTTTTCCAGAAATCAAGAACAAGATAGCTTTTGACATCTTCAGCGGCATGGCATTCATATACCTAGATTTTTGCTGTGCAGTTTTGAGTGAAACCAGGGATTGCATTTCCTAAGTGGGTTGGTTGTTCGACCTGTTGTTGTCTTACTAACAAAATTCACAGCACTGACACTGATCTATGCAACAAAAACTGTTACGTTTCTCTTATATGAACATTTATCAAATAAGCAGAGAAAGTGAGTATTGATAAAATATCATAAGCAAAATATTAAGTTCACGGGAAGCAGTCAAAATCATTATTTCACGGAAATCATGAATTTTCTGGGGCTATACTCATTGATTTTTCTACTAGATATCGATATACTTGTTTCTATGGTTTTACTCAACATTTCTTTCAATCTTCAATATATTTGTTTTTATTGTCATTAATAACAGTATTTCCTCTAATCGTCGATGTGCTTGTTTTATTGGTTTTACTGTTCAGCTCGATACATTTGTAATGGTTTTGCTGAATATATTTTTACCAAACCTCGAAATATTTTTATTGATTTTTCTGGCATAATGTAAGTTCCTATAGCTTAAACACTAAATTACACTTAGTTGAGAGCTTTATCCAAGCCTTGATAAAACTTTTATTTGATTTCTTTCTAGCTACACATTAAACGAACTGTAATACTTTTTTGCGGAATTCTTGGCCTATATTGTTTTTTTTTAAATAAAATTATTGAAAATTGATGGCATTACTACATTTAGACTGGTTGAGATGCAAGGAATATTCTGAGCTTTAAGCGATCATCAATCTCTTTTAAATGCTTTGAAATTATAGCTGATAAATAGAATTTTGTCCACGAAGCAGAAAGAAGCCGCTAGCTGAAGATTTCTTTGAAAAAGTCCTGAATATATATTGGGTGTCAGAATAGTTAAGAAGTTTCATAATAATCCTTCGTCTTTTACTGTTGGAGTCATTCGTCTTAGTATCTGATAAAGCAGCATTAATGGATATAATACAGAACAGTGACAAACTGAATTCCTCAACTTATTCATGCATTTCTAGGCGTCATAAATTTCTGTTCAATTTTGGCAATAAGTCAGACCACATTGGCATTTTCAACAAAAGTATTGTCAGATCGTTTTTATTATCATCAGGAAAACGAGAGCCGCACCAGAACCGCCTCGTCTATTTCACTTTCGAATGTGCACAGTAAAAATTTCAAACGATTTTACATTCGTCTAATTCCAATTTAGGGTCATTGCAGGATGATCCATCTAAACACATTTTAAATACAAAGAATCATAAATTATTTTTCAATTCAGCTAAAATAAGTGTTTCGTTTAACAAATTTTGCAAGTCATAGTTAATTTGAAGATGATTTGCGGACACTATTAATGACAATTACAATAGACGTTAGAAATGTTACGATTACAGTGAGCTACAAAACATTTACATGAATTTATGGCAGAATTTGCTGCTAGTTTACTATTTCTATAGTACCTAATGTGACAATCTTGCAGTATTGTTTATTAATGTATTTTTTAAAAGAAAGTGCGCATTATTGACGTGATCAGATAATTTAGGCTCATACAAGATGAGAACGTTGATTTAGTGTCAGGCAAAAAGAACATTTTGATTGGCAATTACATAACATTTACTAACTTGTACTATTTACTTTATCTGCCAAACTTTCGGTTGCAATCGGCGATGATCAGAGCATAATCATACATTTTTGTAGGGGTACATTATGGAAAAGTTGTCTAAATTATCGGAAGCTGAAAATTATATTTCAATTGATTATACAGTCGATTTAAAGAAAGATTTTTATAAGTGGAAAATACTTAGCGATTGTCTAAGTTTTGTATTCAAATAATCAGAAAGATTACAAATATTAGACTTGGAACATTTTCAGTAGAGTTTATAAAGATTTTAAAATTTATTAATGGTTTTCAGCGGATAGACAAAATACTATTTTAGTTATATTTAGTTTCCAGTGCTAGAGGTCATAAATGAAACAGCTTAAACAGGAAACGATTTATGAGTGATTAAAATACATTTTTGGGATGAAAGTTAATCGTGAAAGTAAAAATCTATCTTAAAATAGTACTGTTAATCTAGCAGTTATCTTTCCCGTGGAAACTGCATATAATATAGTAACTTAGTCATTAGAATAAATTGATTGGTAAGCGCACCCATCTAGATGGTAGATCAGAATCCTTTATCAGCTGCTTTTATTAAAACAGATTTTCTACATGTGATCATACTTATCTCCTTCTCCAGATTGTTTTATTATTGATAACACTGATTAATGCATAATATTAATAAACAAACGTCGCAAAAGACAGATTATATATATAATCTACGTGAATAATCCTCATAAGTATAAGTGTGAGCTGTGACTAAATATTTAAACGTTTATGTAATATTGATGTAGATTGATGTACGAATAGAAAGCTATTGAACATAGATTGCTATTTAAGTTAGCAGTAAAGTAATCCATAGATCATGAGCAAGAAAACAAGTAAACTAGGTAAAAACAAAATAATAAATCAATTAAAAGCGAAGCAAACGAAGTTCTGAGGTGAAATTTAGATGTTCAGTCGTATCTGAAGAAAACTCTAACTGTGGCAAATACTTCGGTTGTACATTATCCTACAAAGAAGCTTGAGTCAGTTCCAAGCATCAAATTTAGTATCTTCTAATGCTGACATCCAAATCATTACTCTTTAAGTTTATATATTATTTAAGTTTCTCTTTTTGACAAAAGAAAAACAAAGCAAAAAGGAAAAATTAAATTAGCAATTGATCAACTAAAATTGTGAGCGCAGATTTGAGCTTTCTCTGGACTTACAAATAATGCAGAGAAATATCACAGACTTTTCTCAGATAATTAACTTTTTATTAAAATGCAGTTTAAAAATATTATTTTTTCTTTCTTATAAAACTATTTTAAAAATTCAACTTAATTTTATTTGAATTTTCAGAAAAAAATGATTTAATTTACTATGGTAAAGGCATCAATTTTCCGTGATGCCTACTAAAATAGTACTTTTGTACGTATACGCTTATGATAATCATAATTTTAGTACGAGATTGACTTACGTACACGTAGTATTGATTTAAACGTAAAATACTGAAATCTAGCATTTGAAGCAAATTTAACAGTAAAGGTTATATGATATATTTAATACTACATCCAAAAATGTAGATCCATATTTTTTGTATGATTTCCATGGAAGCATAACAAGCTCAGTTAAATTTAAAAAAAATATGGTACAGCTTTTTTTTAAAACTATTTATCAGAAATGTTTGTTTTTTTAATTTGTCATTGACACTTTTAATGCAATGGCAGAGAAAAATGTGCATACTTTAACATAATAAATATCCTATTTGTTAAAAAACTTTTCAATTATAAAGGATAAATTTACACAAAACGTACAACTAAGAGAAAAAGTTTATTATGATATCATTTTTGAAAGCATTTGTAAGAAAATCAATGTTTTGGATGACAAAAAATAATAGATATCTTAAAATGTAGTATTCAGGAAAATTTTACTGGAAAATAACAGAAATGGTGCTACTTTAGCTTTCCTCTCTCAAATAATGTTCACTGCCTTATTATAAGAACTGAATATCTATTTAAATTAAGTATGCATTTAAAAGTTATGGAATAGTTATATGATTTTTTTCAAACACAGAAACAACTGACCATACTCTTCAAGATTAAGTATATATCTCACAATAAATAAAGATATACATGATTTCTAACAAACGTATTCGCATTTAAATGAATTTACTGGAAAAACTCAAAACAGATAATAATCGAAGATTTAATCCATTATATATTTTGGTTCATAGTGGGAAGAAAAATATCAGGAGTGCGTTCAGCGTGCACCTTCTCCGATTACACTCACGTCTGAGAATCTTAGGAAGACTTTGCAATTCACAGAGCTCGTAGTAAGTGGACCTTTGAAATATTATTTCTGCTAAGCATACAGGGTTACCGCTATGAATGATGTTTAAACTAAAAGGTTTAAGGTATTCCTCCAGATCATGACACGAGGACCACTAACGGCATCCAAATCGAAATCTAGTTGTTGCTAAAAATGAAGAAAAAACTAAATCCTCACAGAGCCACTGCCACAAATCCACAGCTGCAACCATGACAGACACAGTGCGCTACTAAGCCTAACGCCCTACCTGTAAAAACAGTTATTTATTTATTTACATACTTAATACTACAACCCTTTTCTTTCATGCAAATATGGTTCACCATGCTAGAGGCATGCTTTTGGATCGCGGTCACTTGCATATTAGATTGTACCTGTAAGGCGTGACAATATAAAATTAATTACACTATTCCGTGATAATTTCAAGAATTTTTATAATTGTTTTTACGTTTTTTGAATTTATGCTTTTAAAATACTTATTTGTTTTTTTCCTTCTTCCAAGATATTCCTTTTTACGATTTTTCTGAAACATTTGTAAAACCAAGGTAAACATCACAAGCATCTCTGTCTTTATTACTTAGCATTACACGAACAATGCTTTCCAGTAGTACGGTTTGAGATTTAACAATACTTCCACATATAATCTATAAGATAAGTTGGTCTATAAACAATATCAGTAAAAATAAAACTGAAAGTAAATCGCATTGTGCTTTTTAGCTGTATATTTATTTTTGTGCTTAACTTTAGTTCCAAACCTTACAATAATAAACAAGTAGTTTTCTTAGCAAATCAGAAATGTTATCCTTGGTTTGTTTTTCATATAAAACCAATATAAATAGTTCTGGCGGGGAAATATATTTGACCAAAATCTTGCGCTGTGATTATACTGATTTGATGTTATATAAACATATTGAAGTTCATTAAAAAACGAGATCTCGTTATTTTATCATAATAGTATTCTAAAATAATTAATGACTATCTTTAGTAAACTTAGCATCACTTGTATTAACTTACATCCGGGGATCCATTATTTTTATGTTATGAAATTTAAATCAACCTCCCTTCGAAACTTTGTGTGAATTACACTGGTAGCCAACCTATAACACGAAATAATTCTGCTTTTTTTCGTAAGTGTCGTTCAATCCTGACAAGTGCGAATTTTACGAAGTTATATTTTAGTCTAGCATTTAAGTATTTATCTTGTTATGTTAATAGTCGTTGGTTGAACAATATGCAAACTAAATATTTATTAAATTTCCTACTTTATTACTCAGTAGTTATATGCACACAAAATCATTTAGGCTCTATGAATATCAGAACAATCTGCATTTAACTTTATGTTAAAAATACATTTCTATATTTAAAAATATACAATTAACGCAATAGTTTCTTTATGGCATAAATCAAGCAATAATATTGTGACCCCCTCTAAATGAAAGAAATTATGAACTCTGGATTCTCAGGAAAAATAAAGTTTTGTTTTCTCATGTTGCAGATGCAATTCTACTGCAATGAAACGTGAAATAAAACTGCTTTTTATTAGTACTAACTGAAAAAGTATTATTTTCTCCAATGATAGAGATTATTTTGCTTGGAATTAACGTGAGCGTAGCATACATTTCCTTGTTTATTTTTTTTCGGAATTAGCGACATCTTTGTAAAGAATAAATGAACGGATACAAACCTTGCCCATAATTGCAGCTTTATTAATTAAATATATGTTATATCATATATTATTTATCCTTTCAGAAAATGTAAGCAGCACCACTGGCTAAAGAGGACATACATATTGAGAAAAGAAATTTAAATATGGCACTGCAAGTATAAGTAATGTTTCAGTCATTTTCTCTGAAGCTGAGCATCCATGAAGACTCATGTGAATGTCACTTCTCCTATTTAATCTGCATACTTCTTTGCACATTGTCCATTACCATCTCCTTCGTAAACTAAACAGCTAAACACGCAACAAGTTTATGTCATCTTAGAAACACCAAGGCATAATATAAGACCAAATGAGGTAGTTCAGGCCATTGATGTGGATTAAGAACAAATGACGCAGACTGCTGTTACTTTCCACTACAATGTTTATCGCAGTTTTATTTCTAGTACCTTAACAAGGCACTGTCAAACTGATCAGTTCTTGGAGGGGACCTGTTTTAGGTTGCACAAGGATTACAACTTACTCGTAGGGACCATTCATCTCTTAATCAGAATAAACCGTTTTTCAACATCACGAGCTCCAAAAAAGAAACCAATCTAAGAATTTTTACATAGACAGCTGAAAATGGTCTACATGCTAGTGGTATGCAGTAAAAAATATCACTGTTGCGTATCCCTCTAGCAGGGCGCTATCAGTATGGGCACAAGGAATGGGCAACATAACATCGCAACTGGGGACATCATAAGCAGGTGTTTTGGTCGCGACGTTTATTCAGTCTTCTGATCAGTCGCTAGCGGCTCTGGTAGAAACAAACATCCCATAAAGACATTGGATTGTTTGATTTGGTCGATACCAAGAATTTTAAAATTTGCATTGGGGTCAGTAGGATTTTCGCACACCTTATTAAAATCTTTTTTGCCGATTCAATTTTTCTGGGATAATGTTTTGATTGGTGTCGTTGCTGTTTTGCTCGCTTATTTCTGACAGACATCATTTTGTTTTCTCCCCAACAATGGATTGGCTTTTACTGATATCGAGTTTCTTCATAAGGAGTTTAGATGGACCTGTGTTATGAACAACGTATTATGCAAAACAAATTAGGCTCTGAAACCCTTGTTGCTTATTTTTTGCTCGGAGTACATAAATGCATATAGTTATATACTTAATAATTATATCAAATATTTTATAATTTCTGACTGTTTCTTGTACGATGTAGTAATTCCTGGTGTTGGTTTAATTATAGACTTTTTGTTTGTTTGTCATTTTTCTCGATAACAGTTTTTTTAAGCTGATGATTCTCAAAAAGTAGTCAAAATAAGTATTATTTAAAAGTATCATTTTTTGAAAAATTAATAACGTTCTTAGTATATTTTTAATATTGAAAACGTTAAAAGATCAATTCAAAACGAAAAAAAGACAGTCACTGCGTAATTATTTTTAAGCAGTCAAAAGATAAATATATGAAAACAAGTTATCAGTCATAAGAGAAAATTGTTTTTCTTCGTTTTTTTGAAAAATGAACAGGAAGGTAGAACCAAAACAATTAATATAGAAAAAAAAACGGATAATTAAATTAATATTTTCCTTCAGATTACTTGCAGCAACACAAATTGCACTGAATCAAAGATATATTACCTAAGGCTATTTTCGCTCGAAATTATTTCATAAAATAAGTATCAAGCAACATTCGATCTCTACACGCATCTTACGAACTTCCATTCATACATTTTTCTACCTTAAATTGATTTCATTCCATTTTCCAGCATATTTTCCTCTTCAATACATAATTAAAATATTCCTAATATCATATCCTTATCACCTGTTTCCATATAATTTAGTAAATTAAAATTTTCTATGCATTTCTAACATACATGAGTTACATCATTCTTACCTCTCTCGTCAGGAGGACCACAAGCAAACTAATTTAAATGTATAACATTTGTCCAGGGTTACACGGTATAACAGTTTATATAATGCTGTATTGCAGTCGGTTCTGCACTACTACAAAATAATTTGTCGCATGGGTCCTGATGTTATTACGTTTCTATTCATACGTGAAAAGAGATATGTACATATTAATATCTGCATTAAAAATTTAGCTAGAACAACAGCTCACACATAGTAGGAATACGTGCCTGCCAACTTTAATCTATTTATGTAAAATAATAACAATTTAAATTACAGTTTTATTTTAAATTTGATTACTGATAAAACACAAATGAAAAACGAAAAAGAGTTTAACTGCAGTTGTTTTTTTAAAATATGCATCTACGATATTTGATGAACGATCTATTGCCCTGTTGGAAACCCCTACTTAAATTATTTGTTTTGTAGCTTTGTATAAACTTATGATTTGGTTTCACTGATACAGCTATTAGTCACAAAATAACAAAAACAAGACATAAATTAATATTATTCGATACTTCAGAGATAGTAATGTTTTATAGTCATTTGACAAAATGAAGGAAGCTTTAGTAAATTATTGTATGTTAACAGCTGTCTATCCTAAATACCACCTCGAATGAGAAATCAATTTTTTGTTGAATCACTACTTTTCTGAGAATGTTATGCTTTTAAAACATTATCTTTATCAGAGAAAACTGATTCAACGCTGGAAGATGGCTCACAAAATTTATAGATCTCTGATGTACTAATATTATACAGAAAAGCGAATTATCGAATTTAAACCATGGTTTAAAGCTGTTAGCTTTCAGAAATAAAATACCAATGTAGTTCCATTTATATAATTTCTTTCGAATTTTCCACTAACACCTTTAATAGTATTAGTATTGAGGGAGAATTAAATTATCAATCAAAACGACTAAAGAAAACGTTTCTCAGGACATCGGGTGAAAGGTTTTGAAATAAAAATCTTTTGCGTTTATTATAGTTAATGAATACGTGATAAATTATTAAGTGAAAGATTATCTGATTTAAAAAGAAGTTAATGACTGATATATATATATAGCAAAACTTGTTGAAAGCTCACGATGAATTCTTGGAGAAGAGTTCTTTCAGTGAATGATATATAAATGGGATCATTATAAAATACCTTATATGGAGATACGTTCCTAACAGTGTTATTTTTTTTACCTATGATTGATACATGTGGAATTAATTTGGCTACTGGTACACATAGACATTTGATTAAAGAATAAATCAGGTATATGCAAAAGTATAATACACTGAAATATCATTTATTAAGTGCTGAAGACCGCTGTTGTGGTAAGCGCCAACCCTCTTGAGTGGCGACAGCAGAGGTAAGGAGACTTGTTCGAGTCAGTGCTAGATAGTGGTCACGACTCACAACCACTTGCCGCTCACTTGCTTCCAGTGTCTTCAGCACTTCCATTTTCATCTCCATGGTAATACTTTTTTTCATCACAAAGTGTGCACGTGTGTTTAAGCTGAAGCAACTAAATGCTGATTGGCTCTGAACCCTCTAATACGACGCTTGTCGTTGGCTTAGCGAGCGTAAACAAAAATTATAGGTGCGCACGGTTTATTCAAATTCGCCGTTTTTTATTTAATAGAATTGTTTTTGAAAAGTCAGAGGCAGAAGCTTAATAGCGAATCAACTTTAAACTGAAATTTCATGTACCGAAGAGCTTATAACATTACTATTGTGAGGATGCGTTCCTAGCCGTTGTAATTTACTATTTGATACTACCAACACTTCATAACTTACCATATTGTAAACAAAGAATTTATACTGAAATTAATATTTTATTTTTTACTGTGCAGAATGAAATTAAAAACGGGCATAAATAATAAAAAACAGCGCAATGTGTAATATATTTATACCTTCCGGCGTCGTTTTAGACTCAGTCATAATGTTTCATTGTCTAACTAGTACCTTAGCTTTGTAAATGCCTTAGGAGTAAGAAAGGTTGGAAATTATGTGTGTGGAGAGCTGACATGATCCATCGATGAGGACGGTGTAAGCTGCAGCTATCCTCTCTCCGTTGATAAAGAAGTCATGAAGTATGGACGGTTTTGTCTTCTCTCGCTTCTCACTAAGAATGACATTGAAGCAGTGATGTCATTCATAGCAGCCATTTTGACGGAGCTGCTTCGCTCCAAATTTAAATAATGTTCCGAGTGCATTCTAAATGCAATAGAAATTTGATTTATAGCTTCAGAAGAATTTTGGTTGAGAGAATTATATCAGGAACAATTTCTTGAAAACGTCGTCGTCTTCTTATGCACTCGGTGTTCGTCCAGTTCCATAAGGTTTTTTACACTCGGTTCTATAAGGCAGAGAATTAGGGAAAGTTGGAAGATGAGAGAGCGGTTTTAGGAGTCTTGGGTTACTGCATACAGTCAGTTACTAAACCTATAGATTCAGATGCGGTGGGCGACTAACAGAGCTGACGTAATTCGGGGATCATGTGACCATCTGGTCTTTTTCTTTTATTAGAAGTGGACAGCGGGGTCGATGGCTCATCCCCATCTTCATTTGAAACTACGATGCTCAATGACAGCTACTTGATTTTTACAGTATGCAATTCCAGTGAATTTATTTATTATTTTACTTTATTTTCAGCTTTCAGTGTAAAAACAAATAAATGTATAACCCAATCTTAACGTTTTTGTGCAGCATTGATTAACTTCATGGATTAATGATGTCCACCATTTTCTGTGATGTTGTGATAATAAACAGCAGCGTGTGGAGAAATTTTGAAACGCAAAACGTTCAAGAGAGAAAACATATGAACACAGAAAATAAACTTCGTAATAAATCCACATCGTAAAGAGCTAGATAAACGTATAATGAGATATTTACATGTAAAATGGCAAAAGTCTACAAAGAAATTTGGATTCCATGCTGGTCATTTTATCCGCGTGGTAAATTTATTAAAACAAAAAAAATTAATCTCCATTTGGTGTTATAATCTTTGCTTTTAAAATATATTTTGTTTCTACATATATTAATTTATTAGATACCTTAATGTGCAATGCTATCATCCCACCGCTTCTAACTGGAAACAGAAATCACTATCCCCTTAGGCATGAATATGAACAATATTTAAAGAACATTTTTCGTTAAAGACACAAATTTTCCTTTATACATATTTTAACAAAAACATTTTAGAATAATATAAAATTTCCAAAGTATCGTACCAATTAAATCACACTACTGAAGTTAAAATTTTTATTAGTTAAATCGCATTAGTAAAATGTTACATTTTTGCAATTTAAATAGCACAATTAAAGTTTTCCTGCCCTACGTATAGGAACTCAAATAGCGAATGTTCTAGAAGTCTGTCAATGTGGTCCTTGCAGTGGTTTTCATGATTGATGATAAAAGGAAATTTAAATAAAGTCTGTTTAAAATTATTGAAAGATTTGAATTTGCTAAACAGATTACAATTACATTTTACGTTTGAGAAAGATGCTGATAAATTCTTGTTCAATCCATATAAAATTACTGGAATTTGGTGGTTACTTTTAAATAATTAAGATGGTTTAAATTTTGATACATAAAATTATAATTTATTTCCGTTTTGGCCTCTACTAATTTTCAAGAAACATGGAATTTTAAAAGAGCTTTGAAGCATGTTAATAGGCAGACTTAATTTAAAAATAAATAGTTATCTATACAATTAATTTCAAAAGAAATTCGGTGAATTTTTAATCCTCTGTAGCTCAACATGCATGTATAATCGACGCCATAACTCTTCTTTCAGTAAGACCACAAATATATTTGTGTGGTTTGTAATTGTACTGTTCAGGATTTGGCATCGGTGTTCGTTAGTAAAATGGCGGTGGCGTAGCGTTTGTATTCGTTATTGCGGGTGACCATTTCTACTGTCACTTCAAAAATTTTCAAAGCGACAAGACGGTAGTTTTCAAAGTCTCAGTATGACATTATTTGGACAACTATTTTATTATGCATTTACTAATTCGTGAATAGTAAAGTAGGCATTGAAAGCAAATCTTAAGTAGTAGGTAGTAAGATATGCAAAATAAATGTGGACTTTATTGAATTTTTTACCACCTAAGGTTATACTCAATTTTAAAGCTTATAAATGTAGCAAGTGATGCTTCTTTTGCAAGTTATCAAACTGAATACGGACAGTAACATCCCTTATAATTTTCTAGCACCAGCAAAGAAGAATTTTAATTGTTCTAAAACAAGAGATCTTGCTGATCTTGCGAAACGCTTTCTTTAATCTACTCAATGATGACATAAAATTATTTATTAATTTTTAATGTTATTGTTTTTTGGTTGTCTGAAGCGTGAGTAATTTGAAGAACTCCTTTGATGCTGTACACAGCGTACAAAAACTATCTCAAAGGACTGAGTGTAAAAAGCAATTTTTCACAGGCTGGTGAACCATGATAGAACGCTCTATGGCTCTTTATTTCGCTTATAATTAAAAGAATTTCCAGCAATAATTTCCTTCTTTTCATCTTCAATATATTTTCACAATTTTTCTGTCCTTATATTTATTTGCGCATGGTTTTCAAACTGGTGACAAATGTTTAGTAAATATAGTTTTATTGTCTTCATTCTTTTAGGAATTTATGATTTTATTTGTAAATGAATGAAATAAACGAACTTTTAGTTTTAAAAGGACATTAAACACAATCCACTTAAATTTTTTGACACAAGTCAGCTCTGTAAAGAATTCTTTAAAATCAAGATTCCAAAGTAGTTTTATCTGCCATTGTTTTATAATTATTATTAGTGTAAATATATATATACAATTAATCATAAGCTAAATATGTTATATCATTTATCAATATACAATATTTTTATTTGACGGAGATTTTTTGAAACGTCTTCATAATAATGCTAACCACTTAAAATATATTACAAACAGATTTTTGATGACTTAGATCCGTTTGCTGGACCCGATCATTTATTTTTTAAAAAATATTATTAATCATAGATGACAATTTCATAATGCGAATATTTAACCATATGGTGTTCCGCAATAAATGATTATTTTTTTATCTAGCTTATCTTTGTCGTTTATATCTTTACTGGACGGTAGGCAATGCAACTTTACAGGGTTTGGACTGACAGAATGTTTTGTTGTTTTTGGTTTTATTAATATTGAAAGAATGGCTACTGGTACTAATAATAAATGTGATGGAATGTGAATAAAAATTGAAGAAAGTCATTTAATGTTTACTCAGTTAAAGGATCAAATACCTTCTCTTAAATCGACAACTATTGTATGCAAAACTATTTAGGTTTTTAAAAGCATTAGGCACTTTTAGAACTAGAAATTACTTTATATTAAATAGTATTTTCCATCTAAAATAATGAAAAAATAAATGAAATTTATATTAAAAATAAATCAAACCATTTTAGAAAACTCACTCGGCAATACAGAATACTTCAAATAAATATTTACATGCAATGTTTTTTTACAGAAGAAAATATTTAAAAAATAAAGAAAATTATGGATAATAAATAATTTTTAGAAATTATAAAAATAAATGCAATAGTTCATGGACCAGTAAGAATAACGTGCGTAGAGCTATAAACGTTTGCAGATACTATTTCCATGGCCTCCAATTTTCCTGTGGATTATCTATAAAAGAGAGAGAAGAATAGCAAAGAAACATGGTCAACGCTTATAAACTCTGTATTGATGCGTGTGTCTCTTCATTATTTGTTGTAGAAAAGAATTAAATATATTTTTTTCAAAAAAAAACGCTATCACAGTAACCATACTAAAAATATTTTTATAATCTCTTTGAAATATTTAGTATAAGTAGGTAGAAATTAATGTCTTTTCCATGTAAAGCAAATTAGTTAGCTATTAGAAATTCCTCTCCCGCAGGAGCTACACACATCTCCATCTCCCGGGTGGAGGAGATTACTAGCACAGATGTGATGTGCTAGCATTAAAGTCAACATTTTTGTGGCGAGGCTCGCGACGATGGTTTCATGAGACTCCTTGTTGGTGATTTACTGAGATTGTTTAATTTCCCTGAAAATGGTCAGTAGCCCTGTGCTTCCTGAAAATACCCTGCACTAAGCGAAAACTAAATATCTGAAGAATGCGGCAGCTTGTGATTGAAGACAAACAAAAGACGCGTTAATATGACCAGGAGAAGAGATGATATCAGAAATTACTTAAGAAACCTCGTTATACTTCACGAAAGACTAGTTTCGACCGTCCAGAAGCAAGAAATGTCCATCTGTTTCAGCATCACCGAAGCTGGAGCGGAAAGTTTCCTCATCACTCTGCTCGTAGCTTGTCCTTCGTCGACTTGGCCCCGTGTCGCTGACCTGTCCCGAAACAGACAGCTGTCGTGATTGTCTATTGCTTGTGTGCATCACACACCGGCGGCTGGCTAGACATCGGTATCTTTTGCTGTAAAGTATTGAATTATTGTGATTTATCCCTGTAAACTGTTTCAATATTTATCAGGTTGGGCATCCCTAACCGTGTTCCTTGTAACCCCCCCCGAGTTCGCACGTAATAATTAAAATATAAGATACTAAATTTACGGTTTGAGTTTGACGCCCATGAGCGGCTGCGCTGATCTATGTGTCAGCACGACTGGCGTCGAGGTTGACAGTTCTAAAAACGTTTCTCGTGGACTTGATTCACGTAGTTTACTTCTGTAAATCTTTTGGGGCCTCCTAGCTGCCGAATGAAAACAGTCTTAGGCCACCACGTCGTTCCGCGAAACGTTTTCGGCAAGGTGCATCCTTTCAGCCAAACGAATAAAATATTTACTAACCGAAAACTCCTCAAGTTGAATATGATCGTCAAATTCTTTCATATCGTAATTTATTGCATCAGTCGTATTTGAGACTTTTAGAATGGAATTCACTGTCCATCTGTTTTATCTATCCTTGCTGACTATCAAACATCACGGCATCACAAGTATTATCCATATATGTATAATATGTTTCTCATTTTTTAATTTACGGCTAAAAGTTTTGTATTTCTATCAGAATAACAATAAAAACGCCAAAATCAAAACTCGACACTGTACTGATGACCACTTCTAACTCAGCTTCACTTGTCGTCCTCATACATAAGAGATTTTCCGATTTTCGGAAATCATGCATTTGTACGATAAATTTAAACTCAATTTTCACAATTTCTGCCAATATCCCACGTACAGCGGAATGCAAAAGTCCTGCATAAAAATGACTAGACATAGAAAATTGTTCTTATTTTGTAGAAATTAGTGACTATTGTATGTTTTCTGTTTTAATTGAAAGGTATCGGTGTTTTTAAACGATTTATAAACTGAGATCCATTTTGTAATTGCACAGTCAAAATTTGAATATTAATAAAATAATTTACATGAAATCGGCGAGTGAAAAAGTGTTGTGTAAACTACAAAAAATCAGAATATATATTTTGTGCTGTAATAGTTTAGGATAGTAGAATATAATTGTGAAAAACTGTCATTTTCCACTATTCCGATTCATTTTTGTTCAACATAGTGATGCCGAAAGCCCGATATTTGACCCACGAACAGCGGGCCACAATCGTTCGCATGAAAGAAGATGGCGAAACTGAGTGGGTCATTGCGGATCGTATCGGTTGCAATCAGTCGACGACATCTCGCTCCCTGAATCGTTGGAAAGCCGATGAGAGCCTAATTTCGAAACGCAGAGCCGGAAGACAGCGGAAAACGACGGCTCGACAGGATCATCTGATCGCCCGCTTGTCGAACTCGAACCGATTCCGCACTTCCACCGACATCCAGACCGTCTTGTCAAGCACCATGGGATCCTGTTGACCTAGTGCACCATCAGATGGCGTTTGATCCACATGGGACTGTTTGGGCGATCGATACCTAAGAAGACGTTCCTCAGTCTGGACAACCGTCGAAAGCGACTGCAGTGGGCTCGCGACCATCTCCACTTGACCGTGGTCCTTTGGTCCCGAGTGTTGTTTTCCGACGAAAGGAAATTCGTGAGGGTCCACTCGACGGGTCGGCTGTACGTTCGGCGATCGGTGTTCGAGAAATACCATCTTGTTTGCACTCGAACGACTCTGCAAACAGGGGGAGATTCAGCCATGGTTTGGGGCTGTTTTCAATTCCACACAGCTAGGAGTGTCAAGGCCTTGATGGCAGAGTTGCGAATCCCCGTCCTCGACTGGCCGGCTCAAAGCCCGGATCTCAATCCCATCAAAAACATTTGGCAGTCGATTAAACTCAGCGTTAGAGCCAAAAAAACCGAAAAATAAAAACCGATTTGATTTGGAAAATCGAGGAAGCCTGGTCGAAGTTCAGTAGTGACAATTGTCAGCTTCGTCGTTGTGAACAAGTTATCAAAAATTTCGGATATTCTACTGATTATTGATAGATCTGATCACTTTCTGCATAATTGGAATTGAATCTGAATTGATTAGATAGCTGTCTAGATTTGATGCAACACTTTTGCACACGTTGATTTCATGCAAATTATTTTCTAAAAATTATAACTTTTCTTACAATGAAACAATATGCTTGATATTATTGGAATAGATGCACAACAGTAATATAGAAATACTTTAATGAATAAGATTCGATAACAAATGCTTTCGACAAAATGCGAGCTAATTTACAGGAAAAATTATTTTTAGTCAAGACTTTTGCACACCGCTGTATTTGGGAAACCAATTTCTGTTAACTTGAAGTTATTATTAAAAATTTAACGAGTGTAATTCAACTTTATCATGCAAAGTTAGAACATTTTCTCTAATGATGTTTAGTTTACATTTCAGTTTTTGTTTTAACTTTCATGATGAAAAATTTGTTTCAGTAGTAATTGTTCGAGGTTTCCCTGTCGTATGATATTAATAAATACTTCGATCTCATCTAGTTCTCGTGATTACGTTTGTTACTTGTATGGAGGCATTAGTCTCAGCCTGCAATCAAAGTTTCACTACTAATTACTTAGCTGACCAAGAATAGAAGTACTAGCAGCGGTAATTTCATAAGTTATTTTATTAAAAAAAATAAGCAATGTAATTCTCGTCATTTTATTTTTCTTTCAATAGAAGAATGTAAAATAACTAGATGATCGCTGAGACGAGAAAATGAACTCTTTAATAACTTACCTACAAACTAAATACATAAATAAAGGCTTTACCCTGTTCCTCGTATCATTGGTTCTTCATAGCACTCATAAATTCATTAGACGAAACTCCATCTTTAATAATGGACGAAATATTATTTAAAGGTTGTAAATTCCACATAAAGATGGATATCATTAAAAATAACAAAGGATTTTTCGTATCGAATGCAAAACAAATAATGTTCATTTTTTATAAACTGAAAAAAACCTAAATGTTGTCAAATAAATATACCGATGTTGCAACATGAGATTTTAATTGCTGAATAAACGAACCTTATTTTCTGTTGTTATGGCAACAGATATTGCAATGAGTATACAATGCGGTATTGCGTTTTTAGTGCCGAGGAAGTGGGAAAAAAAGAGACAATGGAAACTTTCAATTCCTAGAAAATCTCAGACAGTAAACAGATCCATTTAATCCAGCAAGAAGGGTTAGAGACTGATCAATCTAAAAAAATACAATTTCAAAAGCTATAACTTCCCTACGATATTTAAACATTTGACACCTAAATAGAACATAGAATAAAATAGTAGAAAGTGAATAGGGTGGCCAGTCTAATTTAGTATTTCTGTCTTTCACTTCGCTATTTAAATTTTCTAAATACACACATTTTACAAACATTTAGTTTCAATGGCAAAAGAAGTCAGTTTCACATTAAATTACAGTATAGATACAAGGTTTTCATAGTCATTCAATACTTTTTCGGATGATTAATAACTGCTTAACTACATATCACAGAAAAAATCAACTGCATTACAAAGTTCTTTAATTAAAGTTTATTGGGTTCTTGTTCACATTATTGTGAAACCAGGGTGGTGACAATCAAGAAGAAAGTTAACTAGTTTGTGGATTGTTGAATTGAAGTCAGTCACTGAAGTGGTGCAGTGAAACAAAATTTTAGAACACTTTACAATAAACACCAACTACCCGATAACTCCATTATGATAGGATAAAGGAATTTTAAGAAAGGATTTAAGTAACGACAGAAATCGCTTTAAATGACCAAGCACCGACCTAGTGATCATTGTAGCTGTTGCGCATTTTCAGGAATCTTGCAAAAATCTCTTTTCCGCACCTCACAAGATTTGAACATCCGACAGTTCAGAAAATGTTGTAAGCGACAAATCAGTTATCGTTTATAACGCACTGATGAAGGATGCGTTCAGTTTTTAGCAAATAGGATTTATCGCTGTATCGCTGAAGATGGCGGCTAAATACAAATTTAAGGATTAATAATTGCTGCATCAGTGAAACACTGTAAACATTTGTTTTCACTCGGGTTGTTAAACAATTATTATGAAATAAAACCTCTCAAAGACGCTATAAATACCATCTGTTTGGATTCTACTTAAATCTGTTTTATAGAAACGGAGACAACCGAAAAGTCACGAAGTAACTTGCTCGTGTTTTCTCTGTAAGCAGATTAAATACCACTAACTTCAACAGGGGGAGGGGAGGAGAGTTCCCAGAGAAATTCACGCAAAATATACTGGTACAGAGGAACGAGATTCACCAGGATCTATCCGCAGCTTCCAGTACAGTGAGGAGATGAACTACTGGTTAATTTGCTCAACCAACTGAATCTAATATCATCGGCTGTTTATTTTCTTCTTAAAAAAGAAACTACTAGACAGATTTTTGAATTATTGTTTTTGTACACTTTTTAAAATTAATTACGTAAATTACATAATCCAAGATCATTTTCATTTTTCTAAGAAAGAAAAACCAACAATGCACCAAACATGTAAATTAAATTAAAAGTTTTGAAAAGTATCTACAACGTGAGGAAACCATCACAGAATAAAAACATGAATGTTAACACAGTGAGTTTATCCCGACTAACGCTTCACTGCCGGAAACAAATTCGCTCGCTGTAAAGATATTTCACTCGTCTGCTTTCTTCAAAATACAAAAACTCCAAGATTGCATGTATTTATGGTGTCTAAAAAATAAATTATTTATTCTTTAAACTGCTGCCAGTACAAGCTAATAAGTGGTCGGCAGAAAAATAATAATGAACTTAAATCGATGGATTTGATTTTGGCTTTTACTCTGTCGTTCGCCCTTTAGTTTAGAAGCAAACTGGCAGACTTACCTACTTTAAGAAGCCACCAAACATTTATGTTTCTTCTTTTCTGGTTACTATTTGTATTACCATACATAAAGTATACTTTATATTTTATACGTATTTACTTTAACCAATTTGTTATCTTTTCTGAAGAAACGTCTCACGCAAAAGTTTCTCAAAAACGAAATATTTATCTCTGTGATAAAAGTTTTTCTTGTCTAGAAATATCTTTTGATGTATTAAACATAATCTGTTTTGTAGTCATCAAGGATTTTAGTAGAAAGTCATAAATATTTTTACTTCTGTATTCCATAGTTGCAAATAGCGAGTCAAAATAGTCACGGTGATATTTTCTGAACTTTAGCTGTTAATTTTATATAAAGATAAAATATGATTACAGAGCTCAGGGTTACCGTTACATCTTCAGAAGGCGTTTGTTAAAAAAAAAAGCTCTTTGACTATACTATTATCTTAAAAGAATCTCTGTAACTACAGTAACTTGACTATAACATTTCGTTATACTTCAGTTAGTTACAGTAAGATAGACTTTATTCATCACCTACAGCCTTAATTGTACACTAAACAACAGTGAAATAAAACGTTTTTGCATAATGTAGTGAAAAACTTAAATATTATTTGAACCACCATTTTCTTTTGTAAGAACACAAATTGATTCACTGACTGTAACTATTACTTTTTATTTATTATATTGGTTAAAGAAGAAAGAAATCGCAACTAAAAATACTCACTAGAATCATAATTATACTTCTTTTTATTGTTGTTTTGATTAAAAGAAAGAGAGATCAACATTCTTTCCATTGTTTTGAAAATGCATTTTCTTGATTTTGTAAACAAAAATATTTTTAAAGTTATTTCATTTAACACTCAGTTTTACTTCATTAACTTTGTTTGTTTTATATATTATGGAAGATAACTTGTTACAGTTTAATTTAGCACTTTTATTTGTATAATATTCAGAAATTCAAAACAATGTGAGTAACATTTTGGTTGCTCTACTAACGCATCTGAAATTCGTCACACGCGTGTTTTTTTTTCCGACCACAGAGATTAGAATTTTCTTAAGAGATAAAAGTGTTAATATCGCCTGTCGATGGCACGGGCAAAAAATGGCGATTTTCTGCTTCATGTAAAAAAAATAAAATAATGGCATATATTCTGTTTAATGCATTAAAAGTATTTTGTTATTCCCAATCATAAAATCTGAAATCTAAGTCTCTTGACTAATTTTGAGAAATATTCAGTCGTCTTCTCTGGTAATTTGGCCTCCTGTTGTTATTATACAATGTAAGTTCGTTGTGGTAAACGTAATAAAAGCCAACAATACAGTAAAAAAAATTCTATTTTAAAACTTGGTCCAGCCACATTTAGCAAGACGAAAAGGATATATAGCATCTACCTT
Source organism: Nautilus pompilius (assembly GCA_018389105.1). Lineage (NCBI taxonomy): Eukaryota > Metazoa > Mollusca > Cephalopoda > Nautilida > Nautilidae > Nautilus > Nautilus pompilius. Next base: position 2,043,003 of record JACATO010002737.1, read on the forward strand.
GTTTGGCATTGAAGCAACGAGAGTTATTATTGTGGTTCTTCTAAATAATATGACCAGTAAATCTTAGTATTCCTTATCGGTGCTAGAAGGCAATGTTTTTTTAAAAGACCGCAGAATAAAGACATCCTCCACCATTCTAACATCCTTCCATCTACTACATACTATCGCCTAGTATCATATCGGATATCTAGAAATTGAAATTGAAGCTAAGGTTTTTTTGTCAGATTTTTTTCCAAACCTACGAGTAATCAGAAATTACTTACTACTGGTTAAAAATTTTCTCATGAGCTACACAGTATTTGTAATCGACTAAAGAGAGATGTGAGAATCTTGACGGTGAATGCTGACGTAGCGAGTAACTCTTCTTGGCGTGGTTTGTGTCCTTGTTCTCCCTAGGTCGTTTTGCTGCAGTAGATATTCACCTGGGTTGCAATAATTTTTACCACAGCACAGTCTGAAGATAAACGGAGAAACATGTCTGCCTGTATTCAGCCTGCTGGTGTACCTAGGTGTCCTACAGTCACACTTTCAATATGTAAATTTCAGTCAGAAACATTAATTTACAGAAGTAGTCAAATTATTATAAAGAGCACTGCGTTTATTCATGACAGATGACCATAATTAATTACAAGATTTAAATTTAAAACACCCCAAACCTCCCTAATACAACTTACCCTTAATAATGTTTTGACTTATTATCTTTACTTGCGTACACTACTAGATATATCTAGCCAATACGTTTTTTGTTTTTTAAATCGTAAAACATCTGTCATCTTATTTAGTTCAGGTATTAAAAATGAAAGTGCTGGGTGATCTTGGAAATGATCATCAAATTATAACAAAGTAAAAATTTAATGAACAATTTTTTTTGGAATATTCTGTAAACTAAAAAAGCTAGCAGCCAAATATAATTATTCAAACAATTAATACGTTATGCAGTGAACTCTTTACTAAAAGAGATGACACATTTTTATTTATAAAATGTATCTTTTTCAGTCATTTGGAGAAGGTAGAAATAAAGTTGCCTTTTGCTAATATTATATTTTCACCTACTTTGTTTGCCTGCTGCTCAACAAATATTCCAGATTTTAAATAAATCTTCTATGTTGTTAAATTGTCATAGAGAATCTATTTGCACGTCATAGTAAATTAAAATATTCCAGCTTAATGCTAGAAAAATTCAAAAATGACACTAAATTTGTTTGAAACGAAATAATCAGGTGTGCGTGCGCACTTTTTATTTCATTTAATTATTTAACATTTGGAGAACTGACTTTGACAGCGCTGTTTAGAAATATATCAAGGGAACGGTGGCGAGACATCCCAAAAGAACTCCTCTAATGGGAGTATATTTGCGTGAAGAGATATCTTGTCAAAAATAGCTCAAAGGTTCAAACAATGTCGCCGAGTATATTTAGTAAAGAACTATCGACGCAACAGAAAGGCTTTTATAGACTGACTGGTCTTACTGCAAATACATTATTCTTTTTCTCTCGTAGGGATTAACCTTGTAACTGTTAGAAGTTATATACACGTGGCGGCAAGATCAGCTTCCAAAATTCTCTAACGCTGGCCTTAGAGGTTACAGAACTTTAACACTCCAGTAAAAATAGAGAAAACACTTTAAAGACATATAATAAAGATACAGACGCTAGATAATACAACTTCAATTTTTTTGTTATATCGTGTGAATGCCACGTTAAGATATGTTTTCTTGGTGGTTGTTAAAAGAACAAAGTCATTTGATCCAGTTTATAGAAGACAGAAATGCGCGGAAGAACTTTGATGTTTCATTGTTGCTCATAAAGTTTCAATATTATTTCCTACAGATTCGCAGTCTAACTCGGGGAGGTAATAGAAAGTTATCTGACGTATCGGAAATGACTCATCGTCAACTCAAGGCATCTTGGTTAATGTACTGAAACAAAAATCTACATATGCATGGTCAGAGGATTAGTAACACATCCTCACTCAGATAGGTAGGAAAAATGACTGGGGCTTTTAGTTAGTGGAAACTAGAGCATGGGCAGGTAGCAAATGTTTCTAAGGGTAGTTTTGCCCAGAAGCTAACACTGCTGGATATTGTTGAGGCGAACAATCCATGTAAAGACAGTTGTTGCATATTGCAGTTGCTCTAAAATACGAGGTGGATCTTCTGTCCCTAAACATGTCTATGAAAACTGTTTATGTGCTTAAAGTCTAGCTCTATGTAGAACAATTGTCGACAACTTTTTTTGCACTTGGTCCTTTTATGTCAGTATTTTCTCAGTACTTTCTGCTGGCCAGACCGTCATGTTCAGACTATCATCCGATTCTTTGCCTTTCATTTCTGTTTCACAGTTTAGATTTTTTATATGAAATGTAACCATTTTAGATAAAATTTGCGACGATCAAAATAACACTACTAAATATTAAAAAAATTTAAAGATATTATCGTAATTTTATCCGGAATTGTATTATCTTTAAAATGCGTACTTTACACGTAATCTGGCGAGAGAAGAAACTGAAATAATTTTATAGCTGATGAAAACTTTTATCATTAAATCTCAACTAAGTGATAACTTTTCGAATTCAAAATTTTCATGTCTATTTTTGTGCAAATGTTGCACACCTTTAATGTGTTAATCAGTGTACAATGACAGTATCGTCATACTTTCTCTAAACGTTCTTCGATAAACTTAGAGATGTCAAACATTCAATAACTGTAGATGCAAGCTGAAAATCTTGCAAAAATTGTCGTATCTCTCGGACTCTATAAAGGAGGCAGGGTTTCTTTTTCTTCGTCCGCCATCACAACAATTTAATTTTTAAATATTTATGGTATAATTAGGTTAAATGTATATATAAGAAGTAACATTCTTGATCTAGTAAACCTTGTTTCGATTTATTTCATTGTTTAGGAGAAGAAGAAGGATAACAAAGCGTTGGCTTAATCTAAACAAAACGGTTCTATGGAGGTAGGTTATTAATGAACCTACAGTAAAGCATTAAAAATTAATCCATATTAACTTAATAAATAAACATTTGTCAGTAGTTTAAATTTACAAAAATGATAGAATAAGAAACTAAACTTTTACGAAACTAACGAAAAAAGTTATTTTTGAAAAATCACTTACAGAAAAATGGCATTATGGGTAACAAATGTTTATAAACGGCATAAAACATTGTTGACAATAAGTAGGAAAGTTGTTTCATTTAAAAAAAATATACCTTGACCTTTATTTATTTCTATTACAAAGAGAAATAAGTTTTAATTTTGTTATTTTCAGTTAGTTTCGTATGTTATGAATTGACTGTTAGGCCAAATGGTTTTAATAGAATTGTAATGGTAAGAATTTTTACATCTAGAACTGGCTAAATGCCATAAGAAACACTTATGACACCACGGCATTTTTATAACAAAAACAAACCGAAACTTGAACTAACACCAGTGAGGTTTACTATATACTCTTCTCCAGTAGTTGGACAACTGTTAATGAGCTTGGTCACTGAGTGGGCACGAGGTGGAGAGTTGTGGTGTTTGCAATTTGACAGTGATGATGCTGAAGGTTTTGTGAACAATTTTTGAATATCCAATATAAATTGATGAGCACATTCCAACTTAACAATAAATTAATTGAAGAATCTTTTTTACCATCCACAACAGGATTTTGCAGCATTAACTAGTTCCATTTGTAAATGTTTTAACCACCTTTTCATTGTATAATCTTTCTCTAGAATGGAGTTCACTCTCTTCGACACCAAACATCTTTGTCAATAGTTATTTATGTGGGTGTGCGCATTTCAATTCTAGATATTCCATGAAATAGCAGGAATACACTACCAAGCAGTGTTATTATTTTTATTCATTGATGGACAACATAAAACAATTCAAATTATTCAATTATTAATTTTGGAAAAGCGTCGGAATCTTCGTATTTTAACATTGTTTTAATTATTGTGCTACATGGAATCTCATAAATATTCATTTATAAAACGGATTTCAAATACTCAAAAAATAAAAGTTCGCTGGATTAGACCAAAGTGATTCCGCTAATTAGTTAAGTGAAACCATTCCGATCTTCTACAGCAGTCAGCTATAATCGCAGTAGCGAGTTATTCACTTATTACTAATAAATACTGAGCCACGCATCGTGAGATATTCCCTATTTCTGATTGACTATGCGATTTACTCTACTTTCTTAATCATCCCCCCAAAACATCCGAATGTAATATGAGTTCCTTGATAAATCATACTACCGAAACTTTCAGCACGGATGATTGGTGCCATCGGAAACGGATTAACATCGAAATGAAGCAAGGTCAACCGCTGAGCGCGGAATGCACCTCCGTTAGAAAGTAATCGATTTCGATGGTCTCGCATGTCTGGGCGGTCTTTATTGACGTCATTAACGCGGACTCGTACCGGCCGACATGAGACAATTCAGCTGTTGCCAGGCGAGGTGTGAGCGAGTCAGAGAGACTTATAATAAATTCTTGATTTATGATTCAGTCCGATTAGGCGAAAACAAACAAAAAATCTAACCATCTTTTCCTACAAACATTAATTAGAATCACCAGGGTCTTCTCACTGAAAAAGAAACGAAAGGACTAGGGTTTGTTTTGTATTTTTATCGTATAGTTTTGCTTACTGACGATATGATGTTGGATAAATACATTTATCATTGTGACTGAGCGCAGAATAATATTTATTTATACACCATTTGGTGGTTAAAGATAAGCAAAATTACACACACACACACACACACACACAGATAATTGGTTGCCATATTTATGGATTCTCCAAAGCGATATCCATAAGTAATACATGATCAGTTTATTAGTGTTTCCAGTTACATGTATGTAAATGGATTTTCAAAAATGCTTATTTTCAACTTTTGTCTCGCAAGACATTTTAATCCAAATATTCTTTTCTATATTTGATGAATTGTGTTATTTCAGATGCTACTAATCTTCTTGTATGTATTAAAATATAAATGCGTAATCCCAACGCAGTTTAACAAAATTAACTAGGATGATCTCCATTAGAAAGAAAGTTACAACTTAGGGTGGCCCACCATGGTATGAGCAGAGAGAATCCATGCTTGTAAAAGCGTATATTTTTTGTTAGAACGATTCGCTAGACGACAGTTATTAATTTAGCTTAGTGATTACGAGAAAGAACTAAATGGCTTTTGCAAAGATTTCTTGGAAAAACATATTTGTCAACACGATTTTCGAGATGATTTAAACTGGCGACCAAAATTGTGCTTATTTGTTGCTTTATATACATATTTTTTTTATTTTTCAAATTTTAATCAATACTGCTTGTTATACTGGTATCTGCTATCAACCGTGGACATATCAATGCACTTCCATAGCTATTGAATTGTCACAAAATGCATACAGTACAGGTAATAATATATCATGTACATCTCACCTAAGCACGTACATTTGCATGAGAATCAGATTATAATACTTCTTTAATAAACTCAATTTCTTTAATTTGTGGCTATTTAGTGTATCCGAGTTTAAACAAGTCTAAAAGGGCTGAATATGCAAAATTAAACGTGACATTTGATTTTCTTGATGAACTCACCTAAAAAGGAATATCTTTTAAAAAGTTGCTTTTGCTAAATGCTTTCACAGAAAGGATTTTTACATATTTGTTAAAACAAATAAAATTATTATTATTATTAGAAAAAGATTTTATTTTAGTATATATATATATATATATTATATATATATAAATATATATTTTTATGTGTTTCTTTTGTTGGATACACGTAGAGTCATCTTTTGAGGAAAACATTTCTCTTCTGCTGACCAATGATGTCTTACTTTTTATCTAATTTTCGTTCACTTTTACTTTCTATAATGAGTTCCATTCTTAACCAGTGCATTTATTGAGTCATATTAAAATAATTTATTACGATAATTATGTTTCGTCCTTCACTGTTATATTAAAATTCTTAGCTGTCATCTGTTCTGCCGAGTTAACAACTACAACTGGCACTGTAACTACAGTGGTACCCATGTCAGGAGTCAAGTAATGGGATGATGCTGAAATCATGATGCATTTATACAAGTATAATTTTCATTAGTTTTTATTAACAATGTTAAAATGTTAGGATTATTATTAATTCATTGTATGTGGATAATGATTAAATCGTTTCTCCTATAATTGTTTTTATTTGTTAATTAAAAGCAAAAAAGAAAGACAACTGCAAGTATTTAATGCCTTATTCGGAGGCCATGAGTTACGTTATATAATTTAGCAGGAAAAGGATCACCTTCAAAGAGATCTTCTAACTAGAAAAACGAGCAGTTTATTGAAGTACTCAGGGAGAAAAGTGAAACGATGCAGTTCCAATGGCTACTTTTATTTTATTTTCCAGATTATACGTCATAAGAATATGTAAAAACATTTTATTATTCAGATATTCTGACAATAGTTCCACCCTCGGCACCATTTAGCTGAAAAGATCTAAAGTTCTTAATATCCATTTAAGTAAAGCCAAAATCAGGCTGTGATAAATTCTAAAACATATATGTATTTATTTACTTACTATTATAGATTACATTTAGGCTCATAAAAATGAAAACTAAAAGACATCTAAGGATGAAGATTTTATGCTCACGCTACATCAGTAAGAGAAGTTTCAATGAAAAACGTCAATAGTTCAAACTATTTGTTGCCATGGATATTTTTTAAGACTTCCCTGTCTGCACTCACGATATCTACTTTCAAAGCTAAGGCTTTAATATCTTTTTTATTTGCTAGCAAAAGTAAAAATCTTTTCCCTTTTTCTGTTAAAACAGGTAAACTTTGGAATTATTTGTAAATGGTCTTATTTACGGTTATAATTATGTTTGGAATTGCTTCAGAATTCCTTGGTCTGACTGCTTAACTCAAACTACTGTCAAAGATCATTAAATGCCTTTCAGAAGTGGAAAACTCTCGAGTAACAAAATACTAATCAGATCTTTCCGCTGGTAGGAATGTAATCACTCTGGAGACTTACTGAATGCAGCTGAATTTTCAAACAAGTGGAACGTAAAATAATAAATGTCTGAGATCACACCAGACAATATTAGAGCATGACTTGTCGCTACGGTTACGATAGGAAAAGTAGGCAGTCTAATGAACTCTCCTGCAGAAGGTCACCTGAAAGTTTCATTAAAATCTTGGATTTCTTTCGGATCCAATTTACACTGTCATTAACCATTTTGAAAGCAACGATCAAATGCACTGAGATAAGTCCCAGGAATGCTATTGATCTGATTTGCTAAAACAGTTGGAAGGCTAATTATCGAACATGGACAATGATTTAGTTCGACAGTTAAAACTTTAAAAAACATAAATTATTATTAAAATGTCCGATATTGTTGCAAATGACTCTCCGTGGTAGGCAGTAGTGGGACACTGATTCTTTATTTCTACCATAATAAAGACAATTAATACTTTTTTTGTTGTTAAGTGAAAGATCGAATGCCAAACACAGGGAGTCTCAATTTTAAAAAGAATACATCGAGCAGCATTCAGTAAGGACTATTTAATTGATCAATTTTTTGCCTTTTATTCGGTTGAAACTTAAAAATTACTAGCTCTGAGGCAGCTGCTGTCCTTGTTATTGTTTAATTTTCTTTCAAAAGTTTTGATGTACGTAAATGAAGGCTCTCTTCAGTATCATCCGCTTGAGAATAAATACTTGGTAGCGCAGGTACCAAATTTAGTCGATAGGTATTAGATCACACATCACATCTGATGTTAGAATATACCAAAAATCCCTCTATTTTTGTATTTAAATATAAAGATATTCGTTCGTTGTTAACTGATCGCTCAAAATATAATTCTTTATATTTGATATTTACTTAATGTTATACTTTAAATCGTTGAGTAGTTGAACAATTAGTCTAATTTTGGAGAAATCAGAGGGCTCACTGACTTTATTTTATTTGTTTGACAGAAAAAACAAAGTCTAAATTCTAACATAAAAGAATATGATACATTAACAACGTTTGTATACTCGGCATGTCAAGAGCTACTTTTAAAATCCTAACTTTCCTTTGCGAAAGATTTATATTCAGAGCGTTCTTTCTATGAATAATTATTATTACTTTTTCTTTGCTGACTAATTATTTGCACGAAGCCATTGCTATGTGGAAGTTGAAATGTGTTCAATAAATATGTATATCAGCAGTTAATGTCCTGTTGCTTTGTTACAACTTTCATATTAATATAACTGAATCAGATAGCCCTTATGCCAACAATATTATTATTCAGCATTTGGAACTAAAATGACAAATAATACATGATATAGTCTTCATATAGTTATGTTCATGATTAGCCCACACTGAGTAAAGACATTTGTCTTCTAATTCTGTAAATGTTATTTTTTGGATTTAATGCATGCAACGTAAGTTTTCTTAATTATACTATGCACGTTTATCGTTTTTTGTGAGCCTTTTATTTGCATTTTGATAGTTTTCTTTGTTACTGTGAACAGTTAAATGTTTATTGCAGCTATGTTACCCTTTGTATTTATACCATGGTTCGGGAATTCATCGTTATCAATAGCAGCAGCATCACCTTCAGCAAGAAAACTACTGCAGACTTTTGCGTTATAAAATTTTTGTTTTCATTGGACAAGGACATCTTTGTTTACCTATTCTTTAATGACAGTCAGGTGTTTAATTGGTATTTCCGTGATATTTACTAACTTTAATATTTAGCGTCGAAAGCACAAAGCAAAGAGGGTCGTTTTGTTCGTTATAATAGTTATTAAAGACAGTAAGAGTTAGCGGGCGGAAAATGCTGGGACCAGATGCGTGAAATCTAAATAATGTGGTCATACTAAAGGCTCAATTCTCTGGTGACAGACTTACTCGCTGATAATACCAGTGACAGTAATAATTGATAAATTACTGACAGAACGTATTCGCAACGTGTAACGTGTCACATCTAAACTTTTGATATCCTACAAATACGTACACTTAGGGGAGAAATCTTTTAACTTACTCTTGCCATCACATGGTAGCACATAGCGTTCTCACGCGTGTGAACCTTATGTGAGAAATAACAAATTTTATTTTACCTACTTATCTAATGTCAATTCTTTAAAACAAATCTCAGTGATTTCAGTGGAGAAGTCCTTTCTGTAAAATGTTTTCTTATCATCAGAGCATCCTGAGGGAGTTAGACGGGAAGTAATGCCTCCCTAGAACTGCTCAACTGACAACTGGTGCTTTGCAGTGCGGGAGACACAGCGATTGTTTAGTTTGAAGGTCTATCAAATAAGAGGAGTTATATACTCCTATATATATATATACGGATTTTTGAAAGTAGAAGATTACTTTGGCAATTTACAATTAATATGTGAATTAACGAATCTAGAAAGACTGTTTGACTATACGGCTATGTTAAGTGCATCTTTATTTTTAGGTAGTACGAGTAGCTTGAAACCCAGGACCTTTCTTTTTGCTAATTTGTGAGTGATACATTAACTCACAGCGCCGAAGTTCATGCGCTTAATGTTGTGTGAAAACATTCCATGTCACCTTTAGTCAAAATGATAAATCATGAAATCTGTCAAAGTTTAGTTTATTCTGAAAATAAATAATTTTATTTTTGTTAGCATTTTTAAAAAAAATATGATTACGCAATTAAAATTCGCATTTAGATATTTAAAAAAAAGAATAGAAATAAAATGTATTTCTTCAATAATGTTGGATTTACAATGGTAGTGGATAAATATATAAATTAAAAAAAATAATATTAATTTATAGTCAGTTAATTGGTTAAAGCGGGAGGTTACGTAGGAACAAACAAGTTTAGGTCTTTCATAATTAAAACAATGTTCCCACAATGCACTGTAAATGAACTCGATGAAAGAGCCGACGATTACCAAACTCTCGCTAGAGTTGATAACGCAGATCCAAGACACTACAAATACGATATATATATATATACTGTCCGCGCTATAATTACGTCACTTTTCATTATTAAGACATTTCCATAATTATTGGTGAAGAGAGGCTTGGTTAAGATTCATAAGATGCGTGAGGTTGTTTATAGTTTAGGTATTAGTAGATATTCTAGTTAATAAACACTACAGATATGAGTGTTAAGTTAAATATCTGCCAAGTATAAAATGACTATTTACCAAAAAGTGAGAAAATTAGTCTGGAGGTGGCGACATTCAGAGGAAGGTGAATAGAGTAAATTTGACCGTGACAGAAATATTACATGGTTACAGCCAGCAAAATCCAATCAGTAGCAGACGACGTCCATTTCTTGGAATTCTTCAATAACAAATTTTCTGAAGATCTAGTGCCTTCATTGAGGAAACCGACTGTTCCATTTATATGATCTTTCAGCAGAAGAGTGCATACAAAGGTTTGTCAGTAATTCAAGTCAGATGTAATGCTGCAGCGAGTTTCGAAATGAGCAGCTTATTATAATGAAAAATCGTTTGCAGAGAAATATTTTCCGATAAATCAATATTTTATCAATCACTGCTTTCTTATTACGCTTTTCTCAGTATAGAAACTGGTAAAGAAGGTATCATGTAATTGAATAGACTAGAGAAACCAGTTTTACCGTTTATAAACGTTTTGCTTGTTTATATCCTTATTTATTTAACCTTTTAAAGTGAAAAGAATACAGAATTTTGCCTTTGCTCTGATTTCTTTAGCAACACAATATATTTCCTTGAAATCTAGGCTTAAAATTCTCTGCTTCTTCTATTAGTTCAGGACTGCCTTATGAACGTCTGGGGTGGTCTTGAACATTTTCTGTAAAAGATATTTCAATCATATGTAAAATATATCTAGATGTTTTAAAGTTGTTTATAGCAGATTTTTCTTTTCATTGAAGCCCTGATGCTGTTTGGATTACTCATCACCTAGTATAATCAAATAAACTTAGACAATACGTACGAATTAGCCTGGCAAACACTTTACCGACCCTAGTCTTAGGTATTCGGGATTTTTGTAGCGCTGAATTTCGGGAGAATTTTCTAAATTATTAGCAGATAGAAATTGGATTCTGATTATACACGCTAATAAATTTTAAAAATGAAGTGAATCAACCGTTTTGATTAAAGCAATTAACATGTTCGCTGTTAAAACTGTTTGATATGACCACCAATAATTTTCTGGCCCATGTATCATTTTATGTAGATCTTTTAGAGATTTTGCTTGCTGACAAATGAAAACAATTTCTCTTATTTAAGCATTCAACGTTTCAAGTATTTTAAGGTTTCAGTAGAAAAGCTGATGAAATGCATGATTTTTTGTAGTATTTGGTACTCAAATTACTGGTGGTCATAACCAGAAATGCTATAGCAGGATGGGCAACTTTGTTTTAATAATCAAGAAGTAAAATCATAGAAATCTCTGCTTAATGCAAACAAAACCACTTACGGTAGCGCCGAACTAATTAATTAAAAAGAAATAGGAGCTTTATATTCGCTACAAGAATCTACACTATTTGTAGATTAGTGTTCAACATAAATATCTACACCTTTGCGTTACTATTCCTCACCTAATATTAACTCTTTTTTTAAAAATAGATTCACAATAAGAAAAGTCCAAGATCCGTGTCCATCTTGCACGTGCACCAATCTGCGAGGACGACAGTAGTGTGCGCGGGAAGGTTGAGGGGCTATGCCACGTGTCCTGTGACACACTAATCTTCTGGCAAAAACCTCTCACCTTTCCGTGACCTATAGAACATCAGATGGGCACTCCCAACGCTGAGATAATCTTCTTTCGTCCACTACAAGCGAGGGTGTGTGTATGTTCTCAGCAAGGGTGAAGACAATTTAACAAAACAAGGTACACTTACATAAAAACAATAAAGTTCACACGAAAGCGACCATATTTGCTATTAGTACCTGCAGTTCATCCAGCAATTAACAAAAATAATTATATAACGGCGTTAAAAATTGCTTAGCCAGTGCACCTCAACAGAAATGTCGTCTTTACTTTATACAAAATTATCATACTCCGGAATTTCAGTTATATATTAACACAAATTTACGTTAATTTAATTACCAAAAATAAGTGATTTTAAAACTCGACAAGAATTTTTTTGTATGTTCAGAACACTACCATTATTTATTTATTAATCGAGTTATTGCGAGAAAGTAATTACTGCTATTTGGTACTGCTGGAATGTATCCTTACACTGCGGTTTAATTGGCGTTCAGTGATAACTAAGAAGAACAAGGTCCAGCTATTTGGTATCGATCCCAGTAGCATGGGTTCTTTCAGTCTTTTGAAGGACCAGTTAAATGTAATTTGTTCTGGGTATTCCCGTTTCCTTTTCCCTATTAAATCAGTTATCAATCGTCATTCAAAAGGCCTCTAGAGAAGCTCTCGTAATCTAACATGAAAAGTGCGCCCCTCTCGCCCATACAACAATAACAGCAACAAAAAGCATTGGATTTGTTATAATTGGGGGGGTCCTTCAGTCAAAATAATAAATAGAAATAGTGTAATTTCTGTTAGTACCATGATTTTAACCTTACTCAAGTTGTTCCGTAATATTAAAAAAGAAAACATCTTTAAGATTAATATCATTTATAACTTCCTTGTCTTGTATGTCGGAAGTGCAGGAATCCAATTAAAATATTTAAGAATGTTCTGACCAGAAGGAAAATGTGACTTGGAGTTACACCTTCTATAATACAAGAAATGGATTGAAGAGGATGGGGAAATAGAGAATAGTATGATGAGTACAGTCAGAGAATTAGTCGTCAGGGAGCAGTCTTTCATTTATTACAGAAGTTAACGCATCCAGCACTCGATCGATGACACTTTTCACCACAGTAAACAATAAGCGTCTTAAGCTTTACAATTGTCCGTGTCCAAAACCCTTAGAGAAAAGACATCCTCACTTTCTTTTAAATGACCATCATTTATCTTTACATGGCATTATAAAGAAAAAATGGGTAAATTCTATAAGTTATTGCAAAGATCTGTTTCTACAACCTTACCTCTCATTATAATGAAAAAACGTTCCGGTGTGATAACCAGCTCTTTAACTGTGATTCGTTTAGTTTCATTCATACCGATCCTCTTACTTTTACATGTCATTTACCATCTGTCATATTTACATACCAATAATAAAGCATCGGTTCTGTTTGATGGTTATTAAAGACTAAGTTAAAAAAACCACAAGTAGCGAAAGATGAATTCAAACAACATCAAAGTTATAAATGTAGCACTTCAGCCACAACTGCATTTTTAAAATTATGTTCCTGAATATTACCTTTAAAACTATACAAGAATGAACAAACTTCAATAAATTCCTTAAACAACCGAGAGATTCTGTTCACATGATATTTGTGTTATCTTCGATGTTAGCTGAATTCTCTGCAAAAACACCTTTAGAAAAGAGTTAAACGAAGATTTTAAAAATAATTTGCCACGTTTTAATTTTTAAAAAAATTACATAAATCCTTTATTTAAAAATAGCTACCTTAATTGGTTCGCATTGCTGAAGTGAGAAACATATCGTGATTATTTTTGACGTAACGTTTAGGGTCAGGTGGTTATTAACGGAGAAAGCATCTCAGTGAGAAGAATCATAAAGATTTCACATTATAGTATTATAGAATCACATAAAACTACGCTGAAATTATGGTTAATAAAGAAATGTGCAACCCTGGACAGTTTTCTAAACTACCAGTAATATTCACTTAAATGGAAATCGGACAACAGTTTAAGCTTCCTTCCTCTTGAGTTCCTAGGTTTCATTTGTCTCAGTAACCGAGTTTGATTAAAGAAATTGCTCAGTTATTGGAATAAATTATATAAATGTTTGCAATTTTTTATCAAGTACACTACACAATTAACACAATTAAATTTAGATTCTAGCAACATTGTAAACCTTTTCGTCGTTTATTTGTGAAATGGTAAAAGTTTTATTTTGATTCTAACTACTAACAATTATTTATCAGAAACATTAGATAATCCAATTAATTGATCATGTTTTGAACATCTGACATGGAACCCCATTTTTGGATTACATTACCAAGTATTTTTTAAATATATAAAATATGTTAAAATATACCTTTGAAAATTTTAGGATAGCTCCAGTATTCTTCGACTGTTCTCATGTTTGCTGAATGACTAATACAGACCACATATATCGCATGCAGCCAGTATCACTGCAGTAGAACTTTGTTGAATATTCTAATCTTTGAGAGCCAATAAAGTTTGTTATATATTCTTCTATATATTTGTTTTCAGATAAGTAAAACAAATTCACCTCTGAAGTACCTATTGAAAACAAAGAACTTATATTGTAAAATATTTCGACGTTTTTATCCCAACAATTGGTAACGTCTAATTCAATTGAAATTGGCTTTTTAGGAAACCAAAAATTCATTTTAGTTACCTGTTTGATTGTTTTTTTTATTTGTATGAATCACGGAATATTAAAAAATATTGTTAATTATAAATCATAAAGGTTTATGTTTCTGTTTTTCTGTTAATTTTGTTGAGATTTTAGTTTATGAATGCTGCGCTTTAATTTTAGTAAAATTACACCTTTTCATTTTATCCCTGACTTTGCCAGAGAATTTGGGCCATTATAAGATGATCTACACTCACGGCTTTTCGTTTACTTCACGGTAAATACTTAAAAAACAAAGACTAGAAACAGCCGTATTATTAAACCCTTGGATGAAAGGATGTTCACACCCACTGAGTCGCTACTAGTTCGTGAAATTGAAATTTCATGAAAAGATAACCAGTAACTCCACAGGTTTGAAGTAGCCGAGATAAACAGGAAAGCATAACAAGAGTGCAAATTTTAAGATTTCCATTTACTTTGAAGTTTGGCTTTACGTATAGATCATCAAAGACGGAAAATATAGGGAACGCTGGATCAACGGAACCACCTTTGGCAGAGGGAATCGTTAATGAGGAAGAAAAGATAAAGCTTTTAATACTGGAAGCCAAGCTTTGGGTTAACCCTTTTCTGCACCATTCTATGGACTGAGGTGTCCATTTTTATTTTCATTCAATGTCTTTGCCTTCTGATTTTCAATTGAGTGAAAACAATGTGTCTACATGGAGATCAACCGAACTTTTAATTGAAAACGGCTTTCAAGGAGTCCATTGAACATTTAGCAGATGATTGCTTTATGGAAATGGTATACACTCTATATTAAATAAAACTTAGACAAACATTAAATGCTACAGTCAGCTACATTTCTTGGATATTTTATCCTCTCATATGCATCTGAAAAAATTAAAACTATTCATTTTAATTATTTTTAATATTAAAAAATAATTTACTGAGTACATTAATAGAAGTGGGCAGTAACCGCAAAATATAGAAACTTCCTATTTGTTTTATTCTTTTAAATTATATTTTCCCCTCTTCTATCAAAATTATTGACGACTCTGAATTGTCTTTAATCAATTAAGGAATGAAGTATTGTAAATATTTAATGGTTTGAGTCGATTTCGGCTTTTGTTAAGCAGACATTAAAAACAGTTCTGGTAAATATTGCTGCTTGACACGCATGAGCAGTTAGGACACGTTGGTTTTACTCTATGGTATGGCACCAGCAGAATATAACCTGTGAGTTTATCTGAACTGCCATATCTGAATACTCTAACTATCGTCCGCTTAAATCTGGTAGCATACTGTTTACGGCATTTTGTTTCGAGTGACCTGCAGTTAATAACCATCAGGTTTTTAAAATTTGTCTTCTCAAAGAGTCGACAAGATAAAGGTAAGAATTATTGATTAAATATAATATTCTGGTACCAAAAACGCCTGTCCATAAAACGCCATTAGTTTCATAAAACTTGCATCAGTGTCTATATAATTATAGTGTTGCGTAAAAGACTATTCATTCTACCAAGCTGGGTATTTTTTCTCTTTTGGTCAGATGGAAAATTGTTTTGCTATGAAGCTGTTGCTTATTAAATATGACCATAGCTGTTACCGCACTATTCACTGATTTCCAAGAATCAAGGCCACAGAAAAAAGTGAGTTTTAACAGTTCAATTTTAAATTGATTAAACGATGACCGTTAATTAAATTTTCTGGTAATTTAAATATATTGTAATATGAAGATGCATTGCAATGTCAGCCACCTTAAAATTAGGACTCTGGTAATAGTAACTAAATATTTACCAATGTCCACAGAATCAAAACCTTTATTTCAGGGGTGTCAAACATACGGCCCGCCAAAGTCATTCGTCCGGCCCGCGGAGAGGCTGACGAAAACCGTCTCTACTAATCATTTATTTGCAACCCCTCTGTTTAAACAATAGCGCACACATCGTGATAGACACATTTCTAGCATCCCACCCACTGATTTATTAAAACAAAATTGGTTCTCATCCTTTATAGCACCCGCCGATGTTTACGGTAGAAGATCTGGCGTGCGGAAGACCGACTGTGTCGAAACAGTTGGCGAGACAAACAGGTTGACTGACACACACACACACACACACACACACAACCACAAATAAAGAGAACAAAAGACTGGTGTTTCAAGGAAGCACAATTATTGTATTCAATTAAAAGCACATTAAGATAAACCCTCACCTAACAACAGAACCAATAATAAGAAATGAGATGAGTTATATAAAATACAAGGAATGACGCCCAGTATAATAAAATATAGCCATTGTAGAGAGAACTAAATTGACTCACATTATATCAAATCAAACTATCGTAAGTTGAAATTGGTTTCGCGCTCACTGCCAAAAGCTAAGTAACACCTTCTTTGATTGGTGGTCCACACCACATTTTATCCAATAAAAACAAGATATGCGGGATTGATCGAGCTATTGACTAAATTTGATTTTCAAACTGCGACAAGTACAAAATACCAAGAGGAATTTGACCTTGTAGTCTCAATTTCCTAGTTGACGACACAAGTGACCGAGATACCGTCTAACAACAGACAGCAGCAAGCGAGCCGATAGTGTCAAAGAGGAATCGTACTCATTGACCACTCACCTAAAAATGAGATAGTATCAGTAACCAACTGCCGTTCGTTTGGAATATATATCAAGTTGTGCTAAGTATTTTTAATTGAAGGGTATTTTGGAACTTAATAATAAGAACCCATAATTATGTTATCGAATAAAAGAAAAATAGACAAAGAATGTCATGTGATTCAAGAAAAATGGAGAAATTCATGTTTCTTTGTGGAAGTGAATACAATACCAACCTGCTTGATTTGCACACACAGACAGCACGAATTGCTGTTTACAAACTTTGCAACGTTCGGAGCCACTATAATACTAATCATGCTGTGAAGTACGTTAAGTATACTGAGAAGTTATGCGAGGACAAAGTTGCTAAATTAGAAAAGTTGTTGAAAAAGAAGTCAGTATTTCAATATTCTCATACAGTAAATGATGCTGCAGTTAAAGGCAAGTTATGATTGCTCATGAAATAGCTGTCATCGAAGCCCTTTTAGGAAGGGAACCTTTTGAAAAAATGCATGTTGTTGACTGCAGAAAGAAGTAATATGTCCAAATAAATGTCAAGCTTTTGCAAACATAAGACTTTCAAGAAACACAGTCACAGAGAGAATTACTGATTTATCAGAGAATGTCAACAGTCAAGTCCATTGTTGTAATTTCAGTTGAAATTGATGAAAGTGTGGATATAACTGATGTGGCACAGCTTGCAGTTTTCATTCGAGAAGTTAATACAAGTATGTATGTGATTTTACTTTATGAAACCGTGAACTTTATTCAAATGTGTAGAATAAGTTCTAAAGTTACTATAGATCTATATTTTAATTTTTAGTGCACATGCATGTATGTATGCATGTATACGTATTCGATTCTATCTACTTCTAAGTTAAAGTGGAATTTTTAAAGGCCTCTGTGAGCGGATTAATACTAAGAAAAAACCCAATACACGTTTTGTTTACTGAAACAACACCTAAGGGAAGACAACTCTTTCTAATATATCTATATTTTCTAATATGTTTTCTATTTATGTTCGTAACTTAAAAAAATATTTATGTATTAGAATAAAGTTTATATTTCCATAAAGATAATAGCACGGAAAATATTATCTGCAAATTTTGGCTTTTATGATTCCTCTTTTTTCGAGAAATCAAGCGTGTCGTTATGTGACACGTCTTGTATTATACGTAGAGATAAAAGCTTACACTACTAGACACATTCCCTGTACTTGATATCATTTTGTCAGTTTCCCACCAGCCATAACCTCCCCTCAGATGCCCGCCCGCACAAAGTACATTTATATCAAATACAGCCCACCATTGCAAAAGAGTTTGATACTCCTGCCTTAATTTGTTTAAAATCTTTTACATGTATCTGCTGGTAATTTAAGTTAATTAGAGACCTATTGAAGGATTCCTTTGACTCACAGATTCATCTATTTAAGCCTCTCTAGTAGATAATAAAAAGCAGTATTTTCCTGAGTTAGCTTTTTAAAGATATGTCAACATCAAAATTTAGGTTCTCACACGATAACTGTTACTGGAATAATGTAATTAATTTCCTTGTAAATTAATATCGTTGCAACATTTGGTCAAGAATGATGGTAATTATGCTTTCGAATTTTCATATCTCATTCTTTAGAAACATGCTAAAAGATTTAATAGGAAATTTCCCATCTCCAAAAAACAAACGACAGTGTACAAAAGGATGCGCGTTAATAAAAATATTTTATTATGTGGCTTCAACGAACGGTCGGTCTATGGTGGTCAATTGTCAGGACGTATCAGAATGACTCACCAACTCAGCGTAAGTGTGAATTGTGGATTATGTTTATGTCTGTCTGCGATCTGCAGACGTAAATAGTCAAATCCCTGACTCATCAGAACAGGACGTGAATGATTTAGAGTCTTTGGCTGGTCTTTTCGAAGCGTTTAGTTTCTATTGGACAGAATAGATTTCTTAAGTGGCAAAACATCTGTAGCATGGTCGATAGAGATGTTGGAACGTTTCTTAGTTGGTTTCCGTTGCACGATCAATGTCGGCAATGGAATATGGACGCTGACTGCGAATGATGAGTACTGGAACGTGTCTTTCCGTCGGTGGCTGCTGAAACCATTCCAAGTTGCTTTTCCGGATCAGTAATCTTCGCGATAATTTTTGCTAATCTAAAAAGGTACATCATATGGTCTAGTGTAAATCCAAAACTATTGGTGAAAGTAAATACTGTTTATCTGCCCACTAAGACGTTTATATATAATCAACTATAAAATATGTACATTTTAGTTTTATACCTATGGCACTGCACTGTATATCAACAGTTTGCCAGTCTACATTAAATTAACTACCGTACTTTTCACTTGAATTAACATTTTACCAATTTAAAGAGAAAGGTAAATTAAAATTTAGTAAATAGAAATTTTATGCTTGGAATATGTGAACATTTTAAGATATTTGCGCTGCCTTCTTGCTTTAAAACATTTTTTAAAACACGTTTAAAATAACCGATTATCAATCAGTAATTTAATATATCAATCGAGGAGTATGATTGCGTTTTATATCTAAATTTAATGCTTTATTCTAGTTTTGTTTTTTCATATTCAATTTAAAATTATTTTCACAAGTTATATCAAGATATGTGGTTAGAAATGTTTCAGTAAGAACAAGTTATTTGGTTTTAGTTCTGTTCTCACTCTCACGGGTGCCTAGTCTCCTTACCAGTATTTGTGACTTCAATACAATCTGTATTCCAGTCTAATTTCTAAATAGGAATGCTAAAAGAAAATTATCTTTAAAGATTTCTAAACGATTCTGTCTTCTCCAAAATTGTAAAGATTTGTCAGAACAAGTAAAATGGTAGTGAGGTTGCTTAACATTTATCCCTAAAGAAAGCTAATTTTTTTTTTTGAAAACAAACATTATGTGCGAAGTTATCTGACCCGCTTTTCCTTCACCCTTCAGCTTAAGATAATCTATTTAAAAGCTCTCAACCATTGCATTCAGAATAATTCTCTTTCTTTAGAAGACAAAATCGCTTTGTTGGGGGAGGAATCAAAAAAGGAATTTTTATGTACTCGTAAGTACAGTTTTTCACTAGTCTATGTCCCGCTTTCAACTGATTAAGTCCGCTTTCTTTGAACGCCGATATTCTTGTGAAGAGACAGATTTGAAAAGCAAAGCTTTAACAAATCGCCATTAGTTCGCTGGCGATACGACGAGATAAACCCAATGGGCTGTTCAGAAATTGCCCGCCGACGGCAGCCAATCAGGACGCCTCGCTCTGTCGAGGGTTTGCGCGCGCACGAAGCGCCACTGGCGTTTTCTGAAAAGAGACGGCAAGGTAAGGCGGCCTTTGGAAGTAAACAGGTCCAGAATAAAAGCGATTGGCGGTAGATAAGTGAAGAAGAAATCAATAGATCGAGGTTTGCCTGAAAAATGAATACTAAATGAATTTAAGTGCTATAAAAAGTTCGTGCGCTGTGTGCAGATGATCACATTTAATTCCACGCTGAAAAATCTTTTAAATTAGTTTTTAATGGATACAAACAAGTATCGCAGCGCCCATTATATCCTACCTCTGCTTCTTCTGCTTGGTTTTTATATATATATGCATATTTTAATTTAAGGTGATACCCGAAAATAGTAATTTGTGCGTAACGCTTTTTTTTAAAGATGTTTTTGTTTTCATTTTAAACAAATGAGAACTACTTTTTTATGTTAGAACTTATAGCGAGCGGAAGGATATGTGCGCACTTCAGCTTGATTTGGCCTCATTATCACACTTCGAAATGAGAACTACTCCAGCCTTACTTTCAAAAACTCCCGATGCAGTTTCACGCGCACGCACATAAATAAATACTTATAGAAGTATTTTTACTTGATAAAAAGTTTGTGAAACTGTTAAAATCCTAGAAAACAAAGTAGGAAAAACGTTTCTGAGTTGAGATAACATCTTCGTCGCAACATCTTATAATCGATTTCATTTGGTTATCAGATGCCTGAAATTTAAATAAGGCTCAATGAAAGAAAAGCGAGTATGATTAATGACTCTACGCGCGAGTCAAATCTGTAATTTGAAAACTTGTTTACTGGCACTAATTAGAAAAAATAAAGGGTGGTGAAAGAAAATTACCCGCGGAGAGAAATCCTCTAGTGTTTTCCTTTTACGCCTTCAAAAAACATTAATTGTTTTTTTTTGTTAAAGAAAAGCACTTTATAGCTCGGATGTACTTCGATTCGTGCGTCAACTCACTGATAAGGGGGCGCCCCTAAAATAGATCTACATGCGACATTATAATCTACCAGCGAAAATCAACACATTAATGCACATCGATCAGATCTATCCACCTATTAAATGGATCACTAAATTCTACAGATTTAACAAATGTTACCTGTATTTACGATTCCGCTTCAGTGCTTAAATTAGTAATTAGAAATTATAAAATCCATAGACTCTACTGATACGAACAGCATACGTACACGCTGTAGTTTGCGGTCTTCTTCACAAGAGAGCTCCCGCATCGCCTATTCAAGGTTATAAAGCTCAAATAATTTAAATTAAACACAATTTTATTTAAATAATTCATAAATTGTTAAAAGAGAATTGAAGTTATAGAATAAATTCGATCTGTGGCCTCACCGTTTAAAGGGCTGACTAGTGAGAGTCTCTCTTTAACGGTGCACACGACTTTTCATCATTATATTATAAAGAAAAAAATGATAGATAAAATAACAAAGACTTTAATATTTTCTTAATTTTAAAAAAATACTTGTCAAATGCAAACAAAACCTTATTTATAGACCCCGTATGGCGTTAGCTTGAACCAGAGGTCCAAACACACACGCACAAAGAAAAAAGCGTTGGTTAAATAATAAAATTAATAAACAAAACGAATAATAATTTTAAAGACATTTGTTTAAGAGACAATGGTTATACTTATAAAAATGAATTTCAAATGAAGCAAAAAATTATTAATTATTCCATTTTATGCGAAAGGTACAAAAAGACTGCAGAGGGACGGTTGTAGTCCATAACAGTGTGTATAATCCAGGAGGGTCAATCTTTCCAACAGCCGTATGTACACCCATTCATTGTTTTGTTCTTTAACTGTGAAGACACAGCCTTGATGGTGCAGTGTCTTTGATATCATATAAGCATAGCGTCAAGATAATCCTCAGCTTCTTATAGAAGTTATTAAATAAGGAAAAACAAATTTGTATCCAATAATTAGTGTTGTTTTGGCATATTGTCAGGCTTATAAAGGTCTAGAGGGCCCGATGCAACATACATTACCAGTAAAATATCGATATTTGGCTCTATCTTTGAACTCTTTAATGTCCAAACTCGGCCCCACTTATTCTTCGATATGCAAGAAAGGTAGATATAATTTTTTATTAAAAAATACAATAACTAAACGCTTTTTACGCGCTTGTTTATGACTATCGTAAGTCTACGTTATGTGGTATTTATGTGACATTTAATATAAAACAGTAAAAATCGCTTAAAATGTGTTTTTATTTCTTCAAACAGATTTTAGGACCAAACAAAAACGACGTTTGGTCTATTGTCTGGACACAATAATTCTGTTCCTGATGAAGGTGAATGCTGCTAGCAGCGTTTTAGCTGTTGGATTCTCTATGATTCCCAAACACGTATAACCTACCTCCTACACGCAATATCACTAGAAACTTAGAAAATTTGATAAACTGATTTTATTCTATATGATACTTGGAAATATACTTATTTTATATATGCAACATAATTTAAAATAAGTTTAAATACGCATAACGTTAGAAAAAGATTAATGTTTGTCGATAAAAACGACTTTAAAATGTAATATTATTATTCAGGAAATGGGTTTTTTAGATGTTTGAAAACTCACTGGAAATTAACCGTGGTTATTTCAGCAGCCAACTCTGACATCAAGCAAATTGTTAATTTAAGATACATTTTATTTCAGGGATGTGTGGCTGAAATAATGCAATTTTAAAAGAATAAATAAATTTATTTCTTTGGAGAATTTTGCTTGCATTGTATGAAAAGTCAATCTTGGAAAAAAAGAAAACAATTTAATTATAGTATATAACACCTTAAAATATAAAAAGACAACAGAGCGAGAAATTGTTCATCAAAGTCATTAGGTCTTAAACTAAATCGTACTATCAACAGCAAACCGCTCCCTTACTCACACATAATTAGCACTGCACAAAGCTGCTCTCCAAGACTGAAAATGGTGGTAAATCTCGTCTCCGTATAGAAACCTTTGCCAACGTAAGTGTGGCAGCAGAAAGCCTAAATAGTTTCGAACATGGAATAAACGAGCACTTTTTGGGTGAAAGAAATTTACATTGGTTTTACAACTGCCTGTCGTTGTGATTTTCTATGTTTGGACGTGCATCAATTTGTAGAAGCTACCACGACTTGATTACGGAGTAAATGTAATTCTTTCAACAGTGCTTAAAGCGAACAGTGGTTTTGATTGCTGACACTAACGGCATCCAAACAAAGAAACGCCTGATCTTTGAATTTCTATATACATACAGTTAAAGAACGGACAATGAAGGTAGTAAATATACGAGAAAAATATTCTTTTTACTATATCAGTCATTTATATTGCAGAAGACACGTGAGTATGTTTAATGCTACTTCATCCAATTCGGATAATTGCAAAAATTTTTCATGAAGAAATTTTGCAAGGCATTTAGAACGTTAAGTTTTATTATTGTAGCTGCATAGCTTCTCTATATTAATTCGTAGAGCGTGAAGAAATTTTTTAAATTAAAGATTTTTATTCTGATTAGAAATCGAAGATGCCACGTGATGTTTATATTATCAGTTCATATTTCAATACATCTGTGTTCCTTTCGACCATTTAAATCTAAGTATACGCGTAATTTAAGATACCTTTAAATTTATTATCAACTAAAAAATATCATTTTTTTGGCATATTCAGAATAAATTATTTAATTATCAGTGATTTTGATAGTTATATAAATTACTGCATAAATACGCACAAAAATGAGATTTTATGAAATTACACATTCCTCACGATGAGATACTGCCGGCTGTAAAGTCTATAGGATTGGAGATTTGGTAAACATTCTTGTTTCTTAAATCGGTGGAATCCTCGAAATGTTTACAGTTTTCAGAGAGAAAGCAAATTGGCACCTGCGAAAGTTCAGGAATGTCTACTTGATATAGATAATGATATAAGTAAGATTGACGCTACTGTTCGGGACAAACAGCAATCGAGGCGATGTCTCACAATCTACCTTACGGTTGATGAAACAGAGCCACGTCTTCAAGCGTAAACTGTCAATTATTCTCGCATCTGTATTGTGTAAGAAGATTTTCTATTGAAATTGATGCTTTGGTCTACATTGAATTTTCTGCTAGGGCTGTCCTCGTTGACATTTCGCTAAGAATGGTTCTCAATTACTAAATAGGAGATCTCGATACCATAAAATACCTCATGTTTAACTAATATTATAGTCCATATAACAACTATTTATAAATAATGAATCTAGGGAAATATTTGTAATTCTAACAAATCCGAATAAAGAATGACTTAAAACAGAAAAAGCTTTCTATATATACTCTCGCAATAGAATTATTTGGAAAACATTTCATGGCTAGAAACTGTTAATTATGAATTCAAAACAATTTAGACTTTTCAGTATTAAATTGCCATGGAAAGAATATAATTGTCTCGGTAATAAGTGTCGTTTTGTTTGTGTAGATAGTGTAATTATTAAGCATTGAAAAAGAAAGGCTTATTTTAATATATATCTATCTAATCTAATCCATATATCTTACGCACTAACATAGCTGGAAACATATTCTGTTATAGATTTTTACTTATAAACGTTGGAAAAACTAGCTACACAACATTCTTCAATTTACTGCTACTACTTCATCTACTGATTTCCTTTGTCACTTATATTAAATTTTCACCAACTAGAAAGTGCGCATGCACTTCTTTGACGACCATAGAGATAAACGTGATTCATGGATTGAAATTTATCTGTTAATACTTATAAATGTTTAAAATAAAAATGTAATTTTTTCCAAAATAATGAAGAGCAATAGTTTATATATATATATATATATATTTTTGTGAAACGACAACAGTTGGTTGCTGTTTTTATTTTAAAAATAACCCAGGTAGTTATAGCTGAAACAAACTTTCTAAAGAAATAGAGTAACTAAAGAAGAAATTTCTTATGCGTTCTAACGATGATTTTTATTGTATAAGGCTTCCTTAAAATCTCTCTTCTTGAGTATATGAAAATATTTTTACTGAATCACAAAAATAAATAATATCTTTATTACATTTAATTATCTATACAAATTTTTAAGACGACTTTTCATCTAAGAATTTTTAAAACTATTTATTTATTAAACATAGAAAACTTGTAGTAGTTTTCTGATAACTAATTACACCTTTCTAGTAATACATAATAACTTTAAGTCATCAAATATTGTAGTCTATGGCTTAAAACTATTGTTATTTTGAGGTAATGTGAGGAATAAATTTTATAGATAATCTTTATTTTTTTCTACAAATTAGCATTTTGTACGCAATCTGTCTCCAGTATAAAATATTTTTTTTTAAATTTTTAATAAACTTACAACTTGTTCATTAAAGAGTCCTTTTTATCGGGGAACTTCAAGGCATTTATTCTAATCTCATCCATAAGTTATGTGTAGTGACTACTTTCATGGATATTAATCGTAAAAATTCATTGTTTTCCGCCTGTTGGAGGCCCAATTTATGTGTGGACGTCTCTAGTTAAATGCCTCCAAATCCTTTTGCAAAGTTATGTACAGCAGCGCTATTGACAGAACGCTACATTTTATTTCTTAATTATTCACTATTCATATTTTAATTTCATGTTTTTAAGCTGTATTAACTCACTCTGAAAATGTTTGGAAGTTACATTGGTTTCAATATCTTCTTGGATTTCTTGCTTAATATCTGTATAAGATGAAGTTTGATGAGAGTTTCGTATTTTACCATGCATCGTAAGCAACCCAAGTTGTTTCAGGTAGTCAGAACTGTGTTGACCACCACCCCATGTTCCTGTTCACTCGCGAACGCACATTTAAAAACACGTATCAGTTCTCAAACTGAGACAGCATTTTCTGAGATAACTGCTGTCTTCTGTCTTTGCGCTGCAAACCACTTCATTACTACAGTACCCCGCCCTTCAGTTTGAATCTCTGATGCGCGACGCGCGCGAAGTTTGTACATTTTAAAGTACAGCACAGTATGTTTTTTTTTTTAGATTTAATTAAGTTTTGTGAAAAACAGAGTGCAATTTCCCATTAATTGAACACTATTTATTACAAACTGCACACTATTGCAGACCTTATGTTTTAAATATAAAATATATTACTGGAGCTTCTTTGCTGAACTTTGTCTTTAATGCGGAGAAGTAACTACTGAGTAATAAAGCGAAACTTCAATAAATCCCCACTTTGTAATGTTGTCTTCTAATTTAAAGAATATTTAAAATAATCTCAAAAAATGAAATTTTTTTCAAAATGCTAAGAGTTAATCTGTTCCTTATTTGTTTGTATTTTTATATTACTATTTGTTTTCTTTTAGATTCAACTGCTGGAAAGTTGTCTTAAAACAACTGAAATAGACGGTAATTTAAGGATATGGTTTTCTTTAGTTCGTTCTTCATAAAATCGCTCGTCAATCGTACTTCATGTCGATCACTGACGCGGCTGTGGTGCGATTCGATGTCCCTTTAGAAAGACTTAGTAATTAGGGTAATCCTATACTAAGTTAAAACAGTAATGCTTTACATATCGTAAACAGTCACATTATATTTACTAGTTAAATAACTTTAATTTAAGCATTTTATCTCCATTTAAACAATCTTCCTGTCTGCAATAATTGTTATGACTGAATGTACATATGATAGCATATGACTGTTAGGAAACATTTGCATTACAAAGTGTTACAATAGTTTTGTTAGATCTTTAATCGCAATAAAGCAAATTAAATAATTAAATTATAAAGTGACGCAGACCTAACTTTACAGTTATTTTATACAGAAAAGTATAAATGATTAAACTATCCTATTAAATTGTACATGAAAAACGGATTTTTAATATCGAACTTTTCGAAGCTGGTCTGTCTGAAGGGAACTTTCAGCCAGGTAACTGTTAGGAAACAGACGCAGGTACAGTACAAACAAGAAAGATGTTGGGAAGGAAAATCAAGGCATAATTATTAGGGAATCTGCAGCAAACCGGTCTCCTACTCACACACAATTAGCACTGCACAAAGCTGCATCTCCAAGACTTGCATGAAAATCTGTTTAGGAGAAATAAAAATTATTTCCAAGACATAGAAGTAATTTAAAAAGTCCTGTTTGTTAAGTAGGAAAGCATCACAACTGCACAATTCAACAATAGCGCGAGATATGGTCGGACGCGAGCTAGTTTAAAATCCTTTCGACAAGGAGAAGACGATGCGTCTAAAGAAAGACTGGAAACAGATTTAGTGAGAGGATTCTTCGATGCATTCATTTAAGCATGGCAGAGTAAATCTTGAAGTTTATGGGAGTTTTACTGGCTGGCAGGCAGGAAAGTAAATAAGTGAAATAAATTGAGAAAATTTTAACAATGGAAGAGTACCATGTAATCTTGGCCCGTCGACTGATGGGTTCAGATTTACTATGAAGCGGCAGAATGACTCCAAACACTCTTGGAAAAATCAATCAGCAATATTTATCACGAAAATACGACAGTGAAATCCTGAAGATGATCACCCAGTCACTTTAATCTGTAGATCTCACCCCTTTTTAAAACTCGTCTGAGACCAACTACATGAGAATAGTTGGAAGCCACCTAACGTCTGCAGTTTGGAAGAGAGTGGAATATTTTACCTTATCTGTCTGTCTCTGTGTCTGTATGTGTGTGTGTGTGTGTGTGTGTGTGTGTGTGTGCGTGTGTCTGTCTGTCTGTCTGTCTGTGTGTAACTCCGTGTGTTGTGACTCTGTGTTTAGCACGCATTTCACAAAAGCTGCTGATGACATTTTGCACCATTAACACGAAATATCTCGATATTAGCCTGTAATATAATAACAGTCACGAAACTATATAAAAATGAATAAAAAAACAGCAAAAGTTCTGTTTTAGTTTTTGTCACTCGGCTATTTTATTCCTAAAGTAGTTGAAGGAAACACTTAATGATTTCTGAACATTTATTTCGGTATCCTTTTATATTTTAAATCGTGTCTTTTCAGAGAATTTTTGCCTTAAAAGTAATTATACGGACAATCAACAACCTGTTAGTGCCAGCCTGTTGTCCGGTGTTTCCAACCAACGGACTCTTTTATGTAAACATAGGAGAGATGGGCTATAGAAATGGCGCTCGAGAGCGTACAGATGTGAAACGAAGCCAAGAAGCTAGACAATAGGCAGCGCGAATCAATGCACTGAGCTACATCGCTCATTTCATTTTACTGAAGGAGGGAAGCAAAACAGACTAGAGAGCTCGGATTGTCTTCAGTATGCTAGGTATAATTCTGTATAGCGAGCGGACAAGCTAGGATTTAAATCATCTCCAGGATGAATAGGTTTCATAGAATCAAACGAGAAATGAATGCTTTTCATGTATTTATTAAGGAGACTTTAAGTATATTTACTCCCTCGTATGTATGAGTGTGATCAGCTAGACTGGTATTATTCCGATTGAAATATGAATTGCCAAAGTGTTTTTTTTAAATACAATTATTTATAAAACTATTCATCACTGGTCCCAAGCGTTTTGTCTGTTCACTCAAACTGTTTACAACTTTTAACACCATCATTTTTTACATTTCCCCCTATTGTAGCTTCAATGGTCATCAATCTGTTAATTTCTTTCTTTATTAAAATAAATCTTTCTTGTTTTATCACTCAATATAGATCTTTATTCAATAAATCAAAAATTAGCGCATTACTTTAAACAGAATTTTTAAAAAAGAAATGCAATCAAGATGTTGATTACCATAAGAAATCAATTTTACGAAATTTTTTTTAAAAAACGGTGATATTGTGATTGATTTATCTTCAAAATCCAAGATGATCGCCATGTTTTTATGCGGTGTATAGACAATATTCAGTGCGTCTTTTGGAACAAATAAAATTCCGCTATAAACACGACACATTGGGGATGTTTATAGAATCGCATAAGTTTTACATGATATCAACCTATCGCTTGCCAACTTGAAGGCACACACAAACATAACGAAACAAAGTAAAGGCTGAGTTCAGAAGAACTATGATAGAATTATTGAAATAGGCTTTAAACATTTAGCAATTTACTGTACTTGTTAAAACACACTACGATAATAAGCTAGTAAAACTCTAGATAACTCCGTGTATAAGTAATCATTTCAACGTTTTGTCTTAATGCTATAAACTTATTAGAGATCCGGCTCCGATATATATAATTTTGAATGCCGATTATTTTCACTAAAGTTTGACATTATATTATGTTTATTATCATCAATGACAAATTTAATTTCTTATCTTTCAGATTTTTGTAATGAAGGGAGGCAACAATGAATAAGATATTTTTATCTGCTATGCTTAATAAAATGGCCAATTAAAAATACATGAGTTATGGATTCACTTACATGCAGAAATCATTGCACTGCATAAGAAAAACACTCTCACCTTTACCTATCCAATAACATGAATATTTCAGCAGATACTGTTTATAAAACATTGAAACTCAGATCAACAGACAATCATACTTCTTTGTATGAATTTATAGTTCTAGAAAGACAACTAAACGAGAGGTTCGCATTATTAAGAACATTTCTAAATTAAATAGGCTGAAAAAAATACCAGAAATTTAGGCTGAAATAAGAAAAAAATATGGAGCAAATGTGACTAACAGAACTGTGACAAAGAGGTTAACATATAAGCAGGCCCTGTGAAAAAACTCGTGTCACGAAACGACATGCATTTCCTGCCAATATTGAGAAGTAACTAATGTTTGCAAAGGAATACAAAATATGCTAAAATGAATGGAATAATGTATTCTGGACAGAACCAAATTGAATTTAGAAATTTTACGCTTCTATAATATCATTTTGTTGTACCTAGTAATTTTGGCCGCGAATTTGCTATATTAATAGGACCCACCTACAGAGAGTGGATAGTAACCTCAAAGTGATGGTGTCGCTCTCCAGAGTCTTAATATTAAACCAATAGAACATTTATAGGAAAATTGTATAACTCAACTAGTGAAAGAGAAATAAATCAACATTAAAACACTTTGGAACATTGCGGAAAAGAACTGACAAGAAATATTTAGAGAAATCCTTATAAAAAACTTGAAGCAACGATGCTACATGGATGTGCTGGAAATGCTAAGGTCAAGGATAGTCCAAACAAATATTCAGTAAATGTAGAAATCTCAAATGTCATATATTGAAATGTGCTAGAGATATTAGATTTATATCAACGTCTTTAGTTAATCTACTTTATTTAACATTAAATTAGTTAAATTTTTAATCATAGTATGGTGTCAACGTTTAATTTCATTATATCTATACAAAGCGGATGAGTCACTATTATATGGAAATTTAGAGTCTCCTGCAGGTGCTTGACATGATTCATATCAGGTGGTTTGGGCAGCTACAGAAGCAGTTGAGAATTCTGATTCTTATATCTTACAGTGGTCACACACAAAATCCTCAAGAATAAGAGTATCGAATCACAGGTTACATTGTGGTATAATGGCATTTCTATTTATAAAGGAATTGAGGGAGATTAGAATTGAGACGTCCTTCAAAAACACCAATTCTATCATGTCAGATTGCAGTTCTTATCACGACACTCCCGCCTTAAGATGATGAATAATCATCATAAACTACGATGAAATTAAATCAAGACCGGATTGGATAATTATTTCAGTAAATCAAATTAATACTCTTTCAGAGTCGATGTTCTAGTTGGAAAACCTGTTCCCCGTCTATTGATCTCAACAAGCTGAAACTTCTTCTTATGATCGAATTTGTCCAATCCAGTATTAAGTAAGACTCAGACAGGTAATTGTCGGACAATGGTTCAAAGATCTTTGCTACATTTTTCTCAATACCTTGCTGCGGCCTCAAAAATGAAAACCGGACTCGATAGCGAGTGGGATACACACCGATAATACTCGAGGGTGTTGTCAGATATGTTCTCTGATCAATGTTTTCAAAGCGTTGTATTCTTACTGGATGGAAGAGCTTTTCTTACGTGCTTCATCTATCAGTAGAAAAGTCGAAAGAGATAATGCTGAAGCGTAGCCAGCTTATTTCTGTTGCATGGATGAAGTCATTAGAAAAATTTTGTCGCTGAGTGCGAACGTGATGAGTAGTGAGCGACTCATTCTTTTTGTGGCGTTACTTTTGAGGGCTATCCAGTGGCACTTGCGCAGCAATGTTACGACCATATAGGTCTCAGATCCACGAGGTGTCGAGGTCTTTGCACTATGTCGTTAATGCTGAATACAATAGGATCATTTTGAGTAAACAGAGATATATCGGGCAATATTTCTGTTATTGCATAGAGATAATGCACACTGGCTATCCACCCATTTAGAAGTCCACAAAATGCATAATTACATTTGAAATATATAAATTTTGGTCTGATGCATTTCTTTATGGGTTTCGCCAAATTATATATAGGCATGAGCGAATAAAGAGAACTAGGAAGTATATAGATCATAAATTAATTTTTAAAATTTGTTAATTTTCTAATTCCCTATCGTGTCATTGGATATTTATTATATTAAACAAAGTAAGTCAAGAAGAACAATTTAAATCTACTAATTGCTGACATTTTGTTTGAAATTGTTATATAAAAGATCGAAGATTATAACGAGACCAATGTTTACGAACAACTGAAAAGATGTATTGCATATAAGAAAATATCTTTTTGTTTAAATCGCATGGTAGCAACTGTATTATTTCTGCAGTCTAATTATACATGTTAGTAACTACACATTGCAGGAAAGTAGTCTTCTTTCGCTCCTTACATAGTGCCCAAAGAATTTAAGTACCAGCTTTACATGACGTTTCCATTACATAACTATCTGTGTGCGTAATATCTTTAACTTTCAGCAATTATAATGAGATATTTAGAACATTTACTGATAATTCATCGCAGCTAGATTATGCACGTGTTGGTGATAGTGGTTTGCACCGACTTACAAAGTATTCGTGAATTTCAGAAATGTGTAAGCAGAACTTTACGATATTAAGATGTGAACTGATTATATCGGAAAAAAGAGAGAGTACTGTCCAGTAAATTAAATAAAAGGAAATGAAACAAACATGTTCATTTTGCGAGTAATGGGTATCAAAAAATTTTGTTTTGCAAATTAAAATTTTCAAACGTTTTGGTATCGACCGATATTTTGAAAATCAGTTAAAACCTTCACACTAACAGGTAAATTTCTGGTCTGGAAGCGCTAGTTAGTATCTGTGTTGAAGTGACTATATTAGGTAAAAGCGAGTATTGAAAAACACGTGGGATTGACGTGATACTCGGAATTTTGGTTACAAATGGTTAAGAAGGTAGTCCATGGTTCGGTCTGTGCTGAGTAATATAAATTTGAAAAGCAATGCGGTGCAAGAAAAAAAGGCTGAATCAGTATTTTTATAGATTTAAGAAAAACAATTTTAATTAAGAGTTTGGATATTTTTGGCATAATAAAGTTAAATTGCAGCGCGAGTGTTAATAAACATTCGTCGCTTATTGTGCTATGAGTAACGAAGCCTACTAGTTATATAGCCGCCCATGAAATAATACAATGTTTGAAACACTAAAACCTAATTCATCGGTTTTTTCGTGCATGATACCAATCCTTCTTTTGTGGATTACATTTGCAGATTTTGGTAACGGAACTGCAGTACTGCATGTACTGCACATCATTTTTCGCTATGTCGGAGTCTTAGAAAAAGTGGATTTCCAGTAAGCTGAAGATTGCCATTTTAAGCTGAAATTGTTGTTACATATAAACAAGACTTCGTTATTTTTCTGACAATTATATTGGACCATATAAGAGGATTGGTATATCAGATCTTTGCAAAGATTCTTTTAAAAGCTCCGTTAAACACGCTGACTTTTCCTTCAGAATTAAATTGTTTAGTTAGTTTGTTTCACAATTTTAAGGATGAGAGGCATTATTCTTTTAGCCACACACAATTCTAAAACTAACCAATATAGTAGAATTATGCAGTATTATATTATCAGTAAGTATACAATGTTTGAAACAGATTTAATACTACCAAAGAAATATTTTATTTAAAGGTTTTCTGGGGATAATATTTGTTACTATACAGTAATAATTTTACTTGCACAACAATTTATAACATGTTTGTCTTTAAGAAATTATTTCATAGATTTTCAGGGTTTTCTTTAATGAAAAGTAATTTTAAACTTTCTTTTCACTTGAAGCTGCCCTGTAATGCATAAACTTGTTTCCAAATTTTTATTAATCATTCAAATGTATAGCTTCATAGATATTCTTTAAGATAAGCAATCTTCATAAATTACTAACTGTTTACTTTCCCGATAATCATTATTTAAAATGCTTATAAAATTATACGAATTTAATATCATTAGACAAGAAAAAACATATTACATTAAAACTGCTCAGTAAATTGAAATTTTGATTTTATAACTAACCGGTTTCGTGAAAAAATAGACTGAAAAGTATTTTGTATGTTGAAATATTTCTCTTTAATTTAGAAAAAAATTCTAAAAGAATTATAATATAAAATATTTTGAAAATTTTAACTGTTAAGTCATGGATGAAATTATTTTAAAAAATTCTGACATTACTAACCAGATTCCAATTATCTTATAAAATTAATACGATCAACGTTGAAAACGAATTAGTGGAAACCATAAATTATGATGATAGTTTTTAGTTTAAATAACTATCGTTGTAATGATGGCAGATTAAACATGTGACAAATTTCGATGTTTCTGGAAGGATTTAATGTCTAATTTATTTATCTTACTGATTGTGTATATTAATGCGATGTTTGGCAGTAGAGTAGACTGTTAACACAGTGAGTAAAAACTACTTTTGAAAATATGATTAAAGTTTGAAATTACAGTGTGAAATACCAAGTTTACGTTAGCGAAAAACACCAGAAAACTTGACAGTGTGTGGATTCTGTTTTAAAGAGACAAACCTTAAGGGAAATTTTGTCAAATGAGTTTTGCTCGATTTTTTTTTCAGTCTGTGTAAGTTTCTGTATCTAGAGTTTATCAGCGAACACACAGCTATACTATACTGTACTGGAGGAGCGGTGTCAGACAGAAATAAAAGCTTGAACCTTTGCTACTGCTGTACAGAGCAGTTAAAACTTCCTGCAGTGCGATATAAGTTTTTTTTTTCCTGTTGCAACAGTGTAATTAGCTGGCGATTTCCGTGCTGCGTGCCTGAAGATTGTTGGCTTCTACTCAATGTGCATTGAGACAAGTCCTAAAGAACACAATATTCAGCTGCACTGAACTGCCAGCGGTGTGTGTGTGGTGCCTGTTATTTCCTTTAATTTAATGTCCTGTAGGTATTATTGAAGAGAAAAAAATTTTAAAGGCAATTGGCTTGAAAAGCTACATTACAGCGCCTTGAGATCATACATTCCTTTTAAATATATTCACTGGATCCAGAAAATATTGCTTAATAACTTAAGATCCTGCACTTTATCTGATCTTTCAGATCACAG
The DNA here is from genome assembly GCA_018389105.1 of Nautilus pompilius. Taxonomy (NCBI): domain Eukaryota; kingdom Metazoa; phylum Mollusca; class Cephalopoda; order Nautilida; family Nautilidae; genus Nautilus; species Nautilus pompilius. The sequence goes on from JACATO010002737.1 coordinate 2,077,689, forward strand.
CCGCTATTATGGATGATGGATGATTAGTCACACGGTAGCTTGCGATCTGTTAACAAAGGTTGCCGGTTTATCTTGGCAGTAAAGCTATCTTTTTTTTTCTAAACGCAGACAGCGAGAAAGTTTTCATTTCTGTCATTTGTCCAAAAAACAGCCCCATATGTATACAGTCTATAAAATCTTTCTCTTTAGGAAAACATATCACTACTACCTTCGCCACAGAAAGGTTTGGTATTATTGTGTATTCTTATGGATTACGGACTATGTCTTGCTGTGGCGCTTGATGTTTCCAGAATGATTCACTATTATTTATAGAAAATACTTTCACTTCTGGTCTTTCGCAGACTGTGGTCTAAAGTTTATAGGTATGCATACAATAGTAGTTTACTAGAAGGAATTCCATAACCTAGTAACAGTAATATGTAACAGATGTGCTATCTTGTTTTAGAAATCATAAATAACTGTTAAAACTAGCACCAGCTACAACAACAGCGAACCTGAATGAAAGGCTAAAGTGTTCATATCAGCTTTTTTCCAATGACCATTATGTATGTCACAGTGATTATTCAATTTTTAACTCAGACAGCTGGAAAAATGTCTCAGAATGAAGCAGTCAGATTACCATTGCTATTCAGTTTGTTTTCACACTTCAACCGCTATCAAAGATCACTTTGCTGAGACTCGTTCATACTGAAATGTTTTACTAAGAGAAAGCAGTGCAACATCTGTCACTGCTTACAATGAATATGTCAATTTATTCGTTTTGCTGGTTATCTCCCATTTCTGGGGTTAAGAATTTTTGTGAATTTTGTATTCTTAGTAACTTTATCAAACAGTTTGTTTAAAATTACTGATTTTAAGAAAAATATTTCATTGTTAAAAGACACCACAATACTAATTCGCGAGATCAGCTTTAACTTTCATTGTACATAAAACCACCAGGGAAGTCAAGGAAGTAACATTTTCCAGTTCCAAGTGTAACATTAGATTTTTCAAGTCAACCAAAATGCAGGAAACTGGTCCTTTTTATTCCTCTAAACATATTGAATATTTCGTTTATGTTAAGGGAAATTTTGGCACAGAGCATTAAAGTGCAGAAACTTTGCTAAAGAATGTCATTTGCTCTAACTAGCCATGGTGAAGTTTCTATGCTGGTAATGTTGTTAACGATGCAAGACCAAACTTTTTAAATTACTGGTGTTAATGCATCAGTTACACGCTGAACTAGTCTCTCAACATTTTTAATGCCGTACATAACTGTTTGCATTATAATAGAGTTACTTAGTTGAAATTATGCGAACTTTAAGTAAACTTTAACATTTGTCATAAAATTAATATTGCCTAAATCACAAACGGTGAATACAGCTGAGAATGATAACTGTGAACAAAGCACAGCAACGTCAGAAATACGGAAATCCCAATTTTGTCAATTATAAATAATATTGATACATACCAATGAGTTGGGACACTTGCTGTGAAATTGATATTTGAGCTCTCTTGTTTTTACATTTGTATACAGATAGCCATCCTATTATCCATAAGTTGTATAAAACATGCCTTTAAAATGTGTAAAAGCAACGAATGTCATATGTGTATCTATTGTCTGGAAAAAATATTTGAATTAGCATAGTCAAATTTGTACCGCGACAAAAGATTTGGGACAGTGAACAAAATCTCTGCATACATTTATTCTCCTCACTATATTCATTTTTAAAGGATCAAATGAATAGAATCACATCATCTAAGACATTTAAGATCATCAATGCACCATGTTTGGCAAGACAACGTCGTCTGAAATCAGAGACTTGATAGTTGAGCACCATCAAGAAAATCTGTCTTGTCGGGAGATAGCCGATCGAGTCAGTTGCCCGAAAAGCACTGTAAACTGCATTCTGAAGCAGTACAAGGAGACCGGAAACACAAAACCAAAAATGCTAATCGGAAGACCGCAATAATGTGACAACAAAATGAAACGGCTCATTTGTCGCAAATCCAGGGCCAATCGTTTCCTGACATCGACGGCCATTCGAGCCCCCCCTGAGTGGAGTGAATGTCTCCAGTCTCAATATTCAACGTCATGCGAGGCAAATCTCTTTGGACGAATCGCCCAGAAAAAACCATTGATCGGCAACAAGAACAGACGCATCCGCATAGCATGGGCTAAAGCGCATAAAAACTGGAACAAAGTTCATTGGGCTAGAGTTCTCTTTTCCGACGAAACGATGATCATGCACATTCACAGTGCTGGCCGAGTATATCTTCGACGTTACCATGGCGAAAAGTACAATATAAAGTGCACCCGACCGACGGTACAGGCCGGAAGAGGATCGTTGATGGTCTGAGGGTGTATGAGCGCGGCGGGACCATGCCCTCTCAAGTTGATCAGGGACAGAGCGACCGCCCAGACCTACTGCAATTTACTGAGGGATGTCGTTGTCGACTACATCGACGAGAACATGCCAGTCACCGCCATCTTACAGCACGACAATGCCCCGATCCACACCGCCAGAGTCGTCACTTCCCTCACCACCCAACTAGGAATGGATGTCATGCGCTGGCCATCCGAAAGTCCGGATCTCAACCCGATCGAAAATTCCTGGAAGCAGCTGAAGGCCAAAGGCCAAGGTGGCCAAACACAAGAATTTCAACCAAGACCAATTCTGGCAGGCCTTCGAGAAAAGCTGGCAGGAAATGGCCAATTCCGACTGCCTTCGTTTGGTCGAATCCATGCCCCGTCGTTGTCGAGAAGTGATCGAAAATCACGGATACGCCACCCACTACGAGTCAATTGACCATTTCCATGCATTTGTTCGATTGTAATTTTGAGTGTTGAAAAATATTTATGGTTTTGCTCACTGTCCCAACTCTTTTGTCGAGGTACAAATCGCACATTGCCGATTCAAATATTTTTTGCAGAGAATATGTAAACATATATCATGTGTTGCTTTTGTAGATTGTAAAGGCATGTTTTGTGCATATAATAAACAATTTGATGGGTATTTATTGTCCGGCACTGTATATACATTATTATTACGGTTGTTTTTGATCACTTTGTTTTTAAAAACTTTTTGCAGAAAGTAGAATTGTCATTTTCTTTTGCTTGGCTATGTAATAACAATATTCACTCACCAAATAATTAGTTGACTTAAATTAGTAATAAAACTTATTTGTACATTGCCTAAAAACATACCTGATGATGCAACACGAGAATATTTAAAAGTTTCAAGTCAGCCTTTCATTGCCAGTCTGAAAATAGATAGAAGAAAGATATTTTATATTCCAGTGTTATTTTAACAAAACAACTTTCTTTGATGAATAGCAGCTTTAGATAGATGTATTTAAAGATAATCTTATGTTGGTGATTTTTTTTCAGGTAATAAAGTGCATTCAGTAAAAGATACCGTGGATATTCAGATATGACGATTTCTTTATCATTCTTAAAGATGGAAATGTGCGGAATAATGAATCATATTTGTGATGGTTGGTCTAAATAATATTTCTTACACGACGTAGACGTAAATAATTATTTTCATAATTCTGGGCTAAATCCACGTTAATGTAATACGGAATAAGTTCACGATCACAGTTTCAGATTTGTAGGAAGTACCTACCCAGCAAATTTATTAAACAAAGAAAGGCGCAGAAATGATTGTTTACCTACCGTCTGATACTTAATATTTATACGAAGAAAACTTGATTATCTCATTCTGTTTCTCCATTATTTTAATCTAAGGTTATATTCTTCAGTGAATTTGGTCGCCATAAATGATAGGTCAGTTAAATGAAATCAATCAAATCTTAGTTAACTAATGGTGTACACCTTTGCTAACAAAGCCATTACAAAGGACGCATGATAGGTTTTCACTAATGAACTCTCTCTCCAGTCTGAACAACCCCGGTTAAACGTTGCCATAAACTGAACAATTTACTCACCGATGAAAGCCACGAGAGATTTGCAGCTATCAGCGATAAAAACAATCTACAAGACTTTTCTGAGTGTAATCAACGAACTTCAGTGCCTGCGACACGAAGATTTGTTATTATCTCTTGTGTCCATAGAAATAGGCTGAACTGTCAATGGCCAACGCCAATTATACCGTCTATCTACAAAGCTTCACCTTTGTTATTGATCATCACCTATGGAACATTTAAAGAAAACATAAATCAAATTTAATTTGATTGTATGGTGCGCGTGGAAGTTTTCAATATTCTTTTCCATATCATAATCAACACAGTGGGATTCGTTCTCTGATAGTTATCAGTGAACTAAAGGAAGAAAGGAAGAATGGATGTTCTTTTTGTAACTATATCACTGATAAGGATCTATCTATCTCTCTCTCTCTCTCTCTCTCTCTCTCTCTCTTACTACATATAAAAGAAAGAAATCATTTAAAATTATATTTTTCAATACAATAAAGGTCAACTATCTCGAAACTGCTCCTTGCTATTTTCTCTACTCTAATCGAATAATCCACACGCAAGTATATCTGTATAATCTTCTGTCGTGGTTGCAATAGTTCTGCATTAAAAGAGCATCAGTCTACATTACACTATTAAATTTTAAAAATAAAATACACTGAAACGCCTTTAATCAAACCCTTTAGGATCTGAAGTGCTAAATTATGTAATTATATTATCTACCTGCCAAACGTTTGATCTTATAACAGGAAATAGGTTTTAATTATACACTATACATCTGACTTTCGAAATGCTTGAATTTGCGACTGTTTTATGAAAGAATTGTGCTAATAATACTAACAGAAAATCTTCTAGTTTAAAGTAAAGTACCATCATTGGCTTTCATTATGTTACAGAGAGGATTTTCCGCTCTCCATATAATGAAGCCAACATCTATAACATTTCCTGTACGTCTGGATTTCTGACTTCCAAATTCATTAAACGGATGAGCTAATCAGCAAGTTTAAATCCAGAAAACCGACTGACCCTTCCAGTCTGACAGTATCACAAAACAGTCTCGGTCTAACAGTTCCCCAGTGAATGATGATTTCTATTATGAAGAATAAAAGTACAGATGACACTGGCACTGTCACCTGATCAGTCAAATACTCTGCAAATCCATTCATGGCATAAGACTCAGCAGATTAAATGTTGTTTTTTTAAAGAAAGCAATACACTGAACAGACCTTTGTGTTGTTATTGACTCGCGAAAAATTAGTATCTTCTCTTTAAATGCTGTTTATTAATAAAAACGGACTAATCCGGTTACATACGGATGAAGACAAATGCTGTATGATAATTAATGGTATTTAACGAAAAAGGTGGTTTAATATATTTTCAGATAAAAGCTATTTATGATTTTTATTGATAAACATGGTTCATACTGGTATTTACCAGCAAAGTTGAAGGTACCTACCAATAGAAAGTAACTATTGCATCTGCAAAGACAGCTGGAATCTTCGCACCAGTTACGAATACATTTAAAAACGGCGTTCTGTTCAATTTAGAAAATTGCTTTAGTTTTGTTTTCTTCATATAAAATGTCATTATCCTACCTATGAACGTAGTTAATGCCAAACAGGCAAATAATTAAAACTATTTCAAAACCTGTCTAGCACAGAACTCTATGTTATCTATACTTTCGTCGCCCGTATTTTGGCATCTTAGGCACTAAGTTTACAAAGCAATAAGGTGACATTTCAGTCTCATTCTGACTGCTTCGCGAAGAAAAGCCTCACAGAGTTGACAAAATCTAGAAGAATTTTTTGTGACTGAAATATTATTGCCAAGTTTACAAAAAAAAAACAGCAAAAAATCAGAAAAACCAACTTCACTTGGTATTTAAATGGAAATTATTGTATGATATTTAACATTAGGTAAATACAATGTAAAGAAAAAAAGCAATATCTTTTGTTCGATGTCAGGTAAAAATATAACAACAAATTATAACAATTTACAACTGCTTCTTTTGGGTTTTTTTTTTTACTTTTAGCAAAATGATAATTGACTTGAACATCTTGAAAAAATAGATGAATAATTGAACGGAATTTTAAAGAGAGACTAAAGCTGGAATTTTTTACGTTGTCATGCGCAAACTGACTTTATAATCACTTTCCGGAATTATTTCACTAAAGTGATCCCAGAAAGAGTAATTAAAGACAAATATAACATACATTCGTGCACAAATAAAGGAGCAGCGGCTGTATAAAAAATCCAGACAGCCGCAGAACGTCTCTGTTTACTAATGCACAAGTAGCCAAGCTCTGCTATCGATCGAAAGATAATTGATAAGGTAGCAGAATAAAGATCTCGCTCAAATACCCTGAGGTGGAAAATTCTCATTTTAAGACCAGAGTAATTTGTTATTTCCAATTTTTTAAATTTTATTTTCGCGAATTCCTTCAAATCAGAATTTGATTGCACCAATATCTTCTTTAAAAGCAGGATCAAGTAAATAATTAACATTATCTTGTCGTTTATGATAATTTCTATTAAGTTTAGAGAAAACTACACATTAAAAATCTTTCAGGTGGTTAGTTTCCAGTTTGACATCTATAATCGGTTGATTTACAGATAGCCTGCTTTCTGTACGCATAAATGGTAATTTGTTTAACTAACCATATCAGAAAAGATGCTTATTTTTTTAGGTTTCACAATTTCGTTTTTACCGTTGATGATCGGTGGATGAAGAACATCCATAAGCAGCATGCTTTAATTTTTGCACCCGATAAACATCTAACCGGTATCGTGATTACACCGAATCTAACCGACCTGACTACATAATCAGCTGAAACCGTCCAGTTAGAAAACAGGTAAACCTTTATATTCTCGTTCATAGATTTCCATAAATCAATTAATAAAGTCATCTTTACTGCTCACCTGTACGCGGCATTTATGTAACACAGGAGAAAAATGGCCTTTTGGCTTCCTAATGATGCTATCAAGGAACGAGGGAAGATGCTTTTATTCAATAGGCAGAATTAATAAACACGGTAAACATAGAAAAACCTAAAATATACTAAAATGATTTTGAAAGTAACTCCAAGAAGAAATCCGCCTCTTAGCCATCCTATCATAGCTTATCCGTTTTATAATATATGTAATGCAATTTTTTGTGAATATCAAGCAAGAGAATAATACAGTAGTAAAGTTCAATGAAAGTACACTTCTGACTAAAATACTTGAACATTAGATCATTAACGAATGCTTAAAGTTTTCATCAGTTATGATAAATTACATTTAAAACAAAAACAAATGTTTTGAGTGATGCAGTATATATATATTTGGTCGCCAATGTACTTACACCTGACAAAACATCTTTTGAGTTATATTAGAATTTTCATCACATGACATTTTTATTTTTTTAGAATCAGAGCATCTATTGTTTTTTTTTTCAATAGTATATCCATTTATGACCAACAATGCATATTGTTTACGCGGTCGGTTCGTTCCCATGCTGACTTTAGTGTATCAGAGCAGAGAATAAATAAAATAAAACCACCTTTTCCAACGGTCCTTCCCGAACTTTCTTTATATTAACGGTTGCGATCTTTTTATGCCAATTCTTTCCATGCTCTTTTTCCATTGTGTCGAAGTTTCTCTGTTGAAGTTAGCCACATTTTTAGAGCTGTTTTATGATAATTGACCGCTTTAATTAATCACTCGGCCCACTGCGGTCATTTCGTGCTACTCTTGCTTTCTGATATCGCATTTCTTTGGCGATATTTTTATTAAAAGAAAAAGAATCAGACAGATTCATCTTGGATAGGAAATGACTTTCTATAATAATAAAAACGCACATTACTGAAGTATTAGTATAAAGTAGCTTCAGTTTCTAGTTGGGTTTTTCCTTTCATCTCTAGTCTCTTTTGGTCCAGCGTGACAAGCGACAATATGCTACTCCTCGCAGCTTTTTTTCTGGCTTAGTAAGAAACGCCTTCATCGGCGAGGAATGTTTGCATAATCAGCGTTAATGTCTTCGCTCGGACCACCGATTTCCATTATTTTATTTTTAAAAGAATTCAGCCTTTTGATTTGCTAAGTGGGTGCTACATTAAGGAATTGTTTCTGGGAATCCTTTTCCCCCTTGTATGTCGCACCATTAAAAAGCACCCGGATCGATAGTTTCGTCTTTTTTGTGAGCTTGCCAACGAAACAAAAACGCGTCCACAGGTTTAATGGCATCGCTAGAGAGCGACCTTCCATCTCGTCGATAACTTCGTATTTCCTGAACACCCCGGTTATTGTTAACTTCACGAAAAGATCGACAGCAGCCATCTCAAGTACGCAAAATCATGTTTCACTAAGAATTATTCTGACATCATTCAATCGGAGTTTTGGAATATTTCAGCTCTTAAAGAAACTGCCAAATTTTAGACAGTTTACAGTGAAGAGACCGCTTCTTCTGGTTTAAAACGAATGTACCATTCCAGCTGAACATCTAAGACGATCACTATTTGGATGTTTGCATTCTTTCGTTAGTAATTTGTTTTAGAAGCGACGAGGAAACCAAATGTTTCCCCAAACTAAATAGATGGAAAATTAATCAGTTGACGTAAAAATTAAGTTCAGTTTCTTTTTATTTAGACAAAGAACAGGCAAATGTTTTATTCTGCGGGCCACTAGGGCCTAGTGAATGTGTGGAATAGCGCGCCTTCCCACCTCCTGGTAGGGGAGACTGAGGGAGTCGTAGGTAATATTAATAATGCATTATAGACAAATAATTTATTTAATCAGTTAAATAAAACATTTGTATACAATTATTGTTTTAAACTTGAATTTAAAGAGGAAAGTATTTGTGCCTGTTAGTGATTTTCTTTCTAAAACTGAATGAACTTGACTTACAGGGCCAACCCCTCACTGAGACGTGCAGAATTGCTATCAGATGTTCATCGGTTATCTGAGACCACAACTTCCACTTACTGCTGTTCATCGTCGAAAATGTTTTCTCTCAAGAAGGTGGAACTGAACACCAGGATTTTATCGGTAAAGTTTCTCGGGTTAGAGATTTTTGTTTCATTCAGTGATAAGTAAAACCTGTTTAAGCTCTCATGGGTGAACTTTCTTTAAAACGTGCATCGCTCTGTAAGCCGATTGGTTCCACTGAAGTTGTTCTGGAGTTTCTCGTAGCCAAAATTAAAAGGAGCTGCGGTTTATCTATCATTTTTCTTAAGTCAGCCAGTACCATATTTATATCACTCGACATGTTTTTGTACTTGTCATTTATAGTGAAGATTGTGGAAATGTGAAATGGTGGTGTCCTTCCATTCCTCAAAAGCGAGATTAGCTTCACCCTGAATTAATAGTTGAGTACAATCCATGGGCGCGTTGAAATTTCAGTTTTAGGCCATTTAAATGCTTCATAACGTCTACAGTAGAGATAAAGTCTGGAGATCCAATCTACTTTTTGAGCTGTAATAAACCTTGATCTTTTTTCTTCGTTTCCAAGAATATGTTGAATTCTTCCTTTTGATCTCAAACTCTTTACAGAAATTTTTCTAAACTGAGCAAATGGACATGGGCGTGGTCGGGCTTGAATAAAAACGGCCGGGCTAACGCTGGGGCTCAACACATGGTTCGAGTTCATAATTTCAAGAACTTTTTGGTGCACTTGTTGGTCTGAGTTCCTGTCTGACGTTCTTTTTAATTATCTTCGATCTATCAAATAAATCCCGTAGTGCCGCTGAATCCTTCAGAGATTTCACAGAAAGCAGTCCTTCAGTTGTTTTTTTTCAAACTAGACATCGATACCTCTTCCGAAAAATAAAGTAACTGAGCTGCGCCCCTTAGTGTCTGTGCTGTCATCCAGCACCAATGAGCATCTCTTAAACTGCGCTGCTACGTCTGCACCAGTCTCTTCAATGTGATGCATTACTGTTCTCTCGGACAAAATGTTGTTTATAAATTTATTTTTATCCTCAGGACAAATTATATCAGCCACATCAACTACGCAATGCTTCACAAACTCATCATCTGAAAATAGCTTATTGTGTATCAGGATTATGGCGCCATGATTCATCAGACAGTTAGTTGCAGGTTTGCAAGTCTCTTGGCTTCCGGTCTTTGGCTGACATGAACCAATGTATTTCTTAACGACCGCCTTTCGGTCGTCAAAGCAAATAAGTCATAGCATCTTCCAGCGCGCTGCCATGAGCATGAACGTTAAACACTCCTGACTTTTGGTCCTCAAAATCATTAGATGGCCACTGGAATCTGTTCAACTGCTAAAGGGCCATAGTTTCATGCTGCCGCAGGGAAGCTGGCGGTCCATTCGAAATGCTGTCGTGTGTCGTACTTTCCCCATCTCTGATTCAGTCTCAAGATAGACTGAACTAAATACCAAATTACAAAAAAGGAAAACAAAAACATCGATTATCTAAAATATGGAAGACATTTTTAAATATTAAAATAAAGTATTTATCAATCCTATTAACATATTTTTAATATTTAAGAGAGGCTTTTTACTAAATCTTTTAAAATTTTGTATCATTAGTAGAGAGAGCAGCCTAAATATTCATAATTTGAATGGCGAAAAGCAGATATTAAAGTTAATATATAGCATATTTTTAAATTTTAAATCAGTAAACATCCATGATGATATTGAAAGAGGCAGTATCTTTGTAAAAATATAGCTTATACTAAACCTAAGTATTAATATATTCATTTACTCGGTTGCCAGACAGTAAACCAGATGCACTGCTGATTCCTGTTATCTGCCGATTAGTTAGTAGGAATTTGTGACAGTGCTGGGCGCCTGCCTGATATAGGAAACTGCAAGCTACTTTGTTTTACAGATTCTTTAGGATTGGTGAGTTAGGGTTACCTGAAGTGCCAAAGTTAAAGAAAAGAATTGCGTGTAATTCCAGAGTTTGTGTTAATTTATTCTGTGAGCGGGTGCGCATTAAATTACAATTTTTTTTTTAAATAGTAAATGAAATTTACCTATCGTATCACGCAAAAAAATCACTGGATATGGTTATGGAGAATAACAGTAACAGATTCTGCATGATGAAAGTTTACTTTAATCACTTCTTGTAACTTTCTCTATTTCTGTAGAAAAGTGCGATAAGATTATTTCAGGATGCATAATTTGTGGTCGTCGCCTTAAAGCGAAATAGAGTGCAGAAACCATGTTTACATCTGATGACAAACTCACTGGCATCATGCACAGATTATTACATTTCCAATTAAAGGTAATGACATGAACATTGCCAAAACAACACTCAAAAAAGGTCAATTCGTTTAATTAAGACAGAAAAAATATTGATGATTTACTTTTTCTCTCTTCCACCCTACCGTATGCACATTTTCAGTCGACAGTAAATACCGTGTAATGTTAATATTTTTAGTAAATATTAGTAAAATCCATGTAGAGATTAAGTGTTTTTTTCCTACAGAATCAGCAAATAAAAGGTCTTTCGTTCGATGAATCATAGATGGAATTTCAGGTCCATGACGATGGAAAATGAGCGCAAGATAAAAGCATAGATGACTTTAACAGTAGGATTAGCACCTACTACAGACATTAACACGGAACTCGCGGCAAAAAGCCTGCGAAGATACCGGGGAAGTTTTCCTCAAGCATTGTAGGTTTTGTAATTTGTTTGCTTTAACTATCATCCGCTTGACAACACATCAATCGGCCACTCCAGATCGAACTTTTTATTCGGATAGAGATTTTTCACGAAGTTTGTTAACTATTTAACCCCTAACCTGCGTATCACGTAAATATACCCATTATTTTCCGATAGAATTTCAAATGACGCATCATAGGGATCGGCTATTTTTAGTTTTGCTTCTTTCGTCTAGACTCTAGAACGTTCTGGTCACTCGCGCGTCAACCCACGCACTCCGTCATCTCACCAGTTACGCTTCTGCCATCATGGATATCCCACGTCCCTCTACGCCTCGCGGTGTTTCTGCTCCGTCGAAGCGTAAACTTCGTGAGAACTTAACCCCTACCAAGATACGCAGAATGCTAGACATGAGTGATGAGCATGATGGTGAAGTGATGCTATCTTCTGGAGAGTCTGCTAGTGACATTTTAAAAGAATTTAGTGAGAGTGATTTCGATATAGCGCGAGAAGACATGAGGGAGCGTGGAAGGCTCACCCCTCCAGCTACCTCCCGCATCTCCGTGAAGCCCAGCTGTCTGTGTTTGTTTGGTCAGAGGGAGATTATTTTGTGCCTGATATTCATGATTTCGACCAAAGAATTAATCACGATTTCCCTGTTGATAGTGATGGGAAGGAAAAAGGCTATCTTTAGGCATTCTTTGACAAGAATGGTATGACTTACATCGTGAATCGTGAGTGAGGCCAATAAATGCCATGCGCATGTGTTGAGCAACTGGGTCCTTTTACCACAATCATGAACTCATCTGTGGGTCAAGACAACTATTGCTGAAACGTACGAGTTTTCGCATTGCTGATGCCTCTTATAAAAACAGGTACTCACCGACTACTGGAAGAACGAAACCCTTATTGGTACACCGGTTTCGGAAAATATATGCCCAGGCGAAGATTTCTTTGCTTTTAAGCTTCTTGCATATTTCTGACAACGAACAACCTCATCAAAGCGATCATCTTTGGAAGATAAGATAAGGGAAGTGTGTAAAATTCTAAAGGATAGATACAGCAATTTTTTCTATCCTTTCCGTAAGGAGGCGATTGACGAGTCACAGGTCTTGTTCATAGGCCGAGTCGTCTTCAAATAGTACATTACACCCAAGCCTCACCGTTTTGGAATAAAGATCTTCGTGTTGTGTGACTGCCTTACAGATATTATCCTTTACATCATCATTTACAGTGGCACCAATGATGAATTTCCCTCAAATGATCTTCATGGTGTTTCTGGTGTCGTTGTGAATAAAATGATTGCCAAATACATTGGGAAGGGCCACGCGCCCTATACATGATAAGCCCAACTCTGTGTAGATTTTTATTTGTAAACGACAGTGAGTCATGTGGCACTGCTCGGTCGAACTGCAAGAACATGCCGAGGTTTGAAAGCAATCCAACCCCCCACATTGGGCTGACGAGTTGAAGAAAATCGGGAAAGATATTGGCGATGAGGTGGCATCGATAAGCGAGATGTCATGTTTCTTAGCACAATACATGCCGGAACTATGAGAGACAGTGAGTGGTAAGACGCATCATAAAGCAAAGCAAGCAATCCACAAACCGGATGCAGTATTAGATTACACTACCGACACGCGCACAGTGGAAAAACCTGATGATATACAGACTGGTGAAGTTGATTGAGTGCAGAAGTCAGAGAAGTGGTATAAACGTTTTCTTATACATCATTAGATGTAACGATGTTGAATTCTTATAATTTTTAAATAGAAAAAAATCAACTTCATGGATTTAGTTATAGTTTAGTTCTACAAATATTGAAAAAACATGGAAAACTGACCTCCACAGAAACTGGTCGACATTCTACATCCGACCCTGACAGATTCCCTGCCCCGGAATTTGTGATGTGACACTTCCTTGAAGCGCGCCTCCATCAGGTAAAAAATCCCAAGTGTAAAGGAATTTTACATGTGCAGGCACACAACAAAAAGAGAAAATAAAAAAGTACCTGGTGTAGATAGTGTGGTCTTGGTTTGTGAAAACTCCCCTTTTTTGCGCATGGAGAGATGGCCAGGATCACCTAAGCCGTAGCCCAGGCGTTAAAACTATTTTATAGTAGTCACTGATATCGTTCATGCCGTGGTGGTTGTTGAATAATTGTAAATGTTGTACATATCTTCCAAGCTGAGTGAACAGGTGCCAATCTCAATAATCTAAGTCAAAGAGTAAATTGTTGCTACTCAAATTCCAGTTTTCGTCTCAGCACGTACCCGAAATAAGCGCCAGTGCTGTTTATATAAGAAGCCAGTGTGCAGAAATGAAAGTTAAAAAATTAAGCGGAAAACGAAGCAGACTCAAGAAGCCGAAGATGATTAACCCTGACTGTCAGCAGCTAACTAACCTCGTGTTAGTGCTGTTTGGGCACTGGTTGCTTTATACAGTTCCAGACATTGTTCTTAATTTGAAGCAACTTCATTTAGCTTTTAATACCTTAATTAGTAATTTAATCCATCTCTTAAAGTTATCTCAGGAGAATGGTGGTGGATCGTTTTCCTTGACGAGGTCAAATTTTCTCGCATCGCGAAAATTTTCCGCAGATATTGGCACAAATTTTGCAATAAAATAAGCACGCGAAACAATTTAACACAGAAACTCGATGGATCCGAAGGCCAACTATGTCTGTCTGATCAAATATAAATTATTATACATAAAATCCATTTATTATTTTTTCTGACACCACTGATTGGACATTGCTAAAATTCATCATAATTGATCTGTGACTGGAATTCCGTATTTATTTAATTCTTTTGATACTATGGTAGTAAAACATTGGATAAACCCGCTGTCCATCTCCCTGACATGGATTCGAGGCAGAATTTTGACGATGTTGATGATGATGATACTAGATAGACTGATCAAACTCTTACACATTTGTTTGATCATTTATGTGTTTGTTTTTTAGTCAAAACAGTGACGCTAAGAGCATTTATTGATGTTTACTGGTTTATTACTTTGTAAATGCATCTTAGTATAGAGGTCCAATTACTGTTAGCGCTGTAATGACTTTTAAAAAAGTGTTCCACGTGTTTTCCTTAGAGAATAGAACCTGCGCACATTGTTTTATCTTGGAAATATTTAATAGAGAAATAACGTTAGCAAATTATGGTAGCTGAAATCAATAAGTTTCCACTTGATCCTATTACATTTGCTGAAATTAAATATCAGGAAACTTCTAATGTCTTTCAAACTTTAAAATCTAACTCAGTTCCAAGCATTTACCACAAAAAAAGTTTCTTTAAAGTTTTGCTCTGATGCTTAAAATTTCTTGGAAGAAGCGTTTGTGTTACAGAAAGAAAAAATTAAAACGCAACCTCGACGGCAGATGAGGTTTCAGGAGAACTAGCTAAAAGACTGATATAACATTCCCATTTTTCACATGAATCTGGCGCGTACACTTCTAAGTACACGTGAATAAAGGAATTGTAAAAAGTAACAGTAGTCGACTAAAGGAATGAATAATCTGTGACGTTGGTATACTTCCAGATCTTCAGATCTTTCTCAGAACACTAAGGTTTAAACAAGTTCAAATAAATCAAAAAGTAGATGGCATCAGACTTTTTAGAATTTACGTAATATAAAAAACAATTAACTTTGCTTGGTGACTGTTCTCCCAAGACATTATCTTTTCCACTAAATATAAAGAAACGAAATTCAGTTTTATAAAAATTCACAAACCAGCATGAATTTTGTTCCACAATGAAATAATCACCTGCTGTTCACGTTACGGTTAAAATAATTTGTAAGCAGGAAATTGACAATTCATCTACCAGACAATATTGTTATAGATACTTGTCGTTTAAAACTTTTATTGTTAAAATGGTAAATAAAAGCAGATATAAAATTCTTCAGACCACAAGCTTTAGTTAAAATATACTGATATATTCTAAGAATAAAATGAAATAATAAGATTTACAAAGCAACGATGCTCACTGTTTTATAGTAAATTTAAAAGTTCTAACAGGCTTTTCCACTTTAGATTGTGACTAGTTTCTCTCTATGCATTAAGTGCACAGGATGAAAAGTTATCTTCACTTTATCTGTTGGTCCAGTGGTTAGACTACCTGAATGCTATGGTTAAAGGCTGAGCTCGAATCCCGGTCGAGATCTACTTGACTTTATGTACCGCCCAGGCACAGTTTATTCTCTCCTCTTTTACCAGCCGATCGCGTGGGTTTACAAAGAGCACTTCGAGTTCTTTCCAGATGTGGAAAGGAAGACTTCTGGTATGGTTTATAGGATACTTTTGTATTCTGGTCAACCAGACTAAACTCCTAAAAAAAAGTGGTTGCTGTCAGGAGAACGACTTCTACAGTATAAATAGTCTCACATGTTCGCTTGTAAATATCTATCTTCGATTACAAAAGGCTATCGTTTTTACTATTAGCGACTGACCCACGTCCAAAAGTTCATCTCTTCATGATATTTTTTTGCCTTCAAAGTTATTAAATATCTAAGCAGAATGAAAACAGAAACTTCGCAGATTCTTCCTTGTTTCCTTTTATACTTACCAACAAACCCAACATCTCCTTTATCCCACCTAGAAAGCCTATTTAATCTTCCTTGTTCGCATATAAAAAAATTCTTGTCATCAATTCTAAATCGTATACAATTCAACCATTTATTTTGAAGGAACATTTTAGATAAATGCTATTAACATTTGAATGCAACGTTGCAGAACTGCAGAAAACTTAAAGGTATGTATTTAGTGATAATATTAAGGATTTTACCGAAATGTATTCTCTTCGTAATGATTCAAAGTAATTTTGCCAAACAAAGGTAGTTTAAAAGATAAGTTATTTTAAATTACCTGCCCTCTAGCG
This sequence comes from Nautilus pompilius, assembly GCA_018389105.1. Taxonomy (NCBI): domain Eukaryota; kingdom Metazoa; phylum Mollusca; class Cephalopoda; order Nautilida; family Nautilidae; genus Nautilus; species Nautilus pompilius. The sequence goes on from JACATO010002737.1 coordinate 2,094,100, forward strand.
GTATGCTATGGAATTTATTTTAAACCTTTCGTTTTTGCTACATAAATTACAGTCAGATAAACAAAAAAATATTCAAGTAGGGCTATCACTGAGACTATATTAATAAGTTTAACATAACCGTAAGTTTTTAAGTCAGTAGTACGAAAAATTACGTCTAATCTGATTAATTGATCTACGCGAAATACTGTGAATCAGCATAATTACTGATAGACGGACTTGATCAAACTTGTATTTTTTCGTCAATAAGAAATACATCAATTTAGAATTTTCTCGTCGTCATCTTTCTGTCAGTATTCTTTGTGAGAAGGCTATATATTTTGTTCAGAGCTAGATAAACGCACCAATTCATCGCAAGAATTAGGAACCTTCAGCCAAGACAGGAAATGGAAAAAGTCCTGTAGTACATACAAAATTTTATGCATTTGATTGGATGAAGGACATACGAAAGAAGTCGGATGAATCCCCCGTGTTAAATTTAAGATGAAGGCATCATTTTTTAAAAGTTATGTAAATTTACAGTGAACTTTCTTGTAATCCGAATAAATCAGCTCTTCATTAATCAAATAGACCGTGACATAAGCGCTTGGTCATAAGTGAATTAAGTTGTTTGAAAACTGATTTAGAAACAAATTATTTTTCATTTATTTATTTAATTATTTAAAAAGTTTAATAAGGTAAATAGTAAAACCGTTAAATTCTTATGTATTGATTGATTTTTACCTAAAAGGAATCTTTAGAAAATTGTATGGCGTCGTGTATTCTACATTATACCCTGTAATGTAATCTACTGATTGCTAACCGGAAATACTCCTTCAAGCAAATGTTATTTTAAATCCTCTGATAAGGTAACCACTTTTTAATTAATTTTTTTAGAAAGTGACACACACAAAAAAAATATCGGTGATATTACGTTTTGTAAATGAAATAATTAAAACGAATAATTTTTTATGATACATTTACTCGTTTGTCTATGTGATAGCGAAGGGAGAAAAAAATAGTTACGCAAAATATTATTAACACCTAGAATGAAACTCATAGATATCCGCTATTGGATGAATCTCTTACCTGTCGCTTCAACGTCTTCGCAGAAACTATTCTGGCCGATACGAAAATTGAAATGGTCAAACGCTTCACGGCCGGCGCGATAGAGCGAATCGATATTGTTCCGGTGCTGTTTTAGCCAGTTTCCGTGATTCAGTCGCTCGCTACCCGAAAGTAAAATTCAGGGAACATTAGTGTTTATCTGCAAAGTTATTCCAACACAACCATTCTCTAGTCCATCCCTCTTTCGCCTAGATCTGCATTTATGCTCTTTTTCCATCTTTGAAAGAAACAATAACGCGTCATTACCCCACAAAGTGTATTGATTTATTATTATGAAAAAGAAGTGCATTCAGCAAACAGCTATTATCTGATTCGACAGTAACTCCGAGCGAGACAGAATCTTATAAAACAAAACAGTTCTGTTAAAATATATATTATTATTTTAAATCATTAAATATGACTGATGTTAAAAAAATTTTCAGTATTGCCTTAATAAAGTAGTGGCTGCTGTACTAATCGCTAATTTAGATAAACGATTAGGACCAGTACCGATCGATTCTCCCATACAGATTACAAAGATATCTTAGAGTGCTTTGAGTAAATATTTCACATTCGAGCCACTTGTCACGGATCACTAACAACACAAGCAGGATATTACAGGTTGAATTAAGATTTTAAGCAAACCACATTACTGCAAATCAGTCTCAATAGCATACACGTTCTGCAAATCAAAGTAGTAATAATATCAGCAACAACAAAATTTTTCGTCCAGGGCCAACACATCCATCTTCGATATCCTACTTTATTCAAGATAAATTAACTTTACGCTAAATAAAATAAAATAAATATTTTAAATACTGGTTCTTTTTGAATAAATACCAGATTTATAGAACATTTGAAAAAATTTTAAAAACTAATTATTAATATACGTATAAAAAGCCATTGTGTTTTCTTTAAGTCATTCTGTGTCTGTATGTAAAAAAAAAATTCGTCATAACAGAATCATCCGGTTACCATGCCAACTGCTGAATGGATCTGTGGACATAAATTTGACATATAGCGAGAATGTTTTGTTAGCAATTGGACTTATGCTATTATTAAATTTATTCAAAAAATTTCAGGCGATTTATATTTAGGAGAAATTAATATATTACTTAGGAATTCATTTCCTTCGCGCTAATCTGATAACTTGATATATTTTTAGCGCTTGATTTGCAAAAAGGGACCTATAATCTAAACCCTTTGGTAAAAAGAGGTAAATTTTAATAGCACACAGCGGTTAAAACTTCCAAGTCGTCTAACGACTCAAAGTCGGTTTCTCCTTTTCCACAGCTGACTGTTAATTTAAGCATGTCAGAAATGATTACTAGTTCGACTTGCTGAAAAACTCGCTAACGAAATAACGGTTTAAAAAAGTTCATAGAAGTTGCTACTTTTTTTTCCTTTTTGTGCACGAGAAACAGCTTGGGATCTAAGAGATTCTGAGATAAATAACTAATGCGACTTAGTTTTTTTTTGTTTTAGTAGCCAGGGAGATCAAACAGCATTTGCCTGAAATAAACGTTGTAAAGAAAAAGATAATAAAAGAGTTAAACTTTTAAAATTCGAAATTTCCTTGTTAAATACGTCAGGTATCGTCTCAGCGATTATGTGACCAGTTACCAATGAAACAAGTGGAAATGTCTGGAATAACTAACTACTGAACTGAAGTATCAAATATAAATGAAGCTTTTATTAAATCCCTGGTTTACTCAAATCTTTAATGTAATGTACATTTATGAAGATGACAGAACTTTTAGATACCAGACAATATTTTTTTTATTGATCTGTGTTCAATTATAAAAGGTCATTATGTTTTGGAACACTAGTTCCTTTTCTTTGGGTTTAAGTAAATGTGTTAAAAGGGCATAGTTTACTTGTTTTGTAACGCATGCCATGTTTTTTAAACATCAGCAGTCAAGTTAAGTTCATAAGTGAAACGTCCATCATGGAATCGAGGGATGTAAGGTAAACTTCTAATTCGGTGAAATAGTGTTTCAGAAATCAGGAGCTGACACGAACATTACCGGGAAGATGCAGTGGTAAGACGTTAAAACAAACAAAATAAACCAACAAATGTCATTGAAATATGGAGTAATATTTTACATATTTACAGAGAATTTAAAAAGTATTCAACAATTTCTGAGAAATAAATCTTTTGACAAAGATAGTTATAGAAATCTATTTTCCTTCCCATAAGCTGTCTGTTGCTTGCTGTTTTCATGTACAACATAAATAAGAAAGAGTTGCCATACGCTAATTAAATACTGTTTAATTCAGTATGGAAACTAATGCTAGATATATATTTTAAAAGTTGTTTAATTTAAAGAATACCGACACACACACAGGTTTTTTCTTCATAGAATGGCATTTTCGCGGCAACTTTCAGATATCGCGTCATGGAAGAAATGAAGCATTTACAATATTCATTAGAGGATGACCGTCGACAATTTTACTTTTAAGTGACTCACTGATATAGCTTCTTCTGGTTTGATTCTTCATTTCACTACAGTTTTTTTTAGATGGAAGTAGTAGATCTGGGGAATGTGAATACCATTTCAGTATCTTACCATTTATTACTAAAAAGACCTACACACAATCTACTGGCGCCTAAGATCATTATTCTGCTGAAATATATAACTTGACCACAATAATTCTGTTGCTGATGGAAAAATTTTGATTCCCTGTATGTCATTGCACACATATATCTGTTTATAAATATTTCTGTCATTTCCAAATGACAAACTTCGCTTGAAATTGTACAACCTTAGAACAGACTTACAGTGTTAAGCAGCCATTTTATAATAACTAATGAATGAATAAGTTTTCCTCTTTAACATTTATTATTCCATAAATTATCCGAACACTCTGGAGATTCTTTTTCTTGCAAACCATTTTAGCAGTCTGTAGTCATTTTGCTCTCTTCTTTCTTTCCCGATTAAAAAGTCTTTTGATGTCTAATGTATCATGTAATCTGCTATCATTATGTATAATTTTTGCTGATCTAAAACTATTTTCAGTGTGCTTCTTGGTTAATGTGTAAATCACACTGGAATAACTCATTTACTAGTTTTTATATAATAGAAATTACTTACAGGAATTTATTTAACCAAAGAACATCGACTGTATGTATCGTTTTAAAATCATATTCAAATTTAGACATCTGAACCTGACTGAATATATATTTCTCAGTAATATTATAAACATTAATATAATTAGAATACTTTTTCGTTTTATTGTTGTACATTTAAACAATAGTTAATGCAATGTACAGATGTAATCGTTTCATCAGCCACTTCTGTCAGTTATTCTTGACCTTGTTGAATACTTTTTGATTCGAAGTGCATATAAAAACTATGAACTAAACCGTTAAAACTTTGTACTACATTAAAGGTTTACTCAAAGTATTGATTTAGATTTAGAGTTTTCATGGAAAATTGTTTTCTCATCACATTTCAGACATTATAAACCTGACTACTGCAATTAATTTTTTATGAATATTAAAACAAAGCGTAAGTACCTTATAAATGACTTAACTATAATTCTGTTGTTTTAATGTATGACATAAAGTAATAGAATGAGACTGAAATTTACACAAGAAGGAATATCTACTATTTAAATATCAGTAACCTTTGATTACTGTAATGTTTTGTAAATCTGCTTTTTACATCTTTCTTTCCAGTTGTCTAAAAAGCAGTAATAAAACTGGCGTGCGGATATATAATAAACACATTAGACTTCGTTATTTTTATGCAAAATCTACTATTACATTAAGATCATAATGCACTCATTTTAGAAATTAAATGCTTTGCTTCATAATTTTCCGCGTGAATAGAATATTAAAGGGTGTGCCTTCGCATCAGACAGAAAGTGTGACACAAAGAAAGGGTTTTTGTGCGCTACTTTTTAGAATAAAAGGAAATAATTGACGGTTGGCTGTCACATGAACACAAATAAAAATTACTAAATGGAAATCATTCAGTAAAAAGTATTTATTATTTCTACTCCGTTTTCTGCTTTATTCACAATGATGCTCTCTGTAAAAGATAAACTGCAGTTATAAGATGATTATTCAGAGGTTAGGCGCCACTGAAGTTTGATTTTTCCTTAAACCGATATTTTAGATGATGATTCAAAATTAAAGTTCATTGCAGACTTTTACTTTGTGTTTATAATAGACTAGTTAGGTCAAATCATTTTATTACCATTATTCTTCTACAGATAAAAGCAAATTTTCACCAAAAGAGGGCCGTTCAAACAACAACGTTCAGTTAGATTGTTTAATTATGCAAAGCGTTTTATGAATAAATTAAATTAAAATTGCATGGTTAAAAAGTAATTTACCTTAAGTTATTCTGACTGTTCCAAAATAAATAAGAAGCAAAAAGAAATTCATATAGCATTGTGGCTAGCACCATAAAAAATAAGTGGTTGATTAAATTTTGTTGAAAACTGTCAGCTTATTAAGTCGCATAGGAATGTATAAAACTGGCACTGACACTTACAGCGGTGTGCAAACGTCTTCCATAAAATTGACCAGACTTAGAAAATGGGTTCTTATTTTGTAGAAATTAGTAACTATTGTATGTTTTCTGTTGTAAGTGAAGGGTATCGGTGTCTTTAAACGATTTATAACACTCAGATCAATTTTGTAATTGCACAATAAAAATTTAAATATTAATAAAATAATTTGCATGAAATCGGCGAGTGAAAAAGTGTTACATAAACTACAAAAAATTGAAATATATATTTTGTGCTATAATAGTTTAGGAGAGTAGAATATAAATGTGAAAAACTGTCAATTTCTATATTCTGATCCATTTTTGATCAACATAGTGATGCCGACAGCCCGATATTTGACCCCCGAACAGCGGGCCACAATCGTTCGCATAAAAGAAGATGGTGAAACTGAGTGGGTCATTGCGGATCGTATCGGTTGCAATCAGTCGACGACATCTCGCTCCCTGAATCGTTGGAAAGCCGATGGTAGCCTAATTTCGAAACGCAGAGGCGGCAGACAGCGGAAACGACGGCTAGACAGGATCATCTGATCGCCCGCATGTCGAACTCGGACCGATTCCGCACTTACACCGACATCCAGACCGCCTTGTCAAAGTATCATGGGATCCACTTGGCCTCGTGTACCATCAGACAGCATTTGATCCACATAGGACTGTTCCGGAGATCAGCACAGAAGAAGCCGTTCATCAGTCTGGACAATCGTCGAAAGCGACTGCAGTAGGTTCGCGACCATCTCCACTGGACCATGGCCCAGTGGACCCGAGTGTTGTTTTCCGACGAAAGCAAATACGTGAGGGTCCAGTCGACGGGTCGGGTGTACGTTCGGCGATTGGTGTCCGAGAAATACCATCCTAGTTGCACTCGACTGACTTTGCAGGCAGGGAGGAGAATCGACCATAGTTTGGGGCTGTTTTCAATCGTTCGGTGTCGGTCCGGTACATCACGTGGAGGGTTGAATGAATGCTCATCACTATGCTAAGATCGTCTCGGACATTGTCGAACCGTTTATGTGTGACCACATGCCCCTGACTGCCATCTATCAGTAGGAAAACGCCCCCATCCACACAGCTACTAGTGTCAAGGCCTTGATGGTAGAGTTTCGAATCCCCCTCCTCAACTACCCGGCTCAAAGCCCGGATCTAAATCCCATCGAAAACATTTGGCACTCGATTAAACTCAGCCTTAGAGCCAAAAAACCGAAAAATAAAAACCGGTTTGAAACGAATAATCGAGGAAGTTTCGTCGGAGTTCAGTAGTGACAATTGTCAGCGTTTGGTATCCAGCATCCTCGTTGTTGTTCACAAGTTATCAAGAATTTCGGATATTCATTATTGATAGATCTGATCACTTTCTGCATAATTGGAATTGAATCTGAATTGATTAGATAGCTGTCTAGATTTCATGCAACACTTTTGCACACGTTGATTTGATGCAAATGATTTTCTAAAAATTGTAACTTTTCTTACAATCAATCAATATACTTGATATTATTGGAATAGATGTACAACAGTAATTTAGAAATACTTTAACTGCTTTCGACAAAATGCCAGCTAATTTACAGGAAAAATGATTTTTATGCAAGACTTTTGCACTCCGCTGTAAGTCTAGATCTAGTGGTAATATTTGTAGAAAAAATAATATGGCATCAAAGTAATCAGTTGATTGATTTTGGTACCAAGAGTTTGATCAATGTAGTACGATTAAGTTATTTTTGAAAGTTTTAGTCTGATCACTTGTTCGTGTAGCTTTCAGTAAGAGTTTGATGAGAATGTTAGGCTGATCAACTACTAATGGTGTAGAGAGAAGTAATGTGTTCCCAGTGTAAATCTGATTAGTGTTACCTGTTAAAATATCTTTTCTAAACAAAAAAGGGGGTCGCAGCTGTCGAAATTGTAGTGCATATTGAGGGTGATGACATTTATTATGTTTATTTTTTGTATTCAGAATTTACTGGTTATCAGAGACTTTTTAATTCGTTTTCCATCTGTGCTTGGATTGCAATTATATTGAGTCTTTGTTTAGGGGTTCTCTATCACACGTGGTGCTGAAAGTTGTCGTGAAATCTTGGCGTTAATGCAATAAACCTGTCATCAGACCGAAATTATAGAACCGGAAATCCATGAGGAGATCTACGCCAGGGGTTTAGAACTGAGAATCGAGAAGAAACTGTGTTACAGGAGATTTTTCAGGTAAAGATTGTGCTTTCATTCTTTAAAATCGCAAGCATGTGAACTTCGAAGCTGCATACTAGCAGCCATTAATTTATAAAACGTTCCTATAAAGGCACGCTTCAGATTCTATGTACAGGTAAATTATATCAAAACCATATAAAAGCGGCCGGAAAGATGAAGTCGGACACCAGAGACGTGACAGAAGCAGGACTTAATTACAGCGAATAGAATACTAACTGCTCCAGATTCCATAAAACTTCCCCACATCTAAGGGTTTTGCAAGGAGCTGTTTCTTTCCGATGCTTGTCATACGATTGATATTAAAAAGAACACAATCTTCTCTGAGAAATGAAGTTGACAGAGATAACAGCAACTCCTTTCCTAACTACTAAGTAATAGCTGCTCGGTGAAAAGAGTTCTATTATAAAAATAAACGATATTTTATTTAATTAATTTTATTTAAACTGAAAACAGACATCTGAAGAAAAATGAATTTTTTATTGCAGACTCTAGCAACACGAACGCAGTCAGGCTTGTAGTCTGCCTAGTTATGCATGACGTCTTAATCATTTACATTTCATAGGTGTATCGCTATCTACACTGATCATAATCCGTACATTTCTGGTAGATTTATAAGGCGATTGTATTTGTACTCTTGATTACAGGTTTTACAGTGTTCAGAAAAACACAAAAAGACATTAAATTCTACGAGCTAAAATGTTTAAACAATATAATAAACAAGTGCCCACTGCCATTATCTATAGTTTCAGTATGTCATATCGAACTTACGATTATTTTTTTGTCTTTGAAATTTTATTTTTAAAGACGAATTTCTGTTTCAATAGTTTTTCTTACAAACTTTCTTGCATTATCATCTTGAGCTGTCGCAGCAGTTATAAATTTGGCAAATAAGTGAGTAGGGGTGAATTACACAGACCGTTTCATGCGATTTTTAGGCATGTGGCGATTGCGTGCAAATACTCAGGCCATCAACGATTTTCCCATACACCAAAAAAGCATCCTTATTCGTCAAAATGTTTATCAGACAGTCTACACACAACAACGAATCCGATCTCGTGGACAGACCGACTTTGCGAATACATAGTAGGTTGTGAAGCAAGCGAATGACCTGAAAACATCGAACTTTACTCAAGACAAAGCTGCTTTGTCCAATGTACTGCGTCAGCAAATATGTATTATTGGGTACTGAATCAATAAGCTCAGAATCCCAAGTAACTTCCTTCGCGGATTTAGAAACACTAAAAACACTCTCAATCTTTGGAATTTCCTAATAAAGGATAGTACATTCGACTCTACGTGTTTTCCCCTATTACCATGATCTAATCTTTGGTTTGGATGTTCTTACAAAGAAAATAAGAAGCAAAGAAAAAGTTATTTTTCCTCTTCCGAAACATTAAAACGTGCAGCTAAATCGTTCATATCACGGCGACATGCAACAGGGTAATCAACCTATGCGTTACAGCGACTCAAAAATATCTAATTGTTCTTTTCTTTTGTATTATCAAAAAGATTCCATCTATATTTTCTTGTCTTCGATATTCATCATAAGAATAAAGAGTGAATAAAGTTTCTTTTTTTGAAGTTCAGAAACTCTAAATTATGCTTACAGCTGTTCAAATAACAGAGGTCAAAACTTGTCGTGTTTGAAACCACAATTTTTATCAAGCTGATGTGTCGGAGTCTACAAGGAAGACAGCACCAGCAAATGAATTTAGTGTCGCTGTTAAAAAGCGTAGCCAATCCTGCGCTACATGGAATTTGGAATATCCGGAGGCAAATTCTTATTTAGATGTTGGAGGAAACCAGAGGCAGCCCAAAGAAGAAACCATGCCAGGAGAATGGGGTGAACTGCATCAGTCTCGACCGATATTTAAACTCAGACCGCCTAAACCTAGCAGTTTAGCAAACTGATACTAAACTACCTTGTTGCTCCATATAAACAGATGCTAAAACAAATAGAAATTCAACCCTCATAACATCACTTTCAGTTACAAAGAATTCTTTCTAATACAGATTTTTAACCCAATAAGTGTAAAGTTGATTTGGTTTTGTTTATGAAAATCCGTTTGACAATATGCTTCAATGAAGAAGTAATAATAAAAAAACAACTTTTATAATTGGTATCATATGCATCTCATTCATGGTGCTCCTCCTGTCAGAATGAAGCTCTCCTTTGTATTACTGTGTCACTTAATAGGATACTTCAACGAAAATACTCAAACTTTTTATTGCAACATTACCATTGATTTCTATCTACTGAAAGCTTTCCATTAATTTCAGGCTGGACAAAAACACGTGTTATCAATACCGTTACCACTATATGGTAGATTTTCATGAAAAATGTGCTTTCCCTATCATTACGGATGGATATCAAATACCCGACTGCATCCGAAACCGAAACGTGGCTGCCAAGACCAGCAAGCACGCTGCACTAACTTATTGTTATAATATTTTGACTCGCAATGGAATGATTATTAACAAGAAAAGTGATGAGTTAAAATTATCCTACCAAATAAAACACACTTATCTACTTTTTCAAACATTAATCTGGATGTAAATGCAATATTCTAGTGAAAGAAAGTAAAATTAAAATGATCAGTCATAAATAACGATTAACTGTAACGTTGTTATCACTCAAGTTTTTCCCATCAAGTAAACACCTCTCGTACGAATATATGCTACACATATTTGGGAATCATAGTTATTAGCTTTACAAAATATTGTGCTGTAATAGAACCCTATTTTTGTTGCAAGTAGTTCCATGGCAGACTAATATTGGTCAAACAGTTTTAAATGACTCTTTAATTTTGTACAATCTGTCCAATTTTAATGCAGTGCTGATCAGGAGATTGAAAGAGACAAACTGAGATGATATAAACATTAAATTCCTTTCAAGCGAAATATTGATTATTAAAATTATCACTGTTTTTAGATCATTATTTTGTTGCAGAATAAATCCATCACCTATCAAACTATCACCTGCGTAAGTGCATGTGGTTGGAAAATATTTTAATCTCCCGATTTTGTCTCACATTAATTTCTATTTGGTCACCAACTGAATAAACAGTAAAACAAACTCATTCTTTCACATTTACGCTAATATATTGAACTGAAGAGCAAGTGCAGCTCTCCTTATATTTCTACAATTTTTTTCTAACACGATGACGTTGCACTGAACGAAGTATTTTAAATCTGCTGTCATCTGACATCTGATCACAACGGATTGCACAACTGCTCAAATATGTAAATTTGATGTTTCAACCGAGTTGCTTTTTTCTCGTTTTCACTTCTAAACAAGAACTGTTACTTGGCGAAAGAAATTTAGACTCTTTAGCAGACTTTGGTGGTAGAGGTTGAACTGTTGACTATTGAAGAAGAAATGGGATCAGAAGTTAAACGACTGCCTTTCAAGAAAAGACTTGCACTATACCAGCGGGTGTTCCACTTTCAATGAATATGATCCATTTCCATCATAAGTTAAAAGTTTATCACCCGAGCCTTTATCGTATATCTTTACTCAATAATTATATAAATCTTAAAATATTTTCTAACTAATCGGAATGAAGCAAAAACATCTATTGATATCTGGTAAAAACTTTATTATTTGAGAAAAAAAATTTAAATACACATATACTGAAAAAGTCTCAGAAGATATAATAAAAATTTCTATTGAATTTATTTGCAAATGTTAAACATTAGATTTCTGGTCAATGGAAAGGCTGATTTGCTTTTGCTTCACCTTTTCTTTAATCATCTGGTCAATATTTGCAAGTGCACAACGAAGATTATTTTTAGAATCTAACTGTCAGATTTCGTAGTCAGTAAACTTTAAAATTTGATTTCGCATGAGTAAGTTGTAGGAAATGGGAGTAAAGGATGCAGCACTCTTCAGACAGAACACGTTACTCAAGAAGGCGTTTCTTCTAAAACTAATAACTAACATACAAAGAAAAACCTTATTTTCTGCTGTATCAGTGTTGATGCACTCAATGATTTTTTTTTATGCATTTTCTTTAACAACGTTCGCTTTTTCACTCAAAGAGTGCCTTGCCAGAAAAAAAATGGTATGGAGGGAAGTAATGAAAGAGTTATTCTTGCAGGTTCTAAGAATTCTTTAAAATCCCTTTTAAAAAAAAAAATCACTTTTATCCATGTAAGCCACCAGGGTTAGAAACATACAAACCTTGGCAGTTTTACTCGAAATGGTTCGAGTTCTTCCACAAGGTTGGGAACTGTGGCGTGTGGATCTCGAAGTTTAAGGGGATTTTTAAGTTCATAAAAAAGCGCAAAGATATTTACAAAGTTTTCCATTTTCTGAAGGTATTTGCTATTATTGGAAACTGTTTGGAATTCCGCTTGCCATGTTGAAAGTAATACTCTTATTTATTTTATCCCAGATTAAATACACGTTTCAAAATTTTACCCCGGGTCTCTGTGTAAAGGAGAACTTTATGGGTACAATTCATTTCTCTGAAACGTTTTTGTACAGACAGCTGTTCAGGGCACTTACTGCGAAAACGTTCTGCGCGGATAACAGTGGATACAGCTTTTGGTAGATTTGAAGGAAATGTCTTCGCAGCTTCAATCATGTAATGCATTTCAAATGCCCTTGGTGACAGTGACACATCTCTCACTCAACGCTAGAAGCTCCATCTGTAGCCTATCATCACAGCAGATCTATCAGTACAAACATCGAAACACCACACACATTTCACCCACTCAATACTGTGCTCGTAAAATAAAAGAATAATTAAAAAGGAACATTTTATGCTTTATTGTACTTTAAAATAGAAATTTATCTTTTAAACTATTTTCGTATACCGGGAATAAAAAGTAGATGTGCACAGTTGGCAACATCTGTTTATTTATCAAGCAGCAAGCTCTTAATAACTTGAGCAGCAAGGCTACTTGATATATCTTAAATCCTTCTCGTAACTGTATCATTTGATAGAGAAATTAATTGTAACGTTTTCATGCACTCTTCTTTCTACACGAGTCTAACCACGCTTTTTTGCGCTAAGGAAAGATAAATTCTCGACTATTGCGTGGGATTTCTTAGTTTTCATTCTGGGTTGTTATAAGGTATGATTCTTCCAAAGCGGAAATATTTGGATACTAAACTGTCCCCCCTCAGGTCAAGCCAACAATTTTTTCTGCTTCAGTTCTCCATTTGATAAACATTGGCAATCATGTGACGCTTCAGCTTATTTAGCTGCAAAGATTTAGCGTACAAAATTTCATCGCAAATAATCTACTACAGCCTTTTGATGGAAAATAATACTATATAAATAAATCCAGGAGCGAGGCGGCTACTTAGGGAGGAATGCATCGGAGAGGGAATTTTATGGATTCAAGTTAATTGAAAATGACCATTAAATGCAATATGATGAAGAATCCATAATATAATTAATTCGTCACAAACGCGATTCTGTGGACTGTGCGATAACTAGCATTTAGCCAGTGGCGAACATTTCACTTTGTGTCGGGACTGCCTGCCATTAACACCTGCCTGTGAGTTAAACAATCAGCACAGAAAGAAGGTCCGTTTCTCTTTTTCAAGAATTTTTGTTTACTTCAGTTTATCTCTTTCCTTGCTGGAGGCTTTTGCACATCGTATTTTAGAACGGATGCAGGCATTTGTGTAAGGATGTCAACTAGTTTATTGATACTGATCGGCATTAGCAATACCGTAACAATCAACTGGAACTAGTAAACACGTAGGGTGAGTCAGTAAGTTTTTGAAAAGAGACAAGCTATTACCAGAGCCATATGACCTACATTTGATAAGGAGAATAGTAATCAAGAACCTGCTTTTTCTGCTGTGTTTAGAGGAGAGCGTCACAAGTGACTTGTCTGTGGAAGTAATACTATCTTGCACCAGTCCTGTTGTTACTCTGAAGTTAAGCAGAAGACTGGCGTAGAGAGCGTAGTGACTGCTTTGTCATTCGGATCGCTGTTTGCAACAGTGTCGTGTCATGTTTACCAAATCACCTGCGAAACAAAATCATTTACCTTATGTGAACTTTGTGTTCTTTGTTCATGCAGTTCATAATTATTAATAGACTAACGATAAAATACTGCAAAGAATGCATCATGCACTACAAAATAAGTGGCGGTCTAAAATAATTGAATTAATAACAATAATTTTAAAAATTGGAACAATACTCAATGTAACGTATATACCACGAGGACAGGGCTAAAACTTTACCAAAAAAATTAATGCATCTTTGTTTCTGTTTTTTTATTTTAAATATTCCACCTCGTGCCCAAAAGGAAGACAATTTATTTTTAGTGTATCGATGCAACCAGAAATATTTTAATATTTTGCCTATATATTATAACGATGTCATGAACCCTGGAATCCAAGAAAATCTTTCGTCCACTCCACGACCCATAGGTTGAGAACCGTTCCCTTGACTTTCAGACTAAACACATACTCTTTTTCAGGCAGTTTTTTGCTTCCTTTCTTATTTCTTTGAGCCAGATGACAAACGGCTGTTTAGATACCGCTTCACCTAACTACCACATTTTTTTCTTTTGGGTGTAACCTGATTTGTGGAAGGAAATAATGGTTCATCGGGATTTTAATGTTTTTTCCCGAGATATTACTCTTTTATTAATAATAAAATGTCGAGAATAAATATCAATCTTTTCGTTTGACTGTCTCATAATTCTGAACATCAGTGTATGTAGTTTAGCAACAAATTAATGATTTTTTTCGAAATTTCACTCAGAGAATATTTTGAAAATCTTACAAAGCTTTGATTACACAGACTCCCTTTGTTCAGCGTCGCACGCATGCTTAAATTCTCAGTGCAAATATTTCGATAATATAATTGGATGAGTTTCATTTGAAATGTAAGCAGAGTTTTCCTGCCCAGCCTCTCCGCATAGATGGGAAAGTACTGAAACGTCAAAATCTGCTAGCGTCTTTGGGTAACCAGTTATCTATAATAATCCAGAAAAGTCTGGGAGCACCAACAAGGAATCCCATTCGTGTTTTGCACTTTAAACATAACAAAACACTTTGTCATTATTTTTTCCGGAAGAAAAAATTTTAAATATTATCTCAAAAAGCTGAATAACAATTTTATATCAACTGGAGATAAATTATATTAATTTTAAAAATATATATTTAAAGAATATTATTCATGGTAGTTGAAGAGACTTCCTTTAAGGAGACAATACCATAATCCTAGATCTTTGTTATCTTTTACCATGCAGAGGGGCATGGCTTCGCAGTATAATTTATGCACAAAATCAAACAAAATTTTTTATCAAATGTCGCTGCGCAGTAAAACATTTAAACATGCATAATGTAAATAATTATAAAAGATAATTTTATTACGTCATAACACGACTGTCAGTTTGTTTCATTATATTCATCTAATTTCAGTACTGCTAAATTAGTAACATTGCATTTAACAAAAGTTTATTTGATTTAACTCGTGTGTAAAGTCAAAATGTTTCATAAATAAATAAGCTTTATAAATTTAAATTAGTTTAAATCAATAATATTATCTTTGAAATAAAGAAACTTTTAAAAAATAAAACTATTGTGCTCAGCCTTATATATTTGCATACCATAATAAATTAATGTATCAGATATAAACTTACATATTTGATGAATGATTGTCCATGTCTTGGGAATCTACAACCGGGGCCAAAATTTTGCATTACCATAAAATTTTCTAATTTTGCATAATAATGTCAACTTAATGACCTTACGTCAAGTATTTAAATGCGTATAGTTTTGTAGTTTTCCACATATTTAATTTAAAAATAAACAAAAATTGTTAAATTGTGACAATTTTAAATTTAGCATAGTTCTCTAAAAGATCTTATAAATCAGGAAAACAATCGTAAAAGATTTAACAGCATTAAAAATCAGATATTTAGAAATCATAGGTATAGTGCCAAGATTTGATATAAAGATAATTTTTGTAATTGTCATTTTTAGAGTGATGTAAAACTTTTGGCGATAGCAGTAGAATGGAAGATAGCTAGCGTACACTATTACCTTGTCGGATCCAGAGAGATACCACAATATTTCTTTGTCTGCTTGAGGCTATGTTATAAGCTGTTAATTTTGTGGCTAGTGTCAACAGCAGGTTACCAAAATATCAGCATTTCTTGTAGATCTGTGGCCAATATCATCGCAAAGTTTACCGAGGAGAATGTCTTTGCTTCTATAGTGGCCTGGAAGGTCCATTACAGAGGTATAAAGGATGTGTAGTACTTGAATAATTTTTTTCTGTCTATTTGGAAATAAAATATTGTGTGAAAGATTTGGTCGGAGGACATGTTAGACAATACACAGCTACACAGTAATGCTCTTCGATAAATCTAGGTTCCAAATTTACACCTGGAATTAGTAAAGATCTAAAAAAAACTTTAGATTCCATTGTCCTTCAGTACCACGCTAAATCGAAAATCCTGAGATATTAAAAAAGAAAACATAAAGTAAGAACTTTTTAGTCAGCTGCTTTATTGCTAGATTTTATACCTTCGTTTGAAACACCTGGGGGGTACTCATTTTCTTTTTTTGAAATGATGGCGAAATGAAATGACCATATATCCAATCTCATTGACAATTCTGTTATTATTTCTTTTAAAGCAAAGGTTATTTATGATTGGGAAACTGATTTGCATATTTTATTAGCATCTGATGGCCTCAAATAATGTTTCGGACGTAAATATATTGACAAATGTATGGCAAGCGTAACCAAATATTTTCAGAAGAGGAGATAACTCAGGTCGATCATTTTACCTGACAACTGCCATTATTCAGTGATGTTTTCAGTTAAAGGCCCCAAAAAAACGCAATTATACAATGTACGTTACATGCCTATACAATTGCGTGTATTTGACAGATAATATAAAGGACGAATATATACTAATTTAAAAACATTTTGATTAAAATATGATATTTAATGCTACTGGATAGTACCTGGCGAAGCTGCAACGTCAAAACGTTACTTCAGTAAACATCCAATTTTTGTTACCTGTTTATGTCGGTAAGAATCTCACATTAACTAATCCAAAATCTATAACAAATATTGGATTTGAACAAATGACAATTTTTACTAACTATTATTGGTTTAGAACTAGTTAGTAAATCTATTTAGGATTGTCACCATCACCAAGGTTCTTCGATTTTATTGTATATTATAAGGTGATACTTTTACAGCAAAGCATCAGTTCAGATAGATTCCTCTGGATATTTAAATCCTTCGATACGTAAAATTTTAAATTACTTTAACAATGGACATTTTATTCTTTCGATTTTTAAAGATATATGAATTACTTACTGTCATATTTCTTGCGTAATTGTGCAGCTCGTTACCTATGATGACAGTACAATGTCTTTTTGATAATGACATGATCTGATAACATGTTTCTAGTTGAGTGAGTTAGTGATCTTCTGCACTGCAAATCCTCTGACTTCCTAATGGATTACATGCATGAAAAGATCCTTCAAATGCATCGTTTGTACTGAAATGTCTTTTTTTTTTAGGTTCAAAAAATTTTTATTTAAATTGCGATTAGTAACAAAAATTGATAATATTTTTAAAATGAAAACTTATGGACTTAAAGGATTTTAGCCAAAATTAGTTTACATTGAGACTGCGAGCCGGCTACCCAACCCTACTCCCTCCCTCTCTGGAGGGAGGGGGAGGTAGGATTTTCCCAATGCTCTGACCAGTAGAAAGGTGTTTTCTCACCCAGAAATTTGGAGTCGAAAGAATTTAGTGAAACAAAAGCATATATTTATCTTATTTACTTGTAGCTCCTTTCTTCACAGTATGCGTACCTGAAAATATAAGCCTTGTCGACGTAGCGCTCACGAGAAATTACTACTTATTTTAAAACCGTCCATTAGTAAGGGTGGCTGGCGGCCGATCTTCCGCACGTGTGGTCGGTCATCAGGAAGGTACGGGGGGGCAGTGAGTTCGCTTCACTTCAACAGTTGGCAAAGCGAGTAGCCAAGCGGAACGGTGGACCACTACAGCCAGTAACTTACAGCAGGCATCACCAACCCCAGAAAAACAGCAGATAGAAGCCATAAAAGAAACAATCAGTTCATCCCCCCCACCGGCCCCTTTTCCCCCTTCAGTAAGCCCCAACTTTTCAACTAAATATTCGCATGTACTCGTTGCTCGCTTCAATAACGGGATGGCCAACACACACACACAATGTAACTTCAGCATCGCACATCCGCTGGACCACACGATCTCCGGGTCGGTCCTCTTCCTATCGATCTAGGGAGCCCCGCCTTAACCTGCGAGATAAAAAACACTGCAGTGACAACCCTTACCCCCTCCTTTCCCCACAAGTTTACATAATTTTTACCATCTAAACTTTACGAAATAAAAAACGCATCAGCTTTAATAAGGTTTTACAATTCAAAAACAAAGAAAAAATATTGCTGACAAACCGAGCTTCAAATCAAAAATAGCCGACTAGGGGGGCTTCGCTCCCCCCGACGGTGGGCTGGCAGACACCGCTTCACCATCCACTCGATACGAGCCAGCATTCCTCCGAAGCCTCGTTAATTTCTACAAAAAAGACTAGAAAGGGTTGGTTCCCCACCCGGCCAAAATAAGCAACTAACTCAAAATTTACATTATTTATTATGTAGTATTATTTAGCCAAGTTCTATAATTACGTGGTAGTAAAATGCCAGAACAACTACCTTCTTGTTTCTGGTTAAAAAATCTGCGAAAAATTTCTTAAGCGGCCAGAGCATAGACGTCCTACCGGAATAGAACCTGTTAGTTTCCGTATACCTGTCACTAATCTAGTGTTTTACAGCCACGGAATATCTTTCTAAAACAGCCATAGTGTATACAAGTAAACCTTTATATTAGAATTTGGTACTAGTAATGCAGGTATCATAACAAATAACTAATAAACCTATTACCTAAAAATAAACAGAGTAAAAGTTTTAATTACAGTCAAGCAAAAAGTTCGAAAAAGCTAATGCGTAATTTCGGTTATAATTAATTACTAGTGGATACTTTTGGAATGTATTATATTTCTTCATGTAAACCTTTATACTTAACTAAATAAAAATATTGTTGTTCTTTGTCACTACACTTATTTTAAGGTATAAAACATGGCACAAAATCTAATGCTACGTCCAAGATATTCTTATCATAAAAAATATTACAGCATTATGAAATTTTTGCAAATGAAATACAATTATATTAACATATAATTCTTGTAAACTTATTCATAGCTTATTTTTAAATTTTTAAATTTTTTTTTAATATTTACGGAAATCCTCTTGACGCTGCATCAATTCTTACATGAAACAACTATTTTAAAACAGATGTAGTTAACAACTTCCTTTGTTAAGTATAAGCTCAAGCGCGTTAATCTGAACACTACTTTAAAAACATGATCCGATATACGTTTTTCTTGTAACAGTTGAAATCAGTCTGGCGCGCGCGCACCGGTTGGACAAGATTTACTGATGTCATTAAATATGCACAAAGAACCACGTGTGTGATTTTAATGTGTAGCTAGATTTTTCTAAGTGGCAGCTGCGGATGATTTTCTACAACCTGGCTGATGTTTCAAAGCTGTGGAACCAAGGGTCAAGATTCCAAGAGTCTGGCAAGCAGATAAAAACCGTACCTTCGAGATGTTTGGTAAATGTTTTTCGCAAAGACATGTTGCGTCTGGGGCCAGATGTGTGTATGTTTACCATAAATCCTTTGGTAACCAGTAATGAAACTACACGCAGAATCAAAAACAAAAAA
Organism: Nautilus pompilius; assembly: GCA_018389105.1. Lineage (NCBI taxonomy): Eukaryota > Metazoa > Mollusca > Cephalopoda > Nautilida > Nautilidae > Nautilus > Nautilus pompilius. Next base: position 2,113,664 of record JACATO010002737.1, read on the forward strand.
ATTAAATATCAGGGTATAAATGCAGTGCACTTATTCCAAGCTGTTTATTTCATCCTGGTTACTAATGCTAGTTGATATCAAGCCATAGGGTGCAGACAGATAACATTAGATTCTTTAGAAGCATTCTTATCTTCATCATTATTATCATCTGGTACTTCAAGAGGTAAGGCACATGTAAAATTACCAGTTGGTTAAGATTATACCTATAGTATGTTCCTTTCTTGTTATTGCAAACTACCTAGTTGGGATTCTTCGACATAGAAGCTAGTGAAGCACAGTGATACTTATATTTCAACTACTGATTTTGACAAGATCTGCTGATTTAACTTAGTTGTTGGGTCAGAAATGTGAAATCTCATAGTTGACATTTGAATAACTACGTATGCAATACCTTTTCCTTATCAATTTTCTTCTATAATGAAAATGTGCATAAAATTTTAAAATATTACAGAAATTTTTTTAAAAAATCTGTAAATAATTACCTACTGAGCAACATTACATCACTAGAGTCGTTAAACAATTAGAGGTTTATAATTACTAAATAACTTTTCTTTCCAAGTTCTTTTAATTATTTATAATCACTAAAGAACTTATGGAAAAAATTTAATTTATATACTAATCTCGCTTAATTTTAGCTTATATTATTCGAAAAAGTAATAACAAAAGGATATGTCTAGATGTAGTAAAAATTGATTTAGACGGGTGATTTATTTTGTAAACATCACATTTTGAGTAACGAATAAAAAAATAAGAATATTGAAAAGTAGACGGGTTTGTTCTTTAACTTATTTACCCTACCATTATTTTGGAAGTTTAATTCCGAATTTTAAATTAAAGGATTGAAACATTCAGGAAGTGGAGAAATCTTTCATTTCAGCTTTTGTGAATAATACGATTGAAATAAGATAGAACCAATCATTTGCGAAATGGTACTAAAATTATTTTTTTTATTTATGATTATCCTAAAATGTTGCTTGTTATCCGAGGCACTACGGATCTCTCGCACTTATTTTAGGTCAAAATGGCTCTCAGATGTAAAAAAAAATTACCAAACTCGTAAATTGTCTTGCATAAATCCTAATGGGTTTTTGTCTTCTGCTAACTACTAAAATCTCTAATACTTTGTAAAATGGAGTTTACTTGAATATTTTCAGCAAAAAATTTTTAAAAATAATAATTTGAGAGATTATCTTTTTAACAAGCAGAATTAAAATTATAAATGCATTCATGCTTTTAGAAATTATAAAAGAATCTATTTAAACGTCAGTTTTTATTTATGGTTTTTCAATCCGTTATTTTCGTTTTATTTTCAGCTAACTTATTTTCACTTTACTAGCAAATTTTTTCCAATCATTTTTTTAATGGATGCTAATTATTTTCAGATATTGGTATAGTGCCGTGTCTTGTTTTTTTTTCATATCTCATTCACAATTTCAAATTGAGTTCGATCAAAGTGACAGGCTGTTTCAGCACTTATCCAAAACCATTTTTAGTTCCAGACATGTATCTGTAATCTAAAGCTCAACGGCTTGTTCAGAAATGAATTTTAGCATAAGGAAACACGTATTTCAAAACCAGTCGTGTAAGTAGTTATATATATATAAGTTATTAATAAGCATGGATAGTTAAAAGTCTAAATGATACTTCGAGCAAAGCCGCAGTCTTTGAAAATTATAGAATTTGATTTCTAGTTTTGATTCGGCGTCTATCTAAATCTCTTTGTCGAAAAACTCGAGAATCTTTCTGTGTAGGCATCCACTATGACTACTACAATAACAGAAATATACCAAGCAGGTATTCATTCATTCATAAGATAATTTCATTCAAATTTATTAATTTTGGCATTAATCAAAAACTAGTAGAAGGTAATGCAGCGAGAGCCAACATTTCTGCATCGTCTGATGTTTTTGAACACATGCAATTTTAACAAAGCCACAAAACATTGTTTTGATAATCACAGGATCACTATATTAAACCTCCATTTTCATGTAGTAATTAATTTCCTACGAAGAAAACTTTATTAAACGTACCCTCTGAAATTTTGTTTTGACTAAAGAATATTATGCTAAATAAATAAGTAAATGTTAATCAGGAATAAAAATATCTAAATATTCTATAATTCATCGTATTTTTCAACGATTGCATAAAATGATAAATGTGTTCATCGAAATGTACAAAAAATAATTTAAATGCAGATTTATCATTTATAGAGTTGGCAAATCGCAAGCTAAAACAATTTCGAAATACATTTATCAAAAAATCTTACCAAGTTTTTTAAAAAAATAGATTGAAAATCCATATATTTATTACATTAGATCAGCAGACAACTCTTACTCCAGTAAATACTCCAACCTCGGCTCCAGATCATAAGTCCAACATCCTGAATTCAAGGAAAAAATTAATCAAGAAAAATGTATATTAGCAATAATTTAACATAAGAAAGCTAAAAAAATTGAGGTCCGGTCCCTGCTCCAACTGGAGATAGTAGAATAGGTTGTAGGCACCGCTCCGTCTGTTTGGATGGAAGAAAGAAAGAAATGGATTCTCTGGGGTTTCGGATAACTTGTTGAATCAGTATAGCTAATTCGACGAGCTGATGGAGTGATCACCAGCATGATCTTCGGCTTCTAGTTGAGGGTAATAAGACCGACGAAGAGCATTATACTCGTGAACTACAGCCTTACCCGAAACTGCGTTCGGATTCGGTAACCTACTTTCTTCGAAGGGAGAGACACACATACCCTAAAACAAAATTTTATACAGGCACCATCACAAAACAGAAAGAAACTGATTTTATTTTATTTGTGGGGGCTCCTTTTCTCGCAAGGTGGTTGGTTATTGCCTAATATAACCATTCACCGATAATGCGACCCCATGACCACTCGCTGTTCGGAGCCGATACTAAAGTTTTCGACTGATTGCCCAGATCTGACCCAGTCGTAATCGCACTCTACAAAGACAACGAATCTCTGTTCTGCAATATTCCACTCCACCTTTTAACAATTTGTTTGAGAAAGGGTATTTCAAGCCATATTAGCTCCATTTAATTGGCTCCTCAATGTTTGAGCCATCCATTCACATGACAGAATTTTAAATTATAAACAGAGAGAGAGAGACGTTATTACAGAGAGAGATATGACGTCATTACAGAGAGAGAGATGAGTTATTAGAGAGAGAGAGAGAGAGAGAGAGAGAGCGAGAGAGAGAGAGAGGAGAGAGAGAGAGAGAGAGAGAGAGAGAGAGAGAAGTGTATCGCCTAGTTTAGCTTAGCGTCGTTGTAAGTGAGCATCAATACACCGATTCAGCTACATTTTCGGGATTAGTCAGTACCCTTAAGGGAAATCATTACTGCCATATATTCCACCGACATTCATCTAATCAAATAACTATTTGCAGCTTGTGGTTTTTCCAAATTATTTCGGTGCGTCACGTATTGTTTGAGTTTCTAAATTCCCAGGTAGTTTATATCTGTCTTAGAACTGTTTAGCAATTTTGTTTTCTTTAAACGGAAACAAATATAATTTTGGATAATTCATCAAATGGCAGCAGTTCGATTATTTGAGTTATCTCCCTTGTTAAGATACAAAACCAATGAAATAAGGGAATTCCCCGAAAGTCTTGTAACATTAATTCGTGCATGGCACGCTTGCCACAGAAACCCACGCGTAGGTTTCGCATTTGGAGATGGCTTGTTATTTAAACTTCTGAAGTAATTATAACGTATACCATCTAAATGTACATCAAGAGAAAAAGATAGAAAGAGAGAAAACGTAAGTAATGTAAAATTTGGTAACATCTTATTAAAAAGTAGGGAGTTTATTGAGCATTTTTCTTCACCACAACCCTCCGGAAAAGCAATCAAGTACCGTGAGAAGGAATGTCTCAGTGACCGTGCGAAAGCGAACGCCTTTATCCAGGCGTATGCATCTGTCAGTGGTCGAAAAAGTGACCAAACATCCAGATGGGCAGTAAAAGAGGCGAGGAAAGGGCTAAGAAACCTCAACACGTGTCCGAGGCAGCCCATTGAGCAGGCATTCAATCACGAGGAGCTGGAAGTTGCACTTGCACAACTAAAAGCCGGGAAAGCTGCAGGCCCTGATGATATCGTGCCAGACCTTCTCAAACATCTACCCACCGCTATATCGGCAGAAATGCTGAAAATCCTAAACCACAGCTGGCTAGAAGGATGGTGCCCACAGTCGTGGAGAACCGCTGTTATCGTCACATTTCTGAAGAAAGGGAAAAATCCACAAGCAATAGAAAGCTATCGCCCCATCGCACTCACATCTACCATCGGGAAAGTGCTAGAGCGGATGACTGTAAACCGTCTCTCATGGTGGCTAGAAGAGCATTCGTTGCTGAGCCCGTGGCAAGCTGGCTTCCGTAAGGGGCGCAGTACTGCGGACCAATGTCTCCGGTTGTCACAACACATTGCCGACGGCTTTCAATCGTCACAGAGACTCCGGACCGGGATCGCCCTCTTCGATTTCAGCAAAGCTTACGACAGCGTTTGGAGAACGGGGCTACTGCGTAGTAGATGATGCGGTTTTGGTGTACCGCAGCGCTTCCTGAGATGGTGTCTGATGGAATGGACGAATCGCATTGCCAGAGTTCACATAACCTCCTCTGAGAGCAGACCGCGCAACTTACAAAGAAGGTCTACCCCAGGGATCGGTACTATCACCTCTCCTATTTGTCATCTACATAATACGACACCTCTTAAGTCGCTTCGAGGAACCGACCCTTGTCAGCGCATCTGCCGACGACTTGGCGATAGCGTGCAGTGCCCAGAACAAGGAAGATGTCAATCACAAACTGCAGATGGAAGTGGATAAAGTGGTTTCCTGTAGTGATGAAGCGCGCCTCACCCTCAACACATCAAAATGTGAGGTGTCATTCTTTAGTCTTGCATCCAATGAGGCACGTTGGCAGCCGAACATCACCATTAAAGGCTCACGCCTCAATCATAATCCGGCTACAACCTTTCTTGGTGTGCGCTACGATAGACAGTTGTCCTTCGATGAACACGTCAAGACGACCTGCCAAGCGATGTCAAGTAGAACAAACCTCCTCCGCGTCCTCGGGAGCACAACTTGGGGATGGCGGCAAGCGGATCTACGCACAGTGTACATTGCTACTCAGCGCAGTCTCGCCGAATATGCTGCACCAGCTTGGGCACCCTGGATTTCCAAAACCAACTTGAACAAGCCAGAGAGTGCGCAACTAAACGCCGCACGCGCCATCACTGGCCACCTTCGATCAACCCCGGCAGAGTTTGTCCTACAAGAAGGCAATCTCACCCCCCTAGCCACTCGTTTTAGGACCCTGTCCCTTCTAGAAGCTGACTCTTGGTTCCACCTCGCCGTGACATACCCAAGGAGATGGATGGCAACGCGCGACGTCAAGCGCAGACTGGCAAGGAGCGACTGGCGAAGTCAAGTGTATCCTGGCCTGACGGAACTCAACCTCCTGCAAGACTTCATAGTCACGCTACCTCCTCCCCCACCGTGGGATCGCCCACCTCCAGCGCCCATTTTGCTGACACCGGCTGACAACTCGATGCAAACCTCCATACAGCTTGCAAGAGCTGTCCAGACCATCAAAGATGCCGGCGAAACCGACATTCAACTCTACAATGATGGATCCACTATGGAAGGTGTCAGGAACGGCGGAGCTGGCTTAGTGGTCCTACAGGGGACGGACCTCATCCACCAATGGCATGCCTCAACAGGTGCGCACTGCAGTTCCTACCTGTCCGAAAAGGTGGCACTACAAAACGCTCTCGAATGGTTAGAGAATCAAGATGACTGGCATTCCGCGACTATCGTCTGTGATTGCAAGTCATTAGTCGAAGCCGTTGGCAATCCGCTACAATCAGATTCTTCCGTGTTGGCGCTGCAACAATCGACCATCTCCCAACTACTAACAACCAAGGAGGTACACATAGTCTGGGTACCCGGTCATTGCAACCTGATGGGGAACTACATGGCAGAGGGCTCAGCCGCAACACAAGTCGAAAAGGGTGTAGATGCGTCCACACGCCAGGCTATCATCCGCCGACTGGATCGACGCCAGCCAACACAACACGCCAGACTGCAATCACTGCAGACAAGCACGCCGAGCGAGGAAAGTCTACTGGAGAAATCAGAACTGACGGACCTCATTAGGTTTCGAAACTCCGACGCTGGCTGTGCCTCACAGGCAAAGCCGAGACCAACATCTGCCGGTTCTGCACGGAAGAGGAAGAGTCATCCGAACACCTTTGGATGCGCTGCCCTGCCTTCCTGGTGGACCGTCATCACCATCAGCCGGGTCTCTCCTACGACGAACTCTCTCGACTTCCACGTGCACAGCGCTACTGAGGACTATCCTCAGGCGCCTGAGATGACGCAACAACAGCAGACATTTCTCCGAAAATGAAGCCATAGGAGGTTAAAATACAGCACATCTGGTTTTGCTACCAATTTACTCAGTTTGCAAGATAAATAAATAAAGGAAAAGGTTTTTGTTCTCATCTTATATTTTTATTGTACCGCGGACAGACGGCTGAAGATAGATTTTGCAAAACATTTCTAAGAGACAATACAGTTAAGTCATTGAGAAGTTTCAAAACAGTCAGAAATTGTTAGAACTCAGTTGAAGACAATTTTTTGTTAAACTAAAGGCGGTATTAAGAATAAAATAGGATATTTAAGAAATATTTTTATCAGTGACTTTGTCCAAGTCAAAACCTTCGGAAAGAACATAAACCACAGAAAGGTTTGACAGGGTTCGTTAATTCATAGAATAGTTTGTAGCTGTTTGTCCACACACAGGTGCATCTAAACACAGAAGTGTGGAGATTTTTATGACTTCTGTTGGAAGCGTATAGCGTTTAATTTAGAAGAATCACATATTCTAAGTTTTTAACTCATCACTATCATGTACTATCCCCTTCGAGGGGCGACAGTCTTAAATCACAAAGATTTTAACCTGAAGTCCTTAAAAGATGCGTTTCAACAAAAATTGATAACATTTGACAAAATAAAAAGAGATAGTCCCCGACCGATCGAGTGAAAACTTCATTCTAAGAGACAATTTAGCCAAACATTAAAATCATAAACGATAATTATGGGCGTATAAGAAATAATGGTTGTATTCCGATTTTTTTCTTATTGAATTATTTCTAATTATTGTTTTTATTGTCATATACAGCGAAAAAAGGTATGTATGTCAAATATCGAAGCTTCTACTATCCACAAGGAAAATAAATGCTAAAACAATGAGAATTTTCTAAACGAAGTTGACATAAAAAATTGACCGTTGTTGTATGTCCTCCACAGCTTGTGAACTGTCCATTCCATGCAAATCCTGAGTGCGTTTGAAGAGCTAATCACACCAGGAAATGGTCGGTTAGGGTTCCTAACATATCTTTTGCTTAAGAGTAATTCTTATATGACAATGGGCGTAAAGTAGTCGCGTCATGAATAAGTAATAAATAAAAGAAAACCAATGCGGAGAAGTGCATAAACAGGAGTCTTTTTACAAAGAATCAAAATGTCAATACCAATTAATTAGCTTTGTATAATATTTCTGGTCTGCAATGAATCATTATGCTGCAAAACATGGTCAAAATAAAGAAGTCTCACATTTTAGTGAATCTACAGATATTCTACTCTATTTTAGTGCAGCATCTTCCAATTTGATATATTTATGAGATAAACAATTAAAAAGACTGTTTGATTGTTCTAGCCCGGTGCTATTGTCAGTTGTGTTCGAAATGTTTCGGTAAAATACGGCCCCCCCTCCCTGTTGACAGTTCCATTTTGGTGTGAATATAACTTGGCTTATTCGGGTGTCAGAGGAGACCTAGTGCGGGACTTTTATAGACAGATGTGGAAAGAACTCGCATTACCTAAAAAATAACATCAGCACTATTTCTGAATACTTCGAAAAGGAAAAGCTGTCATCGAAGACGGATGATTACAAACTTCACGATTACCAGGCATCCAAAAATCACTGGAATCTTTTGTTATATTTGAGTTTTTAAAAATTACTAAAATATCACCTTATTTAAAAATATTTTGGTTAAGGAATTAAAATGAAGCATTATTTCATTCCTCACGTAATAATTATTTCTTCGCTTAACAATTATGTTTTTTTTTTAAAAAAAAAACAACCTTAAATTATGAAAGTTTACATTTATTTCAGCACGAAAAACTTTAATTCCTATAGAATTTTAAAGTTAAGATCCAACCGAAATACTGCAATCGGTCTAATTAGCTGTTTGTCATGATAAATGTTTGTGGTCGACATCTGAAGGTATTTAAAATGTAAATTTTTAATGCCTGGTAAACTCGCGTCATCTCAAAATTTCTCAAAGCTAAATGTCATTAACTTAATGAAGAAAATGTCATTCCTGTTTTATAAATAATCTCAAATATAAAATAGTTAATATTAATAATAATCGATTATGTATTAAAATAATTTTAAAAAGTAACGGATAATTGAAGGCTTAAAACTTTATTTTAGAAAGACAAAAAACATTACTCTAATTTTCGATCTTATAAACTAGCAAAAATTAATTTTAAATAGTCCAAGATTGTTATTTTTGGGTAAAGAAAAGAGATAATTAAGCATTTGTTTTTAATTTACTTTTGCACGAGGCAATTATTATTTTTAAAAATATTGTTCTGTCATTGTCTTTAAGTATATTGACATGTAATTGTTATTCGTTTGATGACATTAAATAATAATATACCAAAAGGGGTGGAAGAGTCATAGCGGCAAACGTCTCTTTAAAAAAATGTGATATATAGAAACTAATTATTAGTTGGAGTTATCTCCCTATCTAAGAGCAGATTTATGTAGGTGTCTCTTTTAAAGACCGCTTGTAACGACATTAAACTGGCGTTATAAAAAAATCTTTACGTAAACACTGTACAACGGATCCTGGAGATGCATCTCTAAGTACAGAACTGGAGGCTTGATAAAAGCTGGGAAGAGCTAAAGTGACAGGTGACAAATATAAAGAGATGTTTTTGTGCAGTAAATCTGTCTACAAGACCACTGTCACATGAAAAGTATCCAGTATAGTTAAACATCTTCTGTTAATAAGCGATTCTTAAAATTAGTGGATTGGACTGCGCTGCAGTGGTGTTTAGAATTACTGTACACCCCTGAATAATTTTGATTTTAAGTGCATTTATCCACCACGAATCCCATTTTAAGTTTTAAGCATTTGTTTTGTTTCTGATTTATCTGCATTGCAAGAAAATTTACTTACTGATTTAACGAAAATTTTACTGAAAAGACGTCAATGAAACGGATTGTTTGAGTTTCATGTGGCTATTTCATAATTATGCTGCTACTGTATCTTTTTAAATACATTTTCAAAATAAGAATTATGTTGCTATTTTGAATTAAAATGTTTTTTAAAGTGAAAGTACTAGAACTATAAATCAAAGGCCTTAGGTTAATTGTGGCTGATTGAAAATGGTTTGCAGTTAAGAACCGGCTAACTGAGTCTAAAACAATTGTTACTTGTGAATTTATCCTGTTTAAATCATAGATTCTTGAAAAAGATCTCACTGATGTTTTGATAACAATTAAAATGTTTTAACGATATGTTTAATTCAACTCTTTCTGCTTTCCGCAGTTAGAATTACTAATAAATATATTTAATGTACAGGAAATCTTATAGAGGTTTGTCGAAAACGTATCCGACCATAGGCTGGGGGAAAAAATTACGTACTTGGTGGAGTTCAATTGCTAATCCCCTTCGAAGTAGGCCCCTTGCTCCTCCACACACTTAGTCCAGCGATCCTTCAACTGTTAGAAGCCGTCTGGAATGCTTCTTCCTGAATGGCTCTCAGCTCCGCCGTTGCATTCCGCATGATGTCCTCTCGGCTCTCAAAACGGGAGCCTTTCAGTGGCATCTTCATTTTTGGGAACAACCATAAGTCAGAAGGAACCATGTCTGGAGAGTAGGGAGCCTGGCGAATGAGCGAAATGCCTTTCTTTGCCAAGAAACCTTGGATCAGCTGCGACGAATGAGCTGGGGTGTTGTCATGATGCAGCTGCCAGTTTTGCGAGGCCCACAGTCTTGCGCCAAACTGCATCACAAAGACGTCGGACTTCCTGATAGTACTCATTTGTAACTGTTTGTCCTTCTGGTGCGTATTCGTGATGCACAACGCCTCGGTATTCGAACAGAACAGTCAGCATCACCTCGATTTTTCTCCGGACCTTAGCGACGTTTGGTGCTTCCACTGTGATGACTGAGCTTTGGTTTCCGGGTCGCACCCGTACATCCACGTCTCATTTCCAGTTATCACGGTATTCTCGAACTCAGGATCTCTGTTGACAGTATCCAGCAGGTACTGCGCAACCTCAAGACGAGTTGTTGTTGTTCCTGAGAAAGCAGCTTGGGAACAAATTTCGCTGCCACTCTGCGCAAGCCAAAACCCTCCTTTAAAATTGCTTGTGCAGAATATTTACTGATCTCAACCTCATCACCGATTTCCCGCACCGTCAAAGGACGATCCTCCATTATCAAGATCCGCACTTTCTCGATAACAACTGCATTGCGGCTTGTTGACGGCCTCCTAGAACGCTGGTCTCTCCACCGGTGCGGCCATCTTTGAACCTGTTGTACCTTTCTTTAATTTGGGTAACACCTATGGCATTTTCACCAAAAGCCTGTTGAATTTTGCGAATTGTTTCCGCTTGGGTATCTCCAAGATTTTGGCAAAACTTAATGCAAGATCGTTGCTCCACACCTTCCGTCATCATAGGCGAAATGAAAATGCGATGAGTAAGTAGTACAGCACCTCACAAGCTGGCTGCCTGACAGCGACTGACACATCCAGGAAGCCCGCCAAAAACCACGCATGCGCATGAAGGCATGCGGCTCCACTATACACACTTTTGCCTCCCTAACGTCACTACTTCCCATGGGAAAAAATAAAGTCGGATACCTTTTCGTCAGACCTCGTATTAGAAACAATGGAATAAATCACAGACAATTAATCAACCAATTTAAATACCAAATTGATAGAAATTTGGCTTCTTGGAGTGGATGATTTTGTATTTACCTTTAGTAGCTAAATTAAAGTTACAACGCTGGTGTTTTCCTTCCTCGTATTGATATCAAGCTTTTGTTTTGATGACTCATTAAAGCACAGTTTAATGTTTTATATACTGGTTTCTTACCTTATCATTATAATATTACTTATTTTGTGACGATTAATTTTCTATATTGACATATCACGTAATCTTATAAAAGCATTTGTAAAAATTTATTATTTCATAGATGATATCACTGATGAAATACAGCATGCACTTTAATAGTTTGAACACGACTGTTAACGTCTTCCCAGCATCGTCAACTCATGATAAACTCAGCTCCAAAATTTAAAGACTTTTCCTTCTTAAAATTAGATATAAAATAATATCATTTCTATAAATCTATTAATGGTTAGGTACCGGAGAAGAAGGATATGCACGGAAGAAAGTCGTGCAATCAGAAAGAATCAAAAGAATACCAAATTCTTTGCGAACTGACAAAATAAGTAATGAACATAAACTACCAAACAATAATACAAATAAATTGTTTAAATGATTTGTTGATGATCTTTTTTTAAGATTATGAGATAATTTGGAGACAACTAAGTGAACACCATGGTATTTATTAGGTCGTAACAAAGTTTGGTCGGATTTTATATTGTGTTAATTTAAGGTTCATTTTTTGCATGCTTCCGAAGGTGTACAGCACTGTGCAAAAGTCGTCCATAAAATTACTAGACTTAGAAAATTGGTTCTTATTTTGTAGAAATTAGTAACTATTGTATGTTTTCTGTTGTAATTGAAAGGTATCGTTGTCTTTAAATGATTTATAACACTAAGATCCATTTTGTAATTGCACAGTCAAAATTTAAATATTAATAAAATAATTTGCATGAAATCGGCGAGTGAAAAGTGTTGCATAAACTAAAAAAATTAGAATATATATTTTGTGCTATAATAGTTTAGGATAGTAGAATATAAATATGAAAAAACTGTCATTTCCCACTATTCTGATTCATTTTTGTTCAATATAGTGATGCCGAGAGCCCGATATTTGACCCCCGAACATGGGGCCACAATCGTTCGTATGAGCGAAGATGGTGAAACTGAGTGGGTCATTGCGGATCGTATCGGTTGCAATCGGTAGACGACATCTCGCTCCCTGAAACGTTGGAAAGCCGATGGGAGTCTAATTTCGAAATGCAGAGACGGCAGACCGCGGAAAACGACGGCTCGACAGGATCATCTGATCGCCCACATGTCGAACTCGGACCGATTCCGCACTTCCACCGACATGCAGACCGCCTTGTCAAGGCACCATGGAATCCAGTTGGCCTCGTGCACCATCAGACGGCGTTTGATCCACATGGGACTGTTCGGGCGATCGGCAGAGAAGAAGCCGTTCATCAGTCTGGACAATCGTCGAAAGCGACTGCAGTTGGCTCGCGACCACCACCACTGGATCGTGGTCCTTTGGTCCAGAGTGTTCTTTTCCGACGAAAGCAAATTCGTGAGGGTCCACTCGACAGGTTGAGTATACGTTCGGCTATCGGTGTCCGAGAAATACAATCCTAGTTGCACTCGACCGACTCTGCAAGCAGGGGTGAATTTGGCCATGGTTTGGGGCTGTTTTCAATTGTCTGGTGTCGGTCCGTTGCCTCAGGTGGAGGGTCGAATGAATGCTCATGAGTATGCTATGATCGTCTCGGACATTGTCGAACCGTGTATGTGTGACCACATGCCCCTGACAGCCATCTATCAGCAGGACAACGCCCCCATCCACACAGCTAGGTGTGTCAACACCTTGATGGTAGAGTTTCGAATCCCCCTTCTCGACTGGCCGGCTCAGAGCCCGGATCTCAATCCCATCGTAAGCATTTGGCAGTCGATGAAACTTAGTGTTAGTGCCAAAAACTCGAAAAATAAAACCGATTTTAAACGGAAAATCGAGGAAGCCTAGTCGGAGTTCAGTAGTGACAACTATCAGCGTTTGCTATATTCTACTCATTATTGATAGATCTGATCACTTTCTGCATAATTAGAATTGAATCTGAATTGATTAGATAGCTGTCTAGATTTCATTCAACACCTTTGCACACGTTGATTTGATGCAAAGATTTTCTAAAAATTATAACTTTTCTAACAATGAAACAATATGCTTGATATTATTGGAAAAGATGCACAATAGTAATATAGAAATACTTTAATGAACAAGATTTGATAATAACTGATTTAGACAAAATGCGCGCTAATTTACAGGAAAAATTAATTTATGCAAGACTTTTGCACACCTCTGTAAGATGCCTTCAAAACATGGAAAAATTCGAAGAGCGGCGAAATGCAAGCTACTCTCCACGCCAAGCAATTTCATTTCTGGCTAGTCACCTTGAATTATTCAGTTGAACTTGTGTGAATTACTTCCAACCGATACATACGAAAGCATCCGTAGAAGCCCAACTGGTGGGGACTTTCTGCGACGGACGTTTATAAAGAATGAGCTGCAATTCTGCTAACCCGAATTTTTTATCTTGTCCATGCCACATGTTAGCGGAATTTTATCTTACATAAGACAGTAGGTTTCGCTACAAAGTGTTAATCACAGTTAAATTATGATATGCTATTTGTGACTCCAAGTAAACAGGTAGTTTTCGATCTTGGATGCCTTTTTTACTTATGATCAAGCTTTTGTATATTGATACATTGTTTTGCCAGTAATTGGGTGATTTTCATTGTAAATTAGCTTTTTGAGTAGAAATTCGTTGTAAGAGATTAAATTTGTCGAAAAAATAACATGCCTGCTATGTTTGCTCCTATATATTTTAACGCAGGAAAGGAATATAATTTCTTCTGGAAATTTGAAAACTTATATAAAGGTTTTAATGCTATTTATCCAAAGTTAGTCTTTTATAATTGTAGAGTTTGTTCAACGTCTTGATGTAATTTAGTATAGCATTGTGATGTTTAGTCCAAATATCTGTAGTATTTCGATGTTCTTTTTAAAGTTAAGATAAAACGTAGTTGTTAATTAGTTTTAGACAACAGCTGTGTTCCAGATGGAAGACGTTATAAGTAAATTTACAGGGTATAGTACTAGAGAAGTTTAATTCTGCTGTATATTTAACGTTACTGTCATTAAATGTGCGTGCAATTTTTCTTTTTACGTTTTTTCCATTCGTATGGTCCGGAAAAGATTAAGATACAATGCGACATGAAAATCGTTAAAAGGTTAAAATTATGTCGAAAAACAAGAATATTGCAAAGTGTTAAGATTAAGCTTTTGTTCAGAGTTTTATTGTAAACCCGTTTCATATTATTTTATACTGATAGCTTATGAATAAACAGACCGGTTATGCATAAGTGATATTTACCCCTATTGATTTCCTCACAGGAGCTTACTTATCTCACGATGGTCACTAATATGGAAAATGTCGCGAATTTGGTCTATGTGCTTTAGCATGCTTAAACAAACATTATCATCAGCTGAAATGAACACAGATAAATCTTTACTAATGTACTGTGGCCATAAACGGGCGATGAATTCTTTTTTCCCATAAAAGGTATAGATTCCTTCTCTAGCGAAAGTAAAAACACACATATATATATAATATTTATATAAACAGCAAGAATGGCTTACACGCGAAGACATGTCTGAAGGCGATTTTAATATGATCTTCTAAAGTGTTTAAAGAATTAAATCTCTTATACGGAGTATCGTTCCGTACATAAATGATTTTAAAAACAAATTTGTTTATAAAATATTCTTTTTTACATAATTAAGCAATGGACAGAAAATAGGAAGAAAAATTATTTATGTAGCAATTTTTATTATTTTCCTTTGAGTGGAATTTGATATGTTCTGTTAATTTTGCATGACGTCTTCGGTCGAATTAACAAAATAAGGGTAACTTTAATGTTTCTCTTCATGAGTGTTGGATGAGGAGCAAGTGACAGTGATAATGCTCCCTCAGTGCTTTCCGTTACTAAAATGTTTTCCTGCACGTGTCGAAACCTTTCTAACAAGGAACAAGTCAAACCGAATGTTTATCGGATATCTTCCGGCGACCACTATATGTTCTGAGCCCAGTAAGCACGTAACCGTATCGCTACATTAGGATAACCTGTTTAAACCACTCCGTCTAAAGGCCATTTTCTAACATTTACAAATGTCAGTACCACTCGACTAAAAGACAGTCTTACATTACTGACACGAAAGTACCAGCACATCATCTATACGCACTATATACCTGACGTCAAATATGAAACATCAAAACGTATTTAAAGGTTTAAAAATGAAGTAAAGATGAATTCATACAGATGACCTACATTATGATAGTGTGTCATCAACTGCTGGATGAGACGTTTGATTGCAAAATATAACCATAATTTATCTATTATAAAATATATTTTCAGATTTTATAATTTAAAAAATCTTGCCTTAAAATTAAATAGACACATGTATGTCTTAAACACAAAACAAAACACGCTGTCTAAATTAACTATTGTCTTATCTGTTCTGATCGAAGCAGCTCTCCTTTTTTGAGCCCTCTTTATTTTGGTTTCGTATTTGTTGATGATGAAGTAACTTATTTTTGATCTTGTTTGTTGCTTACATTTTTTGTTATTTCTTGCGTGAATGTTGCTTGATTGCTACATTTTACTATTTAAAATTGTCTTTAAATTATTCTTTCATTTGAAAAATGAAATTAATTTTAATAATATCTTACTGTCATTCGTCCGTAAAAATTTAGGGAAAGTTTTATAGTTTTATTGCATTTTAAAAAAAAATAATGTTATGCTGTTTTAAATTCTTTTTAAAAGATGTCAAAGAAAAACCATTTTGACAACGTATTTTCTAAATTTCCTTTAAATTCTTTTGTTATCAAGAACACATTTCCTCTTATATGAGGTATTCATACTCTGAATTAAAATAACTAAAAGAACATTTCTGTATTTTTGGCATTTACCATTTTTTCATACTTAATGACATGCAAATATTATGCAAAGGCATTTTTAGTATCCGTATCGGCTATTGATGTAGCAATAAAGAAAGCTGTTTGTTAAGGGTTATTTATTTAGGTGACACTGAAGTCCCAGAATTTTCCACATTCTAGGTGTTTGTGAAAGATATTCTCTTATATAAATAGCGCAAAGATGGTCATTTATGAACCCTGACAACAATCATTTTAGACGAACTAGAAAAATGACTCTTCATCATACATAAAATAATGGAGTTATGAGTTTTGTTTTTACCTAAAAAAGCAAAGCGTGGAAACCATAACTGTCTTTAAATTAATAGTGATTTTGCCGTAACATAAACTCAGGCTCATCAGTTGAATATCTTTGCTCCACAGTCTTTTTAGTAACATCAACAGCACTTTGTAACATTTTAAAATTAATTGTGAATAAATGTACCTGCCATTAAAAATACCTTGAGAAAGCCTTTTCATGCACTATTTAAATTTGCAAAAATCTTGTTGTCGTAAACTATGGTAGGTGAACTTTACATTGGCAATTGCATCAACACGAAAGGTGTATATTTTAAGGATAACTCCATGATTCTGCAAAACTGAAGCATTCATGTTGTCAAATGCAAAAGAGTAATTAATTCAATGAATTTACGCAGGGTGATTCAAAGCTTTAGTGTGTTAAAACAGCGCAAACATTAAAGAACGTATAAATAAATTAACTGAAACTGCAGGGAATTTGAGAAAGTCTCGGACAAGATATAAACACTTCGTTGATTTACAGCGGTGTGCAAAAGTCTTGCATAAAAATCATTTTTCCTGTAAATTAGCTCGCATTTTGTCGAAAGCGATTGTTATCAAATCTTGTTCATTAAAGTATTTCTATATTAGTGTTGTGCATCTATTCCAATAATATCAAGCATATTGTTTCATTGTAGGAAAAGTTATCATTTTAAGAAAATCATTTGCATCAAATCAACGTGTGCAAAAGTGTTGCATAAAAACTAGACAGCTATCTAATCAATTCAGATTCAATTCCAATTATGCAGAAAGTGATCAGATCTATCAATCATGAGTAGAATATCCGAAATTCTTGATAACTTGTTCACAACGACGAGGCTGACAATTGTCACTACTGAACTCCGACGAGGCTTCCTCGATTTTCCGTTTCAAATCGGTTTTTTGGCTCTAACGTTGAGTTTAATCGAGTGCCAAATGTTTTCTATGGGATTAAGATCCGGGCTTTGAGCCGGCCAGTCGAGGAGGGGGATTCGCCACTCTGTCATCAAGGCATTGACACTCCTAGCTGTGTGGATGGTGGCATTGTCCTGCTGATAGATGGCCGTCAGGGTCATGTGGTCACATATACACGGTTCGACAATGTCCGAGATGATCTTAGCATACTCATGAGCATTCATTCGACGTTCCACGTGATGCAACGGATCGACAACGGACGATTGAAAACAGCCCCAAACCATGGCCGAATCTCCCCCTGCCTGCAGAGTTGGTCGAGTGCAACTAGGATGGTATTTCTTGGACACCGATCGCCGAACGTACACCCGACCCGCCGAGTGGACCCTCACGAATTTGCTTTCGTCGGAAAACAACACTCGGGACCAAAAGACCGCGGTCCAGAGGAGATGGTCACGAGCCCACTGCAGTCGCTTTCGATGATTGTCCAGACTGATGAACGGATTCTTCTGTGCCGATCGCCCGAACAGTCCCATGTGGATCAAACGCTGTCTGATGGTGCACGAGGCCAAGTGGATCCCATGGTGCCTTGATAACGCGGTCTGGATGTCGGTGGAAGTGCGGAATCGGTCCGAGTTCAACATGCGGGCGATCAGACGATCCTGTCGAGCCGTCGTTTTCCGCCGTCTGTCGGCTCTTCGTTTCGAAATTAAGCTCCCTTCAGCTTTCCAACGATTCAGGGAGCGAGATATCGTCTACCGATTGCAACCGATACGATCCGCAATGACCCACTCAGTTTCACCATCTTCGTTCATACGAACGATTGTGGCCCCATGTTCGGGGGTCAAATATCGGGCTCTCGACATCACTATGTTGAACAAAAATGAATCAGAATAGTGGAAAATTAGTTTTTCATATTTATATTCTACTATCCTAAACTAGTGGAGCACAAAATATATATTCTAATTTTTTGCAGTTTACACAACACTTTTTCACTCGTCGATTTCATGCAAATTATTTTATTAATATTTAAATTTTGACTGTGCAATTACAAAATGGATCTCAGTGTTATAAATCGTTTAAAGACACCGATACCTTTCAATTAAAACAGAAAACATACAATAGTCACTAATTTCTACAAAATAAGAACCAATTTTCAAAGTCTGGTCAATTTTATGCAAGACTTTTGCACACCGCTGTATTGTTTACAAAGTTGGTCTTCAAATGAAACAAAAACCTATTTAAAATGTTTGACCCACCAATTTCAAAAAAGAAATATATAAGAGAAGTATAAAATCGTGAGTCTTTCTGATAAGAATCTAATTAAACGCAAACTCTATTTATTGTTTAAAATGTCTCAGGTTGAGTTGCTCCTAGTCTTATCGTAGTGGTGGAGTAAGCCGGCTGTATAAAGAAAAATCATATGATATTCAGATAAAAAAGAAATCAGGAAAGAAACGAAAGTAAATATAAAAACGCACTTTCTCTGATTATTAGGAAACAGCGTGTTTCAACCGACAAAATGCGTGGTTTCCTTCTTATAAAACAGAAAGCTATGTAAGAGAAGTCCTAGTTCAATTAATGTAAGATGTCTATCTGCAACAAAGTATCTAAATTCAACGAACGCAAGAGAAAACCAATCTAACTTACAAAAAAGTGTGAGTAAAATACTGTCCGATGCAGAGAAAGATGATACAACTTTGTAAATTAGAAATTACTGTGCTACCTTTAGTATCAAGTAACGAAAGAATTGAGCATTTAAATTTCTAGTAGAAATCATCTCTCAACACATTTCTCGTATTTTCAGTAGCATTCCTGATGTGATTTTTTACCTGAATTCTTAAAATGTTCGATAGAGGAAGGAAGAAAGCTGCCACTGCCCACGTACAAAAACGTTAACAAACCTACAAATAATTTAAACCAGCTTGGACTTAAGCAACATAACATGATGAACATTTTGGTCAACTTTTAAACTTCCTTGTCCTGCAGGCATCGCACAAACCTACTTCCATTTACTTTCGATTGGTTTGTTTAAGCAGTTTTTTATGGTTTTTGCAATATCCTGAGGAAAAAATTCTTTTCAAGTGGATTTTCAAATAGTGTTCGTCGTTAGTATAAAATAATACTAAGTATAAAGAAAATAATTGCCGTCCTTTTGTTTGAATAATGATGAAATAATATAAATCTGAGAGAATTTTAAAAACTGTAGTTATTTTTAAACCGACGGAAATAGGTGTTTCATTTTTCATTTTATATTAACAATTTGGCTATCGATAACAACAATAATTTTCCAACACTCAAAGAATGCTAAACAATGAATCAACAAGACAAAGAAGACATAATTGTGGACTCAGCAATAGAATAATTAGTCATTCATAAAAAGTATTTCTAGGGAAACGTTGTGACAAACGTTTTAAGATATTTAATAGGCATCGATTTTCTAACAGTTGTATAATTATATACGTAACTTTCTGCACTAATAAATTAATTATGTATTATATATAATATTACCTTAATGGGTTTAAAGTTGAGTACATCAGTGCCCGTGTATTGAATTCAATGAAATAGGCCAAATATTTTTAAAAATAAAAATGAACAGTTTTGACAACCAACTGAGCAAAAATTGAAGATCAGTACTGCATCACGTTTTGTATCCACTTAAATCACTCACAATTGTTCAAAGGAAAGCAAGCATAGGCAAAAGCCATACCATTCTGTTCACTTAACCGAAAATATAGAAAAAAAAACGAATTTAAGAGAATGTATCACAAATACTTGCAATTAACTAGAGAAATTAAAGTGGATTTTTCTAATGCATTTTTAAGTTCACTTATAATAAGGTAAACATCATATATTATCAAATTTTTCTGGATATTGATTTCAATTTAGATAAACTAAAATATTGGATAATTATGAATTATGAACCCCTTATTTACAATTTTTATTGCTACGTTTCGAAAAAAAAATTTTTTTGCCACCTTCAGGTATGCTTTTAATAGCCATTAACAATGAGTTAAATTGCTCGGTCGGCAGTTCACCGAATTCACAACCAATAAGTTCTTGATTCAAATCCAAGCAGTAACCTATACGAGTTATATTAGCAATAAATACTAAAAATACGCTTGAAGACGACAAGAAAATATACTTGCTGAAACGTAGCAAGGTGAATTGCAATGACAGTGCTAATAGTTTATTATTAACTAGGTTACAACGCACTGTCAAACCAAATCAGATTATCTGTATATTAATTTCTTCTCTAAAATTTTGTGATTCATTGCTTGAGCTTAGTTTACTGAGATATATTGTTGGACTAACATAATTCACAACGAACACACAGAATAACGTTCTCTTACAAAGGGTATTATCGATTACATTAAATAAGTTCCGGTTAACTCGGTTTCATATTTTCAAACTACTCAACGTCACCTTTGCAAATGTCTATAAAATAAAAAAGAATATTTAAAGTTTTGATTATGAAGATCAAGAAAGACAAACAACTTTTTTTTACGAACATGATAATCTCAAGATACATTAAATGATTTATAAGCTTTGAACTCTCATTCGTTTACAAATTGTGAAAGAAGAAAAAGTATGTGCACGTTTTAAAAGCTGATCTTTGTTTTATTAAAATGATTTATTTAGTAAACGAAGAATTCTTAGGAGGACTGTAGCAGCAGTGTGCACTTCTCCAACCGACAGCATTATTTAATTGTAAATTTATTTTATTTTACCACTTTTTGTTTGTATAGGTTGCGCGAAAGTTAATTTTTATAGTTTAAGACAATTTGCGTCTCTGATGGGTTTTTAAAACGCTACAATACCGCATGTCTCATTGCGAAATTAGAAAGGGATACAAATGAAAACGGTCCCACTGGGACATAATCTGCATTGGAAGAAGGTTATTCTTCCCAGTGAAAACTTTCTTCCATAACACTTCATTTTTACGTGGTAGGAAACTAGACATTCCATGGTCTGTGATATACACCAAACCAAATGTAATTCTAGAGCTCACAAAGCTTGGAAAGAGAATTTGTAAGTATATTTCGTCAGCTTTTCTGTTTTCTCTTTAAAGCATATCAATGAATTTAGACAAATACTGTGTTTTGCTTGGCTTGTTAAACTAAAATCCTTACTAGCTCTGCAGGCGAGTGATGACTGTTCACTGTTACTGTTGAGTGTTTACAATAGAAAATACTGCGGCGTCTTAGCTACTGCACTGAAATAAGCAACCAAACATTGGATGTTTCTTTCATTTCGATCCGATAAACTGCTAGCAAAGAAAAAAGACAAATACCCTTTCACCTCTTTGCTCTAATGTAATACAGATATTAATAAAAATTTTAGTAAACATTAACGTAAGTCCATTTGAAGCCATGGAAAAAGAAAAGAAAACATTGATAAGAAATACTATAACATAATACAATTATTTCACATAATCCTGACGTTATAAAATTTGCATTTGAGTAATTTATTTATATTATGCCTGTCTGAAATTAAAATTAAATAAAACGATTCTATTTTGTTTTGAATGCCTTTTTTTGGACACAATTTAAATTCTTTAATTTCGATTTGTTCTGTTTATTTGCTTTTGATAATTAATTGAAACTAAATTTAATAAATATTTGTTATTTCAACTTATTCATTTCTTACGTTATTATTTGTTGCCTCGTAAGATATTACGATTTCTAGCGCTTATTTTTAGTTTTCTTCTGTTCTTTTACCTTTTCCCAGTAAATAATTTCAAATTCCAAAATTGGCACAAGAAACTAATCAGTTAAATAGATAATTTTTTTTTTTAATCTGAAAACTAATGATTTACGACAGGAAAATGCAGAGGGAAATAAAAGGCTGATTTTTTTTTCAGAACAATGTCTCTTTCCCATGTGTAAATACATTAGCGCAAAATCTTTTTAAAAATATAAATAATAAAGAAAGAACAAAGTTTGCTTCACTAAAATCAGCAAACTAACAACAACACATTACTTGATTTATATATAAATATCATGATTACACAAATTAACGTTTATTTTGATATATACGACATTTTTATTCAGCACTTGATAAATTATAATGGTGCGAGTGTGAAACAGTAAGATAAATCTTCCAGTGTTTGTAAATCTTACATGAAAAATTCACCTATTTGCTAAGATATAATACAGAGTGTTTAAAAATATGCATACACACTTTGAATTTATGTATATTTAATACTTATATATAATTTAATAAACAAAACTTTTTTATTCACTGCAACAAGTACTTAAAATATATATGTTCAAGGTGTGTATACATATTTCTGAATCATTCTGTATTATATGAGAACGTAAAATACTTCTTCAAGCAAAATTTTCTTGGTAATGGTAATGGAATAAAGATGAAGGAAATACAATAACTGCTGGACTTCCAGTATTTAAAAATTATTTCTAATGCATTATAATATATAGATGAGTGACTCGTTACCAACTTAAGCGAAGTACCAAATGATTTGGAAAATATGCAAAGAAATCTGATCTAAAATGGTTTAACACACAATTTGCTAGAAACTTAATGTTAAATATTTTGTTTTTTTTTAAATTCTGTATGTGCACTGACAACCATGAAAGTTGGTTCCAATATATATTTAATAATGATATAGTTACGTCTATTTTAGCGTATATCAGTTGGAAAATATTTGCATGACAAAATGAGTTAGAATCAGTGTGTTCGAACTTTAATTTTTGAGAAAAATATTTCGTGATTTTTAGTAGTAAAGAAAAGCATAGGGGTGCACTGTTTCTTGGAGAAGCAGCAATGAGTGATGGCAATTGAGCACAGGTGGTTACACTCCCTAAGAAAACCAGTAACAAACACCTTAAATCGTTCATGACTTCAAGTCTTTAATTCTACTATAGAAAGAATATTTCTGGTGTACTCTCAGTAGTTCTGGACACTTGTTAACTAGATATTTGAAAATATAAAAATACTACACACAATATTAACATAAAACACGTTCTGGTTTCAGAACTACAATTAGTAATTGAAAATTAATGAATTAATGAGAAATACTAATTTAAAACATCTTATCAATACACTAGACTCTCATTTTATGTTAAAGAGATTTTTCAAGTAAAAGACGTCACATCAGTACCTACATAAACACGAGGTAGTACGCTATTTTTAACATCTATGAAGTACAATGTAATGGTTGCGTATAACTATGAAGCAGTGATTTTGTTTATTGACATAAACTATTGGAAAAAATTTCAGATGTTTGTAAATTTTTAATAAATTATTGATTTAGGTGAGTTATTAAAGTATATTTAGTTTTTAATACTATTTTATTAACATAGTTCTTTAGAATATTTTCATAAATTATCTGCATAAAGTATGAGAGAAAGTTTATAAATCGGGTAAATAAGAATTCCTACAAAGGTTTTCTTTAAAAGCAAAAAAAAAAAAATTAATATCATTTTATATGTAAAATAGTGAATGTAGGTTTATAATAAAGATTAATAAAAGTTTCCTTTTCATCGTTTAATCTTATATCAATACTAAAAGGTGAAACAGACAATATTAATATCAATCTGCTCTTTATGTGCTCGGTTTGATACTAAGTTCAAACCTGTCAAACTAGTATTGATGGATCGCATTCCTTTTAAATTTATAGACTCCTTTGTCCGTAAAGTACTCTATACGTTCGGTTCTCAACATTATGAAGAAAGTTTCTAAAAGGATTATATATATCGTTTTAGGTATGTATAGTCTTACTTTAAAGAGAAAATTAAAACTACCTGAAAATTATTTCTAAATATTACATTAAAAGTAAGTATACTTCAATATCAGTGTTAGAAAAGAACATTTGTTTTCATTTCAATACCAAATTCCAAAATTGGAGAAACTGCAGTTTTGTAAAAAAAAAATAATGCATTTACCAGCAATTTCAATCTATTTTGTCAAAAGTTTTGGAATTGTCCCTATGCCATACGACGTGTACAAGAAATAGGTTTTGCTTGGTGACATACAGGTTTTGGTTAAGATTATGGAATCTTTATTTTATTCACTATCAAAAACAGAATTTCTCTGCTCTATAATTCGTGATTAATTGCTTTCCTTTTCTCTTTCACTATTTTACATTCATTTAGCTTGGCGGACAAAAGATTAAGAATAGTGGCTGAACAAACATAAATTGGCATTAAGATAAAAAATAAATAATCTGCCATGGGAAATTGATAGGAAGTCAGTTTCTTACTTTTTGATAGACATGCATATCATCATGATTGTAGTAAATATTTTGCATACGATAGCTTTTCTTTCATTACAAGAGAATTTCATGGCGACCAAAATTGAAAAACGAATCAAACATATTCGAGATTTTTCAACAAAATCTTAATTTTTGAAAATTACATGAAATAAACAGATCAAGGAAATATTAGTATTTGGTTGCATAGTCATAAATTCCATTCACGCTCGTAATCTCTTATGCATGAAGTCCACAAGACGAATACACCGGTCTATGCAAGTATCGGCTATATTTCGACTGAATAATTTGAAACAGTTGATCTAAATTTCTGACTTTTTCATTTTACTAGCTTTATCTGTATTGTTTCATAGAATTTCTATTGGATTCAAATCATGACTTTTAGCCGACCACTTTATAAATATAACTAACTGATATGTGATTACTAATGGCGGCTGAATGTTTTGGATCGTTATCATGTTGGAAAATTCAGTTAAAAGGAAGACAGTCCTCAAAATATGGTTCTAGTTATTAATTTAAATATCCAGGAAAACAAATCGGTCTTTTTTTTCCTGGATAAGATAAATCTTACCCATTCCTATTTTGGAAGAAACAGCACCATACCACATTGGACTCGCCTTACCCTTGACCGTCGATTTGCAACACTTAGAATAAAATGCTTCACCCAATTTTCGCTGCACATTAGTTTGACCATATGATTCAAATTTTTTGAACCGCAATTTGCCGCAACAAAGCATCATGAAAAGCTGTCTTTGGACAGTTCTCAGCGAGATCGATATTTCTTTTGAATATCTTAAAATATCAACAGACATTTCCGCTTCAATTCAGACAAATGTTTGATATTTCGATCGGTGTGACATCAATTTTTCAGGATCTGCTACCTTTGTGGCGTTCTATGTAGCCGCCCGTATGTTCGCATAGCTTCAAGGTTAGATAACGAGCCGTTTTACTGCACTCGAACTTGTTTTCAATGTTGTAATATAAGGTGCAACTTCATGATTCAAGTGAGTACTGTTAGATGTAAACTAGATTTTATAGCAAATGTAGAATTCATAAACGTTATGCATTAGTTTACTATATTCTACTGAATATCAAAAAGACAAAACAAATATCAACAGTTGACGTCATTTTCAAACGCTTGTCATCATGAAATTCCTTCATTATGTAAGAAAAGCAAACATGTGCAAAACGTCTACTAAAGTCATGTTTATGTGTGTGTGTCAGTCGAAAGAACAAAAAATTTCATTATATCAGTGTAATGTCCATGATGGAATGTTTAATTTTGCATATTTAGCGTATCAATTTATGCTTGTTTTGCCACTGTGCTTAAATTTGTCTGCCACTGTATATTTGTGATTTCAGTCTAGAACTGTACATCATTTTATTGGACTTTTATTCAACAAACATCACAATGTCAAGAATTTATCTTATTTAAATTATGCCTCGTTTGACAGCCTATTTCATTTTTAAAATTTTTTCTTTAAGTTTAAATCTTGTTCACTCAAATTTAATACAACTACAGTATTTTTGTAGATATGCATTATTTTCACAATTATAAAATAGACTTGTCACGTTAAAATTTACAGTTACTTCAGAACATATTTCTACTGAACATAACAAATCTTTCATGAAATGATGCCTTTAACGCTAAATGTATGAAATAGTTTTAAATTTCTTAGAGCAGATGTCCTGAAGAACCCTGGCATTTCTCAACAATGACCACAGTTTAAATCTATCACGGCTGCCCTTTTAACTTTTTTCTTTTACAAGTACATTGATTCTCAACCGATATGCGTGCTGTTGACGTTCTATAAGAATGGCTTTATACTGAAAAAATCTTATTTCTCATATTTTAAATATAGTATTTTTCCTGACTTTTGTGGCGTCAGAAAGAAATTAATTTGATGTTATGATGGCAGCAAATGCTGAGCCGCATTTCAACCACTAAATTTGTCATATTTACTTTTTTATTTCCATTTTAAAAAAATATTAACTTTAAAATTATAAAAAAACATTGAGACGAGAGTATTTATGAAAATAATAAGTCAACGTGTTTTTAAGGTTCTTAGCATTTTGATTTTTATTTTATTGTTGGTTTCCTGTTCATGAAGGATGTGGTAAAACATTACACCCGTGTCCAGACGTTTTGATAATCCTAAAACGTTTACAGCTTTTCTCGAAAAAGTCGAATTAAGCCTACCGAATTTGGAAAATAGTGTTACGTTAAAGTATTAAAGCGACTAGAATTTTGTGGTTTTTCAAGTAATTAATGGGATGATGATCAAAATTGTGAAATATGATAATATTAAATTTAAATGCAAATAAAGTAAATCTGAAAAGTCTCTATAAATTAGGTCGTGTGGGTCAGTTAGAAGTACTGTATTCAATAGCAGACATGTAGAAGTGATCTGGTACAGTGTCAAGTTACGATTTGAAGATCCGTTTTGTTATTGTTATTTCCAGGGTGATGCGAAACGTTTAGCCGCCATGTCTGTAAATTAGAGTTGAATCTGAAGGGATTTCACTCCATTATCAAAATGTTTGATGCATTCGTGGACTCCATTCTGTGCTACCATTTACAAAAAATAAAACATCATTTATTTGTGAGAACTTTTTTGTAAATTGAAATATCTTTGTGGGTTACAGAAAATGAAAAACCGATTTAACTATAATACGTCTGTCTATTGCATTTTCTATCACACCTTCCGTTATAAAACTGCTGCGACATCACTTTCCACGCTGTACGATGGTTGCTGATAAATCAGGTAGAACTCAGATCCCCAGCGATTTATATTTTTAACAAAATAGCCTCTGTCTCATAAGCATTGCTCCTTGAAGAACATATTTTTATTTACTATTCTTTCCCTGAATAAAAGCGTTAAAATTTATTTTTATCAATTTTGTTACCTGTAAATACCATTTAGAGAAAATGTCTCTCTTTGGACTGTGATGAACAGCACATTTAATACAACATAAATTGATATAATACATTAGTTCTCGCATCTTGATACTTTATATTTACTTTGTTTTTTTCTTTGTTGATAAGCACTTACATTTTGCTTTTTTGTAATAAATGAAGCCAAACACAAATAGATCAAATTACTATTTTCTTTTGTCATTATAGATTCTTTAAGTCGACGTACAAACGAAGTTATTTACGCTTTTTAATGGAAAAGTGTAGTAATGTAGTACAGTACTTTGCCAGTTCCGTCTTTCAAAACGAATCCCTGCGATTTATGATAACGTTGCCTTATGTCGATGTTGAAATGGTTCAAGAGTAAAGGAAATTCTGAAAAAAAACTTAAAATGAAATAGGTAAAAATGCATTACGAATATTTAATTAACCAAATTAATTAATACATAGATAAGTTTAGGAGATATTAGAGCATTAATCCTAACGTTAAAATATGAAAATGTCTTATAAAATATCTTCAAATATTACTAAATGCATCCTTTTTAGTCTTTTCCAAACAATAGATTCATTCACATAAGTTATGAGAGGCGAGGAAATGCAAGACATATGGAATTTCTAGGTGCGTGAGTCGTGGTGACACCAAACCTATTGAGACCACTTAATGTCAGAGATGCAGTTTACCCGAAGCAGAGTTTGACGTAGAGAGGGTGGTCGGTTAAAAGAAACTGAAATCAATTGAAAACAGTGTATTTTTAAATTAAAGTTATAGCATTTATTAAAGGCAACCTCACAATATACTCAAAGGCAGAAAAAGTGAGACAAATTACGGCATGCTAAAGCAATAATGCTTAAAATACAACCTATTTTACTCCAAACAAAGGGAAAATGGGGAAACAAAAAAGCATACGGTTATGCTGACTGCTACAACAAAATGTTTATTAATGGCTGAGAAGGCTGCCACAAATAAACTATTCTATGGAGACGGCTCAAATAAAAAATTCATGAAACAGGAACACAAGTCTGGCACCGTAACCAGTCTCCCATTCTCCTTGAGAACGGCTCTTAATATTTTATTTTACAAAACTATAATTGTTCTTGTCATGATCATTATTTACAAAAAAAAAATTAGTATGAAGTTTCTTCTTAAAAACTAACAGTTTCATTTTCTCTGAAATTTTCTACGAACGTTTTGAATGCACTTTGGTGTTGTCGAAAATCAGGCATCCTGCTTTGTTCTCACATTACGTGGAGATCTGCTAAGTGAAGTTACCAGAACCTTTTAGTATCGAGCTAAAAGGGACATGATCCTCTTCGCTCCAGGCAGCCCATACCTACAAAATTTCCTTTTAACACATGTAGCATAAACTTATAAAACTGGTTAGTATCGTCTGTAGAAGAGAAATATTAATAGCTACCCGAATTAAAAATACCATGTTTTCTACACTTCTGCTGCAAAAAGGGTGCACAATTTTTGTACTGCTTAAATATCATAAAATCAAAAGCTTACCGACTGAAGACAGGTGCTTTTTCATCTACGACAGTGTACACAACATGAAGTTGAGGTCCAAGACGGAAAGTACACACCCACAGGCGAGCCAGCTATCACTAAATAGCGTAAACTGTCTGTACCCTTGGAAATAGCCTTTCGTAAGCGTTAAGCACTAGTGATAAAAGTGTAATCCAATTTATTCTATAATCTATTTTAATCGCATTACCCTAATAATAAAACATTCTAGAAAAGTTCATCAAGAGCATAAAAAATATGGTCTGGAATAATTATAAGAATAGCTTTTCTGTATTGTCGTCATTCTTACGTATATACCAAAGCATGGAAAAATAAGTTTTACATCAATAGAGAGGTTTGGAAAATACAACAGGACAAATTGTTAACAGAAAACACTGATTAAAGGTTGCATACTACCCGATGAAGATCTTTATTTCATCAATCATAGTTCGTTGTAAATGTTCACTACCTTTACTTTTAGATTATTTCTAAAACGACACTGTCTTTTTTTTTAATTTTTAGCACGATACATTAATTTTTTAAAATCCCATTCACCACTCTCCATTATAAACTTTGCCAGCCTCAGTTATAATGGCCTCCTAATATTATAAAAATGTTTTATTCTAACTTTTTAAAAAAGATTAACTCTTCATTCAGATACTGTCAAAATGATTTAATTCATTACGTTCACTTTGTCAGACAATCTTCGGTGTGGATTTTGTTACTTATAATAAAGTTTTACTAAATGTATTGATGGCATTACAGTACTTTTAAAAAAATTAGATTGAGCAACATGTAATACTGACACTAAGTAGCACGATTGTCCTAACTGTAGGTTTAATTTCCCGAAAATATTATTACAAATTATTTAAAGAAGAAACTTGTCAGGCCTAATATTTTTTCAAAAAATTGTTTTGATGCATTTGTAGCCATAGCAACAGCAATTGTTGTATTCCTATTATGACCAGAGCTTCCGTTTTAGTTGATTTCATGCCGATTTGTTGATTATTTTAATCTTTCGTGAATGTAAAATAAAGCTAAATGGCAAAGTGCCAGTTTTATCAACTGTTTTAGCTTGAATATCTAGAAACTGAAAACATATATAGACCTGAAAATGATATTTATTATTTCTTTATAATGTTAAACATTAATCAACAGTATTATCATCACCTTCATAATAAATATATATTAACTTAAATATTTTGTTTTATAATAAATTTTGTCAGGAATTTATATGAAAGTCGGCCATTGACCTTGTTTGGTATTTAAAAGAATAGATTCACTAGAGTGTAACGCATTCGAAATTAAATAAAGATACTTATGAACAGATTTCTTAAAACCAGCGTGTGTTGGAATCAAAGGTCCATTGGTGTAAGGTATTGTGTCTGTTATAATTAACTAAATTTTATTAACATTTTGTACTTACCTGGAAAATTCAAAAACACATTTTTAAAAATGCCTTTGATGCAATCAACCTTTCAAATGTCTTCTTTGTAGTCAAAATCTATCTGAAAATTTAAAGAAAAGCATAAAAGTGTTATGGAACTTAATATAATTTTATACACAAAATTTGATAAACGTTTTTGTGAAACTATTAGTGCGCAGGTTTTAACTCATTATTTGATCATGGTAGGTAGCTTGTGACCTATTAAGAAAGATTCCTCTCCGTGCTATGACGCTGTTGTTTATTAAATTTTCTTAGGTTAGAATCTATAGTTATCACCGAGGAAGATAAAGATTTTATCAACCCTTTGATGTTATAAACGGAAGTTGGCCTTCACCACCAAGACGATAATGTTTCAACATTAACCATTTAAGGTAGACAGAAGTTTTTATCACACCTACAGCGGTGACCATCTCCACTGGACCGTGGCCCGGTGGTCCAGAGTGTTTTTTTCCTACGAAAGAAAAATTCATGAGGGTCCACTGGACGGGTCGGGTGAACGTTCTGCGATCGGTGTCGGAGAAATACCATCCTAGTTTCACTCGACCGACTCTGCAGGCAGGGGGAGATTCGGTCATGGTTTGGGACTGTTTTCAATCGTACGGTGTCGGTTCGTTGCATCACGCGGAGAGTCGAATGAATGCTCATGACTATGCTAAGATCTTCTCGGACATTGTCGAACCGTGTATATGTGACCACATGACCCTGACGACCATCTATCAGCAGGACAACGCCCCCATCCTCACAGCTAGGAGTGTCAAGGCCTTGATGGCAGAGTTGCAAATCCCCCTCCTCGACTGGCCGGCTCAAAGCCCGGATCTTAATCCCATAGAAAACATTTGGCACTCAATTAAACTCAGCATTAGAGCCAAAAAACCGATTTGAAACGGAAAATCGAGGAAGCCTGGTCGGAGTTCAGTAGTGACAATTGTCAGCCTCGTTGTTGTGAACAAGTTATCAAGAATTTCGGATATTCTACTCATTATTGACAGAACTGATCACTTTCTGCATAATTGGAATTGAATCTGAATTGATTAGATAGCTGTCTAGTTTTCATGCAACACTTTTGCACACGTTGATTTGATGCAAATGTTTTTCTAAAAATTGTAACTTTTCTAACAATGAAACAATATTCTTGATATTATTGGAATAGATGCACAACAGGAATATAGAAATACTTTAATGAACAAGATTTGGTAACAACTGCTTTAGACAAAATGCGAACTATATTACAGGAAAAATTTTTATGCAAGACTACTTCACACCGCTGTAAATGTGAGCGTTGATTCGAAAGCTCTAAAACAGACCAAATGGAGTCTCATTGTTTTTGTTTATACCTTTAAATCACCAAAGGGTCATCTCTTCAGAGACATCACAAGTAGTAGACTAGAATAACTTCGTCTTTAGGAAAACACAAATTTCTTAAAGATAAACTTTGCCAGAGAAAAATTTATATCATCTTGTGTTGCTTAATCTAGAAACAATTAAAATCAACATTCAGACTCAGTAATACCATTCAACAAATTTCAGAAAAAATTGTTGAACTACTAATGTAAAAATTTCGCACTAACTCGTATCAACATTATAGCGTGTTAAAGAGACAATTCAGTTTGTTTTAAAGCTGCTGGCTTACGAAGTTGAATAGACAGCATTTTTCGTTTAGTTCTAACACGCTCATTTTTCTTTGCTATTAAAAAATGCACTTGTTCAGGGGTTTTTATTTTGTTTATCGCCACCCAAGCAGTTCTGATTCAGCAAGCCATGTTATACAGCTCCAATGCTGGCTGGTTGCTTACAACAGGAAACTTACGCAAACCTATATAATAAAATTTTTAAAAATAGAAAATTTCTTTTTCATATGAACGTCCGCTGTTCAAAACACGATTCGCGAAGAAAGTGTCAAAATCTACTTGATTTTTAAAAGTTACATGCTCTTGCAGTTAAATTTGAATTGATGCAGAGTTCTTCAAGCACAATACGTTGACATCAACGCGGACAAATGGAATTAGATCTGCCAGCACTTCCTAATTATTATCAACCGACCTGTCGGCATTACGCATCTCATACAGATGTCTAGGATACAATAACGGAGCAGATGATTGGTATTGTGGGAAAATGTCAGGAGTTATCTTCCTTTTCTTTAGAAAACTTGCCTATAGGATAGTTCTATTTTTATGCCTATCCTCCAGGCGAAATGGAAGATAAAGTAGTTTTATTTAGTTCTTTCGTACAAAACATTCGAGCACCATTGATCGCTGGGCTTGACAACTCCCGCTATTATTGTCAGCAGACAACGTAGCGCCTTCTCTTTTATTCATAGGGTCTTATTTTTATTTTTAAAAAAGGAAGGAAGCAACATTCCGAAAGAAATATAGAAAAAAATATCTTGAAATATTTTGGCAGTGGCCTTGGTGGACTAATATGAAACATGCTGATAAATAGTTAACAGGTCGACATTGTTCTGCGTAGAGCAGATATTCAGCTGAGAAAACTACGATGGACTTCAAAGTAGACACCAGGAAGAATTTACTCGAAGTTGCACCATATCATCTGGAATCTTGGACCAGCGTTTCTATATTTTCAAAAGAACTTTTCATATCTAACTTTGATGAATAAATAACACGTATGTACTGATTAGGGTTAAAATTAATATAAAATAAATTGTACATCACTGTTACAGCCAGAAGCAATTAGGAAATCAGAACACCATCACATTTTTAAAAGATTATGCTGAAGTAGTGCATAGCGAAACAAATCGAGATTACGGAAGGGAGATGTTTCGATCCATCTTTTCTATAAAGTATCCCCCGACCAAGTTGACGCATAGTTGTGCTGTCATCAATTGGAAATTTCGGCTCATCAAGCAGCTAAGTGGCGAAGGATGAACGAAATATCTGTCGTATGTTTAAAGTCGGTACCGAACTGAAGATTGTGACCTGTTTATAAGCTTTGGAGTGATATAGAAGCAGTATCAGAAATTACTGTGGGTTAAGAGAAACAATTTATTAACAAATTTCCTAAAAGAGATCAAGGATTAAAATTCTTTGTGACTTTCTATGCATATTAAAACTAATTTAAAGAGAATAATTCTTGTTTGTTGACGGTTATATTCAATTATGTTAATGAATATATAAAATCAGAAAAATACAAAATGAAAATGTATCATTAATAAATAACGGTATATGAATAACTGTCATAGCTTTAAATATGACGATTATCTCGTAAATTGCCTTGTAAAAATGTTCTTTTGGCTCTTGACATAAATCCTAGTAAATATTAATTTGTTTAACGCTGCTATATAGTTAAACTAATTTGAATAATTTTATTGTAGGACTAATTTTTACAAAATTTTAAAATTCTGGCTGATCCGACCAGCACTTTGCCAATTACAAAATTATAATAGAAATAATGTCCAGGTATAATAACTTATCTAATAAGATTAACTCTTTTACTAAATTGCATTGCAACCCATCAAATGTAAGTTTAAAACTTTGCTGCTATAATATAAAAAGTATCAAATATTGATCGCTACACCTGGTTATTATGGAGGATGTCGTTAGCAACAGTAAAATTAACAAATTAAACGACGGATATAAACAAAAACAAAGAGATGAGAAGATGGATTCATAAAAAATGCACATCTAGAATGAAGCCATTCAAACTGGAATTAGATTTGCTTTAATTTTACAGGTAAACGAAAAAAAAAACTACTAAAAAGTTTTCTATCAGCAGAAGAATTTCGAAAGCCGAATGTTCTATGCCGATCGATTTGTCTGCCATCTTTCACTTGGTTTGAAGCCAGGTTTCCTCTTGTACACTTCTCGTGTTATCAGCAGTGCGCTGTTCGGAGAAGACGACAACAATGTTGTGAACAATTCCAGCTTTTACTCTTAGAATTCGAGAAAAAATAATATATATTTAAGCCCAACTTTTGATTAATGATCGTATAACAATTTTTTAAATTTATATGCAAATATAGAACCTATAACAAAGTTGTCTTGTATTTTTTTCAAAATACTTGTTGCTAAAATGGTAACTAAAACCGAATAGTGAATATCCGAAAATGCGAGCTACAGTAATCGGATTATCGCAGTTTTATTAGTTTTTATAAGTATTTATAATTCCTTTGGTACATCCGTTAGTGACAATGTAATAACTGCATTCGTCATCACTTTACTAAACAAGCAATAATAAATAACTTCTTTAGATTCAAATGAAATCACTTTGCTATTATTTTAACAAAATTTACCTAATAGTTATTTTCAAGATGTTTTATCTAAACTTTATTAAAGACAAATGCAGCAAATTCTATATATATATATCACAGTTTCCAGTACTTTTTTACCATAAAATTACATTTTTTATTCTTACCTTCTATGCCTTTAAAGTTGAAGCAGCTTTCGTTAAATGGTTTATTTTAAAACTTTTACTAAAGTATATGAAATTCCGCACAATTCCTCTCACCTGAAAAGACAAAAAAAAAAAAAATTCATTTTCTAAATACAGGCAAGATTTTAAAATAAAACTTTGACACTGAAAGAAAATTTGGAGTGATGATGATACATGATCTGTTTTTTTTTATTTTAAGAATATGTAATTCGGAAATTACCGCTTCCTGTTACATCAACGTCGACATCATACACGTTCCATTCTCTTTGGTACTTCCATATATTTAATACGATTTATCACTCATTTTGATATTTTTAGCACGTTGTGGTGAAGCTACGGTTTGATATACTGAGTTTCTGTTCAACAAGTAAATCCAGGGAAGAACTGTAAGAGTTAAGGGTACAAATGCACTGCAACGAGTATAATTACTGTAATAGTTCACTACTGCCAGCACCGCCTCACCGTCTGCTGAAGTGTGCGGTTAGGGTAGTAAGAAAACATATACAAAGAAACTTGGTCTGAAACAGATTCTAACAAAGTGGAAAGATTTAACTACGTTACCATATTTACTCAACACAAGTTAACCTTAAAATTTGTATAAATGGTGGTCGAAAAACATCATCAAATTCTTACAGAAATTCGGTTATAACGAACCCAAAAGTTAAAAATACTCGCTGCTTCATGGCGACCTTCTCGGTTTTGTGTAATTAAAACTGTTAAAGTAAACGAATACAAGCAACCATTTTAAAATTTAAATTCTAACTTATTATTAAATACATAATTGTTTGCAGATCTCTATACTAGAGAAAGTGTAGATTAATAAAGTAAAATAAGTATAATCGATTGTTAGCAAGGGTTAATTCATCGTTAATTTTTGCTAATCAGTAAAGGAAAATAAAGAGAAAACAGCTTATTGCATAAAAACTTGTTGGCTACATTACAGGATTAACATGAAATGCCTGCACTAAGAATGTTGTAATTTTAGTAAATGCTATTGTAATCATCATTAAGTTATAAAGAACATTATTATTATATTGTTAAATAATAACTTATTTATATTTTAAAAGGCATCAGGTAGCCAAATGGTTAGGGTCGGTGCACCTACTTGGTGTGGTTTCTTCTAAAGACATAAAGACAATTTTGAATAAACAAACTGATTTATAGCTATCTTGAACGCTTCGCTAGATCGGCTCGGCTGTCTGGGGGTTTATATTGAAGGCCTCCTAGCTAGGGAAGCGCTCATTTGAATGGTCCTTTACTTTGCGTTTGAGGCGCCATACGATCGTAGTAACGGAAACAGGAGGCTTGGCCCCAAAATGAGGCCTCGGGTTCAGATCTCACGCCCTCTTCGAAAGAAGTAATACATACATATCCCAGAACGCACCACAACAGCAACGACAGAAGTATTCCATCGAAGCTTCCGTCGGCTGTACTTGCTGACTAACCTCTCACACATCTTGAGAAGATGACGATGCTGCGGTTTTGTCTGTCGAACATTATGAGTCCCGCTGAGTTTGTTGGAATGAAAGTATTCGAAGGCCGTCCACCAAAGACAGTTCGCGTGCATAGGTGATATCAGATAGCACACCCAAACCCATTACTCTCATAGCGCATCCTTGTATAATTCCGCAGTGTGGCGTGAACATAGAAAATGATCTGAAATAATCGCTGTTGGTGATGAACTGACATTTTCTTTGTATCGAAACAGGAGTGATATTTACTTCAGTCGCGTGGAACCGCTTAATTCCATCGGAAGTTTTCGTTTTACATTAGATATGATCGAAGTGTTCGTGTTGTAAAATAAATTACTGTGGTCTGTATCGCCTGTCGCATCCAAACTGTACGAAGATCACGTTTTCTGGAAGCCCTCTCGAAGAACTGATTTATAAAACGTGTCTCGAGCTGTTCAAGACGGTGAATGCAAACTGTCTACAACGACTTTGGAAATTTCATCGAAAGTTTTTTTGCACTTTAAGATCTTGCGTATTACAAAAATATTTCATTTATCTTCAGGTAAGAAAGTAAATTAGTGATGAATGATTGACTTAAAGAAAGTAAAACCCTTTTTATATTACTTTCTTGAACCTTTGAAAATTGTACCCTTAATGATTTATTTTAACCGATAGTTTTGCCCTCGAGGAAAATTTACTTTAGTTCGTAATGAGGAAATTGAAGCCGCACAATGAATATTTTCTGTTTTAATTTCTAATTTATGATGCAAGCCGCGAGGTTTTGACGTCACATCAACTACATACCGGAATAAATTCGCTTTTCCAGATGAGTTGGTAAGCCGAGTCATGTATCATGGAATGATTATTTTTGAAAAATTAAGCACGTAGCTATATTTAAACTGATAGTACCATTTTCTTTGCTTTAGAATAAAATTTGTATGATGTAGATGATGCTTGTTTACAGATACTTAAGAAGTCCACTAAAATATAGTCATGGTCTATAATAAAACTCTACTGTAGTCAAATGGAGCTCCTTCAAATTAGCCAGGTTATTTGTCTACAGAGTGGCGCAGTAAGCCTTTGGTGGAATAACAGAGAGCTACGGTCGAGAATCCGAGCTTGAATAGCATTTGGACCAGTTTGGCTTGAGGTATTCTTCTTGGCAAGCCCTTCTTAACTCGTGTGCGTTTACTTCCAATTTTAAAAACGAAGAGGAAGGACTTTCGATATGTCATCCATTCTTTGCAACTAGACTAGTGCAGCTGTGGGACTGGTTCACACAGTCCCCAGGGGTAAGGGTTGGAGCAGCTGCCAGTATAATTCCTCGTCTGACTGCCGATACCAAAATTGTATGTAGTAGCATTAGGGAAAATGTTGCCAATCTTGAAAAGACGTTCTTTTTGTGTGTCAGGTAAAAATAATTTTAAAAACATAAATTATGTTGAAATACAAAAAAAAAAATATGTATGTCACAGTGGCAGAAATATTTCCTGGAAGATAAAAGAGGTTTTTATCTTAGAAATTGGAAACTAATTCACCTCTTACTAAGTATAAATTTTATTGTAGACATTTATCTATGATCCACTTGTTAATACTTGCTGATGTTGAAAGAAATGGGAAATAACACTTATTAGAAGAGAAAAGCAACTAAATATACGCTTCAAAAGCTTGAAGCGTTTTGCTAAATCATTA
Source organism: Nautilus pompilius (assembly GCA_018389105.1). Classification (NCBI taxonomy): domain Eukaryota; kingdom Metazoa; phylum Mollusca; class Cephalopoda; order Nautilida; family Nautilidae; genus Nautilus; species Nautilus pompilius. The sequence goes on from JACATO010002737.1 coordinate 2,151,493, forward strand.
CTGTTTAGAAAGACATCTTCAGGGAGACCAATATGTCTACGAGAACCGCCATTGATTACGCAAAAACATTATTACACATGTTTTATCATTAAATGTTTTAGGCAAAAATCGAAGAAAAGGCAAACCGGTGATTTGTTGACAGAATATTTCACAACAAGAGAACTTTCAACTACACTTTTGCATTTTTCCCCCATTAGTATTTACAACAATTTTTTCTCAAATCTGATTTTACGTAGTTATTTGTTATTCCCTGCAGTCATTCTGTTCCATTTTCTTTCCGAAGAGTTTGATATATCTTGAAGATCAAACAAAAATTTTATGCATGCTGGTATTTAGAATATGCCTCCAGGCATTACTCATGATCTGCATGTGTTATTGCTTTGATTTCCAAGCGCCAGGTGAATTTGGATGGGCAATAAAAAAAGAAAAGACGATAACCAAAGTAATTTTCTAGCAGAATTTGATAATGGCGTGATTGACTAAGTAAAGAGGATATTTTTTTTTAAAGTCTGTGTTTCGCATAACAAGTTATACCAGTTTAAGTCCATCAATACTTAAAATAAAAAAGTTATGTGATGTCGTTTATTTTCTACGATTTAAAAGTAGAAAATCAGTAAACTTATAAGAAGTTTATGCTATTAGTATTACAAAAGATCTGAGTAGACGTTGGCTTACGTTTTCAAACACAGCTAGAGGACTGAGTGTACTCCAATTTGTATAAAACTGTCTTAACAATTAAGAATTTTAGCATTACAAGCTTTCGGTCCCATTTAGATCAGAAAAACGAGACTTTTGTGAATTTGTTAAAGAATTTTTTGGAGTTAAATTTGAAGACGTCACAGTGAACTGTAAACTCCCGTAAAAACAAACATATAAATTATGTTAGTATTCAGTTTTTTTACATCTTTTTTGATGGATAATACTTTCCTTTTTCAGCGTTGTACCTCCGTTCAAGGTCTCAAGTAATGTGTACTTATTTACGATAGCTCTGACTTCTGGGAGAGGACTGACTGGTGGATGGATTTATATTTAAATAACGTAAGAACATTCTTTAATTATATGTAAGGACGGCTTCTGAAACATTTTCTGGAGTATTGTTGAAAATGTAAATTATATAAAATGCTTTTCGTTAAAATCGAAATGTAGGCTGCACAATGAGCAGATAGAAAACCATTTACACCTTATCAACCATAACCAGAGATATCTGGAAGGATGACTATTAAATTTGTGTACATTTTGGCTTATCAAAAACCAAAATAAATTATTATCTTTAATTCTAAATCATCCAGTCATATTCCATTTGTTAATAACCTGTTTTTATCAGTTTACTGATTTGTTACTTTTTAGTAGCCGAAACATTCGAACCTCTTTCTAAGAATGTTTGAGAAAGAAAAACATCTTTATCTTTTTGTACTGCAAGCCATCGAAACAGATTATGACGTTTAACATTGAACAAAATACCCTTATTAGACACAAATATAAACTAGACAATGTTATTTAACCTGTTCTTCACTCAGTAACTTTATATGGGCACTCACTATTTTATTTTAATGTCTTTTTAAAATAATCTTTGATGGTTTTATATGCATAAGTAAAGAAAAAGTAGAAGCTACCACTGAAAATTTTGTAATTGGTTCATCTTATATCACAACTTTTTATTACCCACTATTATAGCACAAATCATTGATTAAAAAGCTTTTTTCCAGTTAATATCTCACTAATGCATTATTCAAAACATCACAGGTTAATATGAGACCTAAAACTCACATACTAAGCTAAATAAGCCATGTTTCTAAAGAGACATTTGTGGCTATAAGACAATACATTTTAATTATTTCAATAAAAATAATTTGATAGGACTAAATTGAAAAGAAACCCATCTTTTAGTCCATGATCCCGAGGCTTGACTTTAATTACCCTATCGTAATTTATCTAGATAGTTTTCAATTTTTTATTATTAAAATTGTCTTCGAATTAATAACAGAAACGCCTCTCCGCAAAAGTAAGAGAAAAAAATAATGCCTAAAAGTGGCATACTTCAACTTTAGTATGTATAATAAATAAACCTTTATATAATACGAATAAGACAACTTTTAACATAAAAATGTATATATATATACATTTAATAACGCGAATATGAACAAATTATAATTACTTTTTAAAGCTTACACAATAATAATTACTGTATTTACATTATTATGTACATAAAAGTAATTACTAATGCTGGATAAATTTTATGTTAATTTTACGAATGTAGTAATTTATCAAACTGTGGGGAAAAAAACAAACTAGGAAACATCTGATTACTAGGGAATTGGTAGAACAGGAAATGTTTCACTGTTGCTTTCTCTACATATTGCAGCAAACTGATAAACTGTCAAATACTAGAATATTAAATTGTCTGTTCTCATTGTGCCTAATCCTTTCAAATCCTCGATAAATGTCAGCTTTAGACAAAAAGAAAACAAAATCTGGTTTACAAAGACAAAATTCCGATGGAACATACGTCACTAGAAAAAGATCAGTCAAACAGGGGTGAATGATGATAAATAAGAGCTCCATGCGGATAGCAAAAGCGTTATTCAGGAAAATGTATTTACAAAACAACTAATAATCATGTTTAATGTGATTTCTCGAATCGCTTGACCGGCAATGTATCTTGGAATAAGTAAAAAGTGCAATATATTAACGGTACTTAATAAGAAGATCATAAGCTAGCCAATTTTAAATAAATAGAAATGACGGAATGTCAGATGATATATATATAATATCTAGTCTGTTTTTATCTTTACTTGATATACATGCGAAATTGAATATAAAACATGGTGAATGTATTGTAGATATCTCGAAAAAGTGCTGTCTGTGAGTATTTATTTCAGCCATAGCTTTCATTCAACATTTCTGCCATTAATGTTTTAATTAACACAGACAGAAAAAGTAAATTTTCTATTTTTAAATTATCTTTTATGTTTTAGACAATTAACGACTTACAAAAAATATCATTGGTATTTATAACAGCTTCGAGTTTTCGAAGCATCAAAATAATTAGATGAGTTCAAACTGAGAATCATGATTTATCACGCTGAGGAGCATTATTGATTTTATACTTATGTTGATTTTATTCCACAAACGTTCAGTAGGCATCAAGTCATGGCTTTCAGAACAATTTTCAGTTTATAACTTTCAGTGTAGACTTTGCATAATTTAAAAGCATAGTTGGAGCCATTTCCTTTTTAAAAGAAGAAACGTCCGCCAATGAATTGCATATCATAGGGTACAGTGTGTCTTTGGAGAAAAATGTGGTAGCGGACTTCTAAATTTTTTCAAACCAAATCTGACCTAAATCACGAGACTACCTTCCTAAAGCTTACTATGGAAACAATACACCGTATATATTGATTCAATGTCACTGTGAACCAAGTTTTTGACATTTTGATTCATCTGACTTAGCTATGTTACATGTGAATTGGAAAACTGCTTTTAATAGTGACATTTAATGCAGAAAAACACAGAGCTTTTTGTCTAATTTGCTTGCTTGTTGGTCGGCGATTTTCCATCTTTTTCCTTGTCACAATTTATCCTTTTCATAATAACTAATTGGGTCTTTTGTGGAGTAAATTCGAAGAGAACCACCCCGGTCATCCTTCATTATGCAACCGTAGATTCTTAAGTTTGTTTTAAATGACGTATCCACCTAATCATTATACTTGGAATGTTATTAAGTCAATATCTGTGGAATCCACCAAGAAACAAGTCAATATTGGACTTTATGGGTAATATTTTCCTGTAAGCGGTAGCATTCAAACTACTTGAAAATAAATTACATTTTTAAAGGGATAAGATGCAGTTGTTAACCGGTATATTTAAAAGCTACGACAAAACAGGTCTATTAAATAGAGATTGGGTCATTTGATTCGAAAGAGCCTTGCCTCTTGGAAATATGTTTATTTGATGAAATTATTCTTTAAAAGAATTTAACGATTTACTAATTAGGCTTAAAATTACTGAACGAACAGAAACATTGTGACTTGCCATCTTCTGAGACGCGATGCTAATAAAAGAATCGCAATTCCTACAAAACCTGGAGAATCTGGAGTCTTGTCTTGACTTTAAAACCGAAAAACCGAAAGAAAGTAATGCAAACACACCGCATCAAAGAATAAAAGCTAATTCTATAAGGAATTAAGAAAAGAAAAACATTTATTTTTCAGGTTAAACAAATGTTTGTGTAGGCTCTATGCTTCCTTAATTGTTTCATTTCAGCTAATAACGAAGATTCCTAGCTTTAGCAAAGGCATTTGAATTTTTGCCTACCATAAGTTGATATCCCAAGCGGAGGAAAATAAACAAATAAATTTCAGGTCACTAAAATAGATTAAAATTTTATTAATGTTTACCTTTTTCTCATATTAATTACTTCATGTATAATATATGCACCCAAGCCTAGAAACGCGAGTATTTGTGTTGTTGGCATATGAAAGAAGTGCTTTCACACTGCGTTTCTCTTCCCAAAATGATTTTCAAGTAGCTGATAAAGAGTTAATGATCAGAACGCCACCTGGAGAGCCTTCAACAGCAAAACCATGAAAATACTTGCCATTATTTTCCACGTCTGCACTCACCGTCTGAATTCTCTTAACCACACAACAAAAATTAACTAGTACGGTACATCGTCACCATAAAAGACTTGGATAGCATACAAAGGATCTGCAATCACATAAGAAACCTTTTCTGTCCAATAGAAATTAAACTTATCAAAGAGACTAACTTAACCTAAACTATATTAAAAATTTTTCAAAAAAAATAATTAAATTATAGGTCACTGCTTCTGTCTTCAAAACAAAAATCGAGAAAGGATATGCAATGTGCTACATATAACTTATTTTGATTACATTTGATTGAAATAATAAAGTACATATAATACTATTAAATTTCAATGCTGGAAAATAAACACAGTGTGGACTAATTAGAATAACTTTTTCACTAATTACTTATTCACCTGTTCTAGCATACTTAATACTTATTATAAATTTTTCAAAAAAATCTTCTAAATTGTTGCATATTTGCTTGAATCTAGAAACTAATATAAATATAGAAGGATTGATGTGTTAAAGTTAAGAACAATTGAAGTGCTATGCAAAAAGCAGACAGTAAAAAATGAGATACAGATTAGAGAAAATAGTAACTTAGTGGAACTTCCGAGTAATTTTTTCAGCCTAATCTGGTTTAGCAACCTCCATTTTGGACACAAAGTGGATAATGAATTTATAAAATGAATGTTGCGCTATCTGAAAATTGCACAGTGTCTTGGAGTGCTGTGAAACTAATAAACATTAGAAGGTCAGGGTTAGAGTCGTTCAAGAAAATTGACTTTGTTTCTTACCGTCAAAAGCTTCTCCTTATTCTGTGTAACAGACATTTTCAGTTGTCTAGCATAGTTTTCCTACTATGGATGTGTGGCCTTGAGATAAACGCCGAAAAAGAATGCCGTCTATTTTATTCAAGCAAAACTGACTTTTCATCCTGACGTCTTCGGCAGAATCCCGAAGCAAGAACGTTATTTCAGGCTCAGTATTTACATCGCGATGTTAGCAGCCATTTTAAAGAGCTACCCGGCCAGTACCACGGTCGAGCCATTTAACCCACTCTTTATCCGTAGTTCTGACGATCAGAACCTGATGCAATGAAACTATAGTCGGTGCTATAACACACCTTGAAAACTTTACTATTGTCAGTTATCTATAAATCTAATAACTTTCGATGTTTATTCAATTTCCGGAATGTTTGCTAAACCATTTGCAATCTTAAGACAGTTGGCACACATCAAATATTGTAAAGTGTTTTAATCCTTTTCTTCCTTTATTAAATGTGATATTTTTCACCGGTTATAAATGTTTATGCAACCATAATCATCGATTAATAGAATCTCAGTGTCTCAGTAACTGTTGTTGGTCACTGTTGTATTCAATCACTTCAAGAAGTTTTAGAATTATGAGTTGTTTAAGGCATTTCTTATTACATTAACAATTGAACTAGCAAACCAGCCTATGTATGGTTGGTTTAGTAAACATTCTCTCAGTCATTTCTTATAGATGCCCCGCTGGCTCAGTAGTGGGTAAAAGTTATCACAACAAATTAGTAATAGCAGCTTCAGCGTTCACCACCAACTTTCGCCACAATACAAATATCTCCAAATAAAATAAATACCATGAAATTCCTCAATGAAAATGTTTCTGGTGAGTGATTGTGGAAAATTAAGTTCATTTTGCGGTTGTCTTGCAAACAGTAAGATGGCGGAAAGAACCCCAAATAATCGTTTTTATTCATATGAACAAGGCAATACCAAAGACTTCGCGTTCTTATCTAGTGATTTGACTATCTACAGTGGTGGTGTCCCTAATTTAGATCGAAAATTTTATGCAAATATCTCAGATTTATTACCAAAGGCCGATCAAAGATTAACTTAGCGAACTTTTTTCTTAGTCTTCCACGTATTTTCGATCTCGTGGATAAAAAATTAATTTCTGATTTTGTGAGTTTAGACCTCACAGTCACGAGTCGTTTTTATTCAGGCCTTTATAAATAAAATCGTATCAGTAATACTGTATACCTTCAGAAACCTGATATGTTTAATAAACGAAATTTTATCTTTTTAGGTGAATTAAAATCCGAAGCATTAAACATTATCTTTCTAGAAGAAGGCCAGAGTGGCTCTCAATGACTCCTGAAAACTACTGTTCCTAAGTTTTGAAGAACATTCTGTTTCTATCTCAAGGATGGTAATATTAAGGACACTTTTTGTATTTTTTACAAAATTTATTCTGTTTCATAAATATTTAATTAAAAGTCTGCTCTCAAACTATTCCTGATAAATGGCGTTAGGTGATTTCTAATCTAGAAACACCGGGAAATAAAAAGGGGTCATGGTGTGTATCGCATATTTCAGGTGGAGCATCCCTGATGGCTTTACCTTCGGCCGACGGATGCTGTCCTTTATCGGGAAATCAGAGCCAAAGACAGGTTTTTGTTCACGTTTATAATGTCGGCGAACAAACGTGATATTTAGTCTGGAGAAAATAAGAAAAACTGCAGGCCAATAAAATTTAGCAGACGGTTCCGTGGCAGCAGTCGATTTAGTTTTACCATTATTTCTAGTTTGATGACCAACAATTAACATGAACGACACACCCCTAATCTCCTGCATTTTCTAACTGCTCCATTATCTGTAGCGTAGCAATAACCCTTAAATCGAAAGATGTCAAGGTCATTAAATATCTTCTCTTTTTGTTTTCTTTTATTTTTAATACACGTTTAAAAAGAGGATAAAATCTTTCGGGAATCTCCTGACTTTATCTTATTTTTCTTTTGTTGCTTTTTTCAGCTGATAAATATCAAGCCTGTTCCATATCTATGGCTCGGTTCCGAAAGTAGCTCAGTTCTAATACAAAACAAAAGGTCGTGGCACCGTAATATGCGCCCAGTAAAAAACAGAATCTTTTGAAAACGTGACGGAGGATACGGGATATTAAAGTGAAAATCAATTAACAAACCGAATGTTGATGCGTAGAACAATATACTACATCAAACGCTATTTCATCTTTAATAACTGACATAAAAGAACAAAAAGAGCATTTCACAGGGTAATTGCGTAAAATTAAATTTGAAAGATAATAAACGTCACAATAAAGTGAAGGCCAACCCCGTCTAGCTACGATTCCAGACAGTGTCGTCATTTGACGTATAAACAGTTCCGCCTTATATTCGAAATAAATAGTAGGCACAATTTGGATACTGCGTGAAGTTTTGGAAGCACAGAAGTTAAATTAGAAACGATTACCACTTATGTCGATTTGTGTTGATAGGTAACTTACCAGGGATTCAATACTTTGGGTGAAATTAATGTTCCTTCCTCAGACGTCGTTGATATTACACCGGGCCTTGATGAGGAGCGCCCAGCTGATGAATGGGGCTAATAGAAGGAGCAAACATTGATAAAAGACCAATAGATAGATTCGTTTGCGTGTTTCAGTGTACAAACCACCGAGTAATCACTGACTTGTTTTATTGTGTATCACGTGAAGTCTAGTAACAGCGAGCGGCCTTTCTTTCCTATTGGGTTGACAGATTTGCTTTTGCTTTAATACCAGACAACTTCAAATGAGATTTTAGCCGGCGAAGTTTCACGCTGTCCAATTAATCTTTGTTTATCCAGACATTTGAATAATGCGTCATATAAAAGATGTTTATCACTGAGCTTTGTGATTTTAAGAAAGGACAACAGATATTCGACGAAAACAATTTAACAGCACTACTTTAGATAGATTTCCTTTAAAGTCGATCAGTTGTGAAGAAGTCTACGTCGGACCAACACAACGTCTTCTGCACCAGCGAACTTTCCGAATTCTCGTCCTCTTACCTTTAAGAATGATTACCTCCAGTATACGCACGTATTAATTGTACATCGTAATCAGTACCAAAATTTTCCTGACGGCCAATTCATACCATAAAAACTAATAAAACAACTATTAAAAATTAATAAATGCATTCTTATTTATTTTTATCATAATGTGATAAATGTGGGTTTCAGAACTGATAAAGTTTAGTATTTATAAAAAAAATACTGAAAATAAGGTTATAAACGCAGTTTGATTGTTTATTTTTAACATTTGTCACGCTATCACTTAACCTCTTGTTTTTATTTTAATTGTTCTATTACTCTAATTGATCTCTGCATATTGAAAGAATAGGTTATATTGCCCTTTATATTAATTATATTACTTTTATTAAACTCAGTTTTCAAACTATTTACAGTTTTATTTCCGCTATACACTTCTTTTTTGCTATCCCCTGTCCTGATTTAAATATATCTCGTAGCACTGAGCTAGGTCAGCCCTTATGACCAAGCCAATTTATATAGCTGTTCTTGAGCTGAAAGGCCAGTCAAAAAGTACTTACAAGAAATATCAGGAAAATCCCTATTTACCTGTGACAGGTAGAAACCCAAGCGTCTTCTACATAAGGATAACCGCAATGGCAGCACAAATTATGCATCCACAAATATTCCAGCTGGTATACAAAATGGCAAAAGGTACTGAATGCTATGAGCTCTTTTTTCAAGAAAACCAAAAAAGTCAGCAATTAAAGGACTAATAATGAAAAGAAAAACCAAATGATAAAGTAAGTAATTTTAAAATTCTGCAAAATTGAACAACCGTGTTCGTCACAAAATCACAAATAAAACAAACAATTATATGCCAGAAATCTAGGCAGCGAAAAACTTAAACTTTACAGTGAGCAGATATAAAATAAGGCAGATAAAAAGTTAGCTTATCAACAGGATAAACCTCCAACTGGAAATACAAACTGAAGCTTCGCAGTTGTGGCATAAAAATTATAATCAAACATTAAGAATTACTTTAACAAATTTGCTTTGTTCATTTAAAGCGGTTTTAATTTATAAATAAAGAAGATTCAGTAACAAGAAATTTTTAATTCTTAGAAAACCTGGCCATTATCTTGAATTTTCCAAACAAAACTTGTGCTGAGAATTCAAAGTAATGCGGTCAGAATAGGACTAGTGGATCCATTCACTGTCGTATCTCTTCATACATTGAATTGTTTGCCAATGTAAGCGACCAAACAGAATCATCGTTTAATTAAATAAACTAAGTAGTGCAATCTGTCAAAACTACAGACCTGATCTATAAAAAAAATTAATTTTTGCATATTTAGATAGATAGAAGTTTTAACCTACTTTTACATTTTGTTTCTTTATTTGGAAAGTATGATAGCCCAAATATGAGATAAAACGGAACTTGGTTTTAAGGGCTGTCATTAGCACAACTTTATCTGACCTTATTCTAGAGAACACTCGGTGTATACAGCCATGAATAACAGAAACGAGAAAACTTCAGAATATGGAAATCAGTAAAGAATTGAGGAGTTTATCAAAATGTATATGTGACATATTTTAAAGGTTATAAATATTAAAATGAATGCGTAGTTATTTTGAGAAAGCCTAGAAGGGGAAATATTCCCCATTTGGCCAGATATTCGCGTTACACTATATTATATAAAATGACAGTTCCTCAGTTTTATAATAATTATGTAAGATTTTAATTAGGTTATTGAGAATTAAACTAAGAGAAAAAACACAAAATGCATTCTCTCTATAATAGCAAAAATGATGACCATCAGTGTTTGTATCTTCAATAGAAGAGAAAAATGTTAGCTAGAATAGATCCTAGTCAGAAATACATAGCAACACAATCTAATGAACAGTACAATTAATTATTATATAAAAAACACACATCAGCCGAGAAGTTTGCATATTACATATTAAGTATTGGTTGTGTTATTCAATAAATATATAATTTATAAATACAAATATCAATAGTATATGTGTAAACAAGGCAATAACATGAAAGATACATGTATTCAGTTATGAAAGTTGCAATTATTTTAATAAAGAGAGAAAATTAAATAAATTTTAAACCATATTTAAGCTGATGATAAAGATAGGCAATAAAATTTATCTAATTTGCATATATATAAGTAATTATATAAAATTAAGAAGGCATAGATTTGAGGACTTTAAGAAGTCTACACAGAGCTCTTGAACCAACCGATCTCAGCTGTTATAAGTAGAATAAAACAAATGTGATTATCGTTTTTAATCATCTTTCTACATGTTGTTCATAACTCTGATTCTGTAGATGTCTATGTTTTCGTCACTATGCATACGAACAAAATAATGAATTAGGTTCAAGCTTGTATCCATTTTTATATTTTAAAATCTGCTTTAAATCTAAATATACAATCCAATCTATTTTAATTTAAGGATTAGGTTTCTGTCTGACAGAATGCACATAGTTTATTATTTAAATCTCGTTCTTGTTCAGTCGTTTACATCACCAAAACAAATTTTTTTCTTTAATTGTTTAAAATATTCTATTTGTAATTTTTATTTTATATTTCTTATATTGCGCTTTACAGAAGTGCGGAGTTTCAGTGTTCGAAATATTCAGGTATTATTTTACCTGTACTCTCACTTATGTCTTCTGCAATTGTTGTATTTTTATTTACTTCTAATATACCTGTATAACAGTAAAATTGTGGACTCACCAGTGAAATATCTCACATATAATAAATTCGTCAAAATAGTGCTTGAATTCGAAAGTCTTGCGCAGGTATTTTCTCTTAATGTCTCTAACAGCTCGAAATTAATTACTAAAAAATGTAAAAGAAGAAAGTCACAAAAAGCACTCGACAGCGTCTGTCCTAAAGATGATTTCCACATGAGGCCCAATTTCTGTTGACGACAAGTGCGCATTTACCAATAAAATTCTTTTTGAAAACACCAGTATTGAAAGTTTGAAGACTGACCTGGCTTACAGTCAAGAAATTAAGTGCATTATCAAAACTTTGAATCACTAATTAAACAGTTATATCAAATAATATTTAAAATCCGAACCCTAACTATGACTCAGTGAAATGTTTGTACACAATCTCAAACACATGATATCACCAAACGCATTACAGAAAGAAACATAATCAATAATAACAATAAAACAGACAAGGATATGAAGCCCTCGTCCATTTCACAAACCTGTTTCATGTATACCAGAATACACTCTAACTTGACAATGTATATAAAGATGTGCCAGTGGTTCGCAACAATCGGTGTTAAAGATAAAATGACATCATTTCCTACTGACGTGAGATGCTAAATATACGCACGGGTTTGTTTAACTCCATATCTAAAACTAGTTCTTAGTTGGCTATCTATTTGTAAAATGTTGGATGTTACTGCAAAAAAATGTGTGGCTACCTTATCCGATAGAATGCATAGTATATGAGATCAAAACAATGCGGTACAGTTGTAAAATAGATAATTTTAGTCAACAACATCAGCATTGTCTAGATCCATGTAAATTATTTATCTGTAGTTAGTCAAAATATTACCTAGAAAACATGACTGTTTAAAATGTCTTTGAGATATCAAGGCGATAAGCACAGAATATTTGTCAAGAGTAAGGGATTTTTTTTACTTAAAATGTCTTATAATATTGGAGAATCATTATTTAACTGTAAAATATGTGTATCTCGCTCCCTTTACTGACATTCATCATACGCTGGATTGGCGCTGATGTATTTTTTTAAAGTTCGAGGCAATATACTGTGTTTATTCACCAAAAAAACACCCTGCTGTATCTTTCAAATTTGCTATATCATTCAGAAGAGTTCCTGGTAAATTATTAACTTAATTGAATGCATGTAGAGTCATAGTGAAGTTGTATATTTTTACAATTGCATTATTTATTTGAGGGGAGCATTACCTTTTTAAAAAATTTTAATCACGAATTTAACAAATTTTTTTTAAAATTTACCCACTAATAGAGATAAAAATTTTATACGATATTACATTTGTATGACAAATGTAAGACTGGATGCTGAAAGGTATTTTGGTAAAACCAAGTCAGATATGAGAGTCAGAAAATAAATACTTTTAAATGATTTATTAACTAGATACACAATAGAATGCAGATAAACATAGTACTAATAAATTTGTATTTCCATCTTTCTTTGTTCATAATATCAGGCAGAACATCCACATTTAAATGCTTCAATTCTATAGAAAACCCTTAATTCTGTAATTTTCTCTCCTATTTTACAAAGAATTTGGCCTGCTGATGGGAATGTGGGCATATCAGTTTTCGTGTTATATATGATTTCGGAAAATATATTTGATTTATTAAGCGCTAACACGATAAAGGCAAACAGTAATCGTTAAAGATAAACACAGTAGAGCTCTCTACTGTAGTGAACTATGAAAAAGTGTCGGGTGCTTGCCCCGATAAATGACCAAACATTCTGCTTCTGAAGTAGTAACATTCATAGAGAAAATAATCTTTTGGGAAAGCGAACAAACAAAGATAACATTATTTTGAAATGTATATGCAGCATTTACAAGATCGAGACGTCTGGAAATAACTTTTATTAAAGGTACTGCTTGATTGTGGATTTAAAGATTTCTTTAAATTGTCCAAATCACTAACAGAAAAAGCCAACAATAAATAATTCTAAAAGAGAAAAATTGTAGAGATTAATGCGCCAAAAGAAAAAAACTTTAAAACGTAAAATTGGCTCCTACCTGGATTTAATACTGTTTCGATTTCACCTTAAAATTATTTTGTTTTTAACTTTCATGTGTAGAAAATTTATTTGGATGCTCTGAAGATAAAGTTATCAAATCAATGTGACTCGAATCAGCCTCAATTTTTTCAACAGCCAGAAAGGTTGTTATTTAATAAGTGAGCTAAAATGTATGCGTTTCACTGGCGAATGAAATAGCAAGAAGTTGTAGAGAAATAATACTGTACAGTGCAATACACATACTAATGACATCTTTGAATCTTGATAGGACAACCACGTCTGGTGGCAGAGCTACCCCTTTAAATCCGCTTTTGGTTATAGCAAGCAGTAAAGATGTAGAATTCTACAGAGAGAACATACTATAACTCCATTTTACTTTAAATCCGGGTGTTAAATTAGTTTAGTATAGTGAAAATATGGAGAGCCCGACACTCTATTAGATAGTCAGCAACCCTGCTAATATTAAGGGCCCGAGTTGGATTTCTGTTGGGAATGGCTCGGTATGGCGTAACTCTTTGCAAATCTTTTCTTGCTGTTTATCCCTAACCGAAAACGTTGGTTTCCTTCTAAATCTAAAAAATAGAGGGTTCTAGCGCGGACTTTCTTCTGCTTAGCTTCCCGCTACATCTCGGTGTAGTAGCCTTTCCCTCAATTAGTTACTATGAGATGAGAAGAAGTGCAATTTCCACCATACCCCTTATTGGAAAGTCCGTTTGCTGTAGTGGAATCGCGTGAGATCACAATTTAAAGATTTAACAACTATGAAATGATTTCCTTATTTTAAAGTTGATTATTGAATTTTCGTACAATTTGTAAGTTACATATATGTTCCAAATAATGTATGGATTCTTTAATATAATAAACTACCTTAATATTTCTGTAAAATCACAACTTTAGCTGTGAGGTTCTATAATCTATTTTATTTTAAACTGACGAGAAATGGACTTAACTATTAATTTTAATTTATCTTAGAAATTTTAGCAAAACAAAAGAAATGATTTCGTCCGACCATAATATGGCAAATTCATCCGGTTTTAATTAGGATGGAAGAATGAAAAAAAAAGAAGTAGTTTATTATAAGATGCGAAACAGCACACAGAATTAGTTTCGCTAAATCTATTAATGACAAAAAACCAGCCGGTGCTGTTGTTTAATTCACTTCTAGAAAACTATGATCTTCGTAATACAAAGAAAACAATAGAAAGGAAAAGCAAAAAATCAAAAACATTTTTATCATAGACATAATGCGTAATTTATATTTTAAAACTTTATTAATACTTTCAAATTTAATGCTGTTTTCAGTATTTCAATTCTTAAAATTGATAAGAAAGAAAAAAGTAAAGATTAATAACGTAAATAAACGTGGCGTCGCGGATAATTAAATAGTAGCAATCATCTCATAGTTTGTGCGTTGCTTTTCTATTATGAATATCATAGGACGTAACCTTTAACCAAAGGCAACCTTTCAATTTGGAACTGAAAAGATAAGAGGCAGTACTAGTAATAAAAATAATAATATACCTTTGTGGAGTAGAGATACTATTGGTAGCTAAAAGCTATACCATGCACTGACGGGGGAGATATCATCTGCTAATTCTGTTAATCTGAGCAAAAATTCAGGGGCAAAATAATTTGTCTTGGAGCGCACTCATCCACCAAGATTAAAAGTTTGCTTACGACCGCAGGAAACATAAAGATCTACTTTTACTTTACTCTTTTTCCGCGGTCATGCGAATTTTTCTTTTGTGCCACTTATTTGATTCTCTTGACTATTTTTTTTTAAAAATAAGCTTTTAAATGGATATCCTTTTTAACGTTTCCGACCAAATCCAAACCGATACAGAGAAAATTATCACAAACAAATGTTTCTTACAAAAGATAATAAAAAAACAACAAAAGACATGAGTATAAAGTGCGACTTCCGTATCTACTCGTTACTGTGGAGGACTTTCAAACTCTGTTCTCCATATAATAAACAAAGTGGGCAGTTTACTGGATTTTTTTATATTTCATAGCTTTCTAAGAACTATAATAAAATATTAGACACATGAAAAATTTATTTCAGTAAAATGTCACTATTAAATTAATTTTTTATATTTGTCAAATCTAATATGTCAATATTTCTTAATTTTGAAATGGTCTTTCATTTAAAAACATTTCATCTCAGTGTAGATTTATCTTTTGTTTTCTTAAACCAACGTTCATCTCTGATAACTTTTTTAATGTATCAGTATCTAACAATATATTTATAGACGTTCGTTTTACACATTTGTGGAATTCCGATTTCCATAATGACTAAGGCATTACAGATGTCAGTTTTTTATTACTTGCTTAAAATCAATTAATTTAACTTGTTTAAAAAACTTTTAATACATTTTGGTATTTCTACTTTTGTGATATGATACAGATTTAGTATTTCTGAGCGTGGCAATAAACCGACATGTTACAGACGAGAAGACATTAAGGCAGCGTAGTCAAAATAAGTAAATAAGACATCATGGGTCCCTCACTATCTTTCTTTGTATATCCGACTGGCTAGTTAACTTTCTAAAAGTGTATTTTCTATCAATAATAATAATAATCGCAGAAAAATTAATTTGTTGTTTTATTCATTTTTAAATGCGTGGATATGTTAATATGCAGGATATAAAAAGTCTGACCAATATAAATTTTATTGTAAATATTCAAACTGTCTTCCGTCTACCTCTATGTACTTGATAATTCTGTTATTTAAGGATCTGGTGATATTTTTAAAATGTTCTCGAATGATGCTACTGCATCCCTATTGAATATTAGCTTTTAGCTCTTCAATGTGTTTTTTTTTACTTACTGTTGCCCACGACATTCTTCAGATGACCCTGAGCCAAGTTTGGATTCTATGAGTCCATTCATCTGATCCTCTTGTTTTTATCAATTTTCCTGAAAATTTTGTTCATTCAGTTAAGCATACATTAATGGCATCAGGCTTTTGTCACACCCTGGTTGATAGATTTTGTTTGCAATAAATCCAACAGCATCTTTAATATAAGCGCTGCAGCAGTTTTGAATTATAGAAATAGAGAAACCAAACTTATTATTATAATTTTTATTAATTATTACAGAAGTAATAAAAATACTAAATGCTTTTGTACTTCATTAAATGCTAATATTTTTTTCAGAATAGAATTTCACTAAGCAGTTATTTATTGGAGAAAATTTTTTTATATAGATGCGCACAAAAACAGTTTCATTTTTAGCAGGTTTCTGTAATATGATAAACTGAATTTTTTAACCATCATAAATACTTCAAGATTTTTAGTGGTGCTATCTGTATCCTTTTGTTTTAATTACACTGGTCAACAAGTATTTTTCATCAAGCATATGTCAAGGTGTACTTAGTGTAGTTTTTAGTGCTGATTTCATATATACAATTAGTTTTTTGACATCACGTACAGTTTTTAAGGTGAGAAAGTTTTTTGGTTTTAGCTCATGCATTATATAGAAATTCCAATTAATGACGTGTATGCATGTATTCATTTACATCATGGAAACACACCTTTAAAATAAACCACATTATTCATTGCTGCATAGTTCAGATGCAATATTTCATCATCTTAAATTAACCAATCAAGTTTTGTCTGATGAAATAGGAATTTCAACATCTCAAATTGTCCAGTCATAATTGGTCTGATGTTAATGGGAATGCAGGCAGGTTTCACAAAATAATGTTGTTTCTTATTCAGAATCAAACTGGCAGACAAGAACATCATACCAGCCAGGACTGTCTAGCGCCAAGAATACACCTCTTATAGATCCATGTAATGTCTTATTGCCTCCTTTGCACATAAAGCTTGGACTGATGAAACAGTTTGTAAAGACACTAGGGAAGAGAAATGTCAGAGGGTTTGAGTATATTGTAGAGAAGTTTCCCAAAATCACACGGGCGAAGTTGAAGGAGGGTATCTTCGTCGGACCCCAAATTAGAGAAGTACTCAAAGATGTCAACTTCAAGACAACACTGGATGAACTGGAACTGCCTGCCTGGAATGCTTTCAATTGGATCTGTGAGAATTTCTTGGGCAACAAGAAGGCAATGGACTACAAGGATGGCATCAAGAATCTTCTGAAATGTTACTCAGCAATGGGTTGTCGCATGTCACTGAAAGTTCACTTCTTGGACTACCATCTTGATTTCTTCGCAGATAACCTTGGAGCAGTGTCTGATGAACATGGTGAAAGATTTCACCAGGACATTAGTGCTATGGAGAAACGGTACCAAGGCTTCTGGAATGACAGTTGGCTGGCTGACTACTGCTGGACACTTTACCGTGATCAACCAGATCAGGAACACCACAGGAAATCCAAATCCCAATGTTTCTAACTCTGTTGTTCTAAGTTTGTCTGTTTTGTCTGACCCATTTTTTGTGTATTCACTCTTTGTAGAATGATAGTGATGATTTTTAACTCAATAAACTCATTTACTTTCTAAAAATAATATGTCCTTATTTATTACGTTAATGATTTCGTATATACAAATATGTAAATATTTGCATGTATCTACTGAAAAACTGATACGTGCTGCATACAAATGGAGTGAAATTTTGAAATCAGCATGAAAAATTAGTCTAAAAAGTTGGTTTGCATTCATAATGAGTATAATACATTTAATTTTGTTGACCAGTGTTATTAATAACAAAGACGAAAAAATGTACTTAAAACTTGGTGAATTTCGGATTTACATTTATAAGAGTAGAATCTCTTTTGTTTGTTTTTTCAAAAAATAAAAATCGAGTGATATCAGTCATTGACAGCTTTCCTTCGTATAAATGTCTTTGTCTGTTCGCTCTTACCGGTTTAGGAAATAAGGGAACATGCCTCCGGGGACCTAACTCGGTTTTTTCCACACGACATAAGTGATTTAGTACATCTCTTAACAAAATTCCTACGTACCAGTGCGCTGTCGTAAAATACATTTCGGATTTCCTATATTTAGAATATTTTTTTGTTCTTTCCCCATAGATAAAGTAGAATTAAGAGCTGGTTATTTTGAAAACCTTTAAACTTCAAAATATTTTTAGATTTCTAAGTCAGTTCTGTTGTCTTGAGAGAAGAAAATGAATATTTCATATTAAATACCAGCATCATCAATAATAATTTGGCTCTGTTACTGGTTGTAGTTTTATTGCAACGAGAGTCTAAAACATAATTAGACGAGAAATCCAGAAAACTCATTAATTCATGCCACTGGATATGTTCCAATATAACAGTACAAAAGCCGTGATTAAGTTTCATTTTGATACTGGTTTCCACGCTAAGCTGATGTAGTTTTTGGTTTTGCTTAATGAACAGTTAATTTATTAAAATATTCCGAACAAAGTGACAAGCGTCATATTGGCGCAAGATGATGAAGGCTGTTGTCCATGTAAATAGCAATGAGTGAAGAAAGACCAGAAATACGCCATTAAGCGTGCCTACATATAAAAGATAACAAATGTCATGCGAATGCCACGTAATTTTATCTTTCGATTCTTTATATCAGTAATTAAAGATGATGTTTCATCAATGGTAGATCTGCGTAGAAAACAACAGTTCATTTATTTGAGTTTCAAAAAAAAAAGGGTCCTGTTCTGTTGTTTGTATTTCATTTTTATTAGTGACTAAAAAAATAAACTTGAGCAGGTTCTGGCAATGAATGAAGGCCGAGATATATCGTCTAGCTTATCGTTAACATTCTAGGCATTTATTGGACCGCCTACTTTAAGTAGACCTTTTCTAGTCCTAGAAGATCTCTCTATTTACCCTAAGGGTCAGTACATCCCTCATTGATTTCCAAACACAGTCACTTAAAAGATAAAAATGCAGCTGTATTTTTTCCAAAGACCAACTGCTTTTATTTTTATACGGTTTATTTAATAGCTAAACTTCTATTATAGAGAGGGGAAGGTGAACTAAACTGGATAAACATATCGTAATTAAGAGGAACAAAAAACAAGATATTAATTATGAAAACAGGATTTATTTGTCAGAAAAACCAGTATTTTTTCATTATTATAAAAGCTGAGTTTGTTTGTATTTTCAACGGATTTTAGTATTCACAACAAATAATTAACGATTATTCTATTTTTATTAATTTATGCAAGCAGCCATTTCAGCGTTCGTGTCAATTTTAGAAATTATGTTAATCATTAATGTAAAGTATATTTGATAACTTTATGTACATTTACTGTTCAAATGAATGATATAAACAGAAAATTACTACTATAGTTTTATTAAATATTTAGCCAACACCATAACAGAAAACTACATTTCTGCTGCTCTTCCGTGTTGCTGTCGAAACGTTTTGTGCTGTTGTTTCATATTCGTAGCGATATCGGTGCTGACGTTTACATCATATCGCTTATGAGTTCAAATTATACATAAAAAAGTAAAACTATTGGAAAGAAATTCTACTGATTAATCGGTCATTTAATGATGCACACACACACACACACACACACACAAATTCTATTGAAAATCTTCAAGTAGTAAATATTTTCTTTAGAAGGTATCTTTTCTTCCAGAAGATTACTTCAGTACACGTTTGTCTGTTTTTATAGTGAGCGTGTGTGAGATAGTGAGAAAATGAGGGATAGAGAAAGAAAGAAAATAAAAAGACTGTGTGTATGAGAGACAGAGAGAGAGAGAGAGAGAGAGAGAGAGAGAGAGAGAGATGGGAGAGAGAGAGACAGAGAGAGAGAGAGACAGAGATGGGAGAGAGAGACACACAGAGAGAGAGAGAGAGAGAATAATATGTCTCGGTTTCGTAAGCACACGAGTTGTTTGTCTGTTTACTACATATAGTGGCTTTAAAATAAATACATTTCTTTTCTCATTCAAAAGAAGAATACAAGTTTTATACCCATGAATTATGAATTTTATTAGTTTGTGTTACATGCTCTGAAAATATAAGTGAATAGAAAACAAAAATTGACAAAAAATAGTAATCAGAAACTAAAGCTTGGAAAGACATCGTTTCTCTGACAACCTTTGCTGGACGCGATGATCCGCAGGTCGTACTGGCTGTGAGCGGTGAGAAGTCGTCATTGTCGTTGTTTGCATGACAGCGAAACTTTATCCTCTACGTTCGGAAATTCGTCGTTAATCAGACCGCTTGCTGGTCTGTCAGACTTCTTGTTCTCCACCAATGTTTTCAATTAAAGCAGGAGCGCCTCCTGCACGTCAGAATTCTCTCTCTAACGATTCCTTTTCAGGCGCTGCCTGATTGTTGTTCAGTGTCAGGGTTTTACTCGGTACATCCGTCCACTTTTGCTGACGTAACTGGACTCATGCGCGGTTCACATGCTTACAAGTCTTTGTAGCGTTTTATAAATATTTAAAAAACGAACAAGTTTCCGATATTTAGCGATTGGTCGCTGGCTAGCACATACAATGGCCACATAACTTAGTAGACGAACGAGACCGGACGTTTGGATGCAGTCACCAAAGAACAAAGAGACTGACTGATGTCAGTGGCAAGTACCGGAGTCGGAATATTTCGACGGCCCTCTCTTGTCTAAACTAACTGGCATTCTTTCCCTCGATAGTCGGAAACTCGCAATTGAACTTACAATAGATTTGCGTTTGTGCACAGCGTTTTGTCTTTTATAAAAGGAGTCCCTCTTAACCACGGTTGACTGTGCATTTATTTTGTTTGTCCAAATTTCAGTTCCCCTATTTTGTTTTTGGACAGAATGACATCTGTAGAGCAAGCAAACTGGACCCAGACTAGCCAGAATACCGTTTTTTCTTCATTTTATTGACTGACACAAAGAACCAAAACCACCTCTACATCTTATTTAGTCAACATTAAATACAAAAAATGGTAAACGCTCTGTAAAAGAGTTTTTTTTTTTAAAAAAAAAATAAATTTTGTATTCCATCATTCAACGTGTGAGTTAAAACTCTTAGTAACGGACAATTTTCCACAGTCAGTCTTCTGAGTAGCTGATTTTACGTGTCACGTACTGTTTTATTCAACTGTCTAAATCTTGTTAATATCTGATTCACTTTTCACATTCCTTTTGTTGTTTAAATATTAAGATTTTTTTTTTTTATTTCTTTAGACTGCAAAAATTTGAATGTTTTCAACCTTATTTTTAAAAATAAATTTTAATTTTTGATTTTTACATTTAGAAATGCCACTGATTGTTGCTTCGGTTTCTGTTTATTTTAATGCCAAATCAGAAATTGTATTATAAACTTGTTATAATTTATTTCTTGACATTATTCGCTTTTTTAGTTAGCTGATTACATGTTATTTCATTAAATATTTACCTGAAACTCTGTCAGTCACTATTGCCTTATATCGATTTTCACATATGTAATTAATTCCTTAGTCTGCTACTTTTAAAAAAATGGTCATATGCTAAAGGTTAATAACGAAAATGTTCGGTTTACACAAATTTTAATTTAATCATTTTAAATACCAAAGGTGAATTTATCAGTTATAGTTGAAGTTTAATTTACTTTTAAATTAGTTCTATTCGTGTCTGGAATTTTGAATGCCATCGTTAACTTCTGAGTCCAAACTCTTTTGATTATATGGTTAAAAAAACAAAATATTGCTTATTTAACATTTTATAGCATTAATAAAACATTTTATATACTTAATTCTGTTTTAAGTACACGTTAAAGATGTTATACTAGTTCAAAAACAGATAATATTTATCAAATTGAATGAGACCATCATCTTGACATTTAACAGAATTAACATTATCGCTGTTTTATCATTTTAATGGTGAATCTGCATCAGAGAAAATTCCATCGGTAAAACAGCGATTTCCGTCAGGTGTGAAATTTTACTTCACAAAAAATTTGGCAAGTCGAATGATTTTAATGAGCCAGAAAAAATTTCCTATATTTTTGTAAATAAAATTTGTTGTATCCAAGATGAGAAGTGCAAAAAAGATACAATTTAATTTAATAGTATTAGTATAACCTATTAGAAAAAAAAAGAAAATTATATAACTGTAATTAAGTTATAAAACAAAAATCTCATTTGTTGTTGTCTTGAATATCTATTTAACGTATGTGTGATTAAAACAGACATTTTCCATTATCAAGTGATGTTATTTAATGTGTTCAGCTAATAAAGTGAAGTAAATAAATAATAGTTACAATAAAAATACTACACAATAAGTGAAGTGAACAAGAGAATTATCTACAAGTGATTTGTATGTTGCAGACTCAAAAATATAAACTTCCCACTTCGGACAATCAATGTCTGCAACATACAAATTACTTGTAGATAATTTTCTTGCAAATTATATCTTCATATTCATATATCAAGGTTTCAAAAGTAATTTTAAATCAGGAAATTAAACAATTTTTATTTCCAAACTGGTACTCATAATCAAATTTTGGCAAAGCTTGCTTTAAAATCAATTGAATCTTTAATTTATCTTGAATTTTTAAAAGTCACTAATTGTCACGTGATCACGTACTTTAATTACCTTTATTAACTTCATAAATTTGAGATTTTTTCCATTGCAAGAAAAATTTTTGTGTCCATTTCACCTGATGAAATATCATTTAAGGTTCTTACGTTTCATTAATTATGAAGGATAATAAATATTGCAAATCCCGCGTAAAGATAATCTTCTAGTTCTTTATGTCAGTCGTTAAAGATGACTATTTTCCCAGTAAAAAGAGAATATTTAGAAAACAAAGCGACACGTGATCTAGCATCGCTAGAACAGGCACACGGAAATAAATTAATCACCTAGTTTGAACTAATAGCAAGAAATCCTTCATTCGTTGTAAGTAACGCACCGCCGACCTTTACAATGATAAAATCCGAAACACATTTTATTTAATCTTTATTTAACTAACCCCTTAATTACTTATGTATAAAGTGATAAAATAAAGTTTTTTTTTTCGAAAACAGTATACAAATAATAAAACTAATAATACGTGAAAATCTAAAAATATAATCTATTAGGAAACGCGTACAATTTAATATGAAATAGTTCCTTATAGAAAGGTCCTTTATATGGAATTATAATCATAATAAATCATGTGATAAATTAAAATATATATAATAAAAACATTAGAAAAATTGGATAAATCTTTTTTTAAATGTATAATAATTATAAATATACTGATATGATCTACGCTATAATAAAATGTTTTATAGACATTCTGATTTCGAAATTATAAAAATGTGTTGTTGCTTTTTTTAATCTTATTAATGTCATTGTAGCGAAAACAGAAAATTCTATCCCATAGAAAGTCCGCCAACATTTGATCGGTGTGCTTCCGTTTGTTTTACCGCGTAAATCAAGACCTAGGCCGTCGTCAAAGGTGAGAAATCCGAACGATGCCAAGTCATCGTGCAGTAGAAGCGTGTTAACGAGTGAATTATAGATTTAAAAAATACCGCTGAAAACGTTTCCTAGGTCCCCACTACAGCCACAGACTGGTGTTTCTACGTGAAAGTAACACACTGTTTTAATTCTGAGAGACCTTAAATTTTTCATTAAAATTGTAACCATTAAATTTTTTTGTTTTTTTTTTAATCTTCTTGTGTTATTTTCTTAGACATTAGTCTACATAGAATATTTTTGCTGGCATAAAAAACCTTTAAAGTATGGTAATATTTATAGTTCAGTATCAGTAAAAGTCAAGTTTAGATTAAATTGCGCCGTAGCAACGTAAGTTTATTCTAAAATGTCTTATACGAGCGGTATTAGTCAAAACAGGCAGGAAATACTCATGAACGATATTTCTTCCTGTTCGATGTCTTCACAAATTTGTTAAAGTAAAAAAAGTTACGTTTAGGTAAAAAAACTGAGGAGGCGGAAATGTTTGTTCATGTCAGGTTTACTGCTTTTTAAATAAAATACGAATTTTAAACGAGAACTTAGTATTTGTGACTATGTCCCAAGTGTTCCTGTTTTAAAGGCTCTTGAACACGTGCTGTGTTAATTTCCTGGACATGCGGAAGCAGATATCATTATGTGAAGTAATTACTGAAAGTCTACTATAAAAATCTCGCAAAAAATTTTAATTATCCAGTGAAAATTTTTGAATTTTATATCACATTTTAGATTTTATATTTGTTTTTAGCTTAATAAAAGCATATTTTACAAATAAGATTAATTATTCAGGAAAAATACATTAAAATTTTTACACCTCTTTATAGCTGTATTTATTTAACTGCCTCGGAGGTATTTTTGTTATGTTGGGTTGACTCGCGCCAACTCTTAATGCTAAACGACAAACTGACCTCTGTCTGCCCGCTCTTTTTCCGAGTGGAAATCGTGCGGTCGGAAATGAAAATTGGCAGCCGAGGGTGATGATTCATCATCTCAGTGGCTAATTATTTAGATTAATGTAATATATCAACTGTTGTTTTAAGAAAATACGCATAAAATATTGCTGATATTGGACATGTACAAAACAGGTTAGACCTTTGTATAAATAGGATAACGCACAGTCTTAAGCCATCTGGAATAAATAGATAAAAGGTTATATCTACTTCATCTAAATGACTATCAAAAGGACCTTCTCATTATAGTTACATGGCATTAACACAAAAGATATTAAAGATATTTTAAATGCCAGATATGGATGGTTATTAATGCGGTCATCTAAGAAACCATACAAGTAAAGACGACTAATGAACAACATTTAAATGCCTATAAATGTAAATAATTTTAAATATTTAAAAGTAAAATCCGAAGCATCTGATTGCATTATGAATAACACTGAACGAAAAGCTATGATTAAGTCAACTTTACTGAACGTATAATGGATGGAAGCAGAAAAATATCATTGTGATATTTTCATGGAACTAAATGCGAAAGATAGAAACTTACACAAATATCAGAGATCTTTTGATTTCGTTATATCTATATCGGTTATTTAAATTGATTTAACGATAACGTTTCATTCAGAGTAAGCTAACACTGTGTTTATCATTATCCTCCGTGTAACATTTACAGTGAGAGTTATCTCAGAAGATAAAACCAGCAATAACAAATATTTTAAGTTTTGACTAAAGTGTTTTACAAAACAGATGATGACGAACTTGACATGATATTACTCACATATGGATTTTATTGGGTATAACTTTTTATGCAAAATCTCAAACATTTTTAGAAAGATAAATTAATGAATTATAATGGTGATTCCTACAAAAGAACTCGCTAGACATCTCTATCTATCTATCTCTATCTATCTATCTATCTATCTTTCTAATGGCGTCGCCTCGCTCTCTGTGCTGACGTCATCTCTTTTTCTGTATTGACGACGTTTCTCTCTCTCTCTCTTTTTATACAAAGTGCTACATTTGTAAATTTTTCTGTTGTTTTATTTTTCTTTTAATTCTCCACAGCAGGGTAAATCCTCTATTAAACTATACTACAAAACATTAATTTCTGATGCGATATAGTAATTTTACAAGATTTGAGGTTTCACCTGTTTCATTTAAACCTTCAGATTTTGATGTTCAGAAAAAGATACACATAGAACTCAAGCTCAAGTCATATAGCACCATCGAGGCTAATTGTCAAAGTATATTCACAAAACATTTTTAATAAAAATGAAAAAAATGTCAACTTGCTTTTATTTCTTTAATTAGCAAATGCATTGTTAGATCATTCCTTTAGTACCTGTTATATCTTGGGTTATACTTAAAATACTACTATTAGAAAATTCCGGTAAGTTACAAATAATAAAATTATCTCGTATAAAAACATTCATAATAAATTGGGTTAATAGCAAATACTTTAAAATATAAATGAGAAAATTTATGGTAAAAAATACTGTTTCTTACATGGTTTAATGATGAAAATACTACAGTTCAGACAAATTATGTCTAGTGAAAATTCTAAATATACAAACTTTTAAATAGTAGTCAGTATATTATGAATTTTTAATGAACATTCTTTTACTTACCAAAATATTTTTTACTTAAATATGCCACAAAATTTTTAATGTTGCTTGCAAACTTGTATTAATCTTTCATCATCTGTTAATATTTTATGCTTTTTCATTAACCCTTTTCGCAAACGTACTACACAAAAAACGATCTGTAGAATGATTAAGACAAATTTTAACATAAAGCAATTTCAGCGTAACGACTGAAATCACCAAAACTGATTCTATAAATGTACAATATGGAGAATATTTCGAAATAAAAATGTTTGAGGCGTCTTCTTTTGAATGGCGTTTACAGAAGATTTACTTTGGTTATTATTATCTACTATATACAACTTCCTTGTTTTGAAAGAATTTGAGATAATTAGGTGAATCTCAGATAGGATCATTTTAATTTCCATTTTTGACGTAACTGAGATGTCAGAACGGACCAATGATAACCCCCGCTTGCAACTCAATTATTTTGAAAGATATTATTTCTCTCATATAACGGCGATATCTTAAAAACGGGAAAACTGATGTCGATCTAAAGATATATCAGAATGTTCCCTGAAATATGCAAATAACTGAATAATCTTATACATAAACAAAAAACGTTGATATGTTTTATAGTATTCTACTGCTATCTCACATTTCACAAAAAATAAAAAAAATATCTTGAAAGGGTTCATCCATCTATATCGCAGTAAATTAACTCATGGCTTGAAAACAGAGCATATATTTAAAATGACATTTGGAAATTGTAGTGAGAAATTAGAATTTTTTATGTTAATATATACACTTTACTTGCACAATGTTTAGCGTAACATTATTCCAACTTCTGTACCTTTCTTTTCTAAATATTAGCTATTCTTTCTTAAATTACGATATTTATGTTCCTTAATCATTAACATAGCTCGAAAGTAGAAATACATCATCTTTAGTTATAATCTGATTGCTCTCATGAAGAGATATAAATTGAGATTCTAAGTGGGGTCTATGCTAAAAGTGTATTCAGGCTTAAGCATTTATCTTACACCTTAATGAATCTATTATTACCAAATTGTACATTTGTGAATGGTGACATTCCTTGTGTTTTCTTAAAAATAATAGTAATGACTATAATCGCATATTGGTTAAAAACATCTTTATCTTTTGTCAACATTTTTTCTCTCTCTTTTTTTTTAGTAATTGCTAATTTATATGGTTAAGAATATTACAGCTTAAGAGCAAAGAGAAAATTATAATGATTAACCCACCATAAATTCAGTGCAATTTTTATTGATTTAATGCAAAGTAATATTAACCCAATTATGTCACAAATGATAAGTCCAATACAGAGTCCTCCAGCAAAATCGAGCGCTATGACAATGGAAGAATAAAAGCTATTGTCCGCGAAACAGAAATAATTACCATGCGTCAATTTTACTGGCAGAAATCGCAGAAAATAGGAAATTTTCCAGCAGATACGTTTATAAAGATGGGAATATTTTCGTTTTATATTTTTTATTTTGATATTACCAGCAATTTTCTTGGTCATCTAAATAATGTTATTTATAACAGCAAGCTCATTTTTTCTTCCTGTATTTGGCAAGTAATTTTTGTTCTTTAGGATTTATTACTTATAAATTATGTGATCTAAATTAGCTTGAGTTCTTTATTTTGTTTATTTTTACATCCATTAAAAACGTTTATAATTATTCACTCGCAGTTTTTTTATTGTTTATACTATATTAAATTTTAAAATAGCTAAAATTCTAATTTCAAGAAGTACATAAAAATACATAATATAGCCCGACAACTTACTATTGAAATCCTATTCAATGACGCCATCATAAGTTAAAATGTTTAGAACCAGTGATGAAGTTTAAGTACGACTTCGCGCCAATGAACAGATATGTTTAGAAGAATATGATATAATTATTTTCTAAACTAATTAATAGATGAAAGAATATCAACAAATATAAATATGTCATTTGTCCTCTGTCCT
This sequence comes from Nautilus pompilius, assembly GCA_018389105.1. Taxonomy (NCBI): domain Eukaryota; kingdom Metazoa; phylum Mollusca; class Cephalopoda; order Nautilida; family Nautilidae; genus Nautilus; species Nautilus pompilius. The sequence goes on from JACATO010002737.1 coordinate 2,179,517, forward strand.
TGAAGTTGAAAACATTTTAATAGACAATAATAATATTGGTCATTATCTGACGTTAGTAGAAAAATCTGTAGTACTTATGATACAGACACAGGATGGTCTGGTTCAGATGTATTTTACGCTTCTTTTAGCAGCTGCCTTTCGCTGAAAAACCGATGAGTTCTCTTTATCTGCTTTTCACATGTTTTTAAATTTAAGAAGTAGTATACATCACGTAAATTTCATGTAAAGTGGTTGTTTCTGTTGCTGAGGTAAACAATAAAAATCACGCGAATGGATGAGTTTTTCTTTACAATAAAAGACAATTATGAAAAATTAAGTGTAAAAAAGAAAAGGTCGCAGAAAACTACTGCAATCAGTTCAGCTGAACCATTTACGTTTCTAAATTAGTTTTCATTAAATAATTGTACTTTAATTACAAATAATTTTGATTTTATTCCAAATTATTTAAAACGTAAATACTTTTTTTATATTTTGTACTTTAAAATTCAAATTATTTACCTGAAGCGATGATCGAGTCTGTTGTTATCCGACCTCAATAGTGTCAATTACTTTTATTAAGGAATCTAGCCAACATTTTGAAGTAGTATAGCAAATGTCCTTCAAACCACGAATACAAACGTTTTTTGTATAAAACTAATCACAAGTTTCTAAATTAGAAATAACTATGCTATTTAGTTTGTTGAGATAATTAATAGTTACAGCTGCATCCCAGGATTGTGATGTATTGGTGATAAATTGTAACTTCGTAACCGACCGCCATATTAGAAAATGAAAATCTGGAAAAACAGGCTGATTGGGATGCGAACATCTGGGGAAATGGTCTGATTATCACAGAACTGCCCAATAAAAAACCGAAATATATGCATCTTTTTCAAAAAAAGAAAATCAACATTTCTTATTACCCTAATTAAATAAATAGTTGGTGGGGGTTTAAATTATGGTTAAAACGTTCAGAAGATCTTTATTTACAAGTAGAAAGACAAATAAACGATGGTAGAAGTATCGAGGTGAAAGGAATGAAAGTGAAGAGAAAGAGTGCGCTAATTTTTTGGCAAAAATATAAAGATTTGTAGACAAAAAAAAAACGTACGAAACAATTAACGATAGATTTCTTGCTTATCATCGCGTAATACAAAGAGTAATGACCACGCGAATAACGAATAATGTCTACCTCCAAGATGGTCCAACTATAAAGCTATCTATCTGTAGCAGTTCATGGTGAGGTTTCGGGTTGCAAAGACAGGTTGTGTCAGAACACGTAGACCCCGACGTACTCACGTCGGTCCATTTTTCGATTGTCTGTGTCCATTAAGCACCGTAATCTAAACTTGTCAAGTTAGATGACGTAGTCGAGTTTGATCTAAATGACAAAATTGACGAAAGGTCTATAAAAATATGGCAAATACGTTTCCATTCTTAAATTTCCTTGTTTAGCCACGTTGAATTGGCTCTCGTCAGACAATATCCGTGATCGGATAGAACCACCCGATTTGTAATTGTTCACACTTTTTTCTAGACTGATGTGAGCTTCCTTGTGTCGCGTAGCGTTTCGACTTCTACACAGCCAAATTTTACTATGGGAAATAAGTATTTTAGAAGAACCGGGTTTTTTAACATGTCTGTCTAAACGGTTTTTCGCAGTGAAAGGAAAATACCTTATCGACAGACTCCAAGAGCAGAGAGGCGTTTCGATTGTTTTACTCAGCCGAGACGTCTCCGCACTCGACCTGACTTTGTTCAAACCATACTCTTTAGCAATAGAGATACACCCCTAAACTTATGAGCACCTCTATATATTTACTGAGAGTGAGTGTTGAACTTGAAAGAGTAATCCCGTAAATATGCACTACCCGAGATGAAGCCTGTGCCAGGTAATTATTTTGGATATTTGCGCAGTTCACTCGCTAGTATTTCTATAGTGAGGACATTTTTCATTCGTCACAGATTATCTTCTCTTCATCAACAGCTTTTTCAGCGAGTTGATCGAACACACCGTCGAATCGTCCAAGCAAGATTTCTTAAGCTTCCAGAAAAAATCTCCATCAGGTGTCTTATTCCACTTTCCTCGTTGACAACACAAAGCTGGTTCTTCGTAACCCGGTACACTGCTGCGTGCACTGGCTTTCAAGGAAACATGACGCGCTTCACAAACATCTATTTTTTGAAGTAAAAAATTAATTTTCCGATTTATTTATATACATATTGGAGTCAAAAGAATGATGAACGATTTTTTCGACGATCTCACGTATTGTTTCTTCAATAGACGTTAATTCTAAACGCTTCTCTAATACCACCAGATATTTTAATGTTCTGCAATTAAACTTTGTACTAGAAAAAATATGTATTTATGCCTCGTGTTAAGTACTTTCTGACTCCCTGTGTAAAGTTGTGAAACTAACGTGTTTTTGCCTGTATTAGATTTTATTCAAGTAAAAGGTTATCTTCGTGACCTCTAAAATTGGGTTTCTGTTGTCGCGTTCATTCTAAAATATTTTATTTTCTAATGGTAAATAGAAAGTGGTCACATTTGTCCCAACCCATCACCGGAAAAGGTTCATCTAAAACTGAGCCTTTTTCTGTGAAAGAAGTAGTATCTTAGACGATCCGTTTCGCCATTCTTTAGCAATAAGCCGAAAAGCATTAACTTTAAAACTATTCTTTTGTTCATGAAAGAAATTCTCTATGTTTGGCCTCAAACTCTCTTATGTCGAAGCATTTAAGATGAAAGTAATACCTCTCTCGAATGTCTCCACCTCTCTAGATTTGATTGCTCCCCAGTTATTCTTCGTTATTTCTCCTACTTCTGAAATTGCTTTTACATCTACAAATTAAAGTGGATGCAGATGTCTGTGCTGATTTCGTTGTCACTAATGGATTTGTTTGCGGTCTTGTCTTTTTTTTCCTTCTCGGAGAGATTCTCGTCCGGTGTCGGGCCGTTGCATTAAGTGGAGGGTCTAATGAATGCTCATGACTATGCTAAGATCGTCTCGGACATTATCGAACCGTATATGTGTGACCACATGCCCCTGACGGCCATCTATCAGCAGGACAACGCCCCCATCCACACAGCTAGGAGTGTCAAGGCCTTGATGGTAGAGTTGCGAATCCCTCTCCGCGACTGGCCGGCTCAAAGCCCGGATCTCAATCCAATCGAAAACATCTGGCACTCAATTAAACTCAGCGTTAGAGCCAAAAAACCGAAAAATAAAACCGATTTGAAGCGGAAAATCGAGGAAGCCTCGTCGGAGTTCAGTAGTGACAATTGTCAGCCTCGTAGTTGTGAACAAGTTATCAAGAATTTCGGTTATTCTACTCATTATTGATAGATCTGATCACTTTCCGCATAATTGTAATTGAATCTGAATTGATTAGTTATCTGTCTAGATTTTATGCACCACCTTTGCACACGTTGATTTCATGCAAATTATTTCTAAAAATTATAACTTTTTCTTACAATGAAACAATATGCTTGATATTATTGGAATAGATGCACAACAGTAATATAGAAAGACTTTAATGAACAAGATTTGATAACCACTGCTTCCGACAAAATGCGAGCTAATTTACAGGAAAAATTATTTTATGCAAGACTTTTGCACACCGCTGTATATCAAAGTATCTATTGTTCTTATCATCGTTACAAACATTTCGTTTTCATGTAGAAAGGGTGCACTTTTTCGTGAAAATATTTGTTCACAAACGAGCTTTTGTTTGAAATAGTTTAAAATAAACACATCTGCTCACCTTTATGATGATATGTTATAAAACTAATTTTTGTTTAATTACTAAAGTAACCAGGCTCACACCGTCCAGGTGAATGCGACGGATTCTGTCTGAAGCAAAGGAGAATTAAAGATTGCGCAAATTTACAATTAAATATAATACTTAAAAACTGAGATATATTAAATCAACTTAAGACAATAAGTGCACCTATTTTGCACACATCTGATGTTTTCATAGGTGCTGACTTGAATGAAAAATGATCGCAAGTTTCACAGAAGTTCGGCTTTTGTTGTGTGTCGTCTTCATGTGTCGCAGTCACACTTCGCGCTTTCCTTTGTACAATATTAAACAATTATTGCTTGAAATATGAATGACCCTTTATTATTTTTTATTTGTGGAATGTTATTGAAGTTCTCACCTCAGTATACATCCTACTAACAAAAACAACAAAAAATAAGCAGTAATGTCATATTTCGGTTTCTAGTCGATTGGAAACCTTTATAGAACATGTACATTATCTCTTAACAGTACTATTTATTGCCTATAATGAAACCGAATATCTTCTAAATAGCCGTATTTGAAACATTCGTAAAGACTTTACTGCATTTGGAGGAAATAATTCTTAACTGTGACGACAATCTCAGAATAATTAATTGTTTTCATAAATTATTTTTAGGTAGTCCGAACTCAGGGGGGGATAACTGGATTTTCATAGGTCGCTCGCTGATTCTTTGGCTGGGAGTGGATAATTGGCTTCAAGTTTCAATTCTCCGTTAAGTGTGTAACGAATGACCTCAGCTGGTAATAAGATGTCAGTGAGTTCACAGATCAGTGCACTTAAATTAGTCAGATAGCGCTGTTCATTATACAATTATCGAACGTTCTCAGTTACATTTTGTGTATTTAAAGAAATTATGTTATTCTTTTTGTTGCTTTAATTTGGCTGGTCGGTCGGAATATTCAACGCGTTTATTTACTTTTCTTCACTTAATTTCACTTCTAAAGGAGAATCGGCTTTAATCTATCATCACTTCCTGGGTTTTATTTGCTTTAACTGCTGGTATGGTGTTGTTTTTGTCTTTGCTTTTTTAACATCGGTCACTCAAAGTGGCTCAACACATTTCATCTGATGCCAAAATTCCGTTATGGCCGACCCGATTTCGTCGGCTACTAACGGCGCTGCTCGGTCAGATATTCATTTTTCACTGTGGTGGCATTTCAGGATATAAACCAGTCTGTTCTTTAAAATATCCATATCCAAATATGGTGGTTTTACAGGTAGAAAATAGTTCATATTTCTATAATTTCATTCCTTAAAATCGAAACCACATCATGACGTCACTATCTATTAACATTCAAGGTACATTAGATGCATATAAAACTACTGTAATTATGAATATCAGGTCATGGAAACACTAAAAATTGTGAGGTAATTAAAACAACAAAGATAAACAACAGCGGTGTGCAAAGGTCATGCTTAAAAACGACTATTCGTAGAAAATGGGTTCTTATTTTGTACAAATTAGTAACTATTGTATGTTTTCTGTTATAATTTAAAGGTATCGGTGTCTTTAAACGATTTATAACACTAACATCCATTTTGTAATTGCACAATAAAAATTTAAATATTAATAAAACAATTTGCATCAAATTGGCGTGTACAAAAGTGTTACATAAACCACATAAAATTAGAATATATATTTTGTGCTATAATAGTTTAGGATAGTAGAATATAAATATGAAAAAAAACTGTCATTTTCCACTATTCAGATCCATTTTCGTTCAATATAGTGATGACGAGAGCCCGATATCTGACCCCCGAAGAGCGGGCCACAATCGTTCGCATGAAAGAAGATGGTGAAACTGAGTGGATCATTGCGGATCGTATCGGTTGCAATCAGTCGACGATATCTGGCACCTTTAAACGTTGGAAAGCCGATGGGAGCCTAATTTCGAAACGCAGAGACGGCAGACCGCGGAAAATGACGGCTCGACAGGATCGTCTGATCGTCTGCATGTCGAACTCGGACCGATTCCATACTTCCACCGACATCCAGACCGCCTTGTCAAGGTACCATTGGATCCAGTTGGTCTCGTGCACCATCAGAGGGAGTTTGATCCACATGGGACTGTTCGGGCAATCGGCACAAAAGAAGCCGTTCATCAGTTTGGACAATCGTCGAAAGCGACTGTAGTGGGCTCGCGACCATCTCCTCTGGACCGTGGTCCATTGGTCCAGAGTGTTGTTTTCCGACGAAAGAAAATTCGTGAGGGTCCACTCGGCGGGTTGGGTGTATGTTCAGCGATCTGTGTCCGAGAAATACTATCATAGTTGCACTCGATCGACTCTGCAGGCAGGGGGAGATTCGGCCATGGTTTGGGGCTGTTTTCAATCGTCCGGTGTCGGTCCGTTGCATCACGTGGAGGGCCGAATGAATGCTCATGGCTATGCTAAGATTGTCTCGGACATTGTCGAACCGTATATGTTTGACTATATGCCCCTGACGGCCATCTATCAGCAGGACAACGCCCCCATCCTCACAGCTACGAGTGTCAAGGCCTTGATGGCAGAGTTTAGAATCCCCCTCCTCGACTACCCGGCTCATAGCCCGTATCTCAATCCCATCTAAAACATTTGACAGTCGATTAATCTCAGCGTTAGAGCCAAAAAAACGAAAAATAAAAACCGATTTGAAACGGAAAATCGAGGAAGCCTCGTCGGAGTTCAGTAGTGACAATCGTCAGCCTCGTCGTTGTGAACAAGTTATCAAGAATTTCGGATATTCTACTCATTATTGATAGATCTGATCACTTTCTGCATAATTGGAATTGAATCTGAATTGATTAGATAGCTGTCTAGATTTTATACAACACCTTTGCATACGTTGATTTGATGCAAATGATTTTCTAAAAATCATAATGTTTCTTACAATGAAACAATATGCTTGATATTATTGGAATAGATGCACAACAGTAATATAGAAATACTTTAATGAACAAGATTTGATAACAACTGCTTTCTTCAAAATGCGAGCTTATTTACAGGAAAAATTATTTTTATGCAAGACTTTTGCACACTGCTATACCTCACATCAACATATCCATCTTGTAGCATCAGACGATCATCGATCTTTAACCTAAAAACATTCTGCAGGCGATTTTTCTTTAATTGTAAACATGTTTCCGTTTCTTGCAGACCCTTATCCGAATATCATTCCGTACAGTGCAGCGTGAATCCTGTGAACTTTCTTTCTTGACCTCAAGCTTCATTCAGTTCCTGGAGTGATGCAAAGGAGTTAAAGGTTACAACGTTAATTTTGTTGCAGACGACTTACAGGTCGCAGGGGAAGATAATCACATACATAAAGTCTGTTAGTTTGGCTTCCCAAGTGGCGTTGTCTGGAAATGTTATTGGAAAATAATGTCTTTCAGAAGAAGTTCCTAATTCTGTAGAAGCAAAATCTGGCTTAATGATTTAGCAAGCCAGGTAACTGATCAGAAAATTCCGATAGACATCAGTCTCTTGTTCAGCCATGTAAACTAACATCGCCATACTCGACTCCTTCATTTAAACGACCAAAAAGTAATAACTGTTTCTGATCTGGTGTTTCTCATCTCCCTTTACAAACTAACAGTGACTAAGAGTTATCAGTTTTAATTTAATCACAAAGAACAAAACAATAAAAAATAATTTTTTCACTTAAAGTGAAATTTATCAGTTTGCTTTACGGTTATGCGATATTACAAAATGTTGGTGAATATATAAACCTCAGAGACTCGGAATTTGAGACAAAAAAGAAACGATTTTTCCTTGATCGATTGGCAAACGAATTTCGTCGTATACATACAGACTGGATTAATATATTATTCACAAATAGCACTATTTTTATAAATGCAACTTTTCTAAAATGGGATTTGGCATTTATATTTCAATTTTGGTATTTCTGTAATAATGGCTGGATTTATTCATTCTCACGGAGAGAATCACTAATTGACGACAAACCCGACCGGTCTGAAATAGAAAGTTTTCCATCACAGGTCACTTGTCCGTAGCTGACCCGCGCAAAGCTAATTTTGTCTATTGTCTTATCACATCTCGTTCTAATTTTCTTCGGTGTTGATTTCTCAAAACCTTGCATCCTCGGGTTCTATCTTTGGCGCTGCTATGTTCTAGTCGAAGTCAGTCTACACGACTACTGACTTTTACACTTTAGCAGAGTGACAAACCTGATAAAGTCGTTAATATTCGTCATTCCGATGTTCGCTGCTCAATAGATACACGCAATTACGCTACATGTAGATAAAAGAAATTACAAAGCACAGCGAATAATATTTTCTTGTTGTGATGCTATCTTCCGTTTGATTTGTTATTTCGACATATAATGCAATTGAAGAACATCATAGTAGACTTTTATTTGTCATTACATGTTTCGTTGTGTTCTTCTAGCACGACATAATCAACTCTAGAGACATGTTCTCTATGCAGTTGTTCCCCGGTATTCGCGGCGGTTACGTTCCTAGAGCACCCACGAAGAGTGAAAAACCGCGAATATTGGACGTGGTCCATTAAATGCCTATAAAAGTCAAAATATGACGTAAAATATAATTAAAAAAATATATAAGTAAATATATAATAATAATTTAATGAAAAATACAACACTCAGCGAAACACTCGAGATAGCTACACGGGTAAACTGGGATGATTCTGGGCTGCATCTGCCTGAGACAGTGCCTCGTGGGAAGCAGCCAATCAGCAGCGAGGAGAAATGAATAACGCTCTCCGATTGGCTACTTTCAAACCTCCAGCCAATAGCGTTTATTTTATATCGATATTTTGCTGAATTTACGTTAGTATTTATATTAAAAATTAGTAAATTATATTGTTATTAATAATTTAGCGTTAAAAATCGTAAAAAAATATATATATTGCCACGAAAAAAAGCCATAAAAAATCGCGGAAGCGGTTTCCACGAACAATTATTAGTTAGGTTCTAAGGAAAATTCCGCAAATAACCGGGGCCGCGAATGCCGAACCGCGATTACGTGAGGGTCGACTGTACTTTGAAAAATGGAAGTAGTTTACAAACTTTTCCTGTCGTATTGGAATTTTTAATAAAGCATTTCTTTACTTCGCTGTGACGTTCTCGCTATGATCAGGATGGGGGTAACGATAAATTGTGATGACTTCAGCAACACTTATTCAAAAGGGCTTATAAAGAAAAGAAAAGAGATTTGAGAGCTGGGAAAACTGGTAGCAATAAAAAAGAATATACGGGAGGTTTGGTTTGAAAAGATTCGAAAGCCAGTTAATGATAGAATATTACCTCCGTCATTGTAATTTTACTGCTTTTCAGAAAATTTATTCTTTATCCTTCTTCAGACATATGTGTTGTATTTATTGCTGATACTATTCGAATATGTCGCAAGATTCAAGTCAAAATTGTGTGGTTCTGAATCCCGTGTGCTACTGGCTGAGCCCTTCCGTCCATTTACAGTTCACAGTGGAATTTTGGATTTATTTAAACTGACAGATTGGTTTCTACTGAGAACTTAACTTGCTAGCACGTGGGTGGGATAACTATATAGGACTGAATTCTACACTTAGTCTGTAGATCGATTAGTTTATTAGTGCCATGCATACCGCATTCATCTGCCGAGCTCTCCAGTTGGAGCTCAATGACCAGAATTGTTGGTTCTGCCCAATATAGTGTCCTGAAAATCCGTATCTTAAAGTCTTTCCTTTTTCTGTTCTTCTTCTGCGTTCCTTTGCTCTTACCAACTCAGGCATATTTGTTTCACTGCATGAGATGTTACGAGCAATAAGGAATTTCAACAGCGGAGACAATAATTTATCATTAACTAAATGAAAGAAAATATTAACTGTTTTGAGGATGTGCATAGTTTTCAATTTTTAGCGTTGCAAAGCTAAAAGATCAGTCTGATCACTATACTTTATGAAACCTAATTATCATTAGTCTTTAATACATATTACAAAAGCCATTACTCCTTGAGACAAAACTAAATAAAACATTCACAAAATTCCATGAACATCCTACTCTAATAATCGGCTAAAATATAAAATGATAATAGCTAATAAACGTCAAAGAAATAGCAGACAACTTTCACATGACATTAAAGATATTTCTGTCGTTTTTACTTCAAATACAAACATATATCAACGATTATAAATGTTAGATTATGTGCATTATTTGTTACGAAATAAAATATAACAATATCCCATTGCACTGTATGAAAAGCTACTTTATTTTATCAATAATAACTGTCATGGAAAGTCAAAAATGATTTATTAGTATTTACATGATATTTACTCTCTTTCACATCTGATTTCATATAAATATCCCATTAAATTTTTCTTTTAATCGTTAAAGATAGATAGATTTTTTCTTCCTCTCTTACTGTTTTCTGTCTTCTTACAACAACCGAATGCTATCGTGGTCCATTTCATTTAAAAAACCGTTGTAGCTTTGAGTATCATTGTCGATTTCAGAGATCGAAATAAATTCTCGATGGATGACAGTCTGTGGTCAGAGATAGGCAAAAATGAGGATTAAATTCTATAAAAAAGTTTGGACCTGTTTACTGCACGTGGTGCTATTTAATTTCCGTAGACAACCAACGAGGATTTATGTTCCAGTAAAAACCGACAAAGTTACAGCATTTCAAATATGCAAAGATTGTGATGGAAAGCAATCACTGCAATTAATGTTTAAATTAAACCCAAAAAATAGTCGTTCATTAATTCAGTTTAATTCGTATGAATTAAATATTCACAAAATTCTCAAATTCTTCGTTCTAATAGGTAAGATAACCTGATGCTATTAAAATATATAACGCGTAGAAGTCAGGGAATTCTTCAATTGGAAGGTAAAGTATTTATCTGCGTTAAGTTTTGAATGTTTCCATGTTTTGTAGCTTGTCATATTGCATTTCACGGATCTGTAAGATCGATACATCGTGAGCTAGTTAGTTGTGCATGCTGTGATTTCTGCAAATATTTACCTTTATAAAATACCCAGAGACTACTTTCACAAACATCCTGAATCCTATACCGAGCAAAAGTCTCCACACCATATATCTAGTGTACCGCCGTCATTGTGTCTAGCTGCATGCAATACTTTGAATCTTTACTTGATGACGTCAGAGGTTCAACTCACAGCAAAACTTTCCCGCTGTTGTGAAGCAGAACAATTCTACACTTACATTCTAAAATAAGACAACCAATTTGGTCAGGGTTAGGGTTAACATCGTACATCATTACTCCTCATAAACATTGTAAAATGCAAAGTTGTTTCCACCACAGGAAAAGAAACAGCAATAAATAATTGAATAAATATATTTTAAAAAAATTTTATAGTATTTATTTTAACATTATAAAATAATTAATTTGCATAGATAAAAATTAAATTTTTTGTTGAAATCATTTGAATAATTTTAACTTGGTTCCAGTTTTGGTGCAATGTTTATTAATTTTGCACATTTATTTTACCGGTTTTCTTTCAGAATATTGAGAAACTTTCGGCCTCAACGAAATATGTTTGCTACCAGAAAGTTTATAACAAACTAATGTTTTGCAGTTGCAACTGCAGATTTTACATTTGGACAAAATTCGATTTTATTTGTTGAATCTTTTACATGGCATAATCCTTTGTAATGTTGTAAGTAAAATTAAAGCACACGATTGATTTCGAATATCCAGAATTCCGTTTTGCACTGATTTCAGTTACACTTTCCTTGTTGGCCGGAAAAGAGTGTATGGAAAATAATTCGCGTCATATGCTTACTATTAATGTTTTCGTCTCAAATTTTTAAAAGATTTCCATTTCCTCAGCAGCTTTAAAATTTGTGACAGGTGTCCTAAATTCTATAATTTTGAGTCCGTGGCACTGAACAGTAAACAGTTATTAGCTGGCATTCAGACAGAACTAATAAAACACATGGAGATATTAGAGTGTATTGATGTAGAATGCCTGTCCGTGGCGATAAATATGTAAGCAAATAGATTAGTTTACCAGCAGAAGTCAAATGATAAAATGTTATATTTCTCTATTATCACGACACGCAAACAAATATTAATAACTTATTAGCAGGTTTAAAGGGAAACACAAGGGACCGCGGTTTTAGTGGAGCTGATATTAATCTAAGTCAACCAACGATCTAGTCATCTGGAGACAGCAGACTAAATAAATTAAGCGATTTGTATAATGTGAAGATGTTCGCTCACTACCGGGTTAAGCCAACTGCAATAACCGTTGGTCGTTTGGTTGCGTGTGTACAATAAATTAATCTTCATTTGTAAGTGTACCCAAACATACTGTCGTTCAGCCAAACAGCAGTCAGCCGTATAGCGGTTTCAAACTTGTTTCATGTTTCGTTAATTCCTAATTTCTCTCATCGATAAAATGCAGGCGACAGGAAGCGGTCAGAAGGTGAGATCTATATTTTTTTCGTCGTGTTAACGTTGTCAGAGTTGCATTTCACCTCTCTCTCTCTTTGCATAAAGTATCGTTTTTAGTATCCGGTAAATAAAAGGAGACAACTTAAACATTAAACATTTTAAAAAGAAATAACGTTTGCATTTTCTGTTGCGAGAAACAATAAAATGTTCCCATACTTTCTCCTGATTATATCTTTTGTGTGATTGTGCTTATTACCAAAGGTACACTCAGTAAAAAGTTTAATCTTGATAAAGTGCTTGGTTTCTTCTAGTATACTATAAGTTAGTAATCATCTACATCTTTTCAATTTATATGGCGACGATTTTGGTCGATATCTAATCCATTCCTAACGCCCACCTTGACCTTCCACATTGGTAAGGGTCGTGCTAACTGCCCCCAAAGTATACTCGGTACAAAAGCCTTATAATTTTCAGTAAATCTTATTTTAATTACTCTTATATAAATCATCTGGAACTGACAGAATATTTATCTTAATTTTAAGAAGAAATTTAATATTATGTTTTTTTAAAAAAAAAAAACCCAACTAAGATGTTCCTCGTTGTTAGCTGGGTTACAAGTGGCCACGAGTGACCGGTGTCGGCGACGTGCAGTACCCTCATTTAACTGAACAGCAAGGGTACCATCTTTTTTTTAAATATTTGAATACATTTTTCTTTTGGGAAAAAATTAGATAAATTATAAAGAAAACACTGATTAATCTTTTTAAAATTATTTTTCTCAATGTACATGTTTCATTTAAAGAAGTACGCAACAAATGACTGAGATTATTTTCTTTATATTTTGTTATTATTCTAAAAGAAATTCGATGGCAAACGTGAATTTATTTTTTAGCTAAACGTTGATATATTCAGTCATCTTATGTAGATCGATATCATAATTATTCCATCACCATAGATTTTGTGCGTCTATTATATATATTTTTTTTATAATATAAATACAATAACCGCCTAAGAACAGTTCTACTACGGTGAATTGGTTGGAGTTTTTATAAAACCTGGACCTTTCCTCTGTGCGTGGCCCGACTTACTAATTCTCTAATTACATTTCCTACTTGAATAGTCAGTAGAAGGACGGATAAAAGAGTAATTAGGAAACTAGTTGGCTAAACCATTTTTTTTTATTTTGAGTGTTTTAAATTCAAAAATTAGTTTTCTTTACAATTCGTTGTGCTTTCCTTTAAAAGGTCTAGTATAGTTTCAAACTTTGTTTCAGTCAGCCTCAGGAAAACCGGCCACTTCATAGAGCTCGGCTTTATCTTAGTTCCTTGGCTGTAACCAATATTACCCACTTGTGGCGCTACTGTTCTTAATTCCAGCCTGATCGGGTATAACAGAGAATAATTAACAGCAACAATACCATGGAAGAAAACTAACTAAAATAAATATAAGAAATGAAATCAAAACACAAGAGCACTAAGCACGATGAATAAACTCAGAAATAAAATCGCTGGCACAAATCTGATTTTCAGTCAAACTAATCTGAACGCTTAATTAGAAATTTTAAGGGCTTTTAAATAAAATAAACTTCCATGTTATCGGCTGGCATCCCTGGTTTCGATCACTCTTGGCCATGTGAAAAAATATGGTAAAATAAGAAGAAAACAGACAGAAGTAATAGAACACTAATTACCAGAAATGAACATCACAGGTACAGTTGGAATAAACTCAATCAGCGCAGTCCTCATTCTTTTTAAAACGGTAAAAATCACTGCAGAACAACCTTTTTCATCTAAGTTAATTGCAAAATCGACTAAAACTTTTTAATTTAAAATATTAAATTATATATAAAGAAAATAATGAATATTCAAATAAAACTTGACATCACTATAACATTTTATAATAGACAGACATAGCTATAAAGACATTCATTCTCATAGCCATATTCATATAGTTACATCACTTTAAAACATTTTTTGCATGAAAAGCTGTGATCAAATGGCGTCACCTGATTGACAGTTATGATCCACCCTAGTATGGTGAACTAATCCCCAGTGAGCGGCTGGCAACGCATTGTAACCATAAATAAACAGTTAAATTAACTGCTTTGTAAAATTACTTAGCATGTTGGTATTGGCTGCTTTCATTTAGCTAAAAACGATTCGTTTATGTCATCTTTTTAATATTACATAGGATAATCATTTCAACATACATAGCAAGCGATCAGTTGCGGTCGACTGGACATTAATATCAACCTTAAGTCATTACAAAAGTGCAGTAAAATGAGAATTTTGATTAATTTTATAGCTGACTGCGTCGTGTATAAGAAAAACAATTAAGTTCATCTGTGATGAGATAAAATAAAAAATATCGAGTCAGGACGTTAATTCTGACATGGAACTCGATACCGTTTAATTATCACACCTTTGTATTGATTAACAGTAAATATGCATTGAAAGTGACAACATAAATCACTTTTACCTAGCTAACACACTTACTGTAAAGGTATTCATACCAAGTTAACAGCAGATGTAGAATATTTACTTTTATGGAAAAAGTAAATAAGATATCTTTTGCTTCGTTTTTTCTGCTTTTATCGTGTCGCATTTTTGTTTTATGAGTTTTGTGTTATGTCCAAGGTACAGCAGCAGCTGCTGAGAGGACTGATGTTTCGAACATTAATCTTAACCTGCAGTGGCCGTCTGATTTGCTACTTTAACACACTGTTAAAAGATTGTGCTGTAATTTTACTCTCATTGTCTTTAGTCCAAAATACATAAATGGCAAATGACTTGGAAAAATGATAAAATAATAATGTATTTAAATGTTTAATATTAAAACGATCTTTATATATGTATGGTTTGCAAATACTACAGCTACGTCATCACGAGCGATGTTATTGCACTGTCTTTCTTTTTTTTTTCTGATTCTGAAATTCTCATGCAGTTTCCAGAGCAGCAGTCAACAGTTTTGGAAACTATTAGTTTCGATGAATAAAACACTGCCCACATACAGCATATTTTATAGAGATATGTGTGGAGAAGCCTGCCCTATGTCAACCAGTAATCAAATATCAGAGAACAAGACAGGCTTTAGCAGTTCCATAGCAGCGATATAATACGTTATCAGCTGAATAAAATCCACTAATTTATTTAACGAAATCAGTACAAATATATAGATTATAAATTGGCCAAATGATGAAAATAATTTTTTTTGCAAAGACAAGCTAAACAAAGCTATGCCTATACATTTTTACTGCCTTTTACTTACACATATGTACAAAGAGTGGTGTCATAGTTGTGGTTTTGATATGGTACCTACCTTCATCTATCAAAAAGGAAGGAACCTTAATGGCAAAATCTTTTGTGATTAAAGTTAGAAATTTTTTCACATTATACTTTTCCTAACAGTCATCTTAATATTCATTTAAATAAAATTTAAAATATATAATATATGGAATATTTCATTGGTGGATGCACACTTATGGATGCCAGGGTATCCTTACTGTTTTGTTGTTACTGGTAGAAGTATGTCTGAAAATTTAATAGGTCTACAACATCATTTAAAATTCTAAATAAAGGTCTGCAGTGCAACACAAATTGGTAATAGAGAAAATTAAACGACAGAAAAGTTCTACTCCGTGAAAGAAAATGAGTACTCAGTTTCAGTTCATTTTTCTAAATACTTACAAGACAACATATCATGAAAATTTACTTGGAACGATCAACAAAAATTATTTCTAACAATGTAGAAATGTGCAACAGTCTATCGTCTGACATGATTTTCAAACGATGTACTGCTGTTCAGGCAATAAAGAAAGTAATTTCCCTACGCCAGTGAGTCAGTGTTTTCTTTATTGTAGAGACTATTATTGCTTTAGAACTTTTGATTTAAACTGCTGTGGTACGGAATTTGTAGCACCATAAAGAATAATCTACTTCGCTAGGGCACATAATTTCCCGGCCTTTATTATTTATGGGGCTGGGAAATAGGGCTGTTTAAAAAGTGTATGTTTAATTGCTGAGCAAAAACACGCAAGTCTATGCATTTTATTTCAGCACCTAGCACGATAAAAGACCGAGGAACCTTCATCCGCATAACTGATCTTTTTACAAAGGTTCTAAGTTACAGAAGAAGAATTAATTTTTTTTAATGGCATACTGCAGAAGAAAGTCAACAATTTGCAATAAATAGATATAATAATAAAATGTACCAGCCAATGCAGAACCGTCTACTGTCTTTAGTTTGTTGTGATTTCGACATCAGTGGAAATCTTCATGGCTCATTCCCGACCAATTTTATAACTTGGCTGCTTTCGCTGTCTGTGGACAGGCCTCAGTCCGGGAGAGGTGTGGATACAGGGACTCCGTTAGGGGGTTTAGGCATTCTTCCTTCTTGTGGTTTAAAAAATCATGACAGTTCTTTGAAAAGTGCTAAGATTTAATTAGATTTTAGGTTTGTTTGAAAGCTTTTTCCATCTGGTGAAATTTATGGTCAGGCAGCCAGTTATTATCTTTTTTTACGTTCTGATGTTCGCTCGGAAAAATGTATGCGTTTAGAAGACAGAGTTGGTCGTTTTCACAGCCCGCTTCAGCTTGTAGGTGACTGGATATAATTCGTGGTCCAATGTGGTCAAAGAAAGTTCGTTTCCGTTCATTGTAGTCTTAGGGTTACCCTTCAAGCTACGCCTAATCTTCCATCGTCTTGAATTAGTCTTATGCTTCTTTACGATCCTTCAAACTGCTATCGTGATGTTTCTACACAACAGAGCCACATTCTTCCGGTTTCGTTTCGCAGTCTGGCTAAGAATTTCGAATAAGTTTACTAGGAACCAGTAAAGCGATCTTTAAGATCTATGAGAACGAGAAACTCATAAAATTAATATTTCTAAAAGCAAATCAACATTTTCATATTATTTTTAGCCATTTTATACTTTAGTGGAGAGGAACAATAGGTAAATATAAACTGCTTGATTAACAGTAAAGAAGTAATGCAGCTACAGGTAATAAATAAGTACACGTAACATCTGTATACTGATGTTTATGATTCTGTATCGATGGGATGCACCGCAGAACAGATAAGCAGCAATACATCGGCGTAAATTCGAGTTGAATTAAGCTAAACGATAGCTTTGAGTGTAAGCAGATATAAACAACAAAAGTGATTGGAGTGATTGCAAATGGATTAGAATCAGTAACAACAACAACAACTGATAATCTGACTACGTTTATGGCTGCTGTGGTCCAGGAAGCTGAAAATGATTTGCTTGCATTAAAAAGAGAGACACAAATATTCCAGCAGATATTGTAATATTAGCGATAACAGTTTATGTTTAGAAATCCAAAGACATTCTGGTAAGTTACGAAAACATCTGCACCTTTTAAAATGCGTCTATTTTTCCGACCCCCGACAAGTTATCGAGTGGACAACTGTCTGCACTCAGACTGTTTTACTATTACGGCTTCTATTTACTTTTAACCTTTCCACAAATGTTTACTTGCACATGAAAAACATTTGAGTTCAGACGTTTGATTGCTTTCTATCCTTTTTGTATAGTTTGTTTTGTCTTTATTTAAATTAATATTTTTCAAATTATTTTAAAATTAAAATAGAACGGAATTATTATATTTGGTAAAGATGAATTCTAAATTATTTCTTTTTCAAACTTCGGGTTCAATTTTTAAAAATTTTCTCATTATTTTCCGAATTTATCTGAAACAAATCCAGGTAAAATAACTTCAGAGATGCATTACTTGCTTATAATAAAAACAGAAGCTTACCTTTCAAACAGGTGAGATAGAAAATTGAAGAAACAGAAATTTGGATAAGTCTTCCAGTGGCGGGCGAACAGAGATGACGTTTGCTTGAATATGTCTACCACGCGAACGTCTTTACTCGCGACTTTGCTAAGTCAGTCAGTTCAGAAATCTTTAAATCGACAGTGTTGGATTAGTAAGGAACAAATTAGCATACCTGTCGACACTGTCCAATAAAACTTCGTCAGACACGAAATTTGTCAACCCGGCCGCTGGGCAGATATATTATGTAGATTGCTTAGGAAATAAAGACATTAAATCACATTTGGAAGTACAAGACTCGTAGTATCTCAAAACCTGCGTAGAATTTATCTATCACACGGACGTTGCTGATGAGAAGAGGAACGCTAATTAAGAACATAAAAGCTCGCCTGGCCGAGTAACAGCAACATGTCGTTATGTCTGCAGATCAATACGTGCTGTTTCTAAACACATGCGCATAGTAAAAAAATAAGCCGATGTCTATATGTGTGGGCACGGTGTAGCTCTGTTGCAGGCCGTGCTACAGACTAATGTCTGTTCCGTTATTTTCCCTCGCGTACTGTAAATCAGCGATCCTCTGGGTGCCATTCGTGGATGAGCCGACGAGAGTTGCCCGGAAAAGACTTCATATATTTTATGCAGGCGGATATATTAAACTGCTAAATCCAAGCGTTATTAATTTTTTCTCCGGTAAATTTGCAGCGAACCTCACACAAGAAAAAAATCTTTAACCCTGGCAAAAGTAGAATTTATCAGTGCATTCAGAAGATTTAATAATTAGTCTCGCAAAATCTTGTTAATTTTTGTTCTCCAGAAAAGCTTACTTATGTATTTCTTTGCTACTTTATTTCATTTTTTGTGATATGGAATAAATTAGATAATCTCCCGTGCATATCTTCTAGATAATCTCCCGTGCATATCTTCCAGATAATCTCCCGTGCATATCTTCTTCGAAGATTCAAAAAAATTGATCAACCACCGTCTCTCAATCCAGGATGTCATTGGAACAGGATCTTTCACGAGAAAAATGACGAATTATTTAATTAAATTTTCCAGTCATTTTTTTATTTACTTAATGGTCTGGGAATTATGGAAAATAGAAATATAAATTAAATAAAATTGAGTCAGTGCAGTTCATTCAGTATTTTCGTAAAACCGAGAAATGAAAACATTTTTTTTTCCATTCGCCATCTGTCTTAACCACCAGATATTAATCCAGTTTCTGTTCCCTATAAACGGGGGTACGCCTATGAGAAAAGGATGACACTCTCCAGGAATATCGCTAAATACGTTCATTGATAATGTTTTTTAATTAATATTTTACAGCTAGAGTAAAAGTAATAAATTTGTATTCCTTGTGACAAAAGTTTAAACATTTAAATAAGACCGTATGAAGAATATTTATATTTGTATTTCAGAAAGTTTTATAAGAAACTATATGTATTTGCATTTAAATACTTTTAAAAAACATTTTCCGAATTATGACTTGTTATTGTTATCGATTATTACTCCACTATGAATTTATATTAATATATAGGTCTAATACTTTTTAATATAAAGCGTTCATAAATAGTACTACTTTTAGAGTGATACATTTACATTGTAAATTTAAATATCTGCTGGAGAATTTCTAACTACATTTCATGTAGCTAGAAAGAGAATGAAAAATGGAAAAGCAGGAGATTTGGCCCACCCTAGCGGGATTAATGAAGAAATTTGCTAAACAACATGAAATAACTAATTCTGAATTATTCGCTACTGAAAATACCACATCAACTATAGAACATACCGAAGAAAACAACTTCAGTTATTCCAAAATGTGATAAATAGCTGCGAAATTTTCAATCACAATTACCCTGTAGGTGAAACAATGTCAGAAGGTACTGAAGCTTTATCATCATATGTAGATGCCACGAACCAAGCTGCAAGATGTGTTCCAAAATGTTTTCAGTCGAAAGTCTCACAGATTCAGCTGAAATTCCTAAATAAGCAAAATCGTCAGCAGAAGAAATGCACGAAGATAAATAAATGCATGAAAATATAGATCACAGTTTTGGTTGTCTGTCTGCAGCGTATTTTGGAGATTTGACACTTGAAGTACAATCCTTGCTGCATAGACGAAGTTGATCTTTTTGATTCTACAAATTTTTTTCCGCAGGCTGTAGGAATACTGGAGAATGTTTTGAGAACGGTAACAACTCTAAATGAGGCACCATACGAAGCTTTGTTGGAACACCAGAAAAGTAAACATTTTGAATGTATATTCAGTAAATTTTACGATCTGATAGACCATGATTCTAGAAAAAGAAAAAGCAATCTGATAGATAATCAGAAATCATATCTAATATCACTTGAATTATGTAAGCCACAGCTAAAATCTTTTCCAAAATAAATCTCAGAAACTAAAATAACAAACCAGTGTAAAGTCTTGCTGAATGATACAAGGAATTCCCTTATCTAGGGTAAAATGACATTTAAATGCTGTATTTCGGTTTGTATGTATCTTATTTCTTGATGGTCCGAGTCGTGGGTAAGGCAAATGATTGCTTGATTTATGACAAGAGTTAATGTCATAAATTGAAAGTAAGTCAGGGATAAAACAAAGAGGGAAAACGCCTTGCTAGTAAATCACATTCATTCTATTCACAAAAACAGAAAAACCCGTAGATGTTACATCTGAACAATCATATAGAGTCTTGTACTTGAAAAACATAGACACCGAGATAAAGAAAGATGGAAAAAAGAACGACTTGGTGGTCACTGACAAAGATGGGGAAAATCTTGCTTGACAAATTCTTTCATCAACTGCAAAAATCAATATCGATAAACATATTATAAAATACCAAAAAACTTGACAGTGCTTCCATTGTCTGACAAGTGTGAAGGTGCAAAAAAAAAGATTTCTGAAGCTACGCAACGGTCATTAACCTAATACTGCGCCTATGGAGGAACCTAATAATGGAACATAGCAGCAAATCAAGAATCTTTAAAACAATTAAGTATGACGAACCTGAGAGCATATATTCACTTTTAGTTTCAGGAATCTAAGTTATTTGTTGTAAAATGTGAATAACTCACTTCATCTCAATAATCTTTCCAGAATTCGTCTGGCAGCACGATGAGAATCTGTTGAAGCTGTCTGAAAAGGATACAAGAAAGTGGTAGAAACCATCAAAAACATCATCCACACCAAAGATTTACAAAGGAACCGACACTAAATCATAAGCTTTTGTTTCAAGTTTACTTTGCTTTGACTTATTGTTTCAATTATGTTCTCAAAGAACATTTTCATGAAAACAAAAATAAATAAAATAATGAAAAAAAGAAGCGAATGCTGCAAGAGCAATCAAAACTACAGCTTGTTTAAAAGTCTGAAGCGAAGATGAACCAGCTCAATTAGGTCTGTGTTGCATATGCATCGTTTAGACCACTTCTAGGTGCCCTAAACACCAGTGCTTCACGTTGAAATAGAAATGTTGATACAGCATCTAAAATCATGCTGAAAAAGATGTAGCACAAAGCAATATTACGTACAAATACACTGCTGATTTTGAAATTTATGAAAATCAGCATAGATTATTCACAACATTAATAATAATGTAAGGCGAATTTTGACGGTTTACCTTCTTGTAAAAAAATGAAAGTTTCAGCTAAATTTTTCTACAGAAATTGATGCTTTAATGTTATTAAAATTAAAGTAAGATTTAACTGATAACATTCGTCTTAATGATCTACATATTAAAATTAATTATAATCGTAGTAAAGTGCTCCGTTAGTAATAAACCTCTCGTGACATATTCTAGAAAAGAATTTATTTATATTTTGCACCTATCAAGCTTTTCTGGTTTTTACTCTGGTAACTGTATTTGTTTGTTACATTCTAACAAATGCAGTATCAATATAATGTGATGGTTACGTTTTAATGTTTTATAATCAGAAAACAGTTTTCATGGTTTCGACATTTTATTTCTAGGCGAAAAATGTAAATATACATTTGGTTATTTTAAAGTCTATTATATTATGCTATCATTTAGACAGGGCTAGAAAAAATATTTTTAAAATACATCCAAAAATGTTAACACAGCATAATATTTTTGAGAGTTCGCGTCTTATGTTAGTTATTATTATGATCCACAATTAACACAAATTTTTTTGTACGTTTGTCTTCATTGTCTGAGAATAGGTCGAAATTAATTTTTTAACATTTTTTCAGTATTTTAATAAGTTTTTTCAAACTTTTTATATCTCTAATATATTTTACATTTCTCAACAATTTATTCTTTAAAATGTAAAATAAAGTTTAAAAGATGTTTGTTGGTCAGTAGGCCAATATTGTAGTTGGATTTCATATGTTTTATTAAAATAATTCCAATCTTACCTTTATTGATATAGTACCAAACATTGCAACACTCAGTTAAATTAATGTAAAATAAATTAATACCATATAGAATTATTGCACTAATCAGTATGTCAATAATTCTTTAAATTTAATTTAGATTCTTTGCAACTGTTAATGGATTTATATTTTCTCCCCTCCATCTCCCCTCTCTTGTTCAGTAGAATACACTGAAATGAATTTCGAGCAAGGAAACTTATAAATTATTAAAAGTAAGTAAAATATTCTGAAAACCCGAACTAAAACTTGCAGGAGACAATTAATTCAATCTTTCATGCTTCAATTAACTTAGTATTTATATAATCTTAGTCGTTAAAATAGTTGACTTAACATTTTTATTTATTTATTATAATAAGATAAAAGCAAAAAATGATAAAATAACTACCAAACTAAAGATTCGTTTTGAATGACATAAAATATTTTTTAAAAAACAGTAAAAAACAAGGCATTTATTTACCTGAGAGCCAAGGTGTTAGATCATCTTTTGCTTTAAAACAAAATGTCGTTTTTCTTTATTTTAATATAATAAAGCCAGTAAAGCGTTGTATTTTTATATTCATAAAGACTCTGTACGAAATATTAATATTCTATTTAGTTGTGGATATGCAAACAGCAAAATTTACACTAACAAAAAAATCAAATAGTTTGGTTAGGGCTGCAGTTTTGACCATCTCCGTAGATATGTAAAAGATTTTTAAAAATAGACGTCATACTTCTTTGCTTCCACTATCTAATTCTGGTAAAGGAATATCGGCAGATACACCAACACAATTTCTTTTTCATTCATCAATGTCCATAGGGAAGACAACACTGTTAAGAGAAGTGTGGTGCCACGTTTATCCGCTAAAGACCTATACTGTTACAAGGGGCCACTGCATCAATGTTCATAGAGAAGACAACACTGTTAAGAGAAGTGTGGTGCCACGTTTAGCCTCTAAAGACCTATACTGTGTTACAAGGGGCCACTGCACTTCCGACTTATGCAGAACCGCGCATTTTTAGCGGCTGGTAAAGAAGAGTGACAAGAAGCCATGTCATAAAGGGAGACA
Source organism: Nautilus pompilius (assembly GCA_018389105.1). Classification (NCBI taxonomy): domain Eukaryota; kingdom Metazoa; phylum Mollusca; class Cephalopoda; order Nautilida; family Nautilidae; genus Nautilus; species Nautilus pompilius. The sequence goes on from JACATO010002737.1 coordinate 2,202,896, forward strand.
CGCCAAACCTAGCCCAGCGAACCCAGCCTGAGATCGAACTCAGGCACTCAACGTTGGCAGTCCAGTACCCTCCATACTTAAAAATACATTTTCTTTTGTTTAATTCAAACGTTTCTCGTTATATAGGAGAAACATAATTATGTGTGATAGGTGTTAGTAATGCAGATAAAACTTAAAAACCTGAATAATATCAAAACATTTGGGAAAAGATCAGAAAAAATAGAACTTTTCTATTAAATTTAACGGTAACATAATCAGTAAAAGATTTTTTAAAAATTTTGTTAAATAAAAAACATTCTGGATAGAGTAATAAAACTACAGCACAAAGTTCAGCAATGTTGAAGTATCTGTCAAACGGTTTTGTTCATTTAGCAAAGTGAAGAAAAACACTTAAGTCTAATGCACAAACCAAAAATATAAAATAAAATATTACAGATTTAAAGGATATTTAAACAATTTTTAAACAGATAAAATAGAAATACAAATTAAATAAGAAATTTTGTTTTAAAATGTGTCATCTAAAAGAATACATAAGAAAGCAGCCTGACTCAGAAACAACAGTAATATATTTTATGATCTTAAATCGAAAAAAGAAAATATAACAAAATGAGGAAACACAAATATTAGTGAAATTAACAACATAAGTAGCTTCAAGATGCTTTCAACAGTACTGTTATAAAATACTGTTATCAACAGTCGTGTCATAAGTGGCTGGTAAAGGTGGTCGACAGTCCCGCAATAAATATTTGTCACATAAATAGAACGTGATGCCATTATTAGTGTATTCAGCAACGTGATAGGTAAAACGTAAAGGTAACTGTTAGTACTGTAACAAACAGTAGACCAATAAGTGGGTGGAAATCATGATGTTATTAACTGTTTAATTATGAGTGTTCATTATGGCTGGAAGATGTGATGTAAATATTACTGTAATCAACAAGAGCATCGTTATTGGATAATAAAGATAACTTTCATTAATATAATAAACAGTTGAATAATATAAGAATTAATAAAGTGACGTAATTAATACTGTAATAAAAAGGCATAATTTTTGCAGAACGGTACCACCTTTGCCATTATATACGGTAATTAAATATGTCTGAAAATTTAATCTCTTAATTACTTTAATGAACAACAACGCCATAAACGCTTGCAACACGTCATCATTATTATCTTTATAAACGGTAATCACATTAGTGCCTGTAAAGCGTAAAATGTCCTAGATACTGTAAAGATCAACGTCGTAATTTGCTGCTAAATGTCACTATTACATTCTGATAAACAATAATCCAATTACAAAGATAGCGTGACGTCAAAAATATTTTAAAAACCAACAATGTTATAAGTTGCTGCTACACGTCTTTATCATTACTATTACAAATGGTAATCTCGTTAGTTCCTTGTAAATGCAACTTGCCAATTACTGTAATTAACAACAACATCGTAATTTGATGCTAAACGCCAAAATTTTGCTGTAATAAACATAACTGTCAAAAGTATATTAGAAACATAACTATTTATACTGCAATAAATATTAATTTCATTATTGATTGGAGAACGTGATATGATTAATAATATAACCAACAACAATGCCATAAGAATTTGGAAAACGTAATCATCAGCAGTGTCATATTCAACAGTCACATTAGCATGAAGGTGTTAGGTCGTTAATACTGAAGACAACATAAGGTTCTGCGAAAATAATCATAACAAACAAGGCTCATTACGTGGCTGAGTGACGTGATATCATCATTACATAATAAATGCCAACGTCAGTAATTGTTGAAAAATGTTATTAATACAACAGCAATTAACAAAGGTTTATAGGATGTTTTAAAGAAATTACATCACTGATACTGTAATTAAAAACTCCATGAATGGCTAGAAAACGTGACCATCGGTATCGTCATAAAAAGCAATCTGATAAGAAGCAGGAAGACATAATGTGATTTATACTGCTATCAAGAGAAACTTTATAAGTAGCCAGAATATGTGATCACCACTATTAAAATAAGATGTAGTTTCATTGGTGGCTGGAAGAGGTAACGTCATTAATACTGTAATCAACAGCCACATCAAAGTGGCTGCAAAACGTGATCCTTTTATTGTCGGTGACTAATTGGTGTACAGATTGTTTTACTGAAGTTGTATTACAAATTTATCTCAGTTTTTATTATTATTACTGTATAATAATAATAATAATAATAATAATAATAATAATAATAATAATAATAATATATAATAATAATAATAATAATAATAATAATAATAATAATAAAATAATAATAATAATATTGGACAACAAATTTTAACTTTTTATTTCGTCAAAAAACTGGTGTCTTTTGCAAACTGGCGATGCTAGCTGCTGCAAAAGCATCCATTTATGTGTAGGATTTATAGCTTTTAAAAATTAACAAAATATTATTTGTTATGATGCTGAATTTTTCTCAGTACTTCAAGTAAAAAAACACAAAGCACATAAATATGCAAACAGAAAATATACAAGATGATAGATTTCTATATATTTATGACTATGTGGACGTGTATATGTAAATACTGTATACATATAAAATAATTATGATAACACGGATGCAAGAAAGAATAAGTTATTTGTAGTGGAAATTGTGAACCTGATTTTTTCTGTTTGATTTCACTTTCTCACTGAATTAACCAACAGTTGTCTCACGTCATCCCCGGGCTCTGTCTTCCCTAATAACATTTTCCATTACAGAAACATTCTGAAGGAAATGCTTTCTATGTTTACCGCTAACAGCATCGAGATGCTAGTTTTAAAAAAATAAAAGAGAGTGTAGCAAGTGAATCTTTGATGACATTTGGCAGCCCACGCTTTTATAGTCAACAAGAAATGTTGACGCCAATGCCTGATAGTCCTGTGCCTTTGTTTCCCTAAGAATTGTTCTAAAACTGTCTTAAAAGATAATTAAGCAACTGATTAAATATTAGATAACCTGTTATCAGAAGTTAGATCATTCACAATTTCATAGCTCAGTGGTCAGAAAGCTTTACTGCCTGCTCAGTATCAATGATTTTCGGAAACAGCCTTGAGATAGTTGAAACTCTTCTTCTTTGTCAAAGTTTTTTTTTATTATTATTCCCCCATTCTGACGTGTAGAGGGGAAAAGCTTTATTCGGACTGTTTGATAAGGATGCTCAACACTACCTCTTCCGGGAGTGAATTATTCTCTCGGAGTCGACCGCTTCAACAAATAATAATGCTGCGCTGCTCCTCCAGAGGCAAAAAGCGGCAAGATGTTGCAACCTCTGAATACAGAAATTTTACCACCGTCTTTCAGTAGATTCTACTGCTGTAACCTTGAACCAAGTAGTTCAGCGTTTTGCTTTGACGTGATTAAATCAGGTACCAAGTCACTCAGCTCTAGTTGATTACTAAGTGACGATGGGCTGTATTTATGAGCGGAGAAATGATATTCTTCCGCTGTGACTTTGTTGTGAATTTGCCATACATAATAAAAAGTGTCCGCGTTGTTGGTAAAATGAGAGAGACAATTTCGAAGCGGAATTTAACTTTGATATTTAAACATGGAATAAAACAAGGTATGCAGCATACAATTCATTTAAGCGTATAAAATATATGTATATATGCATACAATTACGGTTGCTTGTATCCTAAAACCATGCGTGATGACACATTTTAGTCAATGCAATATTATAAAAAAATCAATTTTAATTGATTTTACTTGCGAGACAAATTATTGTTTGACCAGTCTGATTGTTTCTGTAACGATCTTAGAGAAACGTCACGTGCGAGTGTCTACAAAGTCTTTTATCGGTGACTCTACATATTAAAGAAGTTGCTAGAAAAAGAAATTATCTTAATGAGAAAAGCAAAGATATTTCTGTAAGAATTGTATATTTAGTTATTTATTATAGGACCTAGCTTGTTTTGTATTACATTAGTAAGTTTTTCTACAGAAGAATTACTGCGAAATCTACTCACAGTATGAACCAGAACATTTTGGCTTAAGTGTTTTTAGTGGACTAACGTAAATAAGAACTCGATTTCCATCTACACATGCATCTTTAAAAAGTCGCCAGATTTATGTTTTACGCTTCATATAGAATTAGTTAATCGGAATTTTTTAATTTAAGAAATATTACTTCTTTTCACAAAATTCATTTTATCCTTATCTATTTTCATTGTATAGAACCCCAATAAAACACTGAACATATTAAAGAGTGTTTGTTCACATCGATATCCAACTCTATAGTAGGGTATGAAAAAGACAAAACTTTTGTTTAAAAGTATATTTATTTCGTGTATTTCACAGTTAACGATGTGATAACAATATGTCGATAATGACATGCTCCATAAAGTTATTAGGTTTTGATAAACCGATGACGTAGGCCCGCTCTATATACTGAAAGTTTTTCTCAACTTTCAGTTTCAGAAGTATAATTCATCTTTTTAAACTTTAATCTAATCTTAAAAATCAGATTTCAAAATTATGTACATTTTGCATCAAGACTGGGCATATTGGTGTTCACGGTACGTTTTATCAAAATTATCATGAGTTACCAAAACGGAGATTACCATTAAATGTTGTCGACTAACGATTTAACATCTAACGTAGGAAAATAGAATATTTATCCATGTTTGGAAAACGTTCGTTCAGAATCTCTTACACATATGTAAGGCTGAGAAACTCTTCTACAGAGAACCTACACGATTTGAGTGTGGCCTTTTTGAAGAAGTAGCAAGTAGTATTAATAGTGTGCTTAGTCATCTCATTTCAAGCAAACCATGTGCCAGCTCCATACAGTCCAAAGGTGGTTTTAATCAGTACTGGCTGTGCCAATATGGAATTGGATTTATGGAAAAATTTGGCTAAGAAATAAACGGTTTTGTATAACTTCTGAATACTTTGTGCGTTTTCATATATGTGTAATAATGTGACAGATGACTAATTTTAATAAAGTTTTTTGGTCTCAACATTTGTATATTTGTGTTTTTTTCAAATGATTTAAACTGAAGCTTACTTTTGCATACTTTTTCTTTATATCGTGGCTAATAAAAGGATTTTGAATTATATTGTAAATAGCATCATGTCACATATAATGTATATGTTGTTTGCCTTGCTAGATAATTGAATGAGATGGACGCTTTCCTAAAAAAACATTTTTGAAGTATTTCCATTCTTTTGAAGATTTTTGCAAAAACTGTTTTGACTTTGCTTATTTAATTCTCAATATGAATAAGTACAGATACAGAATGCATCGCCCAAAGTAGAAATTTTATATATATGTAAAGTTAAGGTAAATAATTAGATTTTCAATTTATACAGGATATTCCTTGTTTCTAACACAAAAATTATAATTGTTTTTTTTTTGTGTGCGAACAGGAAATTCACTTGTAGCTAGAAAAAAGAAAGAAAACAAATGGAACATTTTTGTAGGCATATGTTCTAACTTCTGAAATGTATCTTTTTCATGGAAATATAGTAGCCTAAACACATTTAGTAGAATCGCCTTTTGTTAATTACAAACGAAAATACAACTCTGAAGTGAATAAGAAAAACAGAATAATAAAAAACTGCCCCTTCGTTTTCCATAAATTCTCCTGGTATTTGTTGTTTTTACCTATTGTCAGTTAGTCTGTTCTGCTTTGATTAAAAAATACGAAAATTTATGAAATTCTGATAAAATCTCATGCATTCGCGTGTTAACAAGACCTGACCATCAATGTTTTTTTTTAAATATTAAACGCCAAGGTATCCGAACCACTTCGTAATTTTATAAACTTTCGCCACAACAATTAAACTAAAAAGCGTCAACGTTGGCTTTTTGACAATTTGATAAGCGAACAAAACTTTCCTTCAATTTATCTTTGATTAACTAACATGAAAAAGCAAATTACCATTTTCACCAGGTATTTACCTAACATTCAATACGAAAGATATATGTTGTGAGAATACACGTAAATATAGTCTCCAAGCTTCATTATATTTGTCATTTAAATTAAATAAACAACTTTTCATACAAAGTTAATTCCTGCGTGTATCATGTCGACGCAATTTGTGTTTCTTCATTGGCGTAACTTCCATGGCCGCTTAAGTGGACTAAATATGGTGGCTATAGTTTATGGGCATGTGACACAAAACATTCGAAGGAAAGCTTTATGTGGCGTGAAAAATCGATGTTCCCTACCTTACCATTGTTTATTTGGATTTTGTAAAATCGTTGACACACGTTCGGTTGGAAAATTCTGTAATTTTGTACTTCAAAAACGATAAGTGACTGAAATAAATGACAGAACCAACAAATTCATTCCTGGGTCTCAAGGAGTCCGAACATGAGCAAAATTCAACAGATTTATACTCACCTCGATCGAAAGCATGATACTTAACGTACCTCCGTCCAAATAAAGAGTGAACGAACAAAACACATTCAGCCAATGAGAAATCTTGACTAGACAGTAATGAAATGTTATCGAGCACAGTCTTAATTAATTCAAGAGATTACAAAATGCTCATTGTGGTTTACCTTTCAGTTGTTTTCAAGCTGTTCTGTAATAATAAACATGTTCCCATAAATGTAGAGCTCAGATGAATCTGGCAGAGGAAATATGTTTATTATGACATAGCTGGTTGAAAAACTTCTTTATTAAGGTGATAATAAATCTGTTGAGGCATGCTCGTGTTCGGAGTCTTTTAGGCCCAGGAATGAAGTTGATGGCTTTCAACAGGACGCGTGTCGAAGACTTAACGAGACCCAGATCAACAACGGTAGGGTGTATAACGCCACATACAGCTTACATCTGATGAATTCTGTGTTCTAATTTTTATTTTTAAACGTATTCTGTTATATATTTTAGTAATTATAATTACTTTTCATTATTATCAACGCCAATCAATTAATTTACTTTCCCTAACATTATGCATTGAAATGTTTTAAAAGATATGCGTTAGCTTTATTCAGGGAGTTGAGTAAACCTTAATAACGTATTAAACTGACACTCTGTTAATAACAATGGAGTTTGGATGGCGGTATTTGCTAAATATTATATTAGTTTAAATTTAGCACGTGACACTCATCAGAAAAGAAAATTCCTCAGGTATTGTATTGGGCAACTGCATTAGACAGGGCCGCCGTCCTTAAACATGCGAATGTTTGTGCATCAGACGATATTCCATTTTTTCTTCAACATTAAATTCAGCTTAGAATTTTTTAATGTTTCTATGTTTGAAACAATCATAAAACTGTCTTTCGTTGTGTTTTTTTTTTTTTCTATTTGACAGTGGATGCCAGACAGAGGTGTGGTATATTTTGTAAGTTTTGAGATAATGATGTTCAAGACGCAGCAAAATTTGGTTTAACTTCTTAAACGACCGAACTCAGCCAAATCTTGGAGAAATATCACATAATTAAAAAGCCTTCTGACGCTAAGCAAAAGTGTACAACCGCGATAAAAGAGTCAGTTAAAATTGCACAGAATATGAGAATGAAAAATTTCTTCGATTATAGGGAGCGATAACAGCGTAGCTTTATACAAAAGAGACAACATTCCTAAATCCCCAACCGACCCCTTTTTGATGATAATAATAAAGCGCTCATCCGCAAATTTTCAGATTCTCGCTACACATCACCGCTTAGCATCTGAAGTATTGCCTTCAGTCGCGTAAGCTTGCCGCTAGGCTGGCACAGGGCCAATTTTTTTGTCTATATCTATATTTCTTTATAGTGCTAATATTCTTAAAAGTGAGGAAACTTTAAACACGTTTTATAAATTATAAAAAAAAATGCTTATAATTTACTATTTTCTGGTCACGGAAAAAAGAAAACGCAAAGATGAAAGAAAATTACAGAATAGAGCTTTACTGAAGCACGTTCGATAAAGAAAGCAAAATTGATCAACTTAATGAAGTAACTGCTGAAGAAAACTTTGGTAAAGACAAAAGGGGAAGAATCAATTGAAAGAGACGCAGAGTTAAAACTAAGAAACAATATTAGCATGGGATGTAGATAACAGTGACGACTGTCCGCATTCTTTAAACAACAATCTATGCGACATTGTACTTGGGAAATTCCCGCTAATAAATGAAGGATTGGAATATACAAAAAGATATAAAATAAGAAATATACAAAAAAGTGTTGCTATACAAAACTTTCCAATGACGGTAGCTTGTGTACTCCGAATGCAAAGAAGCCGTATTTTGTTTTGCATGCAATATTTCCAACCGTTGCAAAGTTAACAGAGTGACCTTAGGTGTAAATGGTTGGCAAAATCTTAGTCTCAGATCACAAAGACACAAAAAGGCACAACACCATAGTAAAAGTATGCATGAATGGTATAAGCCGATTTAAGGTTAAAAAATCGGAAAACTATCAATGAAGAAGCTTAAGGAATGCTTGAGTTAGAGAACCAACTCTGACGACATATACTGTAAGGCTTATTATGTGTTACTGGGTATCTGTCGACAAACATTCTTGCTTGTAAAGAAACCGTTGACAAATTATACCAGCCCGGAAATCGACATTTTTCGGCCTTGTAAAGCTGTTTGGGAAATTTAACATAAGAATGAATGAACATTTCGTAAAAGTCAGTAAAGCTGAAATATAGGACTGTTATTTAGGGTTAAGAATTCAAAAAGAGCTAATAATATTAGTGAGTATTAAAGTCAGAGAGAAAATTATTTGATTAGTATTTATGTCTAAGCATTTGGCAGTAATTTTAGATGGCACTTCCAATAAAAATCATCAAGAACAGATGTTGGAACTGAAATTCGTGGATATTAGTGATTCAGCACAGATAAATATACAGAAGCACTTATCACAATTAAAAAGTAAACGACATTAGAGATCTTTGACATCTCCAAGTTCTCTTTGATGAACGAGAATAATTGGAATTACTTCTAGTGGACGTTAGAAAACAAGGCTACAGTAAAGATGCTAATAAGAAAGAATGTATTTTTGATTGCAGGCGAGACTGCTGGCGGGAAATCCCCGTGCCTTTATTTCCGTTTGTATTTCATAGCCCTCATTCGATTTTGTGTAATATGACCAAATCTTCTGTGGATGATATTCTTTTATTTTGGTTTATTGCATCACATCTATTGCTCTCGTCATCTTTCATCCAGCTCATCGACAGGAACTATTCGAAAAGCCCATCAGCGGTGTCGCCGTTGAGCCACCCCGCGGGACCTGCTGGAGAGGCGTGAGAACGTTTAGCTATTAATCTTTAAAAGTGTCTGATGCACTGTTTGCTATTTAGGAAGAACCCAGAGATCCAAAATCTTGGCCTCTGAGAGATATAACTTCAGGTTCCCAACATCTTTCGTTATCTAGCTCGACAATCTTGCCAAAATCATGACTAGAAGCGAGATAATGCAAAGCACAACGATGCAGCTGGATTCTCCATTTGCCTCAGTAAGGGAGACGAAGATTTTTCAGTGAAATACAGAGAAGTGAGGTTGAAAAGATTGCGGATTACAGCAAGAGAACCAGCGGAGACATTCGGTCTAAAACTAAAATTTACACTTCCAACTATGAACAGAGTTCCAAGAAAAAAAAATGAAAGCGGAATATGAAGATGCATGTCATAGAAGATGCAGAAAAGAAATTTAAGGCTAATTTTTTTTTTTAATATTGTGATGGTTAAAGCCTTTTCTGTCTTTAATAAAAGGTTAAATATCCTACGTGCACACTATGAACATTCTGGGTTTTTGTATGATATTAACAAATTCACATAGTAAGAAAACAAGAGTTTATGAGAAAAGGTGAAAACCTAGAAAACCCACTAAAATTACTATACTTATGATTTAAGTAGACTTGAATTCTGCCAAGAAATGAGAACGTTATTAACAGCGTATCCACAGGCTGAGTTGTTGATAGACATTATACAGTTTATTCATATCAGCAAAATCACTGACATATATCCTAATGTATACATTGCCATTCGTATTTTAATGGCATTTCCTGTAAATGTACCATCTGAAGAAAGGAGATTTTCAACGCTGAAACTGATTAGAAATTATCTTCGTTCGACAATGAGATAGAACCATCGGACCAGACTTGATAATCTTGCAATCGAGCAAGACATACTTCTTCACTGTCACATGATGACTTTATTAATAATTTTCAGGTAAAAATGCCAGAATATTTTCCTTTAAGATTAATTCCCTTTGATAGCAACTTTTAATGAAATGTATGAAGATTAGCATCCTGCTGTCTTTCGAGTGAGATTAAACCTGATTACGGTATGATTACTTTATTTATAATAAATACAAGGAATTTTCCAATTTCTGTAGACTTATGTTTCGGTTGCTATGAGTAAGCCAGGCACTAAAGCCCCATAAATCCTAAAGACGTTCCGGCACTGGCGTTAGATAACCTAGTAAGCTAAGCCATATATCTTAGATATCTTGCGAGTGTGAACCTCTAAACATAATTTCTGAAGGCTATGAAACAATATGGACGTTTTCATTATAACATGTATTCATTCAGCCTTACAAAGATTACCAGCTTCCATTGACCATCCATTCAAGCATTGCTGGACTGCGGCCTTCACCTTAAAATTATCATTTGATAATTACGATGTCACTGACCAGTGATGAGATCATGTAATTGCCTAATAAAAAACTTTTTTAGTTTCAAATACGACTATACCATAAGAGGTGCACATTTTATCTGCTTTGATGCTGGATAGTACAGATGAACTGTGAAAATTCCTTATAGTTTAGATCAGTGGTTCCCAACCTTCCCCGTAACAAGGTACACTTCGATGAGACAAACATTTCGACCCCATGCATACCAATTTCAGTTGAGTCGATTGCACATTAAAGTCACATTTACTTACATTTACTGTGGTTACGATTTTACTAGAGAGGTTTGCAACAAAGTGCATACAAGAAGCTAAACAAGGAACAAGTGCATTATTTTTTTCAAATCCGCCACAGAATACACTGTCTTCGACGGCGAGCGCAGATACATTTCCAAAATTTGCCCAAACTCAACTATTTCTAACTATTCATAGCTTTAAATCTGTTCCACCACCAGCACTCGGTTCAGGCGTCTGAATTTCGCTTTTTCGTGTAATGAATTTCATATTTGTAGTAATATTTTGACAAGTATGAATTTTATTAATTAGTTGAACCGATACATAATTAAAATTCAATGGATCAGAACCAAATGAAAAGTAGAGTAGAGAGCAACTTACCGGGTTAATGGGAAACCTGACCCTGCCGGTGTGCGCAGAGCCTTTTGATCCGGGGAGTAATCGATGATGAAAGGGCCATCCGCAAAGCTTGCTCCATCGACAAGCACCCCTCTTGCTGATAATCCTAGCTCGCAGAAGTATGATGTCGGAAACGGCAAGAGTACATCAAAAGCATGGTCAGAGATCTTCGGATACTCATGTACCGCAGTCAGCCGGAACATGTCTAGAGACATTTCTCCAAACTCCAGCTTTATTGTGCGATCCATCCGTAGCTCTGCGTATTCCTATTTTTTTTTAAATGTCAGGTTTTGTGATCAATCGGAAGAAAGTGAACTAAATGGATCACGTATCCAGTCATACTCTTCCATATTTATGAAGCGAGGGTAGTATTCGAACGTTTTTCCGCTTCATTTTAGTATCCAGCTCATTCAGATGGCTGAAAATGTCTGCAAGATATGCAAGCTTAGCCCACCAGTAATTATCTGAAATCAACTCGTTATAGGGAAGTTAATGCATTGTTTAAAACTCTGTCAGTTCTCTCCGGAACCCATGAACACAGGAGAGAACCTTTCCTTGTAATAACCATTGCACCACGGTGTGTAACAGTAAACTCTGATGCTCTGCCGCAATATCTGCAAACAAACTAGTGAACAAACTTAATTTCAGTGGCCGTAATTTTATGTAATTCACGACGATTTTCATGGGTTGCTCTACCACTGCAGTTAACTTTGGTGGCAGTGGTTTGGCTACAGAAGCTTCACGGTAGAGGATATAATGGTAGACATGGATTTCGGGACTTTCACTTTACTAACAAATCCATAGAATTTCCCCGCCATAGAGGCTGCTTCGTCAGTGAATATGCTACAACATCCCAGGTAAATTTGTTTTCCTTCAAGTAAGTGTCTGTTACCCGAAAAATTTCATATCGGTGGACTCGTCAATCTGCAAAGCAAACTTCCCACCAGCCGCTAACTTCTCTCGCAGAATCTCTTCGATATCAGCTGAAATGTCGTCAATTCGCCGTTTAAATGTTTTATTAGAGAATGGAATTTTGTCGATCTCTTTTGTAGCATCAGCTCCTAACATCACACCTCCGATTTTTTTTTTTACATGCAGACATGATTAAGGTTTCGGAAATGGTATGTGGCTTCTTTGATTTTGATACAAGCTCAGCCGTCAGGTAACTAACTTCTTGAGCTTTATCCGATACCCGCACACACTCCATCAGACGTTGGTTCTGTTTCATGTTTTTTTTTTTAAAGCTCTTGAAGTACTGAATGTCTTTTTTCGCAAGAGATGGGTGTTTTTATTACAAATGGCGTTTTAACTTACTTGGTACCATCGCAGCATTACCAACTTCTCTCTGAAGATGAGGTATTCAGCTAAGGGGAAAGCGGCATCTCCTATCCATGAAAATCCAATGGCCAGATAGCTCTCATTATCCTGTCTATGAACAGTTCTTGCTTTTTTTCTTGGGGTTCAGATGTTTCTTCAGCAATTAAATAAACGGAGGAACTTCCTCTTTTGACAACAAACTTATCCATTTCTTCTTAGATCAGGGGATATAAAATGGATCCGGCAAAGAAATGTGGATATGGTCAATGTCGCCGCTTCTGCTATCACGTCATCTCATCTTCACCCTTTGGCCACCAGTGTTTAGAATGTCCACGCTTTAGAATTAAAAGACCACTAACATCACTTTTAACCCTTTGAACCCTGAGCTCCCGAGCAGTTCAAACAGCAAAGATCCCCAGGAAAATTGGCTATTTCTATTGATCCACCATTTGCAAACAACTTGCTTAATGCTGTTTGTAACGAGAGCGCTGATTGGCAATAGTTGTTTACACTTACCATGTGCTAAAAACCCAAAATATCGGGGTAATGGGTTATTTATTATTTTAAATAGTTCTAGTACCCAGAAATATAGGAGTTACGGGTTCCAAGAGTTAATGTATTTGATGTTTGATTTACACGAGTTTTATGATTTGTAATTTTGGTTATATTGAATATTGTTTAAGATGGAACAATATGTTTATTTTACACTCATTTTTATTGCCTTTGTACAAAATTTCACGTCACATGGAGAGGTCTCACGCTACATAGATTGGAAACCACTCTAGATAGCATCCAAATCTAAAACCCTGCGCTTTGATATGGCTGAACTCCCTGTAGATCATCTGTTTTCCAAAAAAAAGATTAAAGTTTAAGAAAACTGATGAGCACGAGATTGATTCTACACTGTAGATGTCTCTGCTAATTTATCTTGGTGTACATTGAAAAGTTAATTGGAAAAGAATTCCGTGACCGTTTTACTTGTCAGCAGATCCAGAAAAGTAATTTACAAATGTAGGTGGAAAGTATCGCGGTACCGAAATAACATGAATAGGCTTTAATTCTACTAACAAAAACAAAAGTCAAAATCCTCGCTGTTGAGTAAAACAACGTATTTGCAAAGTATTTCTTTCTAAATAAGCCTTTTTTGCTTCTATGGACAGAAATGAGTAGATTCCTTGAAGAAAAATTATTTAGCTTCTTTTATTCATCTTCTTAGTTAATTTTATTTTATAAATAACAGATCATATAGCTTACTAAGTGAGTCGTGCAAATGTTATTCAAGCTGATATTTCACTCTAAAATGGACTCATTAATTTATGATTTATCTATTATCTAAAAAAATGTATTGAATAGCACTGACGCAAATAATGTAAGATAACCGTAACGTTTTCTAACCAAACTGCATTTGCTCAAAGAAAACAATATGGATTTGAAGACAAAAATTACTACTTTTCGCTGTGATGACAAAAAATGAATTACACAGAAAATAGTTATAATTTTCTAATTCATTCATTTTATTGTTTTGACATTTAGAATGTATTCGTTGTTCATGTAAGTATAGTTTACACATTATATATGTTGAATTTCTATTGTTATCTTTCGAGTTTGCTTTAATAATTTGTGAATACGATATCGTCTTTTAACACCTGTTATGGTCTGTAAACGTAATTAAAGAACTTGGAAATAGTTTATGAAAACATCTCGTTTAACATTTATGAGAATAGAATCTGCGTGGCATCTGAAATTACAGATACATTAATAGAAAACAGCTTTTTAATATGAGTAAAATATCCCGTTAATTGTTTGTGTACTAATTTTGGCTTGTAGTGTTTGAAGTTGTTAGCAAATACATATTTTTTTCAGTTTAACTATCGGATAGTGAAACATACATTTTACAGAATATTTCATTGTTCAAGAGCATTTATTGGTGTATTTTGACATTTTGTTTTTCCTATAAAGCTACATTTGCTGGATAATATTTATTTGCGGATTTGTCTGACCAGTCTTCCACTGTTACTCACCATTTTTGCCTTATAAGCGTAATTACATAATTCATAGGGTTAATTCCAAATGCTATGAATATGTCTTGGTCCTTCTTCCAAAAGTTACATGCCCTACCGAAATCATTATTCTGCCTGAAAACTAATATTGATTCCCCTGTTCAGTATTTACTTAGGTTTCCGTAATTAACTTTCGTTCAGAAAGCAAGCAGTCATTATGTTTAACAATGACTTAGATAAAGAGAAAGAAACCATAAAGAGACGATGTTTCAGACAAAACTATGTGCCCTCCACTTCGATGGCAGTTCTGCCAAAATTCATCTTTATGAGCGATTAATGCATTTCTCGGTATAGTAGCGATGTTTTCCACCTCTGGTTCAGTATCATTCACAGGCTGGCATTCAAACAACAGAGATAACACGGGCTTTATAGGATAAAAAGGTTTTTGCAGTTCAGTTGGCTTTGCTTTAAGTTTAATAGGATGCACTTTTAATAAAACGTTTCTTGGGACACATTTAATATGTGATAATAATGGCAGCTAAGAAAACAATATTATTAGACCGTATCGCTGCTATGATAACTTGCCTTCACAAACCTTTACAAACAAGAGGAAACTGCCAGTGAATGCCAAATATTTAAATATGTAATTCACAAAAACTAAATCTTAATCGGTGTTTATTTTCATAATTACATGCATAACCTGAGTTAGATAGTAAGTATACCATTTAGCAAAAGATTACTCATTGCAATATAGTAGAGCGATATTTTTATTATATAATTCCTGGTGTGGCTACTACTATAAAACTAACAGAAAGATCATAACCAACAGTGTATCTATAGGACTGTTTATCAACAGAAGCTGTATCATTTTACAGAAAAATAATATTTCATTGTTTGTGTCTTAAGCTGGTATATAAATGGCGAACAAATATCCTGCTGTGTAAGCGTTTATAAAATTGTTTCATGAGATTAATAGAAAGTAATGAGTTTATTTTGTTATTTTTTTATCAAAGATTGAAGTTGTAATAAGTCTAGTAATCTGTCCATCATGTAATTTTACTTTCTTTTTTGTCCTTGAAACTATGTCACAACTCTCTTTGTTCTGACTGTAGAACAAATATCGTCTCTTCAACGCTTGATGTTCGATATGAATGTACGTCTAGAAAGCTCAAAACTTTTCTGGCAAATGGTGGTTCATATTCCAAAAGCTCTGCAGTAAATATACCGAGTACTTATTCAAAATTTTAGCTGATCTGTTATATCAGCAGGTCATTTTAATCTTTCTTCGTTTGTGCTTTTAACTATAATACATTTAGTTTAGTTTAGTAGCTACACTAAGGAAGCCATTATAGTTGATATAAGTTGCTTAAATATAATTAATCACGTTCATCTAACTTGTTGCTAATTCATCGCACCTATTAACATTTGCATTACTGCAAACATTATTTTACATCCACCATGTTGGAATCACTACAGTAAGAATCACTAGTGTCTGTAGAGAGCTGGCAAAACCATCCATTTTAAAGCTTGAATAAATTAGAAAATCTCTTTTAGCTTTTATTTTAGTTTAAAAGTGAAATCTGATAAGTATAATATTTTTAGTTTTACACTGATTTCAAAACCTCTAACACTTGGAAACATTGTAGTAAATCTTTGCCGAACTTTCTATGATAAATCAAATATTCTTTCTTGCATACAGACTACATCTAACCAGCGTATTCAAGATGCCGATGAACAAAGTATTTAAGCCGGGTTAGTTCCTCATAAAATTCGATTTCAAATGAATACACTGCTCTTTAATTTTAAGATTTTGTTTAATGATTACTTGCAGATAGATCTTACTATCTTTTATTTTTATAATTAACTCTATTGCTTTAAGAATTTTACCTTGTTAGTATTAAATTACTTTTCTCTTCACAAGAAAGACACTTTCATACATTCGCTTCTCTGGTGATAAAGAGGTGCTTTTGTTTATCTCATCTACTGTGACATTTATAGTATTTTTAGGACGTGACCCTTGTAGCCCTGACTACAGTCTAAAATTTATGTACGGAATCCTTACCGTAAAACTGTTTAGTGCCACAATTAAATCTTCTCGTAATCGTCACCATACCAGACTGTAAAACTTCTTTTTCACTAATCTCTCTGACTAAAGATTCTCCGGCCACATCAGCCATTCTTCTAAATCTCCTTTGCACGCTTTCCCACCTATCAACATCTTTTAAATATAAAGCTGCCACACGACCAACCACATCTGACACACTCAGCTGCATCCGCTGAGTTTTGCTCTTCAGTTCACGAGTACAGCATGACAACAAGAATAGCAAATGTAACAAAAAAGGAGAAAAATACTATCACAGTACAAAAGAACTTAAGTTTAAAATGTGGTTTAATTTAATGTGAAAGTAACCCTGCTATTTAATCCGAATACTCCTGCCAAATTTACCTGCTCGCACCCTGGCTGATCAATTTTTGTCGCTAGTAAGTGCAGTTTCATAAGAATCGTCCCGCTACAGTGACAACCATAATTTAACAAAAAGGTGAATGAATGCGATTTTTAATGATTGGAAATTTAAGATTGCATTAGTACTATCATTATGAATTTGATGTTGCTGCTTTTAAATGCTTTTACAAAGAAAATGTTAAATGTCATTAATGAAAACAAAGATACTTTTTTTAATATGCCAACAAAATCTTCAGTAAAGATTCGGTATTTTTACCTGGAAATTTTCCAAAAGCCTTTCCGCACTTCCGTCAAGCTTCATATTACCTGCGGTGCATATGCTGAGTCTGTATTCTGTGTTAATGCTTCAAGCAGACTGCGGTGTACGTATTTTATGTACAGCTGACCCGCATCGCACAATTTCAGTCTTCATAAGCAGTTGGTTAGCTATCAAAATCTTGCATCGTCTCCGTGATGCGATCATGAATCTCTGCCGGCTTATTTGCCAAACATTTTTTTAGAAAAGCATATTATTTCTAGTTGCATCTACCATGCTATAATAAATTATAGCTGCCAAGCTCAAATTATTCTTTGGATTCCACCATACTGTTTTAAGAGATGAAAGACAATGGCTCACCTACATCCATAATCTTTTTAATTATATGCTGATAACTGCACGCGCGCGTGTTCTTATTTAAGGCAGTCACGTTTAAATCTATCAAGTTTAGATTTAAAATTCTAAAAGATGACCTCACAGAAGTTTACGAAATAACTAGGTGTTTTAATCATGTCAACAGTATCAAATAATAAGGGTTATAATAAAATTGCCTCAGATTTCGGCAGAGTTATATATACCAGAGTTCCAGCTAGCCCTTTTTAGCATGGCGCCACGCCATGCCTCTGGTCTACAGCGCCATGCCTCTTTGTACAATGACATGCCCTAAATTTACAATGCTATGCCCCAAATGGTGCAAAACACAAAGCCCGATTTTCCTTTTTGTACAGGTATACAACCGCCGCATGCAGAACGTTTTGAGCGTCCCCTGGCGGGAATTTTCCAGCCGCTCTGCGGAGTTGTAACTTGTGCGCGTGCGCATTATACGCCATTTAGTTTACACTTCGAAGCATAGCACGAGTACACAAAAGACCTAACAAAAGAGCGGCAGTCTTAAGAGTATTTTTCTTCAACGTTTTAACATACAATCTAGCCTAATTCAAGGTCGTCAATTAAAGCTATTGCATTTCATTATATTATGAGAACTTGTAAATGTATATATACATGCATTGACTTTGTTGCAAATAAATGTGAACTTGTAGGTTTGTATGATTGCATAAGTTAGTAATACTTCACTTAACACCTACATCATACTAGTATTAAACTGTTATTTATCAAATTTGTCTTGTCATTAATGCAAATAAATGTGCCCACAATACCATGCTTCCGCACCGTGACTGCACGCGATGTGCCCTGTTTTATAATATTTACCATGCCCGTTGGAAAACCTAGCTGTAACACTGTATACTATATCAGAAAATAGTTTAATGGAAATGATAAGTGGGACAGATTAATAGGGAATACAATCAGCAGTCATAGTATTCTTTTTTATTTCTTTTCCCTGGGGACCGTGCAGAAATCGTGACGACTTCCTGCCTTTTTGTAACTACTGAACTAACCGAAATGATAGTTTCTACTCTCTAGTTATGTACATTTTTATCAAATGTATGGATGTACCGATTAATCCGCAGTTAATCAATAATCGACCTAATCGGACATTTTCCAAATTAATCGATCGTCTGATTATTAGGCTTTATTTCGGCGAATAAGAAACTTTAATTTTATTATTAACATAAAACTATAATTTCACTTCTCTTTGTTTTCTGTATTACACCAAACTAGATTAACACAACTAAAGAGATCGGTCTGGCTTAATTTTGAAGGGGGAAAAAGATGGTAAATTCTATGCATTCATTTAATCATTTACCCTATATACATATATATTTAAGGGAAATTTTTGGGGTGGGCAGTTGCCCTTTCAGACGCATCTAGTTCAACCCAAGATTGACCCCCAACACAATCAGGTGAAAGAAAAAGGCAAAAATGTAATAATGTTTATTAAACTTAATTTAAAATTCAACTTAAGTTTATCAAAAAGAATTTAGTAAAAAATTTTAAATCTTCGAAACGTTAATGTTAACTTATCAATATAGGTATATCCAAATCTAAATTATTACATAAATAGATAAATTTAAGAGTCGAAATATTAAGATTAAGTGCTCTACAAACATTAATTCAACACATTTTTTTAAATTTCTAAAGACTCAAAAATATAATGAAAGTGTCACATAAAATCAAAAGGATAACCAGATTATTACGTAATTATGCGAAAGCCAAAGTAATGATCTACAATTAATAATTCATAAAATCTGTCAAATTTATAACTTAGTAATTAAAGTCAAAAGCTTTTAAATTATAATGTAGAACTATCAACTTTTTATCACTTTCTGATTGAAACGTTTTCTATTTTTCTCTTATGTATGTATGTCTATCGGTGCTAAAATTCCATTCACTATGGTGGTGCGGATAAATATATCAGTGCCAGCATTTTCAGCCTTTTGAATTGGAAAGTATTTCCTTTCCACTATAACAAAAATCTACATATCTGGGTACTGAGGAAAAATTAGGATATTCCTCAATTTCTTTCTTTATAACAGCAGTTATAACGACTAACAACTTTTGTAATCACTTCAAATGAATTTAAAAGACGACAAGTTTTTTTAAAGCTAGGTTCTGTTGGTATGGGGTTATATTTGGAATATTATAGTCTACTGTAAATGCCAGGCCGTCTTTGTTTATTATTACGCTCTAGCATCTAGCATAGAATATAAACTATTCCAACAGGTGAATGAATACCTCATGTAAAAACCTGCGTCATGGGATCCTCATTTGTTTCTAAAGACCACTTTTCTTTGTGAAATAGCAAGAGAATGGTGGAAATGGCCAACTAGCACTCGATCAATGCGAAAGATATCCTTTATTGCTTGTTGGCTAAATATTGCATTATCAATACATAGTTGTAGATCACACTGGACAACAAGGAATAACTTTTCGTCTGCTACTGAGGTATATGCAGGTGTCCTTTATCAAATCAAGCATGATGATTCCAAATCTGGAGTCAGACTTCACAGCCCGTCAGGATCTGCAGTTACAGAAAAATATCATCTTCAGTCATTGTTTATTAATAAATCAAGCACATCTCAAAATTGCAAAAAAAAATTAATTCATTTCAAAATATAAACACATTGCATATTGTACAGTAACTGTTATCCATTAGCTCAAACACATTGAACAACATAAACACATTGTATATGGTATACATTAGCTGTTTAGAAATGTTATCAGAACATGATGTTACGTTTGTAAATAGCAGTGGTCTGTCTCCGAAGAAACCAACAATAGTCTCCAATCATGTTTGAGTTGAATCTCCCCTGATAGCAGGTCTCCGTTGCCTTTATGTGTTGGTGGAACCTCTCACCAGGCTCATCGCTCACAGCACCAAGGTTGCCTGCGAAAAAATCTGCGTGTGAATCAAGAAAATGCAACTTCAGAGACATACAACAAACTATTTCTTCAGAGGCTTTTATCATGTCTTGAACCAACTCGGCATAGTTGTCTGCTTTGTGGCTCCCAAGGAAACTGTGGACACCCAGTTTGAAAGTCTCCCATGCAGCCAGCTCCAATGGGTTAAGCCTTGACTAGAAGAATGGATCGGAAAATAAATCACGAATTTGTGGTCTGACAGATACTCCAGTCTTCAACTCGGCATCAGTAAAAATCGCTCTAAATTTTTCTTTCAGATAAAGAAATCCCGCACCTTCAACACTGATTGCCTTTACAAAGCTCTTCAATAGGCACAGCTTTATATTCAGCGGTGGAAGAAATATTCTTTACGAACTTACCAGTGGGACATGTTGCACACTGAATTTTCCTGGAGTGTGGTCTGTTCTTGATGGTCATTCATTGATCTTATAGTGATTTACATCCTCTCAGCTATTCCACAAGCACAAGCAGCACATGTGTGTACATGTAAGCAGACAACCACGTGGTTCTCCCGCGTAGCCTGCTGTGTGTACACGGCAATAAAGAGAACACTCAAAATATATAACCTGAGATTTATATTTATTTCTGTAACTAAAAATCCGTACATATTGGATTAATTCTGAATTCAGATTTGAAAACAGCATACTCGAATTAGTCTAAGACATACTTTTACCTCAGTAGCAAATTGGTTGTTGCCCAGTGTTATGAATAAAAGATGAGATGGTAATCCGGTTCTGAGCAGTCCAGTAACCATGTTAGCAGCTTTCTCTCTAAAAACCGAATGGATCTTATCTAGTGATGTTTCAACTTTTTTCCAATCAGCTAAAATTTTCTCACTTATGTGGTAGGTCGGATTTATGTGATTCTGGAAAAGAAACCACGTTTAGAGTGGCTCTTTTATTATCAAAATCAGATGCTAACCACTGATTGGTTATAATAAATAATGGTATTCCAGCAGCACTAGCTGAGCAAATGTCTATTGTCAATATATACTAGCCTTTTCCTTTTGTATCATCTTCTGAAGTATTTTTGCACAAAAAATGTACATATCTGGTATCACTGTTTGTCTAAGAAAGTTATGATGAAGTGCATTATAGTTATGAATCAAGTGACTTCGTAGCATTTTAAATCAAATATTTTCTACAACTGAGTAAGATTTGTTGACTTAGTGGCATTTACCTTTCTTATTCTTTGGTGTATGACTGTAGCTTGAGGATCATCTCTGATGTCACACAACCTTTTCTTGTACAAGAGATTGCTATATTTATTTGTTTACTACAGTTTAGATTTGGTTCTTTTGTAGCAGCAGAAATCTTTTCATTTTTATGAAAGGCTTCTGGATTGTATTCTGCCATGTTTCATCTGTGAATGGTTTATCATGATGGTAGATATGCCTTTGCAGTTTTTACACCTCAAAAGATTTCTTGATTGCCTAGTTTGCATTTAGCTTTCATAGAATCTTTCTGAATCACAAAATACTTCTATACACAGGTTTTTGAAGACATCTCTATCTTTAAAAATATCTGTCTAGGAATTTATCTGTGAATGGATAGTGTGTTGATGGTTAGCATGCTACGGTTCTAAATTCTAATTCCTCAGCTAAACAGCATCGAAAAAATCTGTCCAGTCGGGCTATTCAATTTTTTAAAATAAAAATGAACTACAATATAGGTTCTTTGACAGCCATAATTAATTCAATAAATAATGTCAATAATAAAGAACAACTGTGATTATCAAGTCCAGCTACAGTAAAAGTAAATTTGCCTCTTCTTGGAAAAATCCTTAAAGCTCTTATCATAGTACACTACCAACAATCATTCCTCATAGAGCACATGGTCCTGGGTAAGGTATTGTCCAAAGAGCAGCTTCACCATTCACTCTGCTAATATCTTAAAGGGCTACCTGAATTAGCAATTCATGATTAGTAAAGAAATAATATTACTAGGTATGAATAATTTAGCAAAGAAACTAGTGGAGTGGCTGTGTATATCATGGGAATCAGACTTTAATGACTGTTTATTTATATAGGAACATACACAACATGCTTATATTCCATAATCAAAACAATATTTAAAATCCATTTAGTGAATAATTGCTGATATTTATCTAACTTCACACCCAGCAAGAGAGTATTTGTTTTAAATAATGCAACGAAACATAAGCACTTCGTTCAGTGATGCTCTTTTATGTCAGTAATCTTTTAAATATTTTTCAAAGTCTCTGCTTCTGTATTTATTTTATTTGTTTTTTCTTCTTCCATTGAAAACAATATATTGGCAGACATTTAGAATATACCAAGTTCTCAAAGTTTCCATGAACTGTGCCATTACTACTCCTCAAGGTGCTTTTACTCTGACTTTCATCACAAAAATTTGGTATCGTTAACATTTTGGAAAAATGAAATAAATTTGGACACACGAAGTTTTGTTTACATCTGACTCAGTGGGACAGAGGGAAAGTTTTATAGACCTATTCATTTTCCGGCTTGTGATGATAATTTCTATAAAAGAATAGGTTTCTGGCTTCCCAGTAGAAGGAGGCCAAAATTTCATCAGTGAATTTTGCAAATGGGCCGATTATCTCAGATTAATCAGCAATCAGTAATCAGCCATTTTTTTTTATAAACGGCACATCTGTAATGAAATGGTAATCATAGGTTACCCTCTTCACATGATCATTACATGTAGCACCATTTAGTTATCGGTGAAGTTGTATACCGTAACACGTCAGTATTTTCTGCTGCTCAAGTCTATGAGACGATATGACTTATTGGGAACGTGTCCAATGCTTCGCTAGTCACGTTTACCGCTTTTCTGTCTGGAAACATAAATAACGCCGCAAGAATAGACATAACAGTGGTCATCTGAATACATATGCATTCCATGTACATGGACGGTATTCCCCATCTTTTAACTCTGTAAACATTTAAACGTAACTAACCATTTTAAAAATTGTTTAGTGCATGCTTCGTATTTTTTAAAAAAAAATTGTTTTAGCTTTTATGGCCATTCTTTGGTTATAATCATCAGGAGCCTAAATTTTACTTTTTTACAATAGATATCAATCTAATTGGGGTTTGCTGGTAAGTTCAACATATTTTTCAGTCGCTATGGTGATGTTTCCACTGATGCTGATCAAGCAGCAGCGTTTATGATGTTTCCTGGAGAAATATGGTACCTATATAGCTACTTGTGACTCTTCTGTCTCTTTCTAATATTTTGCTCTGAAAAACTGTTGTTCAGCCCTTCAGAAGTAATAATAAACATGCAAAAATTATGGTACCTTTTGGAGATTTCTATTTAATTATAGTTAATAGTTAATATAAAATTTGTTTAATTAAGTTTATTAATTTTTCCCTTTACTGAGTATGTTAATGTTTTTATCGTCGTACCCATATGAGGCATTGTACACTGTAAATAAGACATACTGCTGAATTCATCGATGATAGCTATCCAGTGCTGATTAATAACTTCGAAATCGGTATATTTTCTAGTGGATCTCAAGATGACCAAATATGATTTAATAAAGACCACTATTAACGGCTAAAACGCGTAAATGTACACACGCGCGCGCGCCTAAATAACCATGAACACGTAAGATAAAAACGTTTTTGCTATCAACACAGTTCTGACTTCTATAACAGATGTCATGCTTCGGGGTTCCAAGCACGTGTCTCGGTGATTATGCACCGGAAAAGTGGGAACCAAAAAAAACGTTTAACTGCGAACAGTCTGGAATCTAATTTCGAAGAAGGCGGACGTGTTGCCAGCGATCTACAGTCAGCAGAGCGGAAGTGGTGATTTTTAGATGCTGAAAGCCAGATTCTTGATTCAGTGAATGCGAAGAAAGAAAACTCGTTTTAGTACTGACAGCTAATTTGATAATCAAGAGAAATGTTGGTCTAACTATATAAATAGGATGCATTCCGAAAATTATGTTTCGATAAACATCATAGAATGGACGCAGGTCTCTTTGTCTTATTTTATCCGGCATGAGAATATTTTACTGTGTCCATTTTACCATTTCAAAATTAATAAAATTTGCGCAGAATATTTTACTTGAGTGCCTAAATGTTTACTATTGTGTAGCTTAATCAATGGCGTTAGTTTCTTATTAAAACACAGATTGCTTCAGAGTGGAGGCCTGTTGCTTCTGTTATTTTTAAAGTTATCTGTTCAGAAAATTAAAAATTGTTTCTGTAAAATGTTTAAGCCATTTGTTTTCTTTTATTAAAAAATTCACAGACATTAAACGGCAACAAAAGGCAAAAAAATTCTTAATCTTCTTGAATTTTTACACATTCTTTCGTATTCTAAAAGTTTCTGAGCCTCTGAGAATTGTGACATCCCAGTAATTGTAACCGTACAGTTCCATTCTGATAAGATTATAATTCTAGTATATAACTTCCTGTTGTGAAATATTATAAACAAAGATTTTTCATTCAAAATAGAGCAATAAAATCTAAATAAGAGACGAGAAATAAAATGTTTATATTCATAGATAAAAAAGAGAAATAACACGTGAAAATATTTATTTTATAAAAAACATAAATGTAGTATTATTTATACAGACAATACTGATGTCAAACACAATTTGTTTTTTCTGGTGTTAATGTACGTTCGCAACTTTTAAACTTACTGGATTTTTTAAAAATCCTATTTAGAACTGTTTATTCACTTTAAAATCTAACAGAGAGTATTGTCATTGTTAAAAACAGATAAAAATAGAGTTTAGTTCTTTCATAATTAACATTTTGTTTCAAATACACCTAAGGTGCTTCTTTAGG
This sequence comes from Nautilus pompilius, assembly GCA_018389105.1. Lineage (NCBI taxonomy): Eukaryota > Metazoa > Mollusca > Cephalopoda > Nautilida > Nautilidae > Nautilus > Nautilus pompilius. Next base: position 2,228,252 of record JACATO010002737.1, read on the forward strand.
ATTTAAATTTGTGCTATTTTTCAGTGAGGTTTTGAGAGTGATTCACAGGTTGGCTTTCGGAATAGTAGATTTGGCAGGGATAGTCAATTTCCACCGTCCACCAGCTTTGCTAGGGACTACCTACTCCATGTAAAACTTCTAACACATAGCCAGATCGATACCATCTGACATAAGCATTTTGATTCTGATTTGCAGTGCTTATAAGAAATCTAGTTGAAATAAAATTTCCAAGCGGAATTGAAGAGGATTCAACGATATTTAAAAAATCATATGACAAAAAACTGTAAATAATGCAAACTGTTAGTTTTGCAAATCTAAATACTTTTCCATTGATTTCTGTTTCCTCTTTGTTGGTATGTACACCAAATTTATTTAGTGAAACCAATAAATAAATGGATAATTCTTTCTGTGATGATTATGTTATTAAAGATATTGAACAAAAAGCAAAATTCTTCGGAAAATATAAACCAAATAAATTTTCTTAAATTAAATTACAAAAATAAGAATTTAAACAAAATTGTTTGAAAAAAGAAGAAATGTAACTATAAGTTGTCGAACCAATGAAAACATGAATCACAAAGCCCAATACTGCAATCTTCTTTTAAATTAATTTTAGTTCGGAGAAATGATCTTTATCTATACATTTTTCGCTAGTATTTCGTATGTACGTTAATATTAAGTACTTTTAATATATATGAATTCTCTTTTTCTGACGAAAATAGTAAAGGGCTAAACTATACACGTGATTAAAGCTTTCGACAGAGAGTTGTCAGACTAAGAAGTTTTAAAGACGTGTTTCACCCATGGATAGTCAGAAGAGCTCAAATAGATTATGAAATAAAATACAGAAGAAAAATATGCGTATATGGGAGTGTTAAATATGATGGGTTAGATGTTGTAATGGACGTGCAGTGAGAACGCCAAAAGAAATTTGTAAATTAGATTTTTTCCAAACAATTCAATAATCTGTTTATATGAATATAAACAACAATATCATTTACCAATAAACTCATATGTTTGCAATTGTTTACGAGTGTTACTTTCTTAAACCGTATGCAATTGGAACTTAAGAAGGAGCATTGTTATCTCAAATCTACAGCGATGTGCAAAAGTCTTCCATTAAAATGACTAGACTTAGAAAATAGGTTCTTATTTTGTAGAAATTGGTAACTTTTGTAAGTTTACTGTTTTAATTGAAAGAAATTGGTGTCTTTAAACGATTTATAACAATCAGATCCATTTTGTAATTACACAGTCAAAATTTAAATATTAATGAAATAATTTACATGAAATCGGCGAGTGAAAAAGTGTTGAATAAACTACAAAAAATTATAATATATATTTTGTGCTATAATAATTTAGGATAGTAGAATATAAATATGAAAAACAGTCATTTTACACTATTCTGATTCATTTTTGTTCAACATAGTGATGCCGAGAGCCCGATATTTGACCCCCGAACAGCGGGCCACAATCGTTCGCATGAAAGAAGATGGTGAAACTGAGTGGATCATTGCGGATCGTATCGGTTACAATCAGTCGACGATATCTCGCTCCCTGAATCGTTGGAAAGCCGAGGGGAGCCTAATTTCGAAACGCAGAGACAGCAGACAGCGGAAAACGACGGCTCGACAGGATCGTCTGATCGCCCGCATGTCGAACCAGGAGCGATTCCGCACTTCCACTGACATCCAGACCGCCTTGTCAGGGCACCATGGTATCCAGTTGGCCTCGTGCACCATCAGACAACGTTTGATCCACATGGGACTGTTCGGGCGATCGGCACAGAAGAAGCCGTTCATCAGTCCGAACAATCGTCGAAAGCGACTGCAGTGGGCTCGCGACCATCTCCACTGGTCCGTGGCCCAGTGGTCCGGAGTGTTGTTTTCCGACGAAAGCAAATTCGTGAGGGTCCACTCGGCGGGTCGGGTGTACATTCGGCTATCGGTGTCCGAGAAATACCATCCTAGTTGCATTCGACCGACTCTGCAAGCAGGGGGGAATTTCGCCATGGTTTGGGGCTGTTTTCAATTGTCTGATGTCGGTCCGTTGCCTCAGGTGGAGGGTCGAATGAATGCTCATGAGTATACTATGATCGTCTCGGACGTTGTCGAACCGTGTATGTGTGACCACATGCCCCTGACAGCCATCTATCAGCAGGACAACGCCCCCATCCACACAGCTAGGTGTGTCAACACCTTGATGGCAGAGTTTCGAATCCCCCTTCTCGACTGGCCGGCTCAGAGGCCGGATTCAATCCCATCGTAAGCATTTGGCACTCGATGAAATTTAGTGTTAGTGCCAAAAACTCGAAAAATAAAACCGATTTTAAACGGAAAATCGAGGAAGCCTAGTCGGAGTTCAGTAGTGACAACTGTCAGCGTTTGCTATATTCTACTCATTATTGATAGATCTGATCACTTTCTGCATAATTGGAATTGAATCTGAATTGATTAGATAGCTGTCTAGATTTCATGCACCACCTTTGCACACGTTGATTTGATGCAAATGATTTTCTAAAAATTATAACTTTTTTTTACAATGAAACAATATGGTTGTTATTATTGGAATAGATGCACAACAGTAATACAGAAAGACTTTAAAGAACAAGATTTGATAATAACTGATTTCGACAAAATACGAGCTTAATTTACAGGAAAAATTATTTTTATGCTAGACTTTTGCACACCGCTGTAAAGTTAGATTTCATATATAGGACGTTCAGTCACCAAGAACATCTAACATCATAAATTGTTAATAATAAAAGTCATAAAGTTTTAATAATCCTACAAGTTTTTCACCATATTAAGCAAAATCTGTTAGTAAAATATATTAGACTTAGTAATATTTTTATTAAGTAAAAGGAAGCAGGAAATCGCATTTGTTTATTGTCTTGAGAATAATATAATTAAAAAACATGAATTACAAGGCATCAAAAATATTCTTTCCTTACACTTAGAACAAACAATATCGCTGTTTTTCACTAGTTTTTGTTGAAAACAAAACAGTTCTCATCAGGCATCTTTTTTGTTTTGCTATGCTTTTAAATGATGTTTTTCTTAAGTAGGATAGCTGCGCAATATGGCTTATAACATTGTGTATTCTGAAAAAAATTTCCAGTTATCAAACTCGGATTAGAATCGTTTAATTGCTTGGTGTCTTTTGCTATAATGCAAACTTTTGTAGCCGGCATTGCGGTCATAGCAACCAATATAACCTTCTTCGAATTAGTTTCCTGTGTTCCTACAGCAAATATTTTATTGTTTTTGTTCTCGATATTTTTAATCCATGAAGGCCCTCATTTATTTCTCTTTAGATGGTCCAGATTCTTGGATATCTACCACTTAAGATTTTGCTTCATCATGTGAGCGATCAGTATTTAAAGAAAGTCGTTGAAAATCCATGGTCTTCGAAGACGCTCTCGATAAATGGCTAAATACCTCAATTACGAAATCCATCCTTCTTCAAACACTTTAATATCTCCAGCAACTTGAAATTTACTAAACGTTACTACATGGACTTTCAACCTCTTACTAACAATATGATTACAATAAGTGTTCGTGGAGTTTAAAAACGAAGACTTCATTGCTGTAAGGGGTAGAGAATTTAGTACTATGAGTGGTTATTTTTTTATTACAAGCAATTATTTATTGATACATCTAGTATTAATATATATAAGCACCGGCTTTACATCTGTTGGTTTCATTTGATCATAAAAATATTTTAAATACGGAAGAAACACTTTCAATGTTATCCATCTGTTTTTCTTCTACAAGCGCTGGTGTGAGATCTGGACTGTGTTCCTTAGATGCAAATAGGAAAGTAGGTGGAAGATGCAGTTTCCTATTGCATAGTATTTTAAACAGTTAATCATTTCCTTAAATGCTAGGCTTCCTTTTATTGATAGGACTTTAGGCAGCTTCTGTATTATATTTCATTCACTTTCAGTGAACCATAGGGACCTAGCGAAAGATGTTGTTCTTGGATGCGAAGTATAATTCCTTGGGTTCCTAGACATGGAACAATACAGACCTTTTTTGTAAGTCTTTTTTTCCGAATTTTGTCGGTGTTCAATTTTATTTTGTTCTGCGTTCTCGTATGCGAGTTGTCTCACTTACTGTGTATTGTTTTATTTCACTTTGTTGTTCTTCAGAAAAACGCTATAAATCGTTCCGTGTTTTTCTATACTTTTATTATTTTGTTTATTCACAACACGGCAGGAAAAAAAGAGTTAAAGTACATTAAACTTCGTAATTCCTTCAGAAGACAAGTTTGTTTTTAAATTTCACTTCCTTGATTGTGTCTTCCATGTTTTTATCTGACCATCGAGCGACCACTTTCAGTGTTTCTCGAATACACATACTGCACAAAACTTGGTACTATTTAGAGGAAAAACGCCATTTTGTAAAAGCATACAAAACCTAACAATTATTATTATCATAACCATGATATTAGTGCACAAAATATTAGGCCCATAGATGAAGTTAAATAAAGGTAATAGGTTACATGAGTAACTGTTGATTGCCCAATCTTCAGTAAAGGATCAATTTTGCATTTAACAAACAACGTTAAGCAATTGGCTGACCTTGATATCTTTAAACACATATGAAAATATACGTAATAAGAGCACATTGAACAAGTAAAATGAATACCGGATATCTAGAGGATGGAAAGAATAAAGGCTGATATTAATCTGTTGATTTAATATTACTTCAAAAGTACCAAAAATATATTTTTTAAATTTGTATTTGTAAAATGTTGAACTACGTCACCGCTACTACAGTGATGTGCTTCTATTTATCTAATATCTATTTTCAAGTTTATTTGTTATTATTACCGATCTATCGGACAACCAACTTGAGTTATGTCAATAAATAATCATTATATATGATCTTCAAGAAGCATGCCATTTCTTTGATATTGATACTGCAACATGTGTGTAATAAAGTTTTTCTTTTTTAAAAAAATAATTAATATTTTTTTCAAAAATATATTGAAATTGTTTTAGTTTTAGCAGCATAAATTTTACAAGTACATGATATAGTTTTGTAGCCACTTTTCTTTATATCGTTTAGTTTTTTATATTAAAAAGGTTTTTTTTTATTTTTTATTACCCATGTGCAAAATATTGCAGATAAAGGAAGTGCACATCCATTTCTGTTTCCTCTGCCGTGTATTAGAATTAAACAGAAAAATATTTGATCTTTTACTCGATAAAAACTTCTGAAGAAACAATTACTTCAAATATCTATTATGCTAATTTATTTCCGTTTAGATCTTTTTCTGCATACATTGATAACATTTGTAACCGAGTTGAAAAATACTTTCAGCTTCACTAGTCAACGGTTTAAACAATTCACTTTGTGGATTTACCATAAGATAACATTAAAGCGAAAAATCAAACGTGTATCGCTTCGGAAAACCTTGTTCACTGTTAAAATTTGATGAATATAATTTTCATATAATTCAGCTACTATTTCATAACGATCAAAATATAAAAGCGCTATTTTGTAATAAAGATAAAAATAGATAAATATAAATTATTTTGGGCAATAAGAATCCCTAAAGGGGAAAATTTTAAGTAAAAGGAAATGATATATAAAGAAACTAAATACAAATTAATTACAGAACTTGTCTCATTTCGAGTAGTAAACACTGAACCAGAATAGAAAAGTCAAAATGGACTACAAGAGTCAATCACCCAATATTATTTTAAAACTATCTGTAGTGTTTATTTGTATTTCAAAATGAGGTCTCAAGTGTTAAATCCAGAAACATTTTTAAAAAATTATCTTCTGTTTAACTTCCAGTTTTGCGACGCTAAAGGAGTCACCCCCTCAGTAATGTTAATCATTTATAGTAGACCCTGGTATCTCATTAAACTGATCGTCCCATAGATGTGATATATTTTCTAAAATTTTGAAGAAGAAAAACTGTCTTATATTTCTATAATTTAGAAAGAAAGTAAAGAGATAAATATTCGTATAATTGTTTGAAAATATTTGTTTAATAAAACAGAATACTTTTAATCTATCAAAGGTCTTAGAAAGTATTTCGGGTTTGGCCCACTTGAGCATCTCACAGAACTTTCCCAATGATCTAATATCAAACAAAATCAAAAGATGACTAGCACTAAGCTAAGTTCGTGTGGATGAATTTTTAGTCGGACGAAGATCTTCTCAGGACTTTCCGAAAGAGGTTTAATTTGACAAAAAATGTACAGTAATTTCCCATCATTACGACTTGCTAATCACTGAGATACAAATATGAAGGAATGTAGGGTAGAGAAGGACATTTATGGAAAATTCTGTTTTCCAAAATAATAAATAAAACTAATATAGTGAAAAATTTTAATAATAGCGTATCCATAAAAGTGTATTTATTACATTGATGCATACCTGTATGGAGATTAACTACTTTATGTAGAGAATTAATATTTTCATTCAAACAAAACTTTCCCACGTTTCCCCAAATAGTTAAACGTATAAAACTATTATGAAAAATTTCAATCTGCTCCAAGAGCATATTATTACATAATCATATCTGATATAATACGTATTTTTATGTTCGGTAATAATTGCTATTTCATTTTCTAAAACAGTAAATTTACTGTAAAAAAAAAACTAAATTAAAAGGTTGAGAAAAATCTATCAAATTAATGTTAAACAGAGCTCTTTATATACCAAACTCGGTAAAACAAGTAACTTTTCCTTTCAAATGTTAAATATAAAAGTCCATATAAAACAGCTTGAACGGTTTCGTGACACTACAAATATTGCACCTAATCAAGTCTTTCGTGGTTAGGTGTGCTTACCACTCATCACAATATATGCAGCTGTACCTTGCTGAACTTGCGACTACTGACACATTTGGTTTTCTTTTGCGTGCTTTGGAGGATGTCTCGGTTGCCTTTTTTGTTTGAATTTTTTTTCTTTTCTGTTAGGCTTCTTTTAAATAGTAAACTGGTGAGGGTTTCCGGTCTCTGTGCTTTGCGTTTTCTTGATACACTTAAGCTCATCTTCAGGTGTGGCGAAATGCCAAAGACTGATGTATTTGCACATCTTTGTTAATTTTCTACTTTATGATTTGCAGGTCCCGAAGTCTGAGTATGTTCTTCTCCGGAAATTTGATCATTTCTATAGTTTTCAATTTTTAAAGGTTGAGCGTGTACTTCTACAACAACTGTGTTAACTTGATAGTTATGAGGTCCAGCGGATTGAATATACTCATTTTCAGAATGACTAGTTTCATCTGTTGTACCATAAGGGCTTATTTCCGTAACACCAGCTGAAGCGTAATTTGTATCCTTAAAAATATTTGTAGGCTATAAGGTTAAACTCCTGAAACATTAAAGCCATCGACTGCTTTCACCAGTGCGCATACAGGCTGACGTGAACAAGCCAGCAGTATCATAATCTCTAAGACATTTACCTGGATCTGATGTCAACCATTCATCAACTTCTTGGTTTTAAAATGTATTCAATAATCTATATACGGTGGTATCCAGAGGCATGTACGATGTGAAGTATGTAGCGGCAGAGAAAGTATTATAATTCCGTGCTTTCCAGATAATTTATTCCTGGTAAAGAAATTATGATTATCGAGTATAAGAAGGAGGGAAGAACTCTTTATCCTCTGGTAGATTTTGAAAATGACTGAAAACTCTTGAGCCGTTTAAGAGGGAGAGGTTTCCTGGTCGATCCTTTAAGATGCTGTAGCAATCCCGATAAACCCGCTGGTGAGCCACGCATGAACGCTTCAGTATCCTCTTCGTTCGGACGATTAAAACTGATGGTACACGCATCCCCACAGCTTTTATTACACAAACAGCTGGTACCAATGAACCATAATTTTCCTCACTTGTTCCATTTCTTTTTTTTGCAAAAATCCCTCACGGCTTGTGTACGGATGTGACTCTCGTCATTTCCCCACTCTACAGTCTCTCTCTGCTGTAATGTGCCTCTTTCCTCGAACCTGGATACGGTTGGACCCACTGGCTCGTGCTCTACTCATGTTGACTCTGGCTTCCTTCAAGACATTTTGAGATTACAGTTTTATAAAGTCTAACACCCAGTCTCTCCATTATTTCAGTGAGCGATTTCCATCCCTTGCACAGCTCACCGGTGGTGAGGCCAAAGTATGGTGTTTACATCTTTAATGTATACTGCACGTGCTCAGATTCAAATTTGTTACTCAAGATGAATTTGCATTTTCCAAGACATTTTAACTTTGACGTCTTCCAAGCGTACATTTTTAAATACATTCATAAATGTCAGCTTTTCTGATGCTAAATTCATTTTTTCTAGAATCTATTGCACGCTTCATGCTATCACCAGACCAGGAGTCACGTTCTGCTTCGCTCTCGTAGTTATAAATCGCCTTCTATCTAAAAAATAAAATACGTTGCTGCGTACAGAAAAGAAAGTTGTCATTTTAAGAACAAAAGGAATTGAATGAATAACTGAATTAAATATGCGCCTTGATATGCACTTCTGATCGGGCCTAAGGCCAGGCCCTGACTTTAACATATCACTGGTAGTTAATGAGATATTTGCATAATAGGAAGGACTCCATTAGTATATAATAAACCTGAAGCGTCCTTGTTATATCCAAGTAAAATGAGGAAACACCGTAAAAATATTTTTAACTTCGCGAGGTCTTATTTTTTTCTAAATTGAGTGAAGCAGTGAAAGGTAAAAGAGGACACTGAGTGGGCAAACCGAGACAGTGTCCTGTTTTTCCGCAAAGAGATGCGCCAAATTAGTGGAGGCAGATGTACCGTTTCGATTATTCAAGTAGACGGCCTGACGGGAGACGTAACTATCGCTGGAGCCCTGGCGCTCCTTTCCGGTTCTGTAGTGTTCGCAGCGATCAGCTGAGAATGAGAGGTTGTATCTTACTTGGTGTTGCGTAAACAAATATTAGTTATAGTTTTAAAATGTTTTGCTTTTAGTTTATACATTTATACCATTTGTAAATATTAAACGTTAATTTTGTTCTGGTTTTTATTTTTGAGCGAATTAAACGTCTGACGGTTACTTGGAATTATATAAGGTTTAGAATATCATTGCGTATGGTTTTTTCTTTTGTTTTGTTCACTAGAACTGGAGGATTCCAAATCAGCTTAAAATTGGTAATCAGATCTTAGAAATTCTTTCATTAGTAACACAAATTAGGAAAATGGAGTGCCGGTATTAGTTGTCAGAAGTCAAAGAGCAAGCTAGTATAAAATATGAACCGCTATTTCTTTATAGCCTAACCTGAAACAATAATGGAATAATTAGAATACATTTTGTTTTATTGCTTTAACAAAGCTAGAGACAAATTCAGGGAAAAGCACGGGTTTTTTTTCTATTAATTACAGTATTTTATTTCTGCATAAAAGATTATTCTAATATTAATTATATTATGAAAGTAAAACTTTAATAGTGACAAAATCCTAGCGCAGTCTGGGTCATTCAGATTGGCTCACTTAGTAATTCTTAATGCATTATTTGATTTTTTTAACTTCTAATCTTAAGAGCAGGTAAAAATGTTTTGATATTGTTACTTATCAACAACAAACATGATTTAAAATTATCAATTTATTCTGACTATAAAATTATTTCTTAAGACTGTTTTCATTCTACCTTGCATTGTTTTAACTGTGTTGTAAATGAAATATTTTTCCAAGCCTCTTTAATAACTTTTGAAAATTTTACTCTATTCTTTGAATGTCCTTTTAAATATATATTGCCACATCGCTGCTCATGTGTTTATAATTGGATTTAAATCAACAGAACTTTCAGGCAATTCTTCAAACTAATGAATTTCATTACTAAGAGAGAACTTTATTAGCTCCGTGGTATGTGCGTTATCTTGTAAAAATCAAAAGTTACCAGAGTATCTAATAGATTCCATAAAATTTGTTTATAAAAGATTCAGATACCAAGTTGTATTTAATGAAGTTCCTTTTGGTAGGATTTTCATATTGATTTTATTATTAACAGAGAAAAAGTGGGCATTATTGGAAGCATTTTGGCTTGTAAACTGAAGTTTGGTTTAAAGCTTTTATCTGCATTTTCTGACTCTCTCATGAATATCATAAAATAAAGTAGAATTTTAATCTGCAGATATCACCTTGGACCAATCTTCTACCTGGTAATTTTGGTATTTCTTAGAAAAATTAAATCTTTTGTTTTTGTATAGCATTAAATCATCTTTTTAGCTGGAATGTATGGTTTGAAGCCCATTCTTACTAAAAACGTTTAACATATAAATCCAAAATCTTCTCAGCAATACCCTTTTAAATTGTCCAGCTAATGTACCACTTAAAGAAAATCTATTATTCTCTTGAATTCTTGCCAAAACCCTTTTTTGCTCTTGGTGGAAGTTCTTTCGTTAATACAACTTTTTTCTCAGGAAAAAAGTGTTCATTTATATTAAGCATTCTATTAATCCTGACACCAGTTCTTAATGAAAGGCCAAATTTTCAATAATTTCTGAATTTGGTAGGCCCATTTCGACATATGCATCAATCTGCAATCTATTACGAGCTCATACTCACTTTCCACACATATTTATCAAATAAACTAGAATATTCTGGTTGTTGAAAATTTTTATTGTTGTAAATAACACAATTAGGCTCAAAATTTCATTTCCTATGTAATTCTGTATTTAGTGTTAGTTTTACAATTTTTAAAATTATATATATATGTAAAGGATCATTGAACAGTTGCCGTGCATGTGTATTGAAGGTTTAATGTCTAACATAAAAGCAAACATTAAAAATTACAAGTGGAATAGTTTTACTGGCAGCAGCTCTATGACCATATTGCTGTAATGAATAACCAACTATTGCCAGATATAAATAGTTTTGATACTGCTGTAGTTATGAATGTGTCTGGGCTATCGACTGAAAACCAAAACGCAAATGATCGCTAGTATAAGCACAAATTATGTTAATAATACTTATAAAATTTTTCGGAAATAATAAGAGTTTTAAACTTCAGGTCACTGTCCTCGTTTTTTTCTTTAGTAGATATTTCTTTCTTTTATTCTTCGGCAAAGCGGTTCCCTAAATTCATATGTGACTCTGTATCTGCCAGGGGCACTTCCATTGTGTTGAGGTGAAAATCATTAACTGTCTTCAGCATTTCTATCCATACGTTTGATTTAAAGAACTTGCTGCATTCGACATTGGCAACTTGCATTGATATGCCATTCTTTACCTGCTACAGGCATTTACATTATGAGGAGTCAGCCAGAAATCGTTAACTGTTAAGTATAATTTAAAGGAAATCTTAGGTTCACTCTTGGGAGTTTACTGAATTAGCGGAAATGAAATCCTAAACTTATACATCCCTAAATTCTCACAATCATAAAATACATATTTAACTAATTTGTCTGAATGGTATAAATGATTCTCAATAAAAAAAATTTGTTAGTTTTTTTTATTTAGTATATATTTTGAAATTGGATATAAATAACCAATAAATTGCAAATTCAGAAAATCAAAACAATTAGTACTTTAGAATTTTCGAGCGTCGGTATATACATATAGAAGCTTATGTCAATGACATTACTTCTTTTTAAATTTACCATCCAGCTTAAATCACATCTCTTACATTAAAAATCCAGCATAAATAATTTTTACGCTTACCATCTAGTATCATAAATTCTAAGTATGTTTAACAAACAACGTTATTAATTCTCCTTATTTTTACCACTCGGAACTATTGATTTTAATATCTACCATAGAGCATTACTAATTCCTCTTAAACTTATCACCCAGCATCATTAATGGGTTCTTAACTTCATCATCTGGCATCATTAATTCTTTCTTATATTTGACGTTTGGCATAAAGTAATATGATGGTCATGCTGAAAGTAACGAGCCATAATTTAATATAGTAAACTGTTATTTTGGCAAGCTTGAGATTTTATTCTCACAATATATACCATCTCATAGAAAAATCAATTCATCCACACATATGCTTTGGCCTTATGAATGAGACTTAAATTCATTGTTTCAAGTTGTGAAATATAAAGACCACCTTTTACTCTTGCATAAATTAATTTAATCATAGATTCTTTCAATGCTTAAGATTGCAAATAGCTTGCTTATATGCAATATTGTATTTTAGTTAAATAAAATCTCGTCCGAATAATGGTGATTTTTTAAATTAATTAGGGCTTCATACTTTCAGGATGACTCTCAGTACTAATCCCTAAAGTAAAAGTTCCAAGAAAACAAATTATGCTTATTTTAATTTTCACTCTTTTATTAGACCACTTGACGTAAGTAAATATGAATTGGCTGAGACTCAAGAAGGCTTTCCACTGATATAATTAGCACATGAATTTAATGAATGTGTGGGAGAATGATTAAACAAAAAGAAGTACTAGTCTGCAAATAGCCATGTCACAAAAAAGAGGTTCAAAAGAACTGATGGACATTCTGCAGTGGGTTGTTTGTAAAATGGCTCTCCAGTTCAAAATACTTGTTCACGAATTTCGACCGTCTAGAGTCAACAAAACAAAGAGCGTAGAAAATAAAAGTAGACAATTTAAAATGTAAAGGGACAAGTGCTGGTGTCGCTACGAGAATCATTAAATATCTCTACAGCATAAGATACAACAGAAAAGCAGTAAATCGGAAAATTCAATAAAGAAACGATAGTTAGTGTTTTTTTGGATACTGCCATCGCTTTCAAGGGGTCCTGATTTGCATATATATATATATATATTAACAGTGATTCTATACTGGAGTGGTGCTATTCAGCACAAGGTATTTCATTGAGTCACCTGCAAGCCACGACGAAATATAAGTTTCTATTTCATGATGTAGGTTGCGATTTCGGCCACTTAATTGTCACAGCTGATGGTTTTCGAATAAATTATAACTTCCCATTGATGCATCAAAATGTGACTTTGCACATACTTTTTACATGCAAACATTAGTTTATAAGAGAAAATATACAACTTCGGAATATTAGCTGACTGCATATTCTTAGCCCTTATATCTAGTTTATCCAAGGAAAGCTTAGTAGACTTGTGATCAAGATATTATTTTCAGGATTTGATCGACTTATTTCGTGATAGGTATTGTTAATTAAGTTTTGATAGTGTTTCGGATTATTGTATTGTTGCATACTAAATTCATTGCCTGCCAATCATTTTCTTTGTAAGAATTCCATTGGCATTGATTAATAATCTAACTTATGATCTTTATTTAATTCTCGTTTCTGCTTAACTAAAAATATCACATAACTTTCAATGGATCTTATCTAACTTTCATTATTTTCACGCAGATTTCCTTTATGCCAGATATTTCAAATTAGCTCCTATGCGACTTTAATATCTTGTAATATTGCTCATATATATAACCTTTGATCCCTTGCGCAGTTTATCTTTTTTGTAAACTGTACTTCTATCTAATTTTTAGCCAGCTATCGTCTAGCACATGCCAAACGGAGAAAAGTTTATTCCTTCAAGTTCGATGATATAAACTTCACGTGTAATTTCCTAACCCATGCCATTTTACTTGTTAATCTAAGCATCAATTGTTTGTTCCATTACAAAATGCACAGCCATGGCGACCAAACATTTTGCTTTTCCCTATAAATAGCATTATTCAAATCTATCTTCAAATTGTGTTTATTTATCTTTACACTGTACTCATTACCACTTCTATATGTCTGCTTTTTTGAATAATTCTAATTTAGCCAACATTTGCTGTCATAATTTTAAAGGTCATTTACAAAATCAAGTATTTGCATGTTAGATGTTGAATTGTTACATTTTCCTTTGCTGACAGTTTTTTCTTACAAGGAAAAATACCTAATATAATTATGCAAATTCAGAAAATTAGACTTTATCCAGCGAGAATTAATGATTTTAAAAGAAAATCTGTTATTTAATCTTAAGGGTAAACATTTTTAGTTCTGATTTTATATGAGAAGCGAACATTTGGCCATTTTTATGGTTCTTTCTGGTTGTAGACCATAAAGGAGAAATTAACAGGCAATAGAATCGAATCTGTTCCATAGTACAGTCATATGTTGCTATAGTAGACTATTTGTCTTGCAAGCAATCAGAAAGTGGCACACTTGCAGAAGAACTGTAGAAGTGTAGGCAGTGTCATCATTGCAGTGTGGTAAATGTTGGTGAATACTATGGCTTCTGAGGTGAAAATATCACATGACAAGTGCATAGAAATCAAAACTTTGCTAGTGAAGCCTATTCCATGCGGCAGATTAGAGCGCAGATTCGTGTTTCTGAATGAGCTTTATATAAGCTTCTCAGAAGAATATGAAAAACTGGTACTGTTGACAATATAAGTGGTTGAGAAAGAATGTAAAACTCTTTGAAAATAATGTGAAGTACCTCAAAATATGTTCTGAACGTAACAAACAATGAGTCCAGTAGAGACCATGCTAATTCCCTAGAGCTAAACTACGAGTGCTGATTATTCTTCAAGAATTCAAGAACAACAAAATACATATTAGCGTTAAATGTTCTCAGTGGATGTGTAGTTGCTCGAAAATCTTTGCAGAGAAGAGACAACTAAACAATAAGGCTGAAATAGGCAGAAGAAACTTAAAAGTCGGATGTCCAAATCTGGAAAATTCTGCTCGTTACAGATGAGTCCAAATTCAAACTGTTTATCAATAATCAACGGAATTTCGCTCGAAGATGGACCAGAGAGCTATATAAAGGTCGGTTTACAATAGTTAGAGTGAAGCATGAGGTTGGATCAATGCAAACGTGGGGTTGCATATCAACGAAAATTGTTTTCATCCATCATGTCATTCTTTGAGGAAGACATCTCATTGGACAGTGATTCTTCTTCTAATATGAGAACAACCCTAAGCATACACACAATATGCTGAAAAACTATTTTAAACATAAAGAGGCTGATTAGAAATTCGCAAAGATGCCCTGGTCAGCAAAATGTTTTCGTACGATCAACATTGAGGATAATTTGTAACACCATTTTATCATCACACATTTAAAATCTGTATGGAAGCATAAAACAAGATTTCTTTACTAAAGTAAAGCGAAGGATTTACATACGAAATAATAATTAATTGTACAACGTGATCATTCTTTTAAAAAAATATTTCTGTACTTATCTCAAATGCAATTACTCATTTTTGCATACCTTGTGTGTTTCCATAATTATTTTTAATACTCTATTTAAAATATTGTATAAATTATTATGCTATTTTACTAGTAAGTAAATATTTTTTAAAGTATTAATTACTTGCAAATGTGAATTACTTTTATTTTGACTAGCCACAAATAACCATATGATAATCCAACTTGGCTTATTCTTGCTGACTTAGGATAACCAAATAGTAGCCATTTATTTGTGTTGATTTTGTTCTTTCTCCGAGTCTCTGAGCATGTATAGGCTTGTTGCATCCTTAATGTAAATAAACTTTTTAAAAGACAATTTTAACATAAAAGATGTATGCCCAACATTAAATACACCAGAAAAAGTTAAGAAACTAATAAAACTGTTTAAGTAAACGGAGACTTTCAGCAACGGATACTTACTGAAGCCATCTTTTCATCTTAAATTTTTGTAAAGACATTTTTTAACTAACATACATTATTCACTCTGGTAGTATCAGTATTTATACATTGTAATTTTCCATACATACTAATTTTCCTTTTAACTTCTATCATATCAGCATACATAATCCATAGATTAAGGTACTTTAAAATGTACATGCAGCATACGTTTTGTTGGATGGATCTCATATAAAATTAATTCGATTAGTACTCATTAAAAAGTTGCCGTTATATTCTTTAAATGGAGAGTACTTGAAAACATTCTAATATTTTTAAAGAATTTTTAAATAATAAAATCATATTGAATGACAGACCTCCTGAATTAGGCAGGTCATGCACAACATTAAATAGATTACCATAGGCAATAGCTTCGTCGTATCGATCGATTTCTGACTCAGCTATCGAATGACTCGTGGTAGTGATGATAATTGCTTTTCCTGGAGCAGAATTTTCTGAGGCTTGGCAGGTGAAGCAATAAAAGACAGTTTTACCTAGAAAAAGATTTTAATGTGCATCGTATAAGTATAAATATAAAATCGCTTCCTGTATTCTCTTTCTAATGGATAGTGAACGTGATTCGAATAAGCTAAAACTATTTAAAATAAATAAATTAGCAAAATCAGACTTGGTTGAAGTTAGTCACGTTTTATAATCTTCTTATTCAAATATTTTCCTTTTTTGACATCAGATTATAAAACATAATATTGATACTCTATTAATATACGAGTTATAGCCATCGGTTGCTACAGTTTATTCCCAAAGTTAATTTTTTTTTAAATCTCAATTTATTTTAATTGATTGTTTAGTCATAATGAATTAATGAAAAATGTTTAATCACTCAGTTATTGCCAGTAATCGATCTTTACCAGCTGATTATTCCAGTTTAACGTGTTAATTACGAAATGTTCTTAATCCATTTCAGTCTTCGTAAGTTGTTTTACACTTTTTTCCCTAACAAATAAAAAAAAAACTAACATTTTCTTTACCACTCGTGTTTTTCCAATAATTTTCTGTGGACGTTGAACTGGTGTTGAAAGTTCTTTAGTTCTTCAGGCAACATCCAGACATTTGTGATATTCATAATTATAGCGGCGAATAAATTTTCTCTGAATAAATATACTTCATATCATTAGATATCTCTTCATACAGCATTCAGATCTAATTTTCCATTATTTAAATCGGTTATGAGATTATCAATGGCAGAAGCGATGTGTCGTTTGCGCTGCACTGCCTTATTGGGTAATCTCGAGTAAATGCAGTTTTTTCGTCTGAAATTTTCTATTTTAGTGCTACGATACTTCTTAAGACCGAGTTGATCTATGAAGTTTCTCAATCATGTCCAACTCTTTTACTTTAGTTCTAATTCAGCTTTATTTCTAATGTGAAAAGGTATGCATTATGACTGTGCTACGGCTTAACAGTGTCATTCACATGCATTTTTATTCGAATATCCTTTAATTTTCCAATGTTATGGAAAATTTACTTTTAAATAGCTGATATTAATAGCATATCTGTAATGCTATCGATATGTCATAACACAGTAGATTTCCAAGTTTTCTTTTACAACAAACACAGATACTGTTGATTGTTATTAATCGTAATAGTAGCATCCAATTTACCAAATAACGGCGGGTAAGCATTTGATCGAAAAAGCGATTACTTACATTTTTCGTCAATTTTACATTTTTCATTAATTCTTGAAAATTTCTGCTCATCAATGATCTAATTTAGACCAGAAATAAACATATACCTCAGATTTAGAGTCAAACATTTTTTCGCTTTTTGTAATGTTTAAAGTTTCTAAGATCCAAATTTACTAGGTTTCTTGTACCTATCTAAACTTTTATACTTTCCATGATCGACTTCTCCATATGCGATGGCTGTTTCTCAGGTAGTTCAAGCTCACGAGCTCGAGCTGTGCATAACAATGTAGTAAGATCCACCTCTTCATATAACACACAACGTCCCAGGTGTGTTAGCAAATATCTCTGCATAATTTGACTATTTCCTTATCAGCATCTACTAATTCACATGTTATAGAATTATCGTGTAAGTTTTGTATGGAAAATGTCGATTATCTCTCCGTGTGATTGCTCCACCTAACGAAATCTATACACTTCAAATTCCGTATTCTTTTTTGGTATGAGAACAAAATTTTACCGTAAGTGTTATTTTGTTTTTTTTTAAAAAATACAAAAGGAAGGATAATTCATGCAAAAAATACCCAATTGTAGGGTCTTTCGACTGGTTTAAACAGCTAGAGAACGAGATAAGATTTTAAATCTAAATAGTTACTTTTCAGTTTTTTAGATAGTTTTATATAGTCTGAAATAAGTGTTGGATGCGCGGACAGGATATAGTCACTGATGGCTAAAAATTTATGGTCTTGTTTGAGTCAGATCGTCGACGTGACTTTCCTCGTACGAATGTTTTTTTAATGTCAATAATAATCATATCGAAGAAACTCGCGGTCATGACATATTTTGATACAGTTTCAACTGGATTTCAATGTGAGAATTATCGAAGTGAAATCGCAGAATACTGCGTGGTGGAATTATTTAATGAAATCTCTTGTTTAGTGGATGCGATCGAGAAGTTTACATTGGCATTTCGTCGTATTCATGTACGTATGATAACATGCGAAGGAATGGAGAAAACGTGGAAATATACAGTAGATGACGGCTGTGGAAGAACGTCAGCAATCATTCACTGGCGATCGTCAGAAAAAAGGCTAAAACTAATTAAAATTTTTTTTTAAACAGAATTTTGGTGAAAACGTTTTATCTGTTTCATATCGTGAGAAAACAATGAGAGATCCGTTCCATCGCGGACGTTGTAGCACAAAAAAGCATGGCCAATATGCGTCAGACAGATATTAGTCGGGCCGAAAGCCGTCTGAAGTAAACAGTCTTCGTGTACTTTGAGCCGAAAATCCTGGGAAATATCTAAAGGGATAACAAACGCAATAATATCCACAAACGGTTTTTAAAAGGGCGCTCGAACTTTTGATAAAGATATCTGAGTCAGTATCAAAGTATTAGAAATATCGAACGGTAAAGATAAGCTGGTTAACTCTGAGAATCAAGGTATTTATCATTCGAATTCTGCATAAACGAAATGCCCAGCCGGTGGAGAGACGACTCGACGAACTATGGACACAGCCGAGTTTAATTTCACTTTTCGAACAACCAAAACGACTTTTGTTGAAAAACAGGTTTATTGAGGCCATGTGGCTTTAAATAAATGTCTGGTTTCATAGGCAACAAAAGTAATTTGTTATCTTTAGCGTTAACGTTATGAAATAAGTTTATACGCAGACGACCTAGTAAATCGATTGTTCGACTACGTTCGATAAAATTCTGTCATTTATTAAAGCCTCAATTAGACCCGGAGTTGGTTGATTCGGTGGTGGTATATTTCTCGCCTTCGTCTTTATACTATTATGATAATGTCACAGGCGATGTTTTTCTTGCGAAGAACCTGCATGGTAATATAGAATCTATGTACTAAAGGTAAGCATAGTTATAACTGGGTCGTTTATATGCAGCGTGCAGCCATTGGCTAACAGCAAGCTGCCTCCAACGAAACTCTCGAACTTGTGTTTACAACCTTACTTTTGACGTGTGCCTATGACCAAGTGTGAGAAATTCAGTCTCATCATTGTCACTACGGCTCTAACATAGATAGATGATAATATTAATAATGTCTGACTAACTTGGCTCCGTAAGTAATACATATATGGGAGCTTCCACGCCACTTCTCAAAATTTGTATTTCAGTCAGAAGATTCTTGCTCCACTCAGCTCCTATTTATGATAAAAGTATTGTGAAGTTTCGCGAATACGCCGACTGGCGCCACATTTCTCTGTCAGCAAGGTGCTTTCACGCTATTATTCATTCTTAAATATAGCTTCTTTAGAATCACAGTTTAAAAAATATTCATTTCTAGAAAGTGTGAAATCAGATGTTCACCTATTAGCTTTTCGCTTGGACGCCAGGTGGCCCCAAAACCGCCAGTTTTTCAGTCATCTACTCCCCGCTGGTCTGTCTTATCCACTTTTCACCACATTTTATAGCATCGAAACGTGAGCACAGACATGAAAATACACCCACATTTGGGAAAATCCATTATAAACTTAACAGTCGAGTATTAATTGGCGACGCCCTTATAAATTAGATAAACAGAGTATATAATGATATCTACCCTAAATTTGATGTCTTTCTTTTGGCTGATGTATTTTTAAACTTTAGAATTGTATATCAAAAAGCTTATACATTAGATTCATGTCAATTCTTTACAGCTCCTCCTCTAGCTTGGGATACTTGTTTAAAGGCAACTAAAATAAAATTAGATCTCTTAACAGATTGCATTGTTATTGTTGATAGAATATGGCATCTAATAACCCCTATGTAAATATATCTAGAGATTTTATAAAGTGTCTGAAAGTATCTAAAATAGATACATAGATGTAATTGGTGGGGGGGAATATCAGATCTCCTCCCCAAAATTTTATAAAATTAGATGATCATTAGAGTAAAACGTTAAATTTAAATTATGACCAAACTAAAGAAAAATCTTACATTATTAATTTAGAGAATGATAAAAAGACATTATTCAAAAAATAAACCTGAGTCACCAATGGGTATGGTACGTAAAGTAGACTTCAATAGCCCAAAGAATTACATGACCACCACGAAGACCGTCTACTAGCTGTAGAAAAACTTGTGCCAAATACCGAGTGGCTTTCATTTTACCAAAATAAAATGGAAAATAAACGTGGATGTGTACCTACCATTAAAATTTGTTAAATACTCTATAATAAAGAGAATTGTGTTGTACTTTATAGAAATCTTCAGTTATGTTTTTCTCTAAGTATAAACAACAGAAATATACAAATCTATTACTTTTAATCAGTCTGCTTGGTTAAAACTCTATGTTGAATTAAATACAGATATGAAAACAAAGTCTACAAATGATTATGAAAAAGACTTTTATATATCTATCAAACTGTGTTATTAATCTTTATGATTTGAATTTATAGTGTACCTTTTCCAAATAATTTATGACGATATATTTTATCTACTTCTCTTTCATTATTTTTTTTTTACTTGCTACTTTTGGTGGCATCCAAACAGATCTGTTATTTGTTGTTTTAGTCATTCATTAATGCATCTGAAATACTTATTCAATTATTATCATTCTTTTCTGTAAGCTTTTCCAGATTTTTAATTTTATTAACTCTCTAGATTACACTGCTTCACCTTAACTATATGAATGACAAAGATTTTTCTCTCCAAGAATGATTTTAAAGTTCTGTTAATGAATTTCCTTTGCATATCAGTCCATAATTTATTGATTTTATATTAGATTGTTTGCATAACTATTTAAATGCATCAATTAAAGATTTTTCTTTGTTTGTTTTTAAGGAAACAAATGCATGCATATTTAAAAAATACATCTATTACATTTAACATTTTTATAATCTTTATTCTATTTAGAAAAAGCTTTCACATAACCTCAAACAGATATTTTACCATTCATTTCATTTTTAACTAAATTTATAATTTTTTCTTTTAATTGGGATTATGAAAACTATTAATATCATGAAATATATATCAGCTTTTTGTCTGCTTATAATACCTGCAAAATTGTTTGTTGAATCACCATATTTGTGTGTGTGTGTGTGTGTGTGTGTGTGTGTGTGCGTGTTAAATAGTGATAGATATTTCACAATTGATCTAAATCTGGATTTTAAAAGAAATCGTTTTTAGCAGAATTTATAAAGAAATGGTCAACTTCAAACACGTTTTATGGAACAGATAATATGGTTTACAGTAATAAAGTTACTCCTAATGAGTTCAAAATGCCTATATCTCTTATTGTTTTTATGAAAGTAGACAATCAGAAGGGATAAAAAAATAACCCAGTTGATGTAAGATTTAAGGTATCTTTTAACCAAAATTGCCCTATCAATACTAAGGCTTTTGAAGTTGTTTCCTTAGACATAATTATAAATGTACATTCAAATAGTAAGAGATTAAAATTTTTAAAGAAATTTTTATTGCTCAATAAAAAGAACAGTGCTTTTCTCAACGGTTTTATTTAAGTGAACATTAAAATCAATAAACGATAAGAATAATTAGGAATTTTGCTATGAGGTTGAACAAATATCAGTCACATAGTGATTTTTTAAATTATTATTACGAGTTGACAAAAACAAAGTTATAAAAGGTACAGTTATGATTTTAAAAATATTGTATGTCAAAAATGAAACATGACAAAGATAGAATAGTTTTACCTGCTCTTTTATATTTTTCACAGTTTGCCTTCTAAACTATTTTCTACTAATAGTTTTAATCAACCTGAACATTTACCAAAATGTGTAGATAGTGTTTGATATCATTCTAATCAAAAAGGTTTTAAAATTTATTAAATGATAAAGATAAAGAGCTGGTGGATTTCTTGAAGCTATTTTATCACCTTAAAGTGCAGTATCGACAAATTTTCTTGAAGGTCTAGCTCATGCCGGTGGACAAAAAGCTATGGGTAAAACTTTATATCTTAATCATGGTAGTAGTTTATATGTAAAGAAGAGTAAAGCTTCAGAATTTGATGCAGTTCACATTAAAGCTGAATATACAGAAAAACAAACAAATATTTATTCAATGGCGTTTTTTAAGTGTGATAAGAAAAAATTCAGATTTGTTAGTAAAGGTTTAATATTTTAATCAAATTTTCCATCTATAAATATTCAGTAATTGGTTCTATTCTTTAATTATTAAATAGGGAAACTTTTAATACACTTTGATATAGTAAAATACAGTAAAAATTAAAACATTTAAAGGAGTTTTACGCAATATACTCTTCCTATCAACATTAATAAAAAGAGGATACAGTGTTTTAAATTAAGATTTAGCTGAAATTATGGTATATATTGAACATGTTTGTATAAAGTTAAATAAAAATGTTTATTGTCTGATTTTTTGTTTTGCCTTTTCTAACTAACTTAAATATATTTTTAAAATGTAGTTTGGTAGACAGGTCTACTGATAAAATATTTTTATTACACATTTGTAAATTTAAAATAGAAACAGTGTTATTTTGGTCATTCATGTTTACAGATTTTTTACTAAATTTTCTAAAAGTATAAGAAATTTTAAATTTACAAACATTAAAAATGTTAAACGCTTATCTTAAGCTTATTAGATGAATAAATTAAAAGTTAAAAATAAATTAATCTTTAGTTAATGTAGATGAAATGTGTAATGCTATTATTATTAATTAATTAAATGGAATAACACCATTTATTTCGTTAAAAAAGATTAAAGATTATGAAGAGTTAATGAAATTTATTACAATAGATGTATATATTTCAGACGAAATGGGATTTTGCCAGTAATCATGTTATTAATTTAAATTAACTTAAAGCATTTGACGAAAATAAGTCATAATGAGAATTGATGCTTCACCTAAAGCATTAAATCCAAATTATTATCGAGGTATTAAATAAATAAATAGAAATAAGGGCACAATGATTCATTTAGAAACAAATTAAAATGCAAAGATTAATTGGCATTTCTTTTTGAAAAAGATAAAAAAAACAGATTTGAATTTTTAGATAGAATCGTTGATACAAAATTAAAATCTTTTAACATTACGATAAAATTTAATGAAAGGATATGCTATATCACAAGACATTTATACATTTTATATGTATAAGTTATAATGGTGATACTGTATATTTAATTATGAATTTAAATTTAAGAAGAAATTCCAGAATTATAAATAGTTCAAATCTACCTAACAATAATTACTCACAAAATAAGAAGTATGTTATTGATTCAAATTTTAATGGTGATACGAAGAATAATAAAACAGCAAATTTAGGATCTCCAACTAGTAATATTGATGCTGGAGATAACTCTTAAGTACGTAATAAAGTAAACAACAACTACTTCACAGGTAATATGAATTCTGGTAAAATAACTAATCTGGGTGCTCCAAACTAAAAAAACACAGGCCTGCAAAATTTGGGTCATTGAAAATTGTCTGCAATATTATAACTGATTCTTATGTTGTTAGTGTGCTGATTTCAAATATGACCACTATTTTTCTCTATCACGTAAGAGTTTTTCACAAAATGAATCCGAAAATATGGGAAAAGCGATTATTAATACGTATTCTGGTTGAAACATTTATTTGCCAAAAAAATTTTTAAATAGTTTCCTTTACAAAATTATTGACAGAAAACCGTTCTCAACACTTACTCACCTTTACAAGTCCTTATGCTGCCTTTTCCGTTTTCCCTCAAAACTCCTTTTGGTACTTTTTCTCTTGTAGGCAGCTTGCGGCTCTTCTCTGTGCAGCATCCAACAATAGTCCGCAATCATGGTGACGTTCCACCTACCCTGGTATCTGCGTTTCATCTCCTTGATATCTTAATGAAATCTTTCCTCCTGCTCTTCACTAACAACACTAAGATTTTCGGGGAAGTGTTGTAAATACGAATTCAGGAAGTGCACCTTCAAGCTCATCGAACAACCCAAGTCTTTGAATGTCATCAGTATGTTTTCCACAGTACACTTAAAGTTTGGGTCATTATAGTTCCCAAAAAATTTCTGTACAACTTATTTGAATGTTTTCCAGGTCTCTTCTTTCAGATACACAGAATTCTCTACTGGTACTGAAGCGTACTTGCTGCCATTGTGGAGAAGCACTGATGAGGCTTCTTTTTAACGAGTCAATAAAGAGTCTCCACTCATTCACATCATACTGTATGTTTAACCTCTCCATCAGTCCAGGGACATCGCTACAGTAAACCAGGTCACCTTCTTTAGAAAAGTATGGAATGAAATATTTCTCTCTATTTCTAAACCTTGAGAAAGAGGTACCAGGGGCCAACAAGTTCTTTTCTTTTAACCTAGAGCCTAACAGTTAGATCCAAGTCTCTGACTGAGTCATTCATTTCAAGCTGTGAAAAAAGTTGGGGCTCGCTGCAGCCTGAAACATCATGAAAGTCCTCATAAGAATCCTGGCCTTCTTTTTCAGAGTCTTCAGGCGTGTCTTCTAGTTTTTCTGGAGTTAAAGGTACTGGTATACCGGAGCCATGAGGTATAGGGCGTATTGCAGACGAGAGCTTCGGATAGAAAATTTCTTTCTTATTTTTTTAGATTGAACTTCTGTACGTTACACGAACAAAAGTAACAGTCATCACTGTGATTTCGGGGTTCCCTCCAGATCATAGGGATCCCAAAACGGAAAGACCTTTTCTTACCTTGAGACTACTGTCAGAGTTCTTCCACACAAATAGAACACACTTTATGTGGGGTCCAGGTCTTATCCTGGTCACCAAGTTTCACACCAAAATACGCATAATACACTTTCTTAACAAAGTCTGTAATGTTTCTTTGCTGTTTCTTCACTACAAAGTTCCCACAAATGTAGCAAAAGTTATCAGGTGCATTAAGACAGCCCCTGCAGCCATTTAGTGCACCTATAAACAGAAGAAAACCACAAATAAAAACCACTAAGGAAAAAGGTGAAAAAAAGTAAACTTCTGCAGAAATGACGTCTGGAAAAGTGCACCGGTTATGACTGAACTTTCTCACACAAAGATCTAATTGCAACTGAGTCCAAGTAGGGAGCGTGGAGAGGGGGAACAAAAAGGAGTAAGAAAAGAAAAATGAATTATAATTAAGTTTTTGTTTAGAAGCTTAATAAAGTGATTCTGGAGATATTGAAATAAAAAATTTGAGTTTGTGAAAAAATGGTACGTGATGGAATTTTTAAACTATTTTACTGAAAACAGCACCAAAAAATCTATAAGAATCAGGTGTTTGTTTTCGGACAATTTTTTCCATTGGAGGCCTGTGTAATGATTCAAAAACTATGTTGACGATAGTTTAACACACACTGTTGAAATAGACTCATCACACAATTTAAATGGGTGCTGACAGCTGGTTCAGATGCTGAAAATAAAATGTTGATAATAATTTTCTAGGAAAATCAGACTTATGACAAGTAAAAGCCAACTCAAAACCCTGTTTAAAATAAAATTATTGACAAGTGATGTAAGAAACCCCAAATGTATACCACTTTTATATATTATTGATTTTTTGACTCCATCTATGTAAAAATTTAATAGACGGGATTTTCCAAATTGATAAAATAAGTGAATTATCTTCTCAACTACCGTTTTCCATGGAAGCGAGAGTTCGCAGTACGGAGGAAAAATGTAATTCCAATTACCTGCATTTTAGAGAAAAGGTAGGAAATGACGTTTAGTTTCGCTTTTCGAGTAAGATTTCGTAAGTCTTTCTGGTTTAGGCCTAACTTGCCTTATGACTTGATTAGATGCGATTTAAACGATCAAAAAGTTTTTTTCCGCCTGTAACATTTGCCTTTTAGACATTTCTGCCTGTTAAAACGTCGCATGCGAACATGTCCCCAACAGTTTCTATCCCGCTGAGCTCAAGATCGCCGAATAAACCGCGGTTCTTCGAAACACGGTCTATGCACAACCTTTTGCATGTAACATCCAGAGGGCAATAATAGGATCACGTTTTATACACAATAAAATTACCTGAAGATTGCAAAAATAAGCCTTAGAAATCCTGCGTTGGTGCCTAAATGGTACGGAATCACCCGAGTTCCGACTTAAGAGAATAATTAATATCCGTTGCCAACGGAGCGTTGAATAACGTCGTCATCAGGACCAAAACCCCAAAGTTGGATTCCGTAAATTTTATCGATAATCTCAAACTGAACATCATCACATAAAGATATATATTAGAAATCCGTTGGGGTTAGTTATATAAACTTCAAAAATCATCTGGTATGGACAGATTATGTGCCGGCTGTAGTTTAACCTTTACTGGGGTCGTGTCGCTAGCCTGGAATGTTACCTTTTCCACTGATATAATTATGTAAATTTCCAGAAGAGTTCTACTTCAGTTACAACGTCTAAAGTTTCGACTAGTTTTTAAGGAAATTCCCAGTGACCGAAGGGTATTAAAAAGTTGGATACACAGATGATACTTACTCAATCGAAATATTGCATTTCGCCCTATCGGATTTTCCATCCTGTCAAACTGTCGAGTTTTGAAGATGACGTTGTAATGTTCTATAGTTTTCTTTTGAAAATATTAATATCAGGATCTATTATTATGCTAAGTACATAGCTTGACATTAAAGTTACATTACGCAACAAATAATTGTCTACAAGTTACTTTCTATTTTGCTATTAGATATTAAATTAATGATGCAGGAAATAATAAGGATATCTGAGATTGTGACATAAAGGCAATATCTACATCAGTGCTTGTTACGTGAGTCAAAGCAGTAGATTCCATGCCACCGTACAAGAACACAAACAAGATCTCTCGTTTATGATTTGTACTCTCGTGACGCTAATGAAAAACATAATAATATGGCCGTGAATTTAGCAATGTGCCCCAAGAGAAGAAGCGATCTGTAATTTGTTTTTAGTTGGCCAAAGGTGTTCCGCGGATCGAAATCTGCTGGAAAATATTAGCACAATATGAGGAGAATTCTATAGCGCAAAAAATTGTACGAAGGGGTGGAGAGGTAGTAGATGAAGATCGATCAGGACGATCCAGCTACCCAGTGACATAGGATGTTATCGTGCGACTATCGACATTTTGAAAAGACTTCCATCTGAACCTCTACTACACAGGTGTGCAAAAGTCTTGCATAAAAAATGACCAGACGTAGAAAATGGGTTCTAATTTTGTAGAAATTAGTAACTATTCTATGTTTTCTGTTGTAAGTGAAGGTATCGGTGTCTTTAAACGATTTATAACACTGAGATCCAGTTTGTAATTGCACAGTCAAAATTTAAATATTAATAAAATAATTTACATGAAATCGGCGAGTGAAAAAGTGTTGTGTAAACTGCAAAAAATTAGAATATATATTTTGTGCTCTAATAGTTTAGGATAGTAGAATATAAATATGAAAAACTGTTTCATTTTCCACTATTCTGATCCATTTTTGTTCAATATAGTGATGCCGAGAGCTCGATATTTGACCCCCGAACAGCGATCCACAATCATTCGCATGAAAGAAGATGGTGAAACTGAGTGGATCATTGCGGATCGTATCGGGTGCAATCAGTCGACGACATCTCGCTCCCTGAAACGTTGGAAAGCCGATGGGAGCCTAATTTCTAAACGCAGAGACAGCAGACAGCGGAAAACGACGGCTCGACAGAATCATCTGATCGCCCGCATGTCGAACTCGGAGCGATTCCGCACTTCCACCGACATCCAGACCGCCTTGTCAACGCAACATGTGATCCGGTTGACCTCGTGCACCATCAGACGGCGTTTGATCCATATGGGACTGTTCGGGCGATCGGCAGAGAAGAAGCCGTTCATCAGTTTGGACAATCGTCTAAAGAGCGACTGCAGTGGGCTCGCGACCATCTCCAGTGGACCGTGGCTCAGTGGTCCAGAGTGTTGTTTTCCGACGAAAGCAAATTCGTGAGGGTCAACTCGGCGGGTCGGGTGTACGTTCGGCGATCGGTGTCTGAGAAATACAATCCTAGTTGCACTCGATCGACTCTGCAGACAGAGGGAGATTCGGCCATGGTTTGGGGCTGTTTTCAGTCGTCCGGTGTTGGTCCGTTGCATCACGTGGAAGGTCGAATGAATGCTCATGACTATGCTAAGATCGTCTCGGACATTATCGAACCATATATGTGTGACCACATGACCCTGACGGCCATCTATCAGCAGGACAACGAATTGAATCTGAATTGATTAGATAGCTGTCTAGATTTCATGCAACACCTTTGCACCGTTGATTTTATGCAAATGATTTTCTGAAAATTATAACTTTTCTTACAATGAAACAATATGCTTGATATTATTGGAATAGATGCACAACAGTAATATAGAAATACTTTAATGAACATGATTTGATAACAACTGCTTTCGACAAAATGCGAAGTAATTTACAGGAAAAACTTTTTTATGCAAGACTTTTGCACACCGCTGTATATCCCGGCTGCATTGCTCCTTTTGTCTTATCCGATTGTTACCTTTTTTGGCCCCTGAAAGATGCTCTCTAAGATTGAAGAGGAAACAGTGATCACGAGGTCAAATTATTGCTTACACGGCAATCAAAAATATTTTCTGTAAAACTGTGAGTCGTTTGACTAGATGTGTTTAAAAACAGCGGGTCAGAGAAGTGATGCAGTCCAATAAAGGATATCTGATCACTTGTTTTATTTATGAATTCTCTTTCCTCTCTGAAACACCCTCGTACATAAACTACTTCAGTGCCGTGAAGACGAACTCAGCGAATAGATATTGATGTCAGGTCGTTCTAATTTGCGATCGTCTGACATCGTTTACGGCACAATATGATGTCTACGCATTGAACTGTTAAATCTAGCAAACAGCCTTCCTACTTTTCTCGGTATCAAGAGATTCTACTTCAGCATTTTTCATCAAGTGTTAGCCAATTATACACAGATATATACTTAACACGGTAATCTTTGGCAGTTAATTTTCTTTAATCGTTTTTCTCTTATATTGTCTCGTCTGCGTCTATTAACTTGCATATCGAAATAGGCGTAATCGTTTATTAATTGTAAAGATTTAAGCCCCAGCTTTGGTTATTCAAACTCTATCTTCAGCGGCGAAGTTAAATCGTTTTTTTCGAAGACAGTTTTAGTAAATATCTGTAGAGAAACTTCCATATGTCAGGTACATTGCGCGGAGATAAATCTTTGATACTATGATGTCAGGTACGAGGTCCTAAATACGTCAAAGGAACATAACGTATTAGGATACGTAAAGTATTTGGACATTTTGTATTTAAGCCTAGGAATTAAACGTCCCATACTGGTCTCCTTACGTTTTAAGTAAGATAAGCTTGAAACGTTCTGGTCATAAATTTGAAACTTGTATCTGTTCTTAGTTTTTTTTCAGCTTAATCCGCAAATTTTCTACTATG
The DNA here is from genome assembly GCA_018389105.1 of Nautilus pompilius. Classification (NCBI taxonomy): domain Eukaryota; kingdom Metazoa; phylum Mollusca; class Cephalopoda; order Nautilida; family Nautilidae; genus Nautilus; species Nautilus pompilius. The sequence goes on from JACATO010002737.1 coordinate 2,257,796, forward strand.
GTTTCAAAATAGTCGAAATTTTGTTTTTTGTTTGCGGAATATCTCAGGATATCCAGAGAAATCTGCGCAGAGCAGGTATATTAGCGTGAGAGCGATTCCTGAGATCTATTTACTTATTTGTTTGTTTTGTGCACTATTATAGCAGCTGGCTGGGATGGGTAGGCCGTAATACTCATTAACTAGTACACGTATTTTCAATTAGTACGGTAAGTGATCATTAAAGTCTAAGTATCTTTTCCTCATAGGAAAACTCAGTTTACTTTTTAACTTCTCCCAGCAAATCGTTTTAGTTTGGCAACAGATCTTTAGGGAAATCACTGTCACCTATCCACTGTACATTCTTAAGATAAATAAATGAACTTCCTGCAGCGAATCGCATCGTTTACCAAATCGATAATATTTGTATTCTTGCTAAATTTTTCGTTTACAAAGATTTTCTTTTTACCTTCCCATCCGAATGTAGGATACTTTTCGAGTTTGTCTAATGAACCGTCGTGGTCTTTGTTCCTGTGTAAAGCAGGGAAGCTTTGTATCATCCACCTTCGTCGGATTGAATGTTTGATTCGCAGTGGTAAAAGGAGATTAGGGGACGAAAAAGACGGGTCCTTGCGATATAGAATCTACAACTTTGGAATCAGTAGCCGGTCCGGAATTAAAAGATTATAAATATTTGGCTTGAATTTACAAAGTGCTTTATCGTTTTCTGTGTACATTACAATTATCGAAAACGTCTTGCATTCAAGGATATTATGTTCACGACTTGTATTTTTCTGGAGACGGCGTGCTAAAATTATTGTTCGTAATTTAACCTTTAGACCATATATCGTGCAGTAATAATGCTGTTTTGTATAAACGATTAAGTACCGTTTATAACTTTCATAAACAATGTAGCAAACCTAACGACGATGATTCTTAGTAAAGAAAGAAAAAAGTCCGCCCTTTTTAATACTTTTCTGTTTAATGTGCGTAAGTGTTTATACTGACAAAAAAGTAGCGGTCCTTTTAAACCGTGACGGATTTTTTATCCGCATTTTGTATCAACAGCTTTTTCTCTGTGGCTGATGATTTTCTTATAGATTCCAACCCTGGACGATGTTCTCAGCATTTACATCCCTGCTGCCGAGTTACTTCTCACCTACACAATGATTTATCCAATTTACATTTCTCAATCCACTCATTTTTATACTTTTCAATTATTTTCTTTCTTTTTTATTTTAGCCTTCTAACGTTTTATGGTTTCCTCCTTCCATTCTTTTCCATATTTGGTTTAATGCCATTTCCTTCAGACGGCATGGTTGCTGTCTGCAAACGACCGAATCGTTCACACAAACGTCCTCCGTCTGAGTCGCTCTTCACTCGTCTTTATGTCGCTTTATCCAATTTAGTGTCGTCTGAAAAACCTATCAAATTTATGGAAGTTCCTTTCGTAGAGGGGAGCCAGATCTTGTTTCCGTATGATGCGAAACTGATAGCGAGCGAAGCGCGCTGCGACATCGTCTGGTGATAGACTGGGGGGGGTTCTATTGACAATGTATTTCTCTTCTTCAATTTTTCATAATGCAATTTTTATACTATTACGGTCTCGTGGTTATTTAAACAAATCGTCTATCGTGGTAATTCGTCAGTTTATTACCCATCCCGCACAATTCTGTGGGTTCTCAAGTCGCCTATTTAGATTATTTTGGGTAGCCCAGAATTACGTTCCTCGGTGAAGCGATCCCCACTGGTGGCGCTCTTTAATGGCGCAGACTGGATTATCAGCCAAGTACAGGGCGCGATTCGGCGAGATATCAAGTGTCAACACATGCGAAAAAATTACCGATGCCTGTCAGCAGGGGTCGGCAATTAAACCGCCGTTTGGGCGCGCTACCGATTCAGCGTCCTCTGACATCTTTATTCACACTGGGTTACGTAATTATCCCCTCTCTCTCTCTCAAGCATTCCGCGGAAATACGTGCGCAGGTGCCACCATTTCTTCCAGATTACGGTAACAATTTGCCACACACTGCTTTAATGTAACATCATCGTTGGTGCTTTTACTTTTCCGTGCACGACGTATATGCCTCCGATAACAGAAATACCGAGCCAGCCACTACAACCGTTTCCAGTATATAATCGGGTAACTTCATATTTTCGTGGCATCTCAGAGCAGTCACGTGGCTCTTTACCGTGGTATCTTCATCGTCAAAATGCTAATCAATACAAAAAGTTTTAGCTGATTGTTTATTTTCAAGCAATCTTATGAAATTTCCGAAAATGCTCAGATATTTTTATTCCCAGTTAAAATTGTTTTTCGTTGTTGATTTGTGTGTGTGTGTGTGAGGTTGCGGGTGTATGTGTGTTTGGGAGCTGGGTCCGTTCCACGACCGGCCGTCTCAGCTGTTTATAAGTGAGGTCTTATTTCGGCCTGTTTGTTTGTTTATGATGTACCTCGGCCTAGCGAGAGCAGCGGGCTATCCAACTCCTTCGTATTGCACGCAGGAGGGGTAGGTTTATCCTGGCTGGACTCTCTAAAACAGAGTTGTCTCTCTGTATGTCCTTGTTCTGTAAGGGAAGTTTGGGCCACTGTTTATTTTTGGTAACTCCAAATTGGATTTGGGAGAATTGGGTTGGTCTCTATTTTTAATTGTTTGTGAAAAATGGATGGAGACATGTTCTCCCTCCGTTTCCTGATTGGTCTCTTCCAGTCCTCCCTCGTCGGGGAACCGAAGTTCCCAGTCTGGTGGTTTGAGCTGGGAAGTAGCCCGATCGCTGCGGTGATTGCCATCACAGTAACCAGTGCCCAATTCCACACCACTCGTATTCTGTGTTCTATTTTGGTCCTAGTTGTAATTTGGACTGGAGTGTGCGAGGTAACGAAGACAGAAGCATGGTTAGTCCATTTATTTGGGGCGACAAGTTAGGTAGGGGGCTTTATAAATAAAGAGCGGTTTACACTTAAAATAAGGGGAGGGGGCTGGAGTTTGTTTGATAGAATAAGATTGAAGTTAAAATTTTAGAAGAAGTGGAGTAAAGTTAGCTGTATTTAGAGATGAACCAGGTCTTTTTAGTTCTTTCTTCTTTTGTCAGATGACAAAGATGCATTATGCAATAATTCTTCTTTTTTTCACCAAAGGATGATCATTCACCTAACAGTAAATAAAGGCAAAAAAAAGGCAAGCAAAATTACATTTACATATTACATGAGTCAAACAGTTAAATTAAGAAAGAAGGAAGAGAGGAGAGTTGACTCATGGGGGCTGGTCTAAGGTGGGTGTGGTTAGATTAGAGGTGTCTGTATGTACGATGAGTTTGTTTGTGGTGGAAATGTGACCTAAAGCGTTATTAATCAACTAAATGGATTGGAAATATGCTCTGTCACTTATGCTGGATTGTTTGACTGCACATTTTTGTTGTAACCAATTTGTTACATAATTTTGAAAAAGTAATTTAGTTGAGGTGAGGTGACTGCTCTCTAAAGCTTTTCGGCTGCCCCAAGCAATTCGCTGCGTGATGAAGACCAAAAAGTTAGATAAGCAGTCTTTTTTAGTTCTGTTATTGAATCCAAAGATGCGCCAGAACAAAGTAAGTTTGTTCTGGGGACTTTTAATTTTGAATATCAGATCTTGGACTAGGCACCACAGTTCTATGTTCACCGGACATGAAAATATACAGTGTAGTGCCGTTTCGTCCGTCTCAAGGCAATTGAGACATTTTGGTGACTTTACGAGTTTCCATTTAAATTTGTTTTCCCTTGTGGGGAGAACATTCCTAATTAATTTCCAGTGTATGTCGGAGGAGAACCCATCCACGAGGTGATTAATAGAACTTTTCCAAATTCTATCCCATGGAAGTGTTCCTGAATCTAGTGAACTTTCCCAACTCCCCCTGTAATCCGGTTCCTCAATGGGTCGTGAACACAGGAAGAGATGTATATCCCGTTGGGTTAATTTGTCCAGATCAACTTGTTGTGCACCTAAGCTTACTTGATTGTTTGTTCCTACACTAATGTTGCTCCTAATCCAGTTTGAATTAGTGCTGTATGGTAGTCTGTTAGTAGCTTTCCTTGTGATCTATATAGTTTTAGTTTTTTAGTGAGGACATGCATGCCATCAGGGATGTTGTATGCCTCTGCTAATCTGTTGATAAAGATGTTTTGCCATCTTGGTGAAAGATCTTAGTTCGGGATGGGCTGAGTGTTGATAATTATCAAAAGATCACTGTTGTTGTTTATTACCTGTAAAACTGTTATAGCAACCGGAAATAGACTAAAGAAAACATTTAAACCTCATGTTATTATATAATTACAGGTGACTAGCGTTGCTATAGTGACTGCAAACAAACTGTATTGTCTTTGCGTGGAAAGTTTTATTTTTATTGGTCTGTTGTTTGTTTTAACACACACAGGGAAATTACATCACTTAATGAGTCACGATTTTTAATTCACAGCCGAAATATTTGAGAGTTCCAGGTAATACCAGAGCCTTATTAAAAACATTCCAGAATTGGATCATGGTTCATTTGACATTTGACGTAATTTTAATGTAATATTTTCCAATAAAGTAAATTGTGTATTCATACATAACTTTGGCTGAGTGAATGACTTTCGAATTTTGTGACGTCTACTTTTGAACAAACCCAGTAGTGTACAGTTGTTGGCCACTGATCAACAAACATTAATTGATGTAGCCATGAACGCTACAAAACCAGCCAATACAGTTTATTTTGCATGATTTTAGTTATTTTTCACAAATAAAAAAATAAATAAGTTGTTTTGAGAAACTTAAAAAAACAGTTTTCACAAAGATGTTCTATTTGCATTCGGGACGAAATATAATAAATCCGGGCCGTTTCCCTTCATTCCCTAACCCTCGTATATGACGAGTATTGTAAACTAATCACCCTCAGTCGTTCTGAAAGAACTTTCCACGTGTGGCAAAGTAACAACTGGCAGACCGACGAACGACTGGTTCACGCGCTGAGCTGAGAGACAAGCAAACGCCGGGGCCAGGCGGTTTCCAGTGGGCGCCAGACGAGGGCAACCGTCTGCAGCCTCTCTCGACAAAAATTTGCCAGCGAATGTTGGTGCAATATAGAAAACAAAAAACTGTGCGCAAAGAAAAGCAGATGAGTAGATGGACAGGGTTAAAGATGAACCGCTAGCATTGGATTAAGAATCATCAGGACGCACCAGCAGTGCCCCGCTTATGAAAACATTGGCAGTGTGTACGCAGTTCACCATGGTAACCAGCGAGTGAATGTCGATGAACTTGTTAATGAAGCCGCCATGTGCAAACAGCATCCCTACCGTCATTCATCAACGCCTAAACGCCCAGGAAGTGTTTGTTCGGTCCCAAAGCAATTGACAAACATCCATAAACTGGATCGTATGGGCACGTGTAATCAGATTTGAAAAATTATTATCGGTTTTCTTGAATCATTTAAGGAGACTTACAATGTTATAATGCGCAAAAAGATGTCTTTTTATTCGAGAAAAATTCAGGTTTTCTGTTGCCAGTTTGTGGGGTTTTTTAGTCAGTAAGACGACCGGTTGAGAAAACATTCTAACAGAAATCTGACTAAGTAATTTATAGTCTTCTTCGCTCTCATAGTTAAATCAACTGTTCCTGATGGTTTGACAATACAGAAAAAAATAATAGGTACTGTCAATTTCAGGTCACTTAGTACTTTATGTAACACTCGAGTGTATCCTGATAATTGTATGTTTACAATTAATGGTGGGTTTAAATCATAGATAAATAGCTGAAGTTTCTAGTAACAAGATTTAACTGCGTTCTTTTATTGAAAGATGACCAAGATCACAATTTAAATATAATCAAACTAATGGGTTTTTATTTTCAAGGCGTAGTATAGATTGATAATAGGTTATAACACAATCATCTTTTAATTTATTTCTAAAAAACATGTCATGGATTAAGATTCTTACGTTTTAAAATACAGATGATAGTTTTTAATTCTCCAGACATCGCTGCATAAGGAACATAATTTTGACTATTTCAAAAAGATGAAGGGAATTTTAAAAATCTGGAACAGTGAATATTTAGAATTGTTTACACTTATTTAAATAAGGCTACGATTTCTATCCAAATAATAAATATTGAAATTAAATATCATTTCCAGATAAATCAAACTATTTACCACTTCATCGTTTTGTTTCTTACACTGTATTAGTGTAATATTATTTATGGATTAGATAGCATCGCCTCAGAAAGTTTATTTGGTAAGATACACTAAAGTTTTAAATAAATAAGAAAATTGTTTTGAGATGTTTTTATTGATTTTTTCCACATTAAAACCGAGAACTAAATCGTATGCTGCTGGAATAGGTCCTTGATTTTGCCAATACTTTCTCATTTAGACTATCATCTCACTGTATGGGAACACAACACCTGTGTACGTGTTATCGCCATATTTAATAATTAAAGAGGAACTAGTTGCTGTAGATGTACATCTATTATCCGCCTTGGGAAAGCGAGAGGCAGTAAAATATTAATATATTACAAAGTGAATTAAGCCAGCTAGAGTTTACGTTAGTTATTAAATTTTTAATTGCCTTACTCAAAATATTTTGTAATTTCTCCAATGTAAAGCTCATTCGGGTTGGAATCGAGTTAAGACATTCACAAATCTGTTGACTAATAATAATTCAACTAAAACAAAACTAAATACATTGCTCCACTATATTAATTTGTCAACCTCGAAAAATGAATTATTTAATCAGAATTTATATAAATGATTTGTGATAATGTATGTATTGAAAATTTATCGAGGTAGATAGCCAGAGTTTAGTATCAGTATGTCGAAAACAGGTGGATTTCGCGATATTTTTCTGTTTACCCGAAATCATAAGTCATTCAATGTGTAGCGAAATTCATTATCAGGCTGCAAATGATCTTGATATTTATCGTGGTTAATATTATCGCAAAGCTCCCTGAGGCTTTGGAGATTGCATAAACGGAAAAATACTTAGTGATAATCGTGCTACGGTGACAGTTAAGAAAAATAAAGATTCACTCATGAAAAAGGAGAATAAAGTTTTTGCGAAGATTGTATCTGGTGCTGTGGGGGGGTTAATGTTGACCAGTTCAAGTAAATTGGTCGTGTAAATAATTTAAAAGAGTATGAAAATAATAATGAACTGATCCAAAATGATGAAAAGTAAATTGATGTTAACATCATTAGGAAATTGACAAAAACCTGGAAAT